>CM062814.1:570571477-571771477 GCA_031772625.1 Pinus tabuliformis
CATCAGGCTCCGTGTGCTATCACACCACCATCTAGAGCCAACGTTCATCACCCCCATTGGAGAATTTTAATTACTTTATCCCTTTACATAAAATTTGATATAAAATTACATTAATTAACATAGATATCGATTTTTTTTGGTAACATCAATAACACACCAAGAGTGAGAGTAAGATTATTGATATTTTATATATATATATATATATATATTATAATATATATATTTATTTATTTATTTATTTATTTTTATTTTTATTTTTATTATAGCTAATGACATTATTTTTTATTTAATAAATATTTAGAAGACATTAAGTTTGGGGTTAATCACCTCGCTAATGGGAAAGCTAAGGACATTGAAGGTTACCAGGCAGAAATCTTAAAAATTGGAGGTCCTGTCCTCATCCCCCACATCCACAAGCTTTTCAATCAAGCAGTCAAGCAAGGGTTCCCTAAACCTTGGACTGAGAGCCTCATTATTCCTATTTTTAAAAGTGGGGATACAAATAACCCCTGTAATTATCAGACAATTATGATCAGCCCTCTCTTAGCCAAGTTATATGGTAGTATTTTGGAAAAGAAATTAAGCATATGGCTTGAAAGTGAAGGTAAGCGGGATAAAGGCCAAGCAGGTTTCAGAAGGCATCACTTAACAACAGACCACCTCGTTACGCTTAGGATCATTGTGGAGGAATGTCATAAATCCAATTTATTTTGTTGCTTTGTGGACTTTATAGAGGCTTTTGATACGGTTCGTAGATACAACCTTTGGAATAGATTAGAAGAGCTAAAGGTTCCTCTCAAGTTGAGAGCTACCATTATAAAGTTATATGAGAATGTAATTGCCAAGCTAAAGAGCAATGAGGGGTGGTCAAAAGATATTAAGTGTAACATCGGAGTTAAACAAGGTTGCCCCCTCTCACCTACCCTATTTGGCATTTACATCGATACGTTTGAAGGCTATTTAGAGGAAGCAGGATGTGATGGCACGATCTTAGCTAGGATAGTCGTCATCCTTCTTCTCTATGCTGATGATATTGTTCTTTTGGCAAGGTGCCCATCTAATCTTGATAAGCAACTTAGGCTTCTTAAGGATTTCTGCTATACCATGGGTATGACTACTAACACTGACAAAACAAAAGTTATGATTATAAAATCCAAGAAGGACACTTATGCTAATTTTATGTATGACAATAATAAATTGGAGGAAGTGTATTCTTACAAGTACATAGGAATTGATATTCATCACAAGCTCAACTGGAACCATAGCATTGAGAAAAGGATTAATGGGGGCTAGAAAGCTTATTTTGGTCTTGAAAATAATTGTAAAACAAAAAACCTCGTAATGTGGGATAAAAATAAGTTCCTCTTTGAAACTTTAGTCACTCCTGTTATCTTATATGGCTGTGAGGTTTAGGGTTGCAACATCTCCAGAGAATCATGGAGAAAGATTGAGCAAATCCAGAAGCGTTTTATAACTTATAACCTGAAAATTAAAAGCAATACACCCTATCCTATTCTCCTTATAGAAGCAGGTCTTTCCCCTATTGAGAGCCTAGCTATGATTAGGTTTCTGCTATACAAGCACAAACTCAATAACATAGACGATCATAGACTTCCTAAGCTAGCTTTAAATTCCAGCCAAAACCACCTAAGGCTCAATCATGGGTGGCATAAAGACACAAGGGCCTGGTTAAATTATTGGGAGATCAATGAGAATGATGCATTGCAAAACATAAATAACATTAAAGATATTGTTACTTCTAAGTTCAAAGAAAACATGTGGTGTGAGAAAGATTTAGCTGCTAAAAGAAAATTAAGTTATTATAAGAAGGTCATCAACCCCACCTTAGAAGATCAAAAGTATCTCTCTATTTTAACTATCTCAAAGAAGAAAATTAATATAGCAAAGATTAGAATGAATTCTCATGAGCTCCATAGTGAAACAGGTCGTTGGGCAGTTCCTAAAATGCCATGGATGGAAAGGATCTACCATATATGTGAGAATAGGAACATCGAGGATGAAAACCACTTCCTCTTAGAGTGCCCCGCGTACAACCACATTGGATCTCAGTTTCATAATCTTTGTTACAATACTGACCTTCTTAGCCTTTTACAATGTCAAAATTATAGTGAGCTCGAGAGGCTTCTCTCCAAGATTTTTGAGCATAGGAATAAAATCTTAAATCAAAATAAATAATTTGTTTCTTTAGGTCCGATAGATCAATGTTTGGTCTCAGCGAACGTTAACCATCATCATCATCATCATTTTATTTTTATTTTGAATACATGTTAAGTTACACATTCTTCTAGTACTATTCTTCAAATAACTTAATGTAATAACACATGTTAAGTTACACATTCTTCTAGTACTATTCTTCAAATAACTTAATGAATCCCAAAAATGATATCTAATATAATGCACTGCGTAAATCCCCCATACTTAAACATGTTTCTAATATATATATGAAGGGACATAAAGTGTTCAATGTAAAACATTTTTTAAATTAAAAATCGGAAGGAAAAGTTTATATTTCCATATATTTTATATCTCTTAATATCTATATATATATATATATATATATATATATATAAAATTAGATGTATCTAATGATTAAAATATTTTAATAATATGTTAAATATGTGTAATTTTCCCTGTATTCAATATTTCAATATTTAATTAACTAAAAAACAAAAACAAAAAAACTATAATATATATTTATATATGTAAAAGTAATATATATATATATATATATATATATATATATATATATATATATAATAAATTATTTATCACTAATAAATCAATATTTATCACTAATAAATTATATTGTAAAGTTGGTAAAGTTGGAAACATTAAATTTAGTTTGCAATAACTGAAAAGTGTATTAGTAATGGATAACATTACTAAAGTAAAGGGCATGCAGAGGAACTCGATATTTATGGTCTTCTACTAATCAAATGGACAAAATGGAGTGAAACTCTACGAATGAAATGGACAAAATGGAGTGAAACTCTACGAATGAAATGGACAAAATGGAGTGAAACATATTCGATGAATTTTATGGATGATTTTAAATGTTTTATATTTTTTATTTTTGTGTGATATAATTAATTATATTTTTTAATATATAAATAAGTTTAATGTTATATAAAATGTTTTCTATAATTTAAAAGAAAATTATAGATGATTTTAAATGTTTTATATTTTTGTAATTTTATTTTAATTGTGTGATATAATTAATTATATATTTTAATATATAAATAAATTTAATATTATATAAAATATTTTTCCTCATTTAAAAAAAATCAAATGTGTAATTTAAAAAAAAATCAAATGTGTAATTTTAATAAATTTCAAATTTGTAATTTTAATAAATTACAAGTGAAAATGTCAAAATAAGTGAAAATTCGAAAATATGAATTTGCTTTTGCAAAAAATAAAAAAACTACACCCTTCACAAAAATTAAAAAACTACACCCTTCAGAAATACTTAAATTTAATATAAAAAAGTATGACTTTCTTCAAGTTTTAAATAAAAGATAAAACGTGGTTAAAAGATGATGATTCTGAACATTTTTAATATCAAAGTATTAAAACATGATTTTCAATATATTTAATTCTTAAGAATTTGTGTTTCTAATATAAAAGTTATCAAAATGGGACAAAGGTTAATGTTACTCAATTAGATTTTACTGTACGTATGTCACAATTAATATTATAAATGACCAGAGGTGTATGCAATGATGTTTAATATTTTTAAATTTAAAATTAAATTTTTAATTAATATATTTAAAATTTAATATAAAATTTAAAGTTAATAAAGTTAATGATAATGATAGTTAATTTTATAAAAAATAATATGGTGTATTGGATTTTAAAAAAGTAAGTGATTAAACAAGATTTTTAATAGTTTATTTTTATAATAAAAAAAAGGAGAGATCATTGTAGTTTTGTTTACGTAACATGTTAAGAAAGTTGGTAGTATCGCAAATATTTTGAAAAGAAGAATAGGGCAGTTTTTTTCGTCCCAAGGTGTTTTGGGAATAGACCAACGCTAGATTTCATTCCAAATCTCATAATAATTAGTTCTTATCTTTGCAATGCTCATTTTTTTCTTAGCATTGGTAAAGATAGAAAAATAATTTTGGTTATCAAAAATAAGGTTGATCACCTTCTTATAATATCTTAACTTCCTTTTTCCCTCTAACTTTTTATCTAATAAAAACGATATATGTAAATTAAAAAACTAAAAAAATTAAAAAAACAAAACTATTTTTTAATAAAATAAATAAATTAAATTTGAAAAAGTAAATAGAGTTTTAAGTTTATATTTCTTATTTACTTGGATTATGATATTGAAATTGATGCTTTAAAAATTATTTCAGTTAATACTAAAAGCAAATGAAAATCAAATTTTATTAACCAATTAATATAAAATGGGTAAAATGATGATATTTTTCAAAAACATATTAAACCCAGCAACAATTTTATAAATATTAAAAAAGCTAAATCTAACTGGACAAAAGAAGATTCTTGTTTGGATCACCAATTTTCACTTAAATTTTATTTTAAAATTCTTTTTTTTTTCAGAAAAAAATAATACACTAAGTCCAGCCCTTGACCTTTATGTTTAACTACCTTGACATATGAGAAAGCTATGAAAAAGGCCTTACAAAATCATCGCCGTAAACAAAATCATCACCCCAAAACATTAGCATTATGATTATTTTTAAAATTGTCTTAGGTGGCCATTCAAGTTAGTGTTTTCCCTCTAACATAAATTGGTCCAGTGCTACTTAACTAATTTTCAATTTGGTTCTCAATAAACCACCTTTTGTGTCGAAGGAATTACCTTATTCTATCTCAACAATAATAAAATTCTCATGTTGATGGGTGCTTTTGAGTTTTCATTGGGTGTCTATGGCCTAGTCTCCTCTAAGTTACTTAATACAATCGAGGGTTATGTTTTAGCTCACAAAATATAATTAAGATTAATTTTTGTAGTGTCAATATATAATGCACAGTTATGGTGTTTAACAAAGGTGAAAAGTATAATAAAACCAATGTCACATTACATAGATAAATCGAGGAATGAAAGTTCTAATTTAAAATATATAGTTCACAATTTATGAATGTACAGCGATACCTTGTCATTGACTTGAAACATCTATGGAACCAATGTTGATCATGTATATTCATGTATATTGTTATTGACTTGAAACGTCTATGGAACCAATGTTGATCATGTATATCCATGTATATTGCATTTTCTTTGTATGAAATATTCAAAACTTGTTGGATGTAATGCAACTTTCCAACAAATTTTGTTGTTTCATTTACTTGATTCTAACCGTGGGAAAACTCTTCATGTGTTGGTACCATGAGTAAAGTTGTGTGTATTAGGGCTAATCAACGGAACTCCAGGAACACTTAAAAAGGATTGTGATAAATACCATCCTCATTATTTTTGTTATACTTGTGTTGAATGTACCATGTATGAGGGGGTGTGTGATCATTATGTTGACAGTTCTTGCCTTGTATTTTTCCATATGGTTGGGAAAATAAATACCATTAAAAAAAACAATATTTATAAATATGGAAGATGACCCAACTTTCATGAATAATTTTAGATGTTAAAGTTCATGACTTGTCTAATTTATTTATTTTTTTACAATAATATCACAAAACATATTATATTTATTATTTTATAATTTAGTAAAATTTATCAAGTTTCTAAAATTATAATGATGTATAAAACTTTAAAAGTTTCTCTCAATGGTTAGTTATAATAGTAGTTGATAACTAAGTGAGACTTAGCCAAAAATCCAATATCAATAGGATGAATACGGAAGACTTATATGAATTCTATCTAGAAATAGTCAATTGGAACTTATTGAGCATGTGTTTGTGTAATTAAATCAATTTTTTTCCATTTTAATCTATAGGTCTTATTTACTTCATTTTATTCAAATTCATTGTAAAATAAACCTAAATTATTAATTTTATAATATTTTTATTTTAGTTTTCTAAAAGTCATGTTGGAATAGCAAGCTTTGCATATTCATCGCACTTCTAGATCTTATAGAGACGATCAATTAATGACTAATAGTAGAATGAGTAGTCAATTGAATGGTCAACAGATCATTTGGTTAGTTAGACGAGTTAACTAAAATATTTGGCTATCAAATAGAATGAGTCAACTTCAAGGATTATATTAAGCACTATTATTATTTTATATGGATCAGATATTCTCACTTCAAGGACAATATTCAAATTGTGGTTCTATAATAGGATGGCCTTATGGGTCAATCTAACATCAACAAATGAATAAATATGAAATGTGGTCTAATGAATTTTGATATGTTATTCATGTATTGAGTTATGTTAGCTTGTGCTTGAGAGTTGTAATGGTGTCTCCCAACACTTCTTCTTCTTGAAACATTTTCTCTTTCATCTACCTAATTCCCTAGTCACTAACATGGTTTTAGAACTACTAGTTTAAATACTCGAGCTATTGTGTCTATTATTTTTGGAAGGGATGATCTAGATCACTCTTATTGAGCCATATCTATATAATGATTAACTTAGGGTTTCAACTTATAAACATAATGTTTTCTAGGGTGAAACCTAACATGATCTTATATGGCAATAACAATGGAACATGGGCACAATATATAGAGACCAAAATAGATATTAAGGAACTATAATAGCTTATAAAGACTACTATCGTAGAGATAAAGGATAATCAATAGAAGTTTCTCATCAATGATAAGAAGGGTGAGGTACTGGGAATCATTGTCACAATTGTTTTGAGGGAGATTCACTTTCATTTTTAGGGATAAAGTTAAAAACACTATTTTATAAGGTCAACAACATTCAAGTTATCCAAATTAAAGAAAAATTGATTTCATTGATACTCCCTTCTTTTGGAAGAGTTTAATATTACTTAAATTTCTTTAGGGAGCTCCAACTGAAGTTGTGTGAATGTGAAAGGACAGTCCAAATAAAGATGATCATCTCAATGAACTAATCATCATTAAATTGAAAACACCCTATGACATATTATGTTTGACATTTCAAAATAGTTGGGATTCTAGAAAAAAAGATCGTACAGATTATATTTTGGATTTTTTCTATGTTTTTATAATTATTTTAATTATTTTTAAAATAAATTAAATTGTGCACCAATATACACTAAGATATTCCATCTAAAATATAGATCTTGTTTAATAATTTTAAGACCCTTCTACATAGCACTAATAGAAGCCCTTTTAAATTGAACTTCAAAAAACTAAAAAAAATATATGATTATAAATTTGAAAAAATAGTTCTTCATAAAAATAGTTCTACACAAGGACAATTTGTTAGTTACAATTATATAATTTTATTAGGGAAATTATATTATTTAGATACTTAGAGTTATCACTAATAGAAACATTTATGTACTAGATTTTGCAAAAAATCAACATCCTAATATTAGAAAAACTCAAATTTCACATGGCTATGCACAATTCTTATAAATAAAAATTATATATTTAGAAACCCAATCAATTTTCTTAGATTTCATCTTTTTTACACCATCTTCAAATTCATTGTGGAAATAATTCAAATTACCCCTTCAAATTTATGTATTGTTAATATATTGTTGTTTTACATGTTTGCATTGGCACTAATTGCCCTGAGAGATCATCATTAAATTGCACTCACCATCAAAGCAGGAATTTTCCCCAATAAATGTTACCAAGTATTATACATCCATTGATGGCTTTCTTTCATTGAAATCACTCTTTAGAAAAATTCATCGAGGAATTCTCTTACAAAATCATTACTTGATTTCAAGAGACACTACACAAAACTACTTTATTTTTTCCTTTCACAGGTGAAGACACCTTGGCTTCCTCCTTATGTTGCACACTACACTTGATGATACTGTTTGAGTGGAGAGCCTCATTCTATAGCTAGGTATGAGGGGATGTGCAATTCTTTGTGTGTTCATTGAGCCAAGAGGCTCATTCCATAACTCAATATGAGGGGATGTGTAAGTTTGTACATTCACATGTTCTTCTTAAAATAAAAATAAAATATTCTCTAAATAGTTAATCAATGTCAACTATAACTAAAAAACAAAAATGAATATGTTATGCATGTTTAGCTAGTTTTCCATTGATCTAATACTAGCGTAGATCTATTTTAACTCTAGATCTATCAAGTGCTAAGAGGGATCAAATCTCTCAAGGTGCAAAGCTCTTTTTTTAGCGCAAAACTTTAGTAAAGGTTTGCACCTCAAGAGATTTTATCCCTCTTGGAGCTTGATAGATCCGAAGTTAAGATTGATCTAGGCTGGTTTCAGTTGTGTGTGGCCAAAGAAAATATAACAAACATATGATTAATTTTATCAATAACATGTAAATTCATCTAATATTAATATAAGAATTTTAAATATGCTAAATATGTCTCATATTAATCCGGTCATTTTAATTTTAAATTTTCTTAGTTACCTTAGTTTATTGAGATTATCATTATTGTTAATAACTTTAATGTTGAAAAATGATGAAATCAAAATTTTGAATGTAAAGTGGAAATGTAATGGTGTTGAATAATAGGAAATGTGAATAATAAGAATATAGTCAATTATAAATAGTCTTCATTGTGATTAATCTCATACTATTTTCTTCTACTATTCTTATTTTCACCTTTGTTACTTTTGTCATATTTTCATATCAATTATTTGAAAAGGACAGGTTAAATCATAAACCATTTAAATCTTTAGCTCGAGAAATTGTAGTAAACAACATACCTTGTCTCTCTTTCTCTCCAATATTAATAGGTCGAATTAATGTACATTGTCAATAAATTTTTTTCCTTACACTGAAATCAATGCACACTGTTAATCCAGAGACTTTAAAATCGATGTACCATCATACATCCAATTACATCAAATCATAAATAAATTTCTACACTGAAATCAATGCATCTAATGTTAGAAATCAAATAAGATCAGAAAACAACATTTACACTCAAATCAATTCATCTAGTGCAAGTAAGGAAATAAGATTATAAACCAACATTTGGACTGAAATCAATGCATCTAGTGAAAGAAATCAAATAGGATTAGAAATCACCATCTACACTGAAATCAATGCATCTAGTGCATGGAATCAAATAGGATTAGAAATCACCGTCTACACTGAAATCAATGCATCTAGTGCAAGCAATCGAATTGGATTAGAAATCACCATCTACACTGAAATCAATGCATTTAGTGCAAGCAATAAAATAGGAATAGAAATCATCTACATTTAAATCAATGCATCAAGTGTAAGAAATCAAATATTATTAGAAATCAACATCTAGATTGAAATAAATGCATCTAGTGCAAGCAATCAAACAGGATTAGAAATCACCATCTACAAGTCTGAAATCAATGTTGCATTTAATGCAAGCAATTAAATAGAATTAGAAATCATCTACATTTAAATCAATGCATCTAGTGCAAGCAATAAAATATAATTAGAAATCAACATCTACATTAAAATCAATGCATCTAGTGCAAGAAAGCAAATAGGGTTATAAATCGCCATCTACACTGAAATAAATGCATCTAGTGCAAGAAATATTCTTCCCCCCCCCCTTCATATATATCTATATCTCCATCCATCTCTCCTTCTTTTCCTCTCTATCTCAACCCCCCAAACACACACGCTCTCTCACTCCATATATATCAATCTCTTTATCCCTTCCTCCCTCTCTCCATCTCTCTCTTCTTCTCTCTCTTAACTTTCCATCTATATCTCTATCTCCCTTTTTCTCTCTATATCACCCCCAAAATATACACTCTATGTCTCCAATATATCTATCTATCCCTCCCTCCTCCTCTCTCCCTCTCTCTCTCTCTTCCCCTTCTCTCCCTTTCCCCCACTTTTATCTCTCTTCCCTCATGTTTTCCTCTATCCCTCTCTCTCTATAATCATTATCACTCCCTCTCTCTCTCCACCTTTCTCTCTCTATTTCTTTCTTCTTACCTCACTCTCTCTCACCCTCCAACTCCATCTCTCTTTCCCTTCCTCTCTCCACTCTTTCACAACCTCTCTCTCTCTCTCTCTCTCTCTCTCTCTCCAACTCTATTACTATATCCCTCCCTCTCTCATCTCTCTTTCTCTCCCCCATTCTCTCCATCTATCATCATTTGTCTCTTTATCTCACCCCCAAACATACACATTTTCTCTCTGTCTCTCCCTTGTCACTCCCTCTCTCTCTTCACTTCTCACTCTCTATGTATTTATTCTTCCCTCCCTCTCTCCTCCTCTCTCCCTCTCTCTCTCTCCTCCTCTCTCTTAAGTTCGCTCTCACGTACTTCCTCTCTCTCCTTTCTATCCTACCTCCCTCTCTCTTCCCCCATCACTCTCTCTATCTCTCTTTCTCTCTCTCTCTCTCTCTCTCTCTCTCTCTCTTCCCTCCAATCCTCTCTCTTCCCCCGTCACTAAATCTCTCCCTTTCTCTCTCTCTCTCCAACTATGTTACTATATCCCTCCCCCTATCCTTTTCTCTCCTTCTCTCCCCGCTTCTCTCTATCTCTCCTTATTTGTCTCTTTATCTCACCCCTAAACATACAGACTCTCTTTCCAGCTCTCCCTTGTCACTCCCTCTCTCTCTCCACTTCTCACTCTCTATGTCTTTCTCACTCTCTATGTCTTTCTTCTTCCCTCCCTCTCTCCCTCTCCAACTCCATCTCTCTATCCCTATCTCTCTCCTCCTCTCTCACAAGTCCTCTCTCCCCCTTTCTCTCTCTTCCCCATCTCTCTCTCTCTCTCTCTCTCTCTCTCTCTCTCCAATCATCTCACTCCCTCTCTCTCTCCCACTGCCTCTTTGTGTCTCCCTCTCCCTCTTACCCTTCTCTGTCTCTCTTCATTCCTCCGCTCCCCCCTCATTCAGTTTATCTACATCTCTCCCTTGTCACTCCCCTTATGTTTCCACCTCTAATACTCTACGTCTTTGTTCTTCCCTTCCATATATTTCTAGAGTTTATATATATCATGGTATATTAATATATATTATAATATAACAAATTTAATATTGTATTAATCTAAAATTATTAAATTTAATCATATTAATATTATAATATATTAATATGAATATTAGATTTAATAATAATAATAATATTAATATTAGGGTTAATAATATTTTTTTTTGCATGGTATTAACAATAATTTGGCCTATGGTATTTGGCTCTTAGGCTTCACCTAAATAAAACCTCTTTTTTGAGTGTTAGTAAGTATAAAGAGATTTATGGAGTAAATATAAAAAGAGGTTTTATTTATTTACCATACCTATGATTTATTTATATTTTTATTTATTTAACATGTCTCTTTAAACTTCTTTTATATTTATTTATTTACCATACCTATTTTATAAAGGAGTTGTCTATAATGCGACTTTTTGGAGATTCCGCGGCGGAAGAAATTGAGGTTAAATCTTGATTTGTTGCAGTTAAAATGGTTTTTTAACTGCATATTTGGATTCAGCACCCTGAATAACCCCTGGGACGCTTTCATTGTGCAGAAACTAGCTATCAAACTTGCGATTCCAATAAATTCCTGCCGGATTTCGACCGGAAAAACCCGCCAGAAAGGCTTTCAAAAAATCGCGTTATAGACAACTGCTTTTATAAATATGATATTTGACCCATGGTATTTGGCCCATGGTATTTGGTCCATAGGCTTCATCTAAATAAAACCTTTTTTTTAGTTTTCATAAATATACATAGGTTTATGGAGTAAATATAAAAAGAAGTTTTATTTATTTATCGTACTTCTGGAGTAAATATAAAAAAAGGTTCTTTATTTACCATACCTCTGGTTTATTTATATTTATATTTATTTACCATAACTCTTTATATTTATATTTATTGACCATACCTCTTTTTTGAGTTTCGTAAACATGCTTATATTTTAAATTTATATTATTTTTATATAGGGCCGACATTATATTAAAAATGTTAAATGTTAAATGTTAAACATTTTGTTTACATTTACATTTACATGTTTACATGAGATCTACCTCATTCTAGGCTATAGAGTGCATGTCGGTGCAATAATTTCATGTAAAGTAAATAGAAGTAAAAAAATGTGTGAGCAATATGTTTAAAAATATTTTAGTGTTGTATCTAATAAAATACTAAATGCCCAAAAAATAAAGTAATTGAAAATTAAAAAATTAAAAATAAATATCATGTACTTCCTAATATGAATAATAAGTAGGATATGTGTAATTTATTCAACTATTAACATAAAATTAATATGTGGCATTTAAAAATATTCATAATAAAAAAAAATCAATGAGGGTTATTAATAAAATATTTTGATATAAACTAATTCTTGTCATATATTTTAAAATATATTAACAACAAGAAAATTATTGTACACAAATAACTTATTTTAATGTAAACTAGGTAAATATAATATAAAGCAATTGAAGAAAATACGTTTTACGATTAAAACGTTAAAAGAATTTTACACTTTAGTGTTTTTTTAGATATATATTTTTTTTGTCAAAAACCTAGAAAGTTTATGTAGACATACAAGTTTAAATTATATATTTTATATAGCATTCATAGATACAATTTAAACAATGAAAATTCAAATCCCTTAAAAATAACATAAATCATCTAATTTTAACAAAGACTATTCATGAATGAAAGTTGGAGAAACATCTAATAACAAGAAATATTGTAATTGTCTATGGAAGAGAAACACCAAGAAGTCTTTGTCAGTTATTATTAATACAGAGACATGTAGATTTTTTTAGCTAATTAAACCTACTTATTGGACAGAAATGTTTCCCTTCACATGTAAAAGACTCACCTTAATCAATACATCTCACATGTAAAAAAACTCACCTTAATTAGTACATCTCTCCATAAAAGAGTACAATTTTTATAATTTATATTTTATTTTCCAAAACTCTACTTATGTCATTTTCATGTGTCTTTTCAAATCTTATATCTCTTTAAAAAAAGAGAAAATCAACAATATTCCTTCATGAAATGGGAAAATGTAATTTCCACATAATAACAACAACAAAACAATTTATAGAGAGAAATTGACAAGGTCTTCCTCCTCATCGAGGAATTGGAAAGTTATTTACTCCTCACCCAAACCACCTTCGTTAATTTTTTTCCCTCCACTTTCCCAATTTCATCAATAAACTCAAATTGTTTATGTCCAAGTGTGTGGAATTCTCTTTTTACCCTAGAATACCGATATTTCACCAACAAACTAAAATTGTTTATGGGCTGGTGTAATACCTCCACAAAAAAAAAAAAAAAAATCTTTAAAGTATTACCACTATTACATATAAACAATTACATTATTTAATTACTGGTCATTATACCACTAACCAGAATACTTTAGACCTGTAAGCTTTGTGACAATAAACCTTTTTTTTGGTGTAAATCAGTAGTTTTATATTAATTCATCAAATACATAATATACAAAATGGTCTTCACACACAAACATAACTAAAACTTCCTTGCCCACTCGAAGTGTCTATGAGCCGCCAAAACAAGATTTCCTGACCCCAAGGCTAACCACGCAGGATTTCCTAGAGAGGGGCTTGAAACAGCAAAATAGTTCATCACCCTGGGTGACTGGACAATGGTACCAAAAGACAGAAGGAGGACCAGGATGCTCTCCTCAGTAACAAGAAACCAGTAATCTAGAAACCAGGAACAAAACATGCCAAAACAAGAAGAGAGAACTGAAACAGAGAAGCCATTATAGCTTTAGGATTACATAATCTTTACTGGGATTACTCGGTCCTGCATTTGTAGTCATTTTATCAAGCTGAGGATTCCGCTGATGAGTGGTTTTCTTTCCCTGACTGGTATCAGTTGCTTCCTTCATGCTCTCCATCGCAACTAACGATCCCTGATGTATGGAATTCCTGAGAAGATTGATGAGGACAGTCATTTTCCTTAATAGACTCCGACTTCCTAAGATAGGGCACTTAGATTGAATTCCATAGCATCCAGTCTAGCAATGTGCTCTGTCAAACCGCAAGAGGTTGACTGATGAACTTTTTTGATTTCTTCGCTCTACATGCTAAGCGCCTTGGCTAGCATGGTTTTCATTCTCCACAATTCAGCCTTAGTACGAACAAATTGGGTTGCTCTAGTGGTTGTAGTGCCCGGGTCATGAAGCCATTCTATTTCCTTCTCCAGATCCTGCTCTTCCAAATGCTCTTCCTCTTCTCTTACCGCCACTTCTATCTCTTCAATTTTCCACTTTTCTCTTTGGGTAGTCCGAGTTTCATAGACCTTTCATGCCTTCATGAGGTCCTTGTTAGCCAAAGTATTACGACTACCTTCACGCACCATACTGCTATTGTAAAACTCAGAAACACTTAAACTTCTACTGGCACAGCGATTGCTATGTTGCAAGATGTGAGAGAACTGTGTGCCGTTCTTCTTGTGGGAGGCTGTAGATATAGTAGATTGTGGCCAGGTCTGGCCCCAGCTCTCCCACTTCGCCATCGAAAGTTTGCTGATCCTACCATAATAACTGTTGTCGTAAATTCCCAATTTCTGTTCATCATGAGTATCCTTAGTCTTAACTCCGCCACGCTTAAACCTATTAGTTGAATGCCATGTGTCCCACCCTATGATTTTCTGACGGCGCCAATAATAATTTTTGTTGGTTTTTCGCCTCGGTTGATGGACTATGTCCATGTGGATGATTTCCCACTCCTCCTCATGTCCTTCATGGGTCTGTTTCCTGACATTCCTTCGATTGGTTATCTTCATTCGCAATTAAGGCGAAATTCTTCATACCCCTGCACCACTTCTTCCGTTAACTTATGTCTTGTCTCAAGAGAAGTGTGCACTTACTCCGAAGTTCAGTGCATGTGACCTCATGCCAACATGTGTCCAGGTAGGTAAACTGGTTTTCAATCCCGTAGTTGGCCAGATGATCCGCCACTGCGTTTGCCTTTCTTCTCACTGCTTGTAGTATGATTCCGTCAAGGCAAGAGAGGTTCTCTGCTATGAGCTCTGTTGCCTTGTCTAGTCTCCAATGCTTCGTGACCTTGCTTGGTTTTGCCCCTGCCTGCATTCTCCTTGCTACTGTGATAGCCAATTGCGAATCCCCTTCCACCACGGTGGCTCCTGTTTCCAGGCACCTGAGAATTCTTAATCCTTGCTCTAATGCTGCAAATTCCATTTCATTATTAGTTCCTTCCCCCAACGCTTGGCTAAAAATATGTTTTATATCCCCTTTGTGATCTCACAGAACCCCTCCTATACCTGCAAGTCCACGATTTCCCTGAGAAGCCCCGTCAAAGTTGAGTTTAAGAAAACCTGTCGGTGGAGGAATCTAGGAATTCATGACGGTTCCTTGCTATTTTGGCTGATTAGAAGATACAGTTAAGGTTCCTATATCAATGCCAAATACCTTCAGAATCTGCAAGTCATCAACTGAGAAATCCTTGTTCTGTTCAGCTTTCCCTCTGGTGAGAACTGTTTCTCTTACGTTTTGCAAAATTGCTCCTTTAATAAGTTCAATGTTTTTGGTTTCGTTTTGAAATACTCTTCTGTTTCTTTCTTTCCATGCCATACATACTATAAACCCTAGGATAAGTTTCCAAATTGTATTAACCATGTGGGTTTTGGAGAAATTGCCTCTCCAATTTTCTATACTCTCCTGAATTAAGATTCTTACCCTGTCTGTCCTTTTAAATATGGTTTCCATCCAATTCTAGAGGCATCTGTCCATTCACAAGTATTGAGGAGGTGATACATGGTTTCCTCCTCATTTCCACATAGGGGACAATGTGAGGGGCCTATGAAACCTTTTTTCTGAAGGTTCTCCCAGGTAAGCGTTCTTTGGTGCATCAAGACCCAGAGGAAGGTTTTAATCTTCGGCCAAAGTTGTGCATCCCACACCTTATTGTACCACTTGACTATTTCCTTATGTTCATTTCCTTCTATGTAGACTCTTGCTTCTTTGAGTGAGAAGTTGCCCCACTCGAGCTTTCCCCAATGTAGTGTATCAGCATCCAATGCATTTCTTATCTTTCTTTTGTCCAACTCTATTTTCAGTGCTCTTATACTATTATTTTCCCCTTCCAACAGTCTTATATCACTGAATAACCACATTCTCCATGCTTGGTAATTCTCATTTGGTTTCCAATAATGCTTTACTGTTGTTCTCCCTAGTTGCTGGCTTCTTCTTTGAATGTTTAAGAATTCAGGGCTTTCCAGCTTAGGTAATTGTTGCCAAGCATCTTCCCAGAACAAGGCTTTCTTTCCATCTCGGATTTCCCAAAAGCTCTGTTCCTGAATTATGTGTCAATTAGTTCTAGCAAGGTTCCAAATTGGAGAGTCGTCAGGGGTTTCTTGCATCCTAATCAAATTTTGCAGGCTGTAGTTATTACCATACTTAGCTTTCCAGTGTTTGGCCCAGGGTAAATTGGGTTCCTTTAGCCATCTCCACCATAATTTGGCTTCACATGCACGGTTGACTGTGAGAGGGTCCTGCATATTTAACCAACCCAGGTGTTTGGGTTTGCATATCTTATCCCACGCCATTAGAGACCACTTTTGCTTCCCTGAATTGCTTGACCAAAGAAACTCTCTTTGAATGAAACAGATTTTCTGAAGAACACCTTTAGGTGCCGGGAGAATGGAGAGCATGTAATGCAGCACAACCTGAAGGACGAATTTGGTGATGACTACACATCCTGCAAAGTTAAGGGATCTGTTCGTCCAATGATGACATCTTTTCTCTAGGCTAGCAATAATTCTTTCCCAATGCAATTTTTGTAAGGGTTTGTCAGTCAGTGGAATGCCTAGGTATCTTGAAGGAAGATTGCATCTTTTGAAACCTAGGATGCTAGAGAGATTCTTCTGGACAGCAAGGTGCGTATTGAAAAATAAAATAGAAGATTTAGCTAGATTAAGCTCCATACCTGAGGCCATACTGAAGCAATTGAGTATATTTTTGAAGCCAAGAGCTTCTTTGACCGAGGGCACCCCATGCAGCATTGTGTCATCGACAAACTACTGATGTGTAGTTGCAGGGCTTGAGGGCAAGGGTTGGAGTCCCTGAATAATTCCCTCCTCTTTTGCTCTGCTAATCAGCCTGCTTAGCCCTTCCATTAGAATAACAAACAAAAAGGGAGAAAGGGGGTCCCCTTGTCATAAACCTCGAGAGGGTGTAAACTGGGTTGTCGGAGCTCCATTAACCAAGATTGAAAATCTGGTAGATTTAACCAGGGCTAAGATCTAGATTACCCATTGTTTTCCAAAGCCGAAGGCTTCTAGAATAGCCTCCAGATAGTTCCAGTTTACTTTATCATAAGCCTTTGATAGGTCCAACTACATTAGCATGCCTACTTTTTTCTGAGTTTGGAGAGTGTGAATCATCTCTTGAGTGAGAAGGATGTTGTCCATAATTTTTCTCCCTTCTACATAGCCTGATTGTTCTTCCGAAATGATTCCTGGAAGAATTGGCTTTAGTATGTTGGCTATGACTTTAGAAATAATCTTGTACAAAACATTGCACAGTGCAATTGGCTGAAACTTCGACGGAGTATTGGCTTCCTCCTCCTTAGGAATAAGGGTGAGGAACGTAGAATTGAGGGATTTGAGGATGGAAGAGGACCGACAGGAATCCTCTACCACTTCCCAAACCTCTGTTTTGATGATTTCCCAACACGCTTTATAGAAGTCGACGGTGAAGCCATCCGGCCCTAGTGCCTTACCATTTGGCATATCTTTCACAGCCTCTTCTACTTCTTCTAAGGTAATTTCTCGATTTAAAGCCTTATTTTGATCCTCATTGATGAGCTTGGGGATAGTAGTTACAAGTTCTCGAATAGCTTCCTCTCTGTCAATCTCAGGTTCCCTAGCAATTTGGCTGAAATGATTTATTAGAAGGCTCAAGATTTCCTAATGAGTCTAAACCGATGTTCCCTGTTCATCTTTAATGCTTAATATTCTATTAGCCCCTCTATGATCAATGGTTGATCTATGGAAAAATTTAGTGTTCTGTTCACCTTCCTTAAGCCATTGTATCTTGGATTTTTTCTTCCATAGCACTTCCTCCTGTTGGCATCTGGCCTACCAGTCTTGCATTAGTTTTTGTTCTATATTCATTGAATCTTGGTTAATATTTCCTTGGATCCATTCCTTGTGAATTTGTTCCATTTGCTCCTCCAGTTTCTTTTTTTCTTTAAATATGTTACCAAATACTTCCTGATTCCATGATTTCAGTTTAGCTTTGATGTGTTTAAGTTTAGCTTGTAGAATGAACATTTTTGTTCCTCTTATGCCTAATGGTTCATTCCACCATTGTTCAATTTTCGAAATGAACTCCGGATGACTGAGCCAGAACTTTTCAAATCTAAATGGCTTATTCCTAGGTGTGCCTTGGATAGCCATAGTCATTGTTATGGGCCAGTGGTCCAAACCTCCACTCGGTAGTATGTCCGACTCCACAGTGATCCCTTCCAGGAGAATGGTTTCTGTTACTAAGAATCTGTCCAGTCGAGAGGCGATTTGCCTATCACCTCCTCTTTTGTTGTTCCAAGTGAAAGCTCCACTCTTGGGGAAGACGTCTACCAGCTTGGCTGAGTTAATGAAGTCTTTGAAAGCTTCAGTATCCCTGTTGAGCATTCTAATACCTCCTTTATTTTCCGTGAGCGCAGTGATCATGTTAAAATCTCCTCCGAAGATAGCTTTTGCCTGAGGATATCTTAGCTGCAAATTGGATAGAGTTCTAAGCCATAATAATTTGGCCTCTAGTTTCTGAGGGCCATAGACATTTGTGCATATATATGTTTCTGGATTCCCTACTATTTGGACTTCTATTGATATATGAGATCTGGCTGCTTCAGAGGAAAAACGTTGTATAACTTGTGGATTCCAAAGAATGGCCATGCCCCCTTCCCATCCACTACTTGTTGTTTCTAGGTAGTCCATTCGTTTACCCAGTTTTTTACTAATGTTGGCCATTGTTTTGCTGGAACATTTAGTTTCTTGCAGAAACACTATGTCTGGTTGTTCCTTTTGGACTTTCTTCTTTAATAAACGTTGTTTTTTTAGGCTATTTAGCCCTCTAGCATTCCATGAAAGTACTTTCATAATGAAAACAATTTAGGAGGTTCATGTGAATGCCTCAAGGGCTTTCATCTTACCTAAATTTAGGAGCATCTGTCCCAGCTCTTGTAACGCCTCATTGTTAGTCCTTCTTTCTCTTTTTTTCCAGTGCTTTGAGTTGGTGGAGGTTTCATGCAGTCCCTACATTCTTACCCCTAGCTCTTTTGTTGTTCCCAAGCTCTTTCTCTGCAACTCCAACTCTGCTTGTTGTCTTGCTATGAATAAGTTGTTGATTCTGTTTACCTCCTCTTCCAAAATGTGTTCCATACCCTTCTTTTTCTAGTCTTCTACCATGTTTGGTAGATCCATACCCTCTTGTTCGAGCATATCACTTAGTTCCATATCCTCAAGCCTTATTTTGTTGGTTATCATCTCTGCATATTCTTCTAAACCTTCCGTTGGTCCTTGAGTTTGTGGTATGTTGCTCATTGGCTTAAAAATAGTTTCTTTTGTTCCTGTTGTGGCTATGGGTTGGTCTTCTTTTAATAACTCACTCTCTGGATTGTTGTCCTCTGACTCCATGTTTGATTCTAACACCTCAAAAGTGTTGCTTGTGTTTCTGAGGGAATGCTTGCTTTGTTTTGTCGTTTTTTGTTTGTTCTTTGTCTTGCATTCCATCGCACAAAGGCTTCCTTATTTTTATCTACTTTGTTCTCCTTGGTTTTCTTTGCCATTTTGTTCATTGGACATTCTCTAATCAAATGACCATGCTCATGACACTTCCTGCAGCGGAATGGGATCTGCTCATAGTCTATAGCTTGAAAATACACTTTGTCTCTGTATTCCAGCCATAGGCCCTCATGAAGTGCTCCCGAAACATCCATTTCTACACAGATTCTAGCGCAGGAGGTGTATCTTTTCTGTAATGTCGCTTCTGAGGCTTTGATGACGGTGCCTAATTTGTTGCCAATCTGTTCCAGTGCTACATGTCCTCAATAAACTATCGGTAGGGAGAATAGGTGAATCCAGACCGATACCTGTTTAAAGGTTTCCTATTCTGGCGCGAAGTTGGGTTTCCATGGTCTCATGTAGAGACCTGGTGAGGCAAAGAAAAATGGTCCTCCATCAAATATTTGATCCTTGTCTTCTAGATTGGAAAAAACCACTGTAAAGAATCCTTTGGCCCCCAAGTGTAGCCTTACATCTCCTTTTAGTTTCCATTGTTGCTTTATCCACATGCACAATGCTCATTCTATTGGCCAGAAGCCCATGAACCTGCGGATAACTGCATGTTCTGCCATGTGGTCACGGTACACCTGAAGTTCCAAATCAGCGATTATTACCCGTAGGGTATCAGTGGCTTTGGGCATGCACGGTCACTGTTTTTCTTTCTTCTTGGCTACCGATGTTGTTCCTTCCTATTCTGCCTTGGCTTGGTTTGGATCCTCGTTTTCTTTAGATTGTGCCTCCTCCGGCTCGTTTCCTTGCGTAACCTATGCTGGCACAGGGCTTGTACTCTCTATGTTTACTGTACTATTGCTTCCTTTGATTTCTTTCTGTTTCTTGGTATGTATGCTCTCACTGTTTCTCTTTCCTTTGTTGGTCACATCTTCCTTGCCTGACTTCTCAGAACCTAAGATTTGCACTCCGTCCAATGCAGATTTCTCTTTTTGCATTATTACCTGTTTGTATGAGGGGGTCCCAATGGACCCCACGTTTTCCATCTACAGTTTCAGAATCTGACCTCCTCTGCGAAGCTCTGCCACTCTAGCTCTGTCTTTCTCCAGAGTTTGTGCACACGCTGCAGTTTGAACAGTTTTCCTTCAAACCCTAGTCTTGAAGCATTCGCTCCCCGCTTCTCAGAGCCTTCTTCGTGACAATAAACCTTAACTGGTATCAATTATGTAATTAATTCTATTCAACTCGGATGTGGGTTACAATTGTTGATTTGAGTTGACATTTATGGTTCGGACAATACTCTCCAGCACACTAATTCCTCACTAATTTATAGTGTAACAACGTAGCTCTCCTCTCGAACGTACCCGACTAACTCATGGAAATACTCGTCTGTGCAAAGTTGAATAATGGGCATCACAAACGTGTCTGTCTTCCTCGGGATCCTGTCATTCATCGATGGTGAGGAACCATGCCCTTCCATCGAACGGTTGGAAGTGCTCCTGGCAGGTTATCAGTCTCCTAGGCAAGGGATGAGGGTTCATTTGTCACCCCTTGGCATTGGAGCTCTGGCCGAGGGTTACTCGGGCCGAAGTCTAGAGGCCTACCGTTGTCTACAAATGTTGAGGAAGTTAGGTACTGCTTCAACCATGGGTTTTGGTCTACTCTGCTCGTTTTTCAGGTGAATAAAATTTACCCTATCATTTCCGGCACTTCTTCTTTTGGGTTTGTTTTCTTTTTTTTAGTGAATTTGTCTGTATAACATCGGTAAATTGTTCACGCAGGTTTTGAAGTGGTGAGACCGTGAAGTGTTATCGGATACATAGGTGGGGCAGCGTCCCAGTCACACATCGGGCGAGCAGTCTCTCCGAGTATGTTGTCCACTGTACAGACTGAGGTGTGGAGAGATAATTGTGTTTTCTTGTTAACAGTGCTTATGCCTTTCCCCTGCCATTTAAGAAGGTTCCTTCAGTTTTTTTTTTGGACCTGGAGGGTTTTGTTTTTATCTTTTTCTCTTCCTGGTTGGCTTCTCCAAGCTTGCTCGCTGCTGACGAGGGTTTTATTCTTAATTTTTGTAATATTGTTGTGAATGTAATCAATTTATTCAGTTATACCACATGGGTTCTCTTGACTCGCATATTTAAATGGGCTGGAGCCTGAATATGGTTTTGATTCTGGAGGTTTCCCAGCATTTGATGTATAAGTCTGAACATTGTTTCTCCTCAGGAGTAATCATGTAATTATATCGAATGTCTTTCATGATTAAGCTATGGCCATTTGTATGTCTTGTTCTGTAAAGCACTTATGGGTTTTGTGTTCCTCTACGGAATAAACTCTCTATATAGAATCAGTTTCATTTTCGATATGTATGTCCTGTGCTAGGTAGGAAAGATGGTTCTGCGTTACTTTTTCTTGCAAAGCACTGCATGCCTGAATCTTTTCTGGGCTATTCTAAGCTTGCATGCATAATTTTTCCTCTATTCTTCTGTAGTGGTAAATCTAGTCGTTTCCCCTGTGACGGCCATGAATTCTAGAACTCAGAATCATGAACACGGTCGCAGGGTGTCGGATTCCAGTTGGCTTGATGGTTTTTACCTCTCGAATTCATCACCACAACTTATATTCTGATGGGTGGCCTCTATCCAAGGCTGGCCTGTGACGATGCACCGACATCTGGGCACAGAGCCTATACGCATAGTTTTCCCTTATGCTCTTTTTAGTTTAATGTAGAACTAATTATTACATTCTTTTTTTTGGTCTCTAATATACTTGACCGGTTCTGCACTCCTGAACAGGGCCTCGTCTTTGCTTGTTATCACTAGTTCTTTTGGGCAACCAATAAATCCTATGCTATTGGGTATTTAATGTCTCTAAGACAATATCTGACAGTACCGGATGCCATGCTAACCATACATAAAAACCTCAAACCATGCTATGCATCTGAGATGTGACGAGCTGAGCATGCATGACACACCATGTTTTCCGATGGTTCCATTTTTCCGAGCAGGCCGAACCTGGAATTAATGATGCAATAAATATTTCTTGCCTACAAACAACTGCATCCAATACAATACGGATGACAGACCATCGATACAATGTACACGCTCCTTTTGAATTTTAAGTTTGAATTTGCCAGCCCGCTCGAAATTTGAATTTTGAATTTATATTTACCGCTCAGCTAATGTTTTCTTGCAGTTCGAACGCACTCTTTTCCATACCCAGCAGTCACCATGTGCTTTGCTATGCTGCGAAGCTCCTGCTCTACACCGAGCGACATCATGTCGATTTCGTAAATTCCGTCGACATTAGAATTTTGACCTCCACTGCCACTGCCGCTAAAGCTGCTCCCATCCTCGTCTATCGTCCCGTTGTCGGACAAGCCATCTTCCAGGGCAGCGCCAAGTTTGGCTTGACATTCACTGTCAAAATTCGATGAAATTCCATCTATATGCAGACCATTGACATCTCCACGAGGCGCTGCGTGCATACCAGCGTGGCGAGCTGCTGTCCGTTACCACTTTCTTCTCTTCTGCCGTGGAACAGCAGTGGCTTCTAGGACTTCAAATCTCTCCCAGAGATCACTCTATGAGCTGAGGCCAAATCCGCCTGCAATGTATTGGTCTATGTATTTATCTTACACGATTTTACAAAAAAAAATTACCATTCTTTGTCGTACTTTCATATGAACTGCAAACTTACCATAATTGAATTTATTATTTTTTAGCAACTGCATTATTACATCAAACCCTATGGAATGGACGAATTTGCGAATTACATTTGCCAATCCGGCCGAACTTAGTAATTATTTTTTAAAGTTGTGATATTTTAACGTTGTAAACCTGAAAATTGTCAAGGAACCTGGATGTTGCTAATAACTACAGTGCCGATTAAATCTCGAGTCATTAAACTATTTTTCTTGATTTTTCCTCTCATATCTTTGTGTTCTTTTCTTCAGCTACAACCCCAACACAAAAGCTATTAATCTCAAAATTCTGACCAGACTGCAAGTTCCCAGCAAGAATATTTTCATGTTTGGCTGCAATTCAATCTTATCCATAGTTCCCCGGGACTAACCCACATTCAAAAATATCGATGCTCGCACAATGGTGATGAGCATTATGGGGTTACTTGGCTCCGGAGACAAACCTCTCACAGCAAATCCTTCTGTATAAGCATGTGTGATGTCCACACTCCTATTTATCCTTTGTGGAGGACGAGAACCAGCAATACAAATGGCATTGCAAAGTCCAGAATCGGAGTCATGTTCACCATAGTTTTTCAATCACAGTCTCGTAATATTACAGGATCAGTAGTTCAATCCTCTTCAATGTAGTGTATTAGCATGAACTTTGAAGAGAGATAGGTTTGCAATCTTCCTTTAATAAACAACATAGGTTTGCAAGATATTTATTTGTCATGATCTTCATAGTTATATTATGGTTATGACATTCTCGTCACAGTGGCAATGTTATCTTTGTCTTGCTTAAACTGCAATACCATCGTTCCAATCCAAATATCAACAATCATAAATGCTAATCGATGCATCGTGAAATCTGTCGATATATTTTAATTGTTTGTGACTTCCTTGGCATTTTAGACTCGAAGTCTTTAAGGATCTCTTTCCTATCACTTGTAAGCATGCAATGAGAATGTTTTGGGAGGATTTTTGGTTGCCTAGTTATTGCTAGTTATTTTAGCATTAGTTTGGTTTTTATTTTTTTAATAAAAATAAATTTTTTTGTGGTTAAACGTTATTGAGGTTGAATTTGTTTAAATTTTCTCAATTTACTTTTAATTTTTAATTAAATCAGTATAAATAAATGCGCATAAATATCCATCTCATTTTTAATGTTTAATTAAATTAGTATAAATAAATGTGCATAACATCCCCCTCATATTATTTATCTAGATCAAAAAATCATAAAAATTAATTAAATTATAATTTATTATTATTAATAAATTAATTAATTTGAGTTAGTTTTATATATATAGATTCACTCTCATTTTATTTGGTAGATTTTTTATTGTAAATATATTTTGTTGCAAGATCATGACTTGTTAATACTAAATATCTAAAAAAAACATAATTTATATTGCCACATGTTTATACTATGTTTTTCTTAATTAATCAATTTAATTAAAAAGACAAAAATGGGGTGCCGGGCGCACACACATATACACATTAGTATTACCTTAGAATAGCAAAATATCAAGATACATCAATTAGATAGCCATTGTTTAAACAAAATTCACCCTAGGTTGTCCTATGCATTTTCAGGAACCATGTTGGTAGAAAGAAAAGATGCCATTGAGAAATCCCCAATGAATATGCCTCATTGTCCACATTCCATGCATTTTTAGTAACCATATTGGTAGAAAAGAATGATACCATTGAGAAATCATTCTCAAACTTGGTAGAAACTTGTTCATACAAGTTTTTTGTAAAAGTTGCTACCTGTTTTTGCTATTGCTTCCCTTTACTCTCCTTATCTAGACACTATGATGTATAATGGTTATGCTTATGGCAAGTGAAACACTTGATTTGATTCATGTCCTTTCCTGGCTTTGAGTTTGACTTGTTACTCTTTCCTTTATCCTTGTTGAGTCATTTAATTTTGCCTTTAATTATTTGACCAAATGTGGTTGGGATCTTGTCATCACACTTATCATTGGTTTTTAACTGCATCAGAGTCTCCTCTTAAATACAATCCTCCCACAACCTTTCAAAGTTAGGAATGTTGTCATGCATAGAAACATCTTAGATAAATGGTTCTTGTGAAGTTGTAATCCATTCAATGCCATGTATACCAACTTTGCATTTGTAATAATATCCCCAAGTATTGCAAGTTGATCACGAATCTAAATGACCTTGCTAATATAACTAGTGAATATGGTATAGTAATCTCTAGGGGTATGAGTTCATTTTGCAATATCGTCTACCTATTTATGTTCTCACTATGGTAGAGGCCAACTAGGGCATCAAACATCTCCTTTATTGTTTTCTTTTTTAATATACGAGGAATCAAATGGTCCTTTATGGTATTCATAATCTTCCTCTTCACCTTTGCTTACTTATTTATGTTATCACTATGGTAGATGCCAACTAGGGCATCAAACATCTCCTTTATTGTTTTCTTTTTTAATATATGAGGAATCAAATGATCCTTTATGGTATTCATAATCTTCCTCTTTGCCTTCGCTTACTTATGAGCTTACCACTACCACAAATCTGTAGGCTAAGCATAACATCCTTGACAATATCACACTGATCATTCTCTTCTAATAAATTGTAACACTCACTTTGTATGACAATAAATTTGAGTTTCCATCTAATCTATCCTCAAATTTGATGCTAGATTAGGCCATTTTTGAGATCTAATGCATAAATTCCCAGATCTAAAAATTAATCCTTAAAATAAAAATTGAAACCCTCTAACTACTAGTTCTTTTTGGCAATTAATTGATCGCTATAAACCATTGAGAATATCAGTAAGAGAAAAGCTTTGATACCATGTAAATTTTTCGATCCTAGTTGATTGTTGTTTTAGTGCTCTTTCATTAGATAAGTAAAAAAAAAAGTATTTAACAAAAAAACAATTTTTTGAACATTCAATTAATGTCACAGTAGTTGAAAAATGAATAATGAATGAAATAAAAAACACATAGAGGTATTTCTCCATTGAATCGTATTTCCATTCCTTCATAAAAGTTGACAAGATGACCTTTACAACCTACCTTTAACTAGCAACTATATGGTCATTAAATCACCTAGATTTGAAGTGTACACCTCATGTAAGAAAGGAAAAAGTTGAAAAAATACGATACATTAGTATGAATTGCTCCTTCATGCCATTTTTTACTCTTCCTCTTCTATCAACACTAAAGCACACTTAAGCAATCATTAAAGACAAAGTATGACATATATGGAAAATATTGCTATAGTTGTGTAGAGTCTATTGTATTGGCTAGTAACTTCAACAATCTATTCCTTTCTCCTTGAATGCACTTTGTCCTATGTTATCTTTCTTTCTCTCTTTTATTACGAGATTGACCTCTCCTATCTTGTCCTATTTATGATTTTGAAATAATATAACTAATGCCTTGAATCTTAGCAACTAATCTCCTCAATCTTAGTTGCCACCTATCTTAATCTTGAGATATATAGCTGAGGTTAAATGTTAATCCAATTCATAAATGTTCTTGAGCTTCTAGAACATTTCATTTAGATTTCTAATACTAGTTGGCTTCAAAGCATAAAAGCTTTCACTTTTTCTTTTATTCATGAAGTGCAATTACAAAATGGAGTAATTTTCCACTTTTGCTAAGTGGTCACTAAAGACATTTCTTGAACTACTTCCTACATATTGTGACATTCAACCTATGCAAAAATTTCTTCCTCAAGCTACATTTCTCAATAGAGTCCTCATGCCATTATTGGAATGATGTAAGTTTTCCTTCATATTTTAGCTTAATGAGGAAGACATCTAACATTGTTGCAAAATTTTGTCGTGATTAGTTTGTAAAATTAATTATGTGCATCACACAAGCCAATGAAATGTTTGATATTTGATATATAGAGGCAAATAACTAACTTCAAGATAGTCCAACAGATGAGGAATATGATATGGATTATGGAAGCATATGATTGAACACGTATGCATCAAATCGTACAAAACTCCAATAATTGTTTTATGGAATTTTGATTTTAACGCTTAAGCAATTTTTATTTACAAACTATAGGAACTGTGTTTTCCAATTCCCATTTTAAGAATGACATCTTTAGGCATAAATCAAGGTAAAAGGATGAAGAGGTACATCGAGAGAGAATAGTATGTCATTTGGGATAAGTACTTGATGACTTGACAAAATTGCTTGGTCTATTCGAATTGAGATCAATATTCTAATTTGCATTTATATGGTATGCTCCACGATATATTTGTGGAAAGCTATGTGTCATGTTGCAAAGATGTTTGGATGATATTTTTATGCTGCAAGGAAAGTGTACATGAAATAGACTTTTGTTGCTTTTGCAAGTTTAATCTTCAAATTCTACTCTTGAGCAACATTTTTCCAACTTAAACTAGAAACAATCTAGTCAAAATTTTGAGTATTTAATCTATACAATAAAGAAAATATATTCTCAAGAGAAATTAATATAAGAGATTCATATATTAAAGACAAGGAAAAATAAGAATTTCAAGCAAATAAATCAATTTGCACATTCATTTGTATACATTTATCTCATTTGGTGTGATGTTATTGTTGCATTGTCTAGAATTTGTTTCTTTTTGTCACGTTGCATTACTTCCATATTTTCTATGACCTTGACTAGCATTTTTGGCTCATAGTAAGTGTAATGAATTCTAGTAACTTTTGCTACCTATATTGAAGAGGAGGATTAAATTACTTGAAGTGAATGCTTATATGTTAGCTTATAATTGTAGCTATCCTTAGAAGATCTCAAGATTACTATAAATTTGGGTGATCAATTATGCAATATTTAAAACATGGTGATTGATATGGTGGCCCAATTCCTTTAGAATCTATGAGTGATGATAGCTGGTTTACTTATCACACCTACATTTCATAATAATGGTTGAAGTGCATGTATAAAGAAAATGGTATTTGGAAGTAATGACTATTAGGGTTTTTTGGGTAGGTTTTGTTCTCTATTTTGGCTTGGTGAAACATGTTAAGGTGAAGATTTCACTCAAAAAGTTTCAAACTAATGATGAGGAGGAAGGAGTAATCAAAGGAATGTTGCATTAAGAATTGGGATGAAAATCCAATGCTACTTATTAATTCTACAAGAGTTGATAAAGTGGGATATTTAGTGCTTATGTTCAATACTTTTTCAATTATGAAGACAATTTGAGAAGGATCCTCTTTAATCTAAGGGTTGAAAAGTTGATTGTTAAATAAATAATCTAGTGTCTTTTCTTCCTTGCTAATTTTACTCTAGGGGTTGAGAAGCTGATTGTTAAATAAATAATATAGTGTGCTTTATCCTTGCTAATTTTCCTCTTAGGAAGATAAATAACCATTTCTACAAGGTGGTTTATGGTCTCTAACTATGTTTATCATTTTATTGGAAGTGAAATTGGATTGCTTAGCAAAGAGGGCTTCCTTTTTCTAGTGTAGGAAACACTGCCATTCTAAAATTTTGCAAAGGGTTCGAAGGATTTGTCAAATTGTTTGTTTCATTATTGCCAAACATGATAACATGATGATGATTGTGAAGAAATATGTGGAAATTATGCTTGAAAATATTATATATGATATATTTGCACCAATTGCAAAGTCATTATATAGTTCCCTAGTGTTACCTTGCTTTATTTTATCATTGGGAAGGATCCCTTCGTATGCACCAACATTAAGCAATATGTAGGAAGATCTTCTAGAAAGGAATATTTTTTAATTGAGTTAATTTTCCAAGCATCCAAAACTTCTAGTTGACAAAGAATGATAATCCCTATCTATTGTCTTATGCTCCATGGTATATAAAAATGATACTTCCAAAGGGCATCTCTTGTAGAAAGGTATTTTTTAAGGATTTTGTATTAGTCTCCAATACGATTTTCGAAACATAGGATTATCTTGTACATTGTTTGGAATGCATTTTTAATTATTTCACTTGTATCATAATTTATGTATTGCTACCATTTTGTCCACCATAGGAGAAAATTATAATTTGTGTTTACAAGTCATGGATCTTAAAGCGTACTACACCATGCAATAATATATGATAATGTTGATTGGAAAATGTGATGGTGAAGCAAGAATGATATTGAAATGACAATGTAGTCCCCACTCAAGATACATAGGATATCCATAAATACCTTGGGAGGGCATTAGAAGCGAACCCTTGCAAAACCAACATTGGAAGGAGCTACTCAACTTACTGCATGAAGCTCAATAGTTCTTAAAGAGAAGATCCATTAGTTCCTACTTATCTATGGAATGGGTTGTTGGATCCCAAGAGATATTGAAAAGAGAGTGGAAAAATTATCCATGTCTCCCCCATGCCTTTAGACCCAATATTTAATACAATTGTTGGTGGCTACAATGGTTTTCCAAAGAAAAAAAGTATTGTACTACATCCTTTTGTGGCTTTATGTCATTATTAAAATTTAATGTTGTTATCTCAATGCTTTAGATTCACAATTATAAATGATATAAAATAGATATTTGAGTTTGAATGTTCCTTGCTCATTTCCAGATCAAAAGTTTAAAAGAGAAGGACCATGTGTAGAAGATGTTATATATTTGTATAAAGACCATGAATTATATAGAGATTATCCCACAGGAGGAGGATGGAGACAAACAAGAAGGGAATAAGAAGGATTGGGGCAAAGAATAAGGGAGGAAGTAAGGATGGATGCCAAGGTACTTTCCTTGAGGGTACTTTTCCAAATGGCAAGGTACTGTAAAAAATGTGGCAGGAACACTACAAGAAGATCTTTGAAGGGTGGGTTGTGAGCCCGACCCTCAGTCCCGTAGCGCTAGTATGACAACGTGCCTAATGTTCAGGGGCTTAGCCGGTGGGGGTGGGCGTTAATAAAGGAAAATTTCCATGTAATAAAGTTAATAAAGGAAAAATAATAACTAAGGTCATAGGACGCATATTCCAAGTTGAATGTTGGGTAAGACATCCTAGTGTGGGTGTTCATTTGGTTTATTATGGTTAAGGAAATTGGTAAAGGCAATGGCAAAGGCTTTGAAAAGGAAAAATGACATTTTTGGCAATTTATTTATGAAAATAATGGAAGTTAGGAGAAAAGGAAGGTGAAAGGTCAGAGGTTGCATGTGAGGAGGAAAATGAAGGAAAATAATGGAAAAATAAAGAAAATAGAGGCCTCATTAATAAAAAGGCTTTAGAGGATCAGTTGGTATGTTTTGTCAATTTAACCTTTTGTTAGTTTCGTGAGTCCTGAATTTGCCCCACCAGACATGCCTCCCCGTATTATAATATAATATTATATTATAATAATAATTACCCAAGGGATTAATACTGAAATTCCTTAGGGTATAATATAATATATATATTATATTATAATAATAATATGTTATTATCATAATAATAATATTATATTATTATTAACCAAGGGATTAATACTAAAATCCCAAGGAATTATGAACCCGAGGGAATAATATTAAACAAAAGGGACTAATATTATAAACCCAAGGAACTAATAAACCCAACCATTTAATATTATAAATCCAAGGAATTAGTGAACCCAATGGATAAATATTAAAAACCTAAGGGATTAAGAAGTGCAAGGGATTGATATTAAAAACACAAGAGATTAATAAAGCTGACCATGATTAATATTATAAACCCAAGTTAATAATAAACCCAAAGAATTAATACTAAAACCCCAAGGGATTATGAACCCAAGGAAATAATATTAAACCCAAGGGACTAATATTATAAACCCAACATTGGTAAACCCTAATATAAATATTATAAAACCAACATTGGTAAACCCTAATATAAATATTAAATAATATATATAACTGTTAAATATTAAATAATATATATAACTGTATAATATATATAACTGTTATAAATATAATTATTTACCATTATAATTATTTACAATTATACCGGTTTATAATTATTTAGTTTCTCATGTTTATATATATAACTGTATAATATATATAACTGTTATTTAATATATATAACTGTTAAATATTAAATAATATATATAACCGTATAATATATATAACTGTTTAATATATATATAAATATTAAATAATATATATAACTGTTTAATATATATATAAATATTAAATAATATATATAAACATAAACATAATATTAAATAATAATATTATGTTAAATAACATATAACATTAAACATAATATAACCGTAAACATATAACATTAACCGAACCGTAAACCAAACCGTAAACGTTTACCTGGTTAACGCGGAAGCCTGAAACCCTCGGCGTGACAGACTGTGCCCACAATGTGTGCTGCGTGCACGGGAACCAACAGCAGTGAATGGTGCAGCACGCGTGCAGTGGGGCCGGCGGTAAGCCCGCAAGAAAAAGTCTTGTGCAGGAGGGGCCGGCGGTGAGCACTGAGCCCGGAATGAATGGCGACAAAACAAAACTACGAATGGTCAAAGCAGACAGAGCTACGCAGAGTCCGACAAAAGTTCAAAACTAAAAGTAATGTTTTAATCTCGGGACCACAAAATATCTACTCTTAAAACCGTGAAAATATCTGCGTTTTAACTTTTTCAGCCACCTGTAACCGCTTCCGGCAGCCACCGTCCGGATCCGTATCCAAAATCCGCTTTCCGTTTCGAAAACCCGCGTTGTTAAAAATATACGTATTTTACCCGTATTTGGGAGTATCCAGATCCGGATCCGGTTTAGATCCGTGGATCCGCCAATACTCCACTTGCCTGAGCCGGATCCGGTAACATAGAATATATCAGTAAGTAACCACAATATCATGTACCTCTAGTTAATTTATGTGATTAGAGTGTTTTCACCTTATGAAACAGTGCTTAGGAACCAATGACCTTTAAGTACATGTAAGCACAAATAATGAAAGACCACTAACAACAGTTCAAATGAGAAGCAAATTTACTATAGATATAATGCAAGTGGATTTAAAATAGGAGGGATTTCAGGGTTAGTATCAGCACCTGCAATGCAATCAATCATTAGAGGCTGCCTTTTAAGCTGCAAATGCAAGGTATAAGAGACAAGAAGAAAATTCAGAAGTGTAAAGAATGCACCAGCTCTTAAAAGTACCACTGTCAAGGTGAGATAAGCCTACTCCAGCGTACCAGTCAGCCAAATTTAGATTAGTGACCAAGGGACCAAAATCCCAAGCTTCCCAAAAGAAAGATTCGCTTCTATTAATGAAGTTACAAATGAAGAAGTCTCTTAGACAGAAAGAAGTTTCCTCTTCTTTAAGAAGATTTACAATGTAATGAAGTTACAAATAAAGAATCCTCTTAGACAGAAAGAAGGTTCTTCTTCTTTAGGAAGATTTACAATGACCATGACAGAGATCTCCCTGGGAAGCAACATTGATTCAACTGTAATCTGATCTCAAAATCTTTCAAGAATTCATGGGATCAACCTTCAATTACTCTTAGCCTTCAGCAATGATTAATATAGTCTATAATGCTTACGGCCTATGTGAGAAAGAGGCCTTTGAGGCTAAGTTACCAGAAAACGGATACGGGAACGGATACGGGTACGGGGTTTGAAACGGATACGGCAAATTTTCAAAAAATCTGGATACGATACGGCAGGAAACGGCACATAATAAATATATAAAAATTTAAAATATATATATATATATATATATATATATATATTAAAAATAAAAAATTCATATTACCATTCATATTTCAGAATCTAAATTTAAATTATCTATGATCTATCATGATTGATGATTGATGATTCATCATCATCATCATCAATTCAAGTTTCAAGTTTCAAACTTTCAACATATGCCATATGGCATAAACATTCAACATTGCCATCATCATTAACGATTATTCTAACATTCATGATTCAAGTTTCAAGTTTCAACATATCATCAGAGTCTCAGACATCAAGTTTTTGTTTCAAATTTCAAACAATGTTTATCAACATGACAAACATCAAGTTATCAACATGACAAGTTACAAATTACAATTTACAAACTTACACAAACACCATCATTACCAAAATTAATAATGCATACTAATTACTACATACTATGATAATGAAAGTACAAATTTCAAAATGAACTATGACTGGCAGTCGTACTATCATAATATCATTACTCATAAAGTCATAATTCATATGGTTGTTCAAAACTTAAAAGTTTAAAAGTTAAAAGTTAAAACACCATCATAAATTACAAATTTACATATCATCAAATATGTCTTCATTCATGCCACTATAATGTTCCACTTCCACATCCTCTCTAGAAGTGGCACTGGGAGTGGGAACATTGCTTCCATGTCCACTTGAAGATGCACCTATTCCCAATGATGGCTCCGAATCAAACAAACTCATGTGAGACATGGCATTCAATGTCATATCCAAGTCAGGCAACTCTGGTTCCACGTCCCATAATTTGTTGGGCCCAAATTTGTATTCATCTCTCTTGTGTGACAGAAGGCGAAGGTTTGAATGAATATACACTAGTTCCTCAGCCTTCTTAGAGCCCTATTTATTTCGCTTCACTGAATGGATGAAGCCGTATGTACTCCAGTTCCTTTCTGCTGAAGAAGAACTAGCAACCTGTGACAAGACCTTGATGGCCAATTTTTGGATATGTGGAAGTGCCCCACCATAGAAGTTCCACCACTCAATTGGACTTAATCTGCTCTTGTCCCGCATACAGTCAATATCACAACCCCAACCCTCCGATCCCACAAAATGAGAAAACTGTGCACGAATCCGAAGCCCAATTTCAGGATCTACAAAAAGCTTTCTAAAAGCATTTTTAAATGCTTCTGCGACTTCTGGGTCTTTGTTTGGTGCGCTTCTTTCTGGATCACGTAGCAACTCTGCAGCATAATATTTTGGATTCAGTGCATAGGCTAAAAGGTGCAATGGAGTGGTCATCTTGTTCCACCTTTTGGTCAATATATCTTTTACTTCTCTGTAAAAGATTTCATCTGGGTCATTCTCCTTGGCATTTATAACCAACCTTATCTTCTCTATCATGGAATCAATGCCCTCATACACCTCTCCCAGATTAGGCATATCTGTGTCAAACATACGGAGCAAATCCACAATTGGCTTAGTAAATGCCAAGAGGTACTCCACCTTATCCCACCATTCGTCATCAACAACCAACCGTTTCATTGCTTGTGCTCTATCAGATTGGGATTGCCTCCATTGATTCCAAAGAGAACTGCATACCATTGATTGTAATGCATCTTTCACCTGCATGAGCCTTGTTAAGACTATGATGTGAGAAGCAAATCGAGTCTCAGCAACCTGCAGGTGTCAAATTGCCAATGTTTCAAATTTCAATCAATTTGAAAATCAAAAATCATAATTTGAATCAAATTTGAAATTATTTGATTGAATAACCTATTATGATTCATCAATTTAGATATTTGAATTTAGAGTCAAATATTTAATAAACTTTAAACTTTAAAGTTTAAGTATATGTACCTTAAGCAGCTCCAACTTAGCAAATTCCCTGTAGATGCCTTGGGACATGTGGTGGTTTGTGATAAAGGCTTGAATTTCTTTTGCCTCTTCAAATATTTTTCGAATCCACTCAATTTGCTTCCCCAACTTGCTCAACATGAGGTTCAATGAATGCACAGCACAAGGGGTCCAAAAAATGTGCTGATATTTGCCTTCAACAATTAGGCCTGCTGCTCTACACACCGTTGCATTGTCAGTTATTACCTGGACAACATTTTCAGGCCCCACCAATTCAATTGCTTCAATCAAGATGTTAGCAATGAATTGAGAATCTTTCACCTGCCCCTCACAATCCACTGCCTTCAAAAACATTGCCCCATGTGGGCTCTGAGCAATCACATTGATCAAAGGCCTATTTCTTTGATCTTTCCATCCATCAGAAATGATGGACACCCCTGAAATGAGCCATGAATCACGAATGGGGGCTAATTTAGCCTCCAAATCTAACTTTTGAGCACTCAACAATGTGGTGCGTATCTTCTCATACCCAGGGCTCTTGTACCCTCTTGGGGCTTCAGTCAAACATTTTACCATCTTTGCCCAGTAAGGAGATCGCACAAGGTTAAAGGGAAGGCCATTTGCATAAATGCATTGGGCTACAGCTGCATCTGCTATCTCTCGAGCATCATTATTAAAACTCTTCTCAAGCGGTCCCAAATTTGACCGCTTTGACCCAACATTTGCATGAGAATAAAGTGGAGGCTTTGAGACTGAGTGTTTTAAATAGGAGACAGGATTTGCTTCATTTGCTTTAGCATCTGCCTCTTCTTGTTCTCTCTGATATTTTGCAATTTTTACCTTGCTTAAACCATTTCCATCTTTCCCATTCTCTTTAGGTGGGCCACTACATATTCGAACCCCTTGGTTTCTTAACCCAAGCAAATGTGCTTTAACCCGTGTGTATGACCCCTTAAACTCCTTTTTACACTCACTGCAAACCCATGCCAATGATCCACCTCCTTGGATCTTCCCAACAGTAGTGACATATTTCCAAAGTGGTGACTTTGGATCAAATTTCTGGGTTGTTTCAGCGTCATGTGCCACTTCCTCTGCCTCATGAATGGCTGAACTTGAAGTTGCCATGAATGATGATGACATTCACTGAAGTCTGAAACTGAAAAAAGAAAATTGACAAATATATTATATCAGTCTTCAAGTTCAGAATCCAGATATGTATTTTACTATTTAAAAAAATTTATTTGGTCATTTCTGGATGCTAATAAAATTATGTCATCATTTATTTATAAAATTATACGCCTTTCTCTTTACTCTGTTTCATAATGACAGCGAACATTGAACTTTGAAGCAAGAAGTTAGAAGTTAGAACTTAGAAAGTTAGAACACTGTTCTTAGAACAACAGCCACTGTTGGGGAAACACTGGGTGTTCTGTTTACAGTTACACTGTGTAATAATTAATTGAAGGTGGCTTCCTAGTTCCTAGGACCTACACTGTACAGCCAGCTCCATGGCCTATTGGAGTCTGGAGTCTGGACATTGCTGGTAAATTCCAATTTTAATTTTAGACATTGCAAAAGTACAAATGATACATAAAATAAACATTTAAATTTTAATATTTTATACAGAATATTAGGTTCAGAACAGTCATTATTTATACAGGTAACAGAATATTAGGTTCAGAACAATGCAATCATTAGAAGACTGTAAAGTTTAAAACTTTAAACATGCTCTAGAGTCTAAACTGCACATTATTAGTAGAATCATCACAGGGATATTCTCTGCATAATTTTCTGAGATAGAAAGCGGATTACACTGTTACAGTGAAGATCAAGAAGGCAGAACTTCGGTGATATATCACAGTAAATGTTTCAAATTCAGACTTAATAAGTTTGGTGCTATGATGCTATCACAGTGATAAGGGTTCAGATTCTCAAATGAAGCCATCTCTGTGATTCAAATTTTCTACATGTGGATATGAATCCTATGAGTATGAAGCTAGATTGAAGGACTACAAACTTACAAAGAGCTGATTGATCATTGAACACACATCTCAAAGACTCAATCAAGAAGACAAAGGCACTAAAATTTTGTGGAGCCATGAATTGCAACTTAATTGCATAGAGACACTATGTTTTTGTGGGAATAATACATATGGCTTTATATCTCTGTTTTGGAAGGCTGGATCGAGTTCTGTCACACTTCTCCTAGTTTATAAATATGAAGCACTTCATATTATATCCAAGACGAAGAAGAATAAGGACTATTAAAGGATGAATTTATGAAAACAAAAGTTATAAGTGATCTCTGCCAACCCTTGCTTAAGTGGATAATAAGGCAGAAGTTTGCACTCAATATTCTTTGAGTTTGAGGTTTATACAAATCTCATGTGAGTCTGTGACACTATATGCGAAGTCCCTAAGCCTTAAGGCACTATGGACTGTATTGTATCATATCTGCTTCGAAGCCTGAAGGTATCCAAATTTGAAGTTTGTAGAAATACAAACCATATCAAGCCTCATCTCTGACATTCAAATTTAAAGAAAAAAAAGAACTAGTTTGAGCATGGAAGCCTGAAGCCTGAAGGTAATGATATCTCTTTGACAAATCAAAGCCTATTTGTGTTATACCAACCAATCAACACACGATAATAACACATCCAATGCAGGAGCATGAATTAAACACGCATTGACATGACTTCTCACCATAAGTAGACATTTTCAATGTATAACTATATTTTCATTTTTATGTGTTGATGGTTGTAGGTAAATGCCAAAGTGCATACCCTTGTGGTTGTAAGGCTGTAGGTAAACATTGTGTATTGCTGTTTTTGATTTGCACAGACCAAAGGGGATCACTGTAGCTAGTGATCCACACACATTCAAGCTTGTTCCCTATGCCAGTGATCCAATCTAAGGAGGTAATCAAGCTGTAGCATGTGGTTTACACAAAGGCAAAGCACAAGCAGAGGGACCCTATCTCACAGATGGCTGATGTCAAATGTTGGACAGAGTTGGGACTTGGCAAATGATATCTGGGTGCTGTCACTAATTGAAGACAAAGTCAATTCTGTGACTGCGTATAGTTTCCCAGTGCTTAACCGACGGTTGATGAGCGAAGGGAATGCTAATTTTCAGCAGAATAATGAGATTTTCATGATGGAATTCACATGAGAATAGATTCAAAGGTAGGGCCGTAGGCATCATCTCTGTGACAAATCAAAGGTAGGCATCCGGATTTATTGACAAACCAAACTATTGTAGCCAAAAAACTTAAAAAGTTCTAAGGTAGCTACCATGTGAATGATATTTCATATTTCTCCCTTTAGTTATAATTACAATAAAAAAATTAAAAATCTGACGGAATGAGAAAAATATTTTTCAAAGAAGGGTGGGGAAAGTCTTGGAAAGTGACCAAAAAAGCAGTCGCACAGTTCACCATGACGAGGGAAACCAACCAACAATTACTAAACAGTGCGAACTTCGAAGTATTATATTACTATGGAACAAGGCCGAGTTCCTCTATACGCAATAAGAATCAATTATCAAAGACTAATTACGTGCGTGCAGCATCGTGTACCTTGAGGGCCGAGGCTTGTTCGATGCCGGCAGGAACCAGTCGACTACTCCAGACAGTGAAACTCAGAAGCCTGTTAAAACTTAAAACTCTCAACGCTCACTGCTCAGCGGCCGCAATCACTCACAGGAATCAGAAGTTAGAAGTAGCTGTAGAACTCGTCGTTTAGGGTAGTAAGTATAATAGGTTAGGTAAGATATTAATAGGGTGAACCGTGAACGAATTTGGAAAGCCCGCCAATTGAATTTAGACCGTCGGCTCTTGTTATTAAATCCGTTCCCGGCGGCCACGAAAAACAGCTAAAAACGTATTGAATTTCCCCAGATACGCATTCGATTTTTCAAAAACGTATTTAAATTTATCTGATACGTATTCGATTTTGCAGATGCGTATTGGAAATTTCGAAATACGTCTTCAATTTCTCTGAAACGTATCAGGATTTTTAAAACGGGACGTGTTCTCCATAAAAACGCCTGAAAAACGGCAAAAATTTTTCTGATACGTTTCCAAATCTTAAAAAACGTTTTTCGGCCGTTTTTCCGGCGTTTCTGGGCGTCATACGTTTCTGATACGGAAAACGGCGTTTCTGCCTGCAAGGGTGCCGTTTCCGGTAACTTAGCTTTGAGGGTCACAACAAATAGGGAGACTGGACCTTCCAGGAGGAACTTTTCAGCTTCTACAGAACACAAATTATATGCAAAAATGATGCAAGGATTTCTGCATAAAATCAATACGGGTTAGTTGATAATTTTGATAGTGAAATTGAGCTATCTTCAAAGCCAAATTAGATGAACAATAAGAAATGACATAAACACTACAAAAAACTGATCCAAACCCTTTACGGCCACTCCAGAAAATGAAAACAAATTTTTAGTTAAATCTTATTCCGATTCAGGGGTAATTTTTAATTAAGTTTTTTTATGCTTCATCTTCTCTAGAATCAATTTAAACCCTCTTTCAAGTCATGCCTTTTTCATCAGAGAAGGAAAATATAAATGGAGCTCATAGCTTTGAGAGGAATAACTCAAAATTAGACAGAGATTAGACTCATGTTACCCCGGGAGGTGGGATTGGGTGGGGAAAGAAACATTCTGAAAGTTTGCCAATCCACAAGACTACTTTGAGCAAAATGCAAGCTTAATCAAAAGAATGAATTTAACAAACTCAAGCACAAAGAACCTCAGCTATAAATGTACGTAGGACAACAATTTATGAATATTTGATATCATATAGTCACATGCCCAAGTCATATCCAAGTTCTCCACAGCTATCTTCAGTTGGCATACTTGACAATTTTAGAATTTTAATAATACCAAGGTAATCATTTATCTATCACATTCTTCACATGGAAATATTTCTCTTGAGAATCCTTATCAAGGAGTGGAATCAAACATTGATGTTTCTCAAACTCTTGGCATTGCCACAGTTACTAGTTTCAGAATCTTGATATTGAAACCATCAAGCATGTTGAAAATGAGCATCTCCAGAATAACTCGAGCATGCATACAACATAGCACAATCTTATTTGACATTATAAAGAATGGAACAAAAGGAGAAGTCAAAAAACCTAGTACTGTAAGTTTAGTGGGAGAGCAATACCACTTAAATCCTTTTTCCATTGCCACCATTTATGATTTAATGGGTCAGTTTCTTTAACAGAGTCATTGGGCAATGGCGAACACTTGAAGACTGTGTGCCTTAAACACTATAACTTAAAATTAAAATGAAAATTTTAGATAATTTATTTTCTTTGATGATGGTATCTAATTGAGACAAAAATAACCAAAACATCTCTGAAATCCTTGAGTGAATCTCCTCTGCAACTCTCAATATCGGTGGAACCTTTGGGAGAAAAAAATCAAAAGGCGTACTCCATGGCATACATTTTCTCTTGGCCAATCAATTCATTGGCATATTGACATTTTCATTAATTTTTTTAAATTTCATGCAGGCCAATCAATTCCATGGTATATTGACATTTTCATTAGATTAAAAAAAAAAAAATCTCGGCCAATAAATTCCAAAGCATATTTTATGGTAGCATTAAAATAAATCCTATCCTATTTGATCAGAAAAATGCTTTGGGGATTTTCAGGATCGATTCAACTCCATGACATATTCCGTGATAGCATCAAAATAAAGCCAATTTTGTTTGACCTTTCAATTTGTCACCTATAAACTAGAAAAATACTTCCAGGCTCTGTTTATATTGTTTTGTTGCATGCAGCTTTTTATTGTGGACTATTGATGAAGGAGAATTGCCATTTAGTAGAAATAGAATGACTTTGCAATCTTAATCAGATTTATGTTGTTTATATGTGCACATGCATCTGCCCGTGCAAGTTTCAGTGAGCAAGAATAATCCTTACACCAAACATTATGATAATAGGGAAGGCCAATTCTTACTTCTTAGTGTTGCTTTTATTAGAAAACAAATCTTTCTGTGCCTGGTTTAAAATTTTAAAAAGTAAAATATGTCATAGGATCTGGATATCCTACTATTATTTTACATAGAAATACTCACACAAATTAACTTAAAGAAAAAACAGAGGCAGGCAAAGCAAGAAAACATACTCTCCAAGTCACTAATAAGTTGAGCATTAAGAAAACCCAAGTTACCACTTACCAGTAAGCCTAACATAAAATAGAGGAAAGCCAAGCAAGAAAACATACTCTTTAGGTCACTAATAAGTTGAGAATTAAGAAAAACTAAGTTACCAGTCACCAGTAAACCTAACATTCAGAGACTTAGAAAACAGCGTAGTTGCAGTTAGATGTTCTACATGTTTGCATAGTTGCAATAAAAAAGTACCATGACAAAAGAGCACATTATGCTATATGCATCCCTGCTGCAAGATTAAAAGCCATAAGGACTACAAAACCTGAATCTTCACTCAATTCACCAATGTTGAGCACATGTTGATGATGTGCTTGATACATCTGAAGCTTATTCTTTAATGAGAGTACACCGTACACTTAACTTTTGTTTTCCTACTTAATTGATATATTTAAGCTTCTTTCTAGTACCAGAGTTTACTCGTTTGTTTAAACTTTCTCAAAATATATTGAATATCTTATACAAATTTATTATGCAATACTCAATGAGTAACTTGTGCAGAGTTATTGTCATAATAAAAATGACCATTGATTTGTGTTTAGAACTTGCACTTGCTCAATCTCAGTGGTTCATTTTTGGAAATTACTAGGTGATTGGAGTATTGAATTCACAGCGTAGTGGAGCTCGCAGTAAGAGAAATCATCATAAAAATAGAGGTAGCAGGAAGTGGTTGCGAAAGAACATTTGTAGCATCTGTGCAACTGATTGAAGGTATGGCTTCCTGCAATATTTGTACTTCTGCCTTCTCTTTAATTTACTTTTGTGCATTTTCCTCATTGTCACTTTTTTTCTTGTGCGTTGTTGTGTGTGTTTTAGATTTTAAGATGAATATATCTCATGCTATCAATGTTTATACATTTATTTAGGTTAATTCACTAGATTTTAATTTGCTTTTGGTTAGCAATGGATAATATCGTTCAATGACAAGAAGAGATGGTAGGAAAATTGTAGTTCTAGTTTCCGTCGCCCTGCTTTTATTCTAGATGATTATGATGGCAAATATTGCCTCTCTATTGTAAATGGTATATGTTTTATTGTTGCATAAACAAATTCATACATTAATGTATCCTTATTTAATATTTCTGAATGATTTTTTTTTTCGGTGTCTGTTAAAATCCTGTAGCAAATGGGAAGTCACAGAATGGTTTTTAACCTACCTGTTACCACATGAATTGTCACCAAATAGTGCAAGACGTGCATTTGAAAACAATTCTATGGAACTTGGAAAATAAATCAGTATCACCTTAATTTATCTTCCCACCCTTCGGGATGGTCCAAGATCGCTACAGGGGCTTCCCTATATTCATCCAAGAACAGATCTATATTCATGGCCTACACATTATGTGTAATCACGTTGTTACAAAGTATTGCTTTAGGCGAATTAGAACCATCTCACTTAACTTGTATTTCTTGTCAACAACATCGTTTCTCTTCTTTATAGTTTGCTAAAGTACATGGCTTTTGTGATTTCCTCATCATCTTCCTTTCTTTAGGTTCCTTCATGCTTTCGTTGTATGTCATAAGCTATTGGTTCGACATATAGAAACTTATATGGCAACTTCATTGTTTTCTTTTGCAGAGTCTCCTTGCAAATACATGGGAGTAAGAATGTCAAGTTAGTTGCACGTTCTATTCCACTTTGCTCCTGCTTTTGTTTCATTGCAAATACAACTTCCCTATCCTGTTCCAAATTCCCCAATCTTGCAACAACAAGACAATTGCATTTAGCTAGCCAATTTCAACAAAAAAATTCACGAAATAACAATATAAACATGTCTGAAATAATTGATGTTGATAGTTACAAACCAAAAAAACAATGTGACAATGATGTGACTATTGATGATGTCTTGAACACCAACAACCTTTTTAGACTCGAAGCATTTTCATACAGTCTAGGTGATTGTCTTTTCAATGCAATTGAAGTCCTTTTGCATTTTCGATATACGTCCACTGAATTGCGAAATGGCACAATAGACCACTTCTTGATGTGCCTTGAACAAGGTCACATAGAAGCACTGGAATCATTCAATTACGAGCTAGCACCTGATATCTTGTATCAACTTCATGGAATTTGTGACATCGAAACATATTTGCGAAGAATGTGTCTTCCAGCTTCAAATGGTCCTATTGAGAATGAATGAGGACTATGGGGAGACACATTTTGCATACGTTGGCTAGCGAAATGGTTGAATTTATCAATAGGAATTTGGTCATTAACAAAAAAAAAAGGTATTTGCTATTCAATTCAAAAAAATGACAAATCCATTGCATATATTGTTCCATGATGAGAACCCCTTTAATGGGCACTATGAACCATTGTTATACAAAAAAATAGCTCAATCAATTGTAATATGCAATGAATACCTTTCTCCTCCTTGCAAAGATCTACAAACCTATTGGGAAATAATGAATGATAAAATGCAAGGCCATAGATTGCATAAAGCAACAAACACTATATCCATTTGTGGAGATAGCATGTTCTTTTCACTTTTTCATTTGATTGCACCTGACTTTGATGTAGAATCCTTAAGACTTTACATTGTGCAGTCATTTTGTAATTCGATCATGTGTAATGCAAACACTGCATTGCATTGTCTACAAAAATATCTATCAAAAGATGTCATAAAAACTCAAAAAAAAGTTGCAAATTGGCAAACATACCTTATCAATATGGCAATGCCATTTGAAAAAGGTGGAATAGAAGGTGGGCCGTTTTGTTTGCAATGGGTAGCAATATTATTCAAAGTAAACATACAGGAATGGTCCTCTGTAACTAGGAGCATTGTCAATTACTACCAATGCAACAACTTTTCAAGTCAAACATACAATATAGTGTCATTTGAAATAGATGCATTTCACACCCATTACGCAACTTTGTCAATAGATGGACATACCAATAGAAGCAATGTACATTGTCAAATTCTTCCAATAGAAACAACATCATTGCACACGCAACGTGGACATATGTCAAAAAATGCACATGTGCATGAAGACAAATTGCAATATGGTATTACGCCAATGACAAAAGATAGAAATAATAGGTCCAATGTTGTATATTAAACAACTATCACAATTATAGTCAAAAAAATATAAAAATTTATGCAAACAAAAGTCACAGAATAAACATAATTGCTTATCCAAGAAAAACCCTATAAAAATTTACCTAGCCAACATAGAGGACACACCTGAGCAAAAATGTCCAATATGTAAACAATTACAGTTTCACAAGAATATGAAGACGATTGGAAAAGACTTCGAACAAATATATGTAAATTTACCTAAAAAACATAGAAATATGCCCAAGAAAGTAATTTACAAGGTTTGCAAAACAGCACTTCGAAATGGAAAATTGCTACAATTTGTTGTACCTGAGAACATTAGGAAGAACAAACCATTTCCAATTGTAGCCACACTCTCATAACTTAAAGAACGTCTTGTAGCATTAAGAATTGCATTTGCATAAATAAGACAATGGGGCCACAAACGATCACAAATGGGTTTAACAGGATCGATCATCAATGTTCTTGTCCAAACAGACATTGTTCAAACTGCACTGCCACAATCTATGGAAAACACAACAACAGTTGTTGTTGCATTGAAAAGACGATTGGAATATAAAAATGCATTTCAAACAGGAAAATTTCGTGTGCATATTGTCATGACAGCATTGAAGGAACTATGTTCTCTTTTATCACTCCAAAAATTTCTCTGGAATTTATTAAAGAAAGAAATGTTCATACGTAACCACAAACCTACTTTGGGGATTAGGATCTAGCCTGCCTAATTCTTATAGAGGGCTCTCTCTTTATGATTTAACTTTGTTTTAGTTAATTGATCTTAGGCTATTTATTGTTGGACTTGGGTTTTGATTTGAATTTGGGTAGTGGGATCACTTACTTTGATGAATAGAGGGTTGCTTTTACCATTGGGCTATGGGGTCAAATGCTAGACAAACAGGACTGGATCAAGTTCTAAAAAACAGTGTCTACACGGCAAGATAGAGGAGTTACTATAGATCTCAAATGCTAGATAGTGAAATGGTTTCCAATTGGATGTAGGGATCAATTAAGGGTTCCTTAGACCGGATTATGAAGAGAAATGCAAGAGGTCAACCGGGATGGGAGAGAAATTAAGGGTTCTCAAACCCAGATATCAGAGGAAAACATAAAAATGATTAACTAAAACAAATTTTGAGTTAAATTTCCAGTTAATTCATTCAAACTTGGATAAAATTTAAGTTGATGAAACACATAAGAAAGTAACAAAATCAGACAAAGAAGATACTTCACTGCAATAGCTCATCTCATGAATCTTGTAATGCAATCTTTTTATTACTTGCTCCAGTTTGTTGACTTGAAAATTGGTACAATAACCCTTAGGTTTAAGATCAAAATAACTCTACAAATATATAGCAATCCACACTCAATACTTCTAATTATGAATTATTTATACAAAAATATTTTACAACATATCCCAAACTATCTTGGGAACTAATCTAGGAGAAAGAAAAATCTTCATGCAAGAAGATAGGGACAATTATTGAACTGATGCTTGTTGTCCTTGCTTATTAGGTTGTGTTGGCTTTAATCTTTGATATTTTGCCTTTTAATTTGCTTTGTTGTTTGGGATATTAAGCATTTTCTTGTAGATCTCATCTGCCTCTGTATACTTGGAAAAGGTAGGCTTATTGAAAAAAAAGTGGTTTACCTCATGCTGGAGGTAAAACAAATTCTCAAAATTTTGATACAATACTTTGCCAGTAGGTATACACTTCATGGATAAAGTATTCACCTGATCTTGTTATAGACATATTTGGGCACTGCAACCCCAATCACATATGTCGATACACCAAGGGCTCTTAAACCCCTAGAACTGTTGTTTCATACCCTAAAGGATCATGGTCAACTGATTACATCATTTCTCAGAAGTTCCACATGAAAAACCACTCAGAACTGGCCAAAACTGGACCATACAGGCTGCTCCATGTTTAGGGTGCGATGCATATTGGCTGATACACTGGCCAGGTGTGATGCATACTGAAAGAGATTTCTGTAGGGTGCGATGGGCGAGATTAGACAAATGGAAGAGGCAGTTTGCTAAGTGGAAACCCAGAGAATCTTCTAGAAATTTCACATATGACACTTGCCTCTCTGAATTCGCCCAAGGATGAGTAAGAGATCAATGAAATCTCCAAGTGGAACTAAGAACTATCAGTGAAATGACACTAATCAAAAACCCAGAAGCTAACTCACCCCTCTGCAAATATCTATAAATGGATCCCTCATCTGAGAGATCAAAAGGCTAGAATTTTGTAATTTGTAAGGAAGTGTTGCTGGTTTCTCTTTGAGAAGAAACATTGTATTGTTGGGTGATCTTGATTTTCATGAGGTGAAGAGGGCTTTCATGCTGGGAGGATGATGCTGGATCAGACAACTGGGTTGTAATCCTCTCTTCTATTTCTACTATCAATAAATTTCTTTGAATTTTCCTCCATATAATCGTGTATTTGTGAATCTTGTTATTTGTAGATGCAATTGTATGGTTGATGTATTTCTGATTCTGCATTGTTTATGATATCGTAGATCGAGATGCTTTGATGGTGTTTTGTTGCTTTGGCTCTGCAGGTATTCTCTAAAGTAGGACAAGTAGGAGAAGAGTGGCAAAGCTCTATCAAGGGAGAGAGGAAACAAGCAAGGAGCCAATCAGAAGATACAGGTTAGTCCTCTTTGCTTCTCTCTTATCTATCATAAATAAAGGAAATCTTGAATCGCTTTGAATTGTTTGTTTCTAAGATAGCTACCCATCTTAGTGGGAGCAGCAGATCTAAAAGACACTAGTTTTCCTGGAAACAAAATGGTGACTCCGCTGGGGAACAAATAGTTTGTTTGTTTGTTACTGTTGTTTTCTTTATAAACTACAGACAGAGCTTGAAGTTAAGCTAGCTAGCCTTCGAACTGCTTTTGCTATGCAACTGCAAAGTAGATCAATGATGCTTCAGTCAATCTCTGGGTTGGTTTATGAACTGAAAATCTAACTTGCAAACATCCTAAGTGCCCTTGTGGTAACTCAATAACCTCATAAGATCATACCCCTATACTTTGTTTTTACTGTCTATCATAGCTTAGCCTAAATCACTGAACTTAGCTGCAAATTTTGAGTGAAAACCAAGCTCAGTTTCGTTCCCTGGTCCATCACACTATCTGTAACTGGCAGCCTAGATGCATCGCACCTCCCGTGTGTTGTAGGTGAGATGCATCCCTGTTTCCCTTAAGGACAAGTGCGATGACTGAATGATATTGTTTCCTTCTCTGGAATTTGGTTTTTTCCTCCTTGTTTTCAGCTCTATTCAATAGTTTTGCTGCTTATGATCAATATACCATTGCTCAAGCCACCTTCCTTCACATTATTCAGCCTCTGTTGATAAGGATTTGTGAATGTTTTTTATGTATTTTTCATCATTTACAGTCATTCTTTGTCAAAAGTAGCTTAATCGAACTGTCATTTTTTATTCAGAAGTGTCGTAATTGTCATTGTGAGTCGAAAATAAGAGTGTCGTAAAGTCTTCCTCTTCTAGATAGTCAATTGTACTTTTGCCATTGTATTTGATTTGAATTGTCAATATTTGAAGTGTCAAAAGCAGTTTTCCTTTCAAAATTGAAAGTGTTGTCATAGTCTTCCTTTCCTTTTGAAAAGAAATTGTTGAAGTGTCGCTTTGAAGAAAATAGTTCAATTCTGTACTTAGTTTTCCTTTTGGCATTCTCACATTAAGGAAACCGAAAAACAAGTACATGCATGTTTATTTTCATTTACATTTCATGTAGAAAATGAGTTAGGGAAAGTGCATTTAGTGTGTGCTTTCTGCTCTCTGTTGAAAGAATTGTACTCTTCTTTCCTTAGTTGCTAGGATTTTCATTGCTAAAAGAAAACAAACGACTGTTTATCATTTTAGATTGCATATTTAGGAATTTTACATCTACATCACGCGGTGAACCTTGAAAGACAAACTTATAAAAAGATCAACTCTAAAATAAACCTCAATGAACATAAAAACACTTTGGAACCTAACGCACAACATCTAGAGGTCTAGCCTAGAGACATATTTCGGCGTCGTAAAACCTGGTAACTATCGTTTTCATCAAAGGTTGGGTGATTCCTCCTCTTTGATACGACAAGTGCCAGTACGGACTTGTGCTCCCCATACCATCGAGTATATATTGGGAGACCACAATAGGTTTATATCATTTATCCTTAGGAAGCCGTGTCTACCGCCCTATCGATCACAATGCACTGAACACATCATTCGAGAAGATTGACTGCCGTATGTAAAATCCTTGGTAATTTATCTTTAATTTACCACCAAGGTTTATATTGTAGTTTTGCGATTGGCTTGGTAATCCCTCTGTCTAGATTTCCAGAGTAGTCATTTTTGTTCCTTTTTGACAATGGTTGAACATGATTGATATTATAAACCTAGTAAGGGAATAATAAACCCAAGGGATTGATATTATAAACCCAAATGAATAATACTAAAACACCAAGGGATTATGAACCGAAGGGAATAATATTATAAACTCAAAATTCGTAAACCCAAATATAAATATTACAAAGACTAAAATAAACATTATTTATTTTTATGTTCAACCATGGTTGACCATGGTTGGCTATGATTGACAATGGTTGACTGAATTACTTGTCCCTCTAGACAGATTAGGTTTTTCAAGCATTCGTCCCTCTAGACAGATTAGGTTTTTCAATATTCATTCTTAGAGTGAGTAGAGCCCCATATTACAGAAAGTCCACCTATTGCAAAGAGTAACTCGTAATTTCAGATACCTAAAATTGACTAGGTTCTATTGCAAAATCCACTTTGTTTTATCTAATAAGTAACACCTACTCGTTAATACAAGTTACTAGATAATAAGTTTGTGGCATAACTCCATCTGTGCCGGATACCATTGGAAAAGTAACAGACATTTGCGTAGCACCAATGATCCCCATGTAATCTAAATTACTGGGGTCATCTACACGGGCATAATGTCATGTCAGAATGAAAAAGAGAGAAGTAAAAGTATCATATTCTGGATGAGTTTTATTCATAGTGATTGATATCCTTTGCAAGCGACACTCATCCTCTTTTTCAGTTCTAAAGCCACTTGTATGCAGAAGGTAATTCCAATCGAAAATTTCCACGATCTATGCAATTGTTACAACATCGATTGAGGGGGTTCCTTACGCCCGGACCTTAGAACATGCAATATTCTCTTATTTCTATTGGGATTTAGTCGACCAAATAGAGATAGAATAACTGCTGGTAGGAACAAAATCATTCTATCCCATTCCTTCTCGATACTCATCAAAATTGTATTGTTGTGTTAGAAGAAATCTAGCTATACTAGTCCAGTAGACTTCAAAGATACCCTTGGTATAACATTGACAGTCAAACAAGGATTGGAGAAGATATTAGTAGTTTTCCATTTCCTAATATCTATCTTTCATGGGATCAATTCTCCCTTGAGTGACTTTACAATAATATATGGAGCTGAGCATGTCTGGGAATACGAGAGAACACTCCTTTTCTGACATTATTACTAGTATTAGATACTGGGTTATCCAAAGCATTACCATACCTTCCCTATTCATTGTAGGTTGGTTATTTGTCAACACGAGTCTCGCTTATGATGTTTTCGGGAGCCCTTGGCCAAATGAGTATTTCACAGAATGTCGACAAGAGGTCCCATTAGTAACTGGCGGTTTCAATCCGCTAGAGAAACTCGATGAATTTACTAGATCTTCTTAGGAGGCATTAATGACTATAGATAAAACTTATCCAATTTTTACAGTTAGATGGTTAGTCGTTCACGGGCTAGCTGTCCCTATCATTGTTTTATTGGGATCAATATTGGCAATGCAAATCATCCAACGATAAAATCTATAATAAAGGAAGAGGAAGTATGTAGATATGACACAACTAAAACCGAATGAACAAAATGTTGAATTGAATCGTCCCAGTCTCTACTGGGGGTTGCTACTAATTTCTATACTTGTTGTTCCATTCTCCAATTATTTTTTCAATTAGGAAAAATGAGAATATTCTCACCCCATTCGAAGAGATCCAATACGCATAATATCTATGCTATGACTATTTATGTCTTGAGTATGACCACTTAAGAAAATGTGAAAGGGAGTAAGAGAAATGGCCGATACCACTGGAAGGATCCCTCTTTGGTTGATAGGTACGATAACTAGGATTATCACGATTGGTCTAATGGGTGTCCTTCTCTATGGTTCATATTCCGAATTAGAGTCATCCCTATAATAGTGGAAATGCACTTACTGTGGGAAATAGTATACATGCGAAAGTGAAAAATCGATAAGGCCTTACCCTTCAAAGAAGGGTAAGGCCTTATCGAAATCTCTTTTTGAGATTATTTCTATATTAATATGAATTAGAAGAGAGGATTCATACAAATAAAATGACTCTGTCATTTACTTCATTCAATGCCTTTTAGTCAAGTGATGAGTGAATCTATTCTTCCGTTATATGATCCAAAAAGAATAAAATAAATAAATAAATTGGATCGATCCAATTTCAATCTCTGTCAAAGGAACAACATAAAAAATGGAGAATATTAAGTACTAAATATTTTCTCATTTCTATGATGGGAGATTATGCGAAGTTTTTGTAAAAACCTGAACTATGAGAATCTAAATGTGCATATAGAATCTTTTCTTCTCTTATTTTGGATTACAAAATAAAAGAGGAGGAAAAACACCTTTTATTCATTTTCTCTCATTAGGAATGAACCCTATCAAAAGTTTTATGTTTTTTTTTTTTGAGTGATATTGCCTCTTACTTGTTTGCTCTTCCTTCTTTACAAATTTTCAGTATAACGTACAAAATAATCTTAGTTTACGAAGGAATTGATGAATAGGACAGGATCAGAAACCCAATTAGTTCCTTGAATAATGAAATAGGATAAAGAATGGGATCAAAGAAAATAGGAATCTTCTCCAATATTTCTTAGTTATTCTCCTCATCTCTCCTCCCTGCGATCTATCTCTATTTTCTAGATTGTTTGGACAAGGAAAGGAGGGAATGACATGTATATAGTACACAATATAACATATGGGGATCGTTCAATAAGTTGATATGTTCCAGTGCTTATGGAGTCACTCCCTATTTCAAATTTATTCCAATTTAGATATATCTACATGAACATTTTCTCAAGAATATATAAGGGAAAAGAAGGATAAAAGGCTCCAAAGGGGTATTCATTTTTGAATCAATAAGTAAACTTCATGCTCAAAAATCTATGCACCTAAAGATTCATCCCGGCCAATTGAACTTTCTCAAATTGTTTTTTCTTAAGGACCAAAAATATATGTGCTAGAATGACAGATGCTAAGAATAATAAAAGACCTTTAACACGTAATGGATTTTGAAGTATTATCTTTGCATCTCCTTGACCAAATCCACTGCATTAGGGTTATTTGTTAATGGCTAATTGACCTTGATCAATTCGCCTTCAGAAATAAGAAGCTCCGGTCCTCGAGGTACAATGTCAACCACTTGCCCATCATCAGATGTATTATCGATAGTTATCTCATATCCACCCTTTTCTTTACGTAAAATTTTTCTCATTCTTCCTGTTGTTGAAGCACTATAGACCGTATTGTTGCTCTTACTCCCGTCGGGATAAATTTGTCCTCTTCCTCTATTACCACCCACATATATAGGATATTTCAGAAAGTGAGCTTCTTTATTAGTAGCAGGATCTGGTGAAAGGATGGGGAACACAAGTTCACTATATTTTTTAGCAGGAATAGGACCTATTACAATAATGCTTTTTTTATTGGGACGATAGTTTTGAAAATAAATATTACCCATATTTTGTCTAATCTCGGGGGAAATACGATCCAGAGGAGCTAATTCAAAGACCTCGGGTAAAATTCGAACAACTCCTACATTTAAAGCCCATTTCTTGCCATTAGCAAGAACTTGTTTCATTTGCGTACCATAGGGGATCTTAACAACTGCTTCCAATATGGTATTGTGAAGAACGGATTGTGGAACCTGAATATCCACGGGTTTTTTTGCCAAGTGACAATTGGCACATACAATACGCATCATAAGAACTTAATTTTTGTATTAAAGGGTTAAAAATAGGAATTTGTCAAATTAAACAAGTTCCAAGCCATGGACTCATGGGGGAGGGGAACTCTAGCTTTAATATAATGTCATAAGTGTAATTTTTTTGATAATTCATCGATTCAAGTCCCAATTACCATCTTTTGGTGAGTTGTAGCTCACTTCTTGAAGCCATGAAAGGACACATAAAAATTTTGTGTTGGGAAAACAAAAATCAAGATAAGTAATAGAATTACGTGTTTGAAGCTCCTATACATGTATTTTATTAAGGATAATGTGACCAAGATATCCACAAGCTCCCAATCTAGAGTTTTAAAACATTGACCTTAAAGTGAAAAAAATGCATTGTCTCTTACTAATCAAAACCATAGTTCTAGTAATCATAAAATATTTTTTTTTGTCATAGAGTCATGGGAGGGGTGTGAATAGGTGTAATCCTATGACACTAGTCCAAAAAAATTGAAGATTAATCCATCAGAGTCCTAGTTTTTGTTTTATGATAAGTTGCAACTTAATTTCAAAAGTTTTTAGGTACACATGGAAACTTTGTACTAGGGGTATAGAAACCAAAAAAATAAAAAATAAAATAAAATTTTAGGTACACATGGCAACTTTGTACTAGGGGTATAGAAACCAAAAAAAAAAAAAAAATAGTGCCATAATTTACTATAGGCGAATTTAGATAAGGCTCATGCTAACATGTTATCCAAAATCTCTTGTTCCATATTTTTCAAAATTAGACCTTTAAGTGCAAAAGTTTCATTGATTCATAATTAACAAAACCCAGGCTCCAAAATACTCAATTAAAACTAGGCCAGATTCATGAATTTGTGGGATATGGGTAGCCATAGATGAAATATGATGTCGCGAGTGCAATATAATTAACATTTTGCCAAATTAAATCCCAAGTAATATTTTATGACTAGTTACAACTTGTTTTTTGAAGCGATTTAAGGAAACATAGAAAATTTCTACTAGAGATATATAAATCAAACCAAACACCATAATTGAGTGTTATAATAGTTAGTTCTAGAAATTATAATGAATAAATTAATAAAATTTTAAAAGAATATATATTTTATATATAAAATAATAATTAATAAATTATTGTAAAGTCAAAACAATATAATATATTTATTGGATTAGAAACTTAAAAAAAATGTTCCATTTTAAAATATTTCGCATAAACCTAGTTTAACTAATACATATATTCAAACTTGATTTTTTGAGCTCATAGAAGTACACTTGTTATTTAAAAAAAATAAAAAATTGAAAAGAAAAAAATCCTAATAAAGAATGACATTTTTTTATTGATGCCACAAATTTGCTTATAAAGCATTTTGTTTTTGTTTTTTTCAAAATATCTGATTATAGGAATGTTTGAATGATTTTTTTGATGGTGAAAATAGATTCAACACTATCAAAACCTCCAACGTCACCCCAAATCTTGAAGTTTAATAGCTATAACCCAAATTTACCAAATGTTTTGCTAGATTTAACAAAAATTATGGGGAATTTCCACATTTTTCCTCGACAAATTTGTGGCCTCTTTAAACTACTCTATAAAAATTAACAAAATGATAAAAATTTAGCAAATTTTTTTATCGTAAACATATTAAAATTATAAAGAATTAGACACTTTTACCTTAAAATTATATATAAAAAATTTACAAACCATTTTGAAATATAATTATTATTTATAATAAATAAAAATATATTATTTATATTTTCAATATAAAGTAAAATATTTTTAAATAACATATATATTATACAATAATATAAAGTTAAATTAACATAATATTTATTAAGTTTTAGATTTAAATTTTAGTGGGAAGCAATGGATTGTGAAAATAGTTGGGTTGAGAGGCGCATTCTATAGTCTAAAATGTGGGTGATGTGTAAGTATGTAAAGACTCCAATAAAAAAACATTTACTTCATGTCAGTCTAAAGAAAATGAAAATAACTATTTTGTGCATTAAAATATAAAGGTAATATATGTTACAATTTATTTAGATATTTAAAATGAAACAAGTTAAGTAGTAGATAAATTTAATTTTGTTTTTATTAAAAAAATTCAAAACCTTGTTGCACTTAGAGGGATTTGATCTCGAAGCATGATAGATCCGGAATTAGATGGATCTAGACAGATTTATAGAAAAAATAAATTATTTTAACTAATAAATAAGATATATATTTTTAATTAAAATGGGCAATATAATTTCTAGAAATTTTGTGATTTTTTATTATATAAAATACACTTTTAAATACATAAATAAATTTAACATCATAAAATTTCCATAAAACACTAGAACTTTATAAATTAAACAACTTAAATTTATTATTCTTAAAAAAATCTACAAACCAAAAAAACACACTAATAAGGAAAAAAACATTCAATATATTAGTTTAAAAAAATCTACGAGCCAAAAATACACACTAATAAGGAAAAAACATTCAATGTACTAGTTAAACTACAATATATTTAGCAAATAACAACTTATTAAAGTACAATATATTTAGCAAATAACAACTTATTAGCCCATTAAATATTTAAAAAAACCTACAAACCAAAAAACACACTAATAAGGAAAAAATCATTGAATGTATTAGTTTAAAAAAATCTACAAACCAAAAATACAGACTAATAAGGAAAAAAACATTCAACGAACTGGTTAAACTACAATATATTTAGCAAATAACAACTTGTTATCCCATTAATTATTAAAGCCAAGCTTAATTTATTTCAAAAAACCAAAACGGGAAAAGGAGAAAGAAAATGAAATGAAAATGTTCGGTTAGTGTCTGCTAACATGGCCTCGCAGGGTTTGAAGACAACACTAACAATGGCGCTCTTATTCGGTGAGAAACTCCTGTGAAACATTCCCTTACTTGTGCTCGTACTTGATGGGATGTCTAACTCCTGAGTTCGTCTGTGTTCAATGTTCAAGTAAAGATTTCGGAGGTTTGTTATGTTCCTAATGGACTCTGGGAGCGCCTGCAGAGTAGAGCACCCTCGCAGTTGATTCTGCAGAGGTCAGTCAGGTTTCCAACGGAGTCTGCAGAGTGGAGCACCACTACAACTCGAGCTCCACTACAAGTTGATACTGCGGAGGTTCGATTTATTTGTGACAAATAGCAGGCCAGACACTGTTGCGAAAGTAAGCCAAGCCACGCATTTCAACTTTCTGAAAGATAATAATGCAGATTTTTTAAAATTCCGTACTGTGCCCCGTCCCATATTTCATGTCAATTTTTGAAATTTCCGGCGCGCCTGGCTGAGTTTGAAGTAGGATGGGAAGGTGGCATTCAATGCAGGTCTAATCCCCTACATATAGTTAAGGCATTAACTTTGCATTAACTTTGGGTTTCACTTACTCGAAAAGATTGAGCGATCAGAAAAATGGTGATGAAGTTACATGCATGCTCATGGTAGTCATGCAGTAATCCATGTGCTTCATCCTTATGGAGAGATGCAAATGATGTACTTAGTGTCATTAAATACTGAATAGCATAGGAAATATGGCTTTTCGTTCTTTTGCATGGTAGTTTATATTTGGCTATAGCAAATATTACAGTCTTCGTTTATTTTCAGTTTCTATGGCAGCTTATAATTTGGTTATTTTTAAGAGAAACTAGTTCGTTAAACTATAACACTTTTCCTCAAGAAGTTACAGTCTTGCGTTTATATTCAATTTTACCATTATATGAAAGGATTATATTTAATGATTCCCTCTCCAACAATATTTTTCTAGTTCCTTTACCTGTATTAAGTTTCCACTGAGGCTCTAAGTTACTTTCACAAGTATAATACTTGTACTCGGGTCTTTCAGGTTTCCACCCAGCATGAATCTTAAATCGCCTTCCATTTTGTTCTCGGTGTTTTTCTTGCCTACACAGTCACGGTTGTCTCAACAAATGTGACAGGTCGCAGCTAGTCTGCTATAGTAGACTTCTTTCTCCTAGTTTAAGGTTTTATGTTGTACAGAGACCTTCTGAAGCTGTTCAGGGTTTACGCTTTTATGCATGGTGGTTCTTAGCAGATTTAGTTATCTACTTGGAATCAACTAGCATAGCATAACCAACTTTCTGTAGAGTGGGAGCTTTTCCCATTAATTTTCCAGAATAGCAAACACAGTAGTCTTACTAGGAATTTTGCAATAAACTACTTACCTATATTCATGTGTAGTTAGGCTTATTCAGAGCTCTGCCACTCTGGATCATCAGCTTTTCTTCCTCCCATCCATGAGATTTGTCTATGTGACCAAATCTCCCCCTAAGCTCATTTTCCAGACCACAGCCTTCAGCAAACTTTGGCACTTAATGCTACTACTATCTGGTCCTCACCAAACATAGCATCCTCTCTTTTTTCTCTTTTTTTTCCATCTGTCCCTACAGCACGATTTTTCCTCTCCCCCCTCCCACCTCTTCCCTGGATGGTTCCCTTGGGGGAGACAGTTAGGGTTCTTTACCCTTTCTTGGAAACTACCTCTCTACAACTTCCAATGAGAAGTTACAATATCTCATATCATTCCATTAATTCCAAATTCAGAATTAACAATATTATTAAACTTAAATAGAAAATAACAAGATTTTCCAGTTTACTTACTTACAGCAGTAATAAAATATTTACAATTTTTCCTGGGGACATTACATCTTCCCCCCCGAAATCAAACATCGTCTCGATGTTTTCTGTCCTCAAACAACTTTGGATAAGTTTCCTTCATGAACTGCTCATCCTCCCAGGTGGCCTCATCTAGCCCAAAGTGATGCCATTGCACTTTAACCTGGGCAATGACTCGTTTTCGCAGCATTACCTCTCTCCACTCGAGTATACTCAGTGGCTCAACCAGGAATTCTCCTTCCAGTTCGACCTGAAAACAACAGAATTAAAGTCAGTTTTGCTTTAACTTCTGGATTACCAGACCTATTTAAACTTTGCCTTTACCTGTATATCCTACCAACTAACAATGTGCTTGGGATCATAAACATATTTTTTTAACACTGACACATGAAAAACATTATGGACCCAGATATGGCTTGGTAAAGCAAGCTGGTATGCCACTGGCCCAACTCTCGCCAAGATCTGAAATGGTCCACAAAATTGAGGTGCCAACTTAGTACACCCACTCCACTGTAACGAGCTCCTCTTTGCCCAAATCCTTACATACACATAAGAGGATGCCATCTTCTTATCTACAAAGGTAGCATGCAATGAAGAGGAAGTAGCAAAGAATTTGTTTTGAAATGTGGTGAAATATTGGGGTCTTTCATTGAGTGTTGTGTCATATAGAGATATGTGATTCACGAGGAAGTTTTGGACCTCATTATTCAAACTTGTGGGGCCACAGTTGCTACATAGTTATAGATTTCATCTGCAAACAGATGGAAAAGAAGAGCATATCAACTCCCTACTAGCATTAGAGGAAATTCTAGCTTAAAAGTGACCTCCTAAATAAAAATAATAAAATAAGAGTTATGAATTTTGGAGGGAAAATAAGAAAACAACTTTTTTAATTTTATTTTTAGCTTGTCTCCTTATAGGTTTACTCAAATTTCAAGTGTAAACACTCGTTTGATGCGTAATTAAATTTCACATCCAACGAGTACCCATTATGCACACTTTTGAGAACACCCACATTGATAAAAATTTAAGATACATTAAAAAAGTGTGTTGAACACGCATTTTTTATGTGTCTTCTTTTTTTATCAATGTGGGTCTTCTCAAAAGTATGCATAATGGGTACTCGTTGGATGTGAAATTTAATTCCACATCCAATTACTGTCTACTTTTGAAATTTAAGTAAAACTTTAAGGAGATAAGCCAAAAATAAAATTAGAAAAAATAGTTTTTCTTCTTTTCCCTCCAAAATATTTACATGTACCTCTTTTCAAATTTAAAAGATTTTGATTGGTTTACATATTATGACATGGAAATTACATGAAATTTTCATGGGCACTTTTACGCTGAAATTTCTTCTAATGAGGATTACCTCAGGAATTATGTGAGGGCCAATCAGGAGAATTGGTGAAGCTTATTGGATGCAACTCAATTCGGTTACAATTTGCAAAAGAGTGCTTCTATGGGATACAATCCATTCGAGTTGGTTAATGGTAAGATTCATATTAACCCATATATGGCCATGCGGGGATACAATGGAAGGAGTCCCTTAGCTCTAAAGTTCATGAACCATTAGAAGGAGATGTTGGAGATAGCTTGAGTGCACTTAATAGATGTAGTAGAGAGGATGAAGAAGTTTTCAGACACAAATAAGAGGGATGAAGAGTTCAGTGTGGGAGATATGGTATTTTTCAAGATGAAAAAGGAGTAGTTGTCATCGCCAGTTGGGATGTCTAGATCACATGCGAGGAGGTTTGAGGGTTCATTCTGAGTTGTAGAGAACATTAATGGTGTTGCCTATAAGCTAGAGCTTCCTTTCCATTTGAGATATTATCATCTTAGTATTCCATATCAATCAATTGAAGGCAAGGTGGATATAGAGGATCTAAGTAGAGAAAAACCACCATGAACCCTAGCATTAATTATTGATCATCTGAAGTTAGAGCTTGAGGAGATCATAGGCTATTAGAATGCGGGCTTTGGAAACAATAGGAAGAGAGAACTATTCATTAAAGAGAACGATGCTCCAGAAGAGAATGGATGGGAGACCTATGAGTCCTTATGGAGATGGGAGAAGGAGTTGAGGGCTATCGAGAGGAGGCATTGGTTATAAATCCTAGGGCTATGATGGATGGCAACAAATCAGGGTGGGAAAGGATGTCAATCCCTAGGGTACCAAGGTGTACCCTTGTCTCGTCCATGCACCAAATGTGTGCCTAGAAGCCTTGGTGAGATGAGGTGCCATGGGAAACACCATCGTCGTAAGAAATGTGATGAGGATATCACACAATTTGCAATGTTATGGGAGGAAATTTTCAAAAAATCAAGAAGAAAGACTCAACATGTTGGATTGGTGGACGATAAGACAATCGATGGGTGAGTGATGGATCGAGTGACCAAGTGTGTAGCTGCTTGATCCTACTCTTCCTTGATTTATATTTCCTTTCCTTTGCCTTATTGGTCCTTTCTTTTCTTTCCTTTATCCAATGCTATAGTGCTCTAAGAAAAATTCCAAGTGTCCAAAAGTGTGAGAGAGAGGGAATAGAGAGAGAGTTCCAAAAGTGAACTAATAAAACGTTACAAACTGATCCTTAGAAGCCTTTTTATTAATGAGGCCTCTATTTTCTTCAATTTTCCATTTTCCTTCGTTTTCCTCTTCACATGCAACCTGTGACCTTCACCTTCCTTTTCTCCTAATTTCCATTATTTTCATAAATAAAATGTCAATTAATACCACTTTTCCTTTCCAAAGCCTTTGCCATTTCCTTTGTCAATTTCCTTAGCCATAATAAACAAAATGAACACCCACACTATGATTTTTTTTCCAACACTCAGTTTGGAATATGTGTCCCATGACCTTGGTTATTATTTTTCCTTTATTAACTTTATTTACATGGAATTTTGACTAGGGTTGTTACAGTTGTTCAGGGATGTATTTTCATGCCCCTTGAGAAGATAGAGGTGATAGTAGATTGGGAGGAGCCTCATAATGCATATGGTGTGAGTGCCTTCACTTGGATGACCAATTACTACCAAAAATTTGTGGGGGATATTCAAAGATAGGCTCCTTATTGATACAATTACTAAAGAAGGATATGCCATGGAAGTGGACATAGAAGGGTATAATTTCACATAAGGAACTCAAATTTAATATTGTGATAGCTATCGTATTGAAATTGTCAAATTATGAGAGATCATTTAAGGTGCAAACAGATGCATATGATTTTTCCATAGGAGTTTTGATGCAAGATGATCACCTTGTAAAATTCAAGAGTATGGAGTTGTAGTATTAGGGGAGGAGGCATCTTATCCATGCGAAAGAGATTGCAAAAATAGTACACTATCTCCAGGTGTGGAGATACTATATTTTGGGGAAGTTATTTGTGGTCAAGACATCTAACATCACATTGAGCTACTTTGCTAGCCAACCAAAGTTGTCACTGAAGAAAGCTTGATGGCAAAGACGTTTTGGATAAGTTTTACATAATGATTGAGTATAGGCCAAGGAAACTCCATGTAGTTGTGGATGCCTTGAGAAGGAAGGAAGAGTTGGCAACGATTAAGGAAGGTGAAGAGAACCTACCTACTCTTGAGAGAGTCAGATTCAGTTTGTTAAAGAGATAAAAATAAGAATTAGTAATCGATTGTAGAATGATACTACAATGAAGAACATAATGAAATAGGTGGACTCATGAGGGAACTCCTGAAAGTGTGTTATAACTCACTTTGGGTTGTCCACCTAAGATAGCAGAGAAAACTAGCATGGTTGGAGAGAGATTAAATTTTGGGAAGCATGAGGTGTGATGTAGAGGAGTAAGTGAAAACGTCAATAATTTAGTGCAACTATTTAATAAAATAATATTTTAAAGTCCACTAGATTAAAAATCTGAAACCAAATAATTTATGCGAAGATGATTCGTTAGATTTTGACTGTATGGCTTGCAAATGCCAGTCACAGCGGGGAGATTTGAAAGCTGTTTATCCCACCCTCCATTGTTGACAATGACAGGTGCATTTCACCTACCCTGGAAAACGCTGGAAGGGAGTAATTATAACGTCTCCACTATGCAGTGGGAACACAGTTGTTGAGATTTCAATTAATGACCCACTGGGATTGGGTTGACGTGGACATGGAATTGACGGATTCTAATTGGAAACACCAACCCCTTTTCAATCTAAATCGCCCCGTACATGGACTGATTAATGGCTATAAATACACACCCCACTATCCCCAGTTTCGTCCGCACCAGTCTCTGAATTTCCGATTCATCAGATCAGAACGAAACAAACTGTTGCAGGTTGCAGAAAGATTCGAGCAAAATGCAGAAGGCGTGGTTCTACAAAGAATATGGATCCATAGACGTTTTGGAGTTCGGGGAATTCCCTGTGCCAAAGCCGGGGCCAGGTGAGATTTTAGTTAAAGTCAAAGCTGCCGCGCTGAATCCCGTCGATTTTAAGAAACGAGAAGGCTTATTCAAGAGCGACGATTGCGACTTTCCGGTATTTACGTTTCTTTCCTGCTTTCTATTTTATTTCAGAAAAGTAGAAGAACTTTTCATTCGATGGGCTGGGGTTTAAAGAATTTTTTGCCCTTTTTGAATTTAAATGGGGACTAGTTTCAGCATGCGATGGAAGCATAATCTATTCTTGAGATAATCGCATCAGAATGGTATGAAATTAACTTAAAGACTCTTGGGTAGTTTTTATATAACTGTCATCTTTTATCTTCGACATTTCAGGGATTTGAACCTGAAACTTAATCTTTAACATTTCAGGAATTTGAATTAAAATTAAATTTATATTTATTTATTCACTGATAAAAATAAATGGACAAAAAATCACATTAAAAACAACTCCATTTATTTTTATCAGTGAATAAATAAATATAAATTTAATTTTAATTCAAATTCTTGAAATGTTAAAGATTAAGTTTCAGGTTCAAATCCCTGAAATGTCGAAGATAAAAGATGACAGTTATATAAAAACTACCCAAGAGTCTTGAAGTTAATTTCATACCATTCTGATGCGATTATCTCAAGAATAGATTATGCTTCCATCGCATGCTGAAACTAGTCCCATTTAAATTCAAAAAGGGCAAAAAATTCTTTAAACCCCAGCCCATCGAATGAAAAGTTCTTCTACTTTTCTGAAATAAAATAGAATCAAGATGGATTTTAGATGCAACCTATCTTTTTGGGTAATCTGTGATTAAATTCATATCAGATTTTATACTCTTCCACTTTTTCTTAATGGAAATCAAGAGAAGAACAGAGGTAGCAGGAACCTACAAGAACAGAGGTAGTAGGAACCTATCAGTAAAGAACTCATGTAGTAGGTAGCGGAGGTAATGGAACTGGCATTGAGCGATATCACCAAAAAATAGAGGTAGTAGGAACTGGAAAGAACATTTGTAGCATCTGTGCAACTGATTGAAGGTATGGATTACTACCGTATTTGTACTTTTGTTTTTGTTTCCTCTCTAGTTTTCTTCTGTTCAGTTTTCTCATTATAACTTTCTTTCCTCTGTGTTGTTGTGTCCGTTGTTCAGTTTTCTCTAGTTTTGTTTTGTTTCCTCTCTGGTTTTCTTTTGTTCAGTTTGCTCATTGTAACTTTCTTTCCTTTGTGTTGTTGAGTATGTTGTTCACTTATAGAGTGGATAAGTCACTCCCACTACCAGCGCTATAGAATGCACACATTACTTATATGTTCGAATCTAGGCTCAGACATTTTCCTAAAATTTATGCAACGCCATTGAACCCTCTGTGTTAACATCAAACCAAGCTACTTTTATTCTCGTTGAGTTTTAAAATTTCTCTAAAATCTGATCTAAACAATGTTGGGGATATGAGTATAAGTATGGGTGGTATTGCCGGTTATCACGTTCTCACATAGTAAATAAAGTATAATACTAGATGATAAATACCCACTATGATAGTCTGTTGACTTAGGGCTTTGATGTCATTACAGTTCACTGTCTAACCCTAAATATCAACCTTTAGTGAGCAAACGGATCATGTTCTCAATTATTGCTTTTGGTAAGTGGAAATGCTCGTTTTAGATGCATGGGGAGATGGGAACTCAAACTTCGTATTACGGCGATATAGCCCACGTTAATATGGGGACTGCCAAATTCGACCAATTTATACACACAATCAACTCTCTATGCTGAAGCAGGGTGTGAACCCCTATTTATGATTGTGGGGATGTATCAATTTCTAGATGATTGTGGGGATTTTATTTTCTCTTTTTTTTTGGGTAAATTATACATATGGAGTTCTTTGAGACATGCTCTGTTGATTTTCTTCAGCTTAACTACCAGGTTCGAGTCTCAAGGGGTAGTTATTTCAATATAATTGCCTAAGTCATGCTCCTGGCCTCATCCCCTTGAAACTAATGCATGGAAATGGGCATCTGTCTCTCTATCTCACTCTCACTCTCTCACTCATTTGAGTCTGGAGGAGTGTCTATTTCAGCAGAATCACCTCTCATCCCTTTTGAAACTCATACCTAATAGGTGGGGAAGACCACAATGATAATGTAACCTGGTGGACAGTTAACATTATCTCAATATTACATTTCCTTTTGTCTATCTGTTAGGTCTGTTATGTTTTTCAACGTTGTCACCACCTTTCAAAAAAAGGAGAAACTACAAGAGATAAGTATGGGAAAATTGAAAATACAGTTTATGTCCAAAGAATGGTTCCATAACGCCTTTTAATTTTGCTTTCCCAAAGGTTCCACCGATATTGACAGTTGCAGAGGAGATTCACTCAAGGATTTCAGAGATGTTTTGGTTATTTTTGTCTCAATTAGATACCATCATCAGAAAAGTATCATCAAAGAAAATAAATTATCTAGAATTTTCATTTTAATTTTAAGATATAGTGTTTAAGGCACATAGTCTTCAAGTGTTCGCCTTCGCCCAATGACTCTGTTAAAGAAACTGACCCGTTAAATCATAAACAGTGGCACTAGAAAAAGGATTTAAGTGGTATTGCTCTCCCACTAAACTTACAGTACTAGGTTTTTTGACTTCTCCTTTTGTTCCATTCTTGATAATGTCAAATAATATTGTGCTATGTTGTATGCATAGTTATAGATTAAGGAACTAAGTGATGCTACTTCAATTAAAGATGCTGCTAGCCAATTTCTTGCCACTTGAGAAATATCACTTGAAAACACTCACTCTTCATTCAATAATATATCCTAAGTTACCAGGATTCGGATACGGATACGGATACGGATACGGATCCGGATCTGGATCCACTAGTTTTTTGAAAATCTAAGATCCGGATACGGCAAGGATACGTCACGTACAATATATATATATATATATATATATATTTATATTTAAACTTTTAAAAAACACCTTAAAGCTAAAAAATCAAATACTCCATGAAACCATCAAACATTTTTAGAACATTGAATGATAAAATCATAAATATGAAGATTAAAACATTGAAATGGTGCATCGTCCCTCATACAAAGACTAAAGTAACAAAAAGGTCCAAGGATCATGATTCATAATATCATGAATGATAATAGTAAATACATTTACATATCCTCAAATGGATCTATATCTTCTGCATATTGCAACTCTACATCATGAATAGATGATGGGGGTCCTGGAATGTAGGAAGTTGCATCAGGAGGCTGGACTGGTGGTGGAACAATATCCTCAAGTAGGTTGAGGTGAGTCATGGCATTCAGTGTCAGGTTCAAGTCAGAGATCTCAGGCTCCACATCCCACATCCTGCTCGGACCTTTTTTATACTCTGGTTCAACATGTGATAGAAGACGAAGGTTGGAATGAACATAAACAAGGTCCTCAGCCTTTGCCGCTCCCAACCTGTTTCGCTTCACTGAATGGATGAAGCCATATGTACTCCAATTCCTCTCAGCTGATGAGGAACTAGCAACCTGTGATAACAACCTAGTGGCTAGAGTAGACAGATGAATGCTATCCCCACCATGGAAGCCCCACCAAGTAATAGGATCAAGATGTCCTCGATCATCCATAGCTACTGGATCTGAAAAGCTACCAGTAGACTGTACAAACCCTCCAAATTCTTGGCGGACTTCCATTGCAACTCCCATATCTCTATAAATTTTCTTCAAGGCTGTCTTGTATCCTTGTACCACTTCAGAATCCTTGTTTGGTGCTGCTCTACCAGGTAAAGACAAAATTTTAGAATGATAGTATTTAGGGTGCAATGCATATGCCAGAAGGTGTAATGGCGTGGTCATTTTGTTCCACCTTTCTGTAACTATGTCCTTCACTAAATAATAGAATGTTTCATGAGGGTCATTTTCACTTGCCCTGATAATTTCCCTTATCCTCTCCAACATACTATCAATGTTTTTATAAACTTCCCCCAAGCAAGGTGTATCTGTATCAAATGCCCTGATCAAGGTCAAGATTGGTTCAGTGAACCGTAGAAGATATTGAACCTTGTCCCACCATGCATCATCAAGAATGATGGACTTGATTTTTTGCCCTCTATCAGAAGTGGAAGTCCTCCATGATTCCCAAAGAGGGTCAATGACCATTGCTTGTAGTGCTTGTCTCACCTCCACAAGTCTCTTTATGACAAGAGTGTGGGAGGCAAAACGAGTTTCAACAACCTATAAGTTTCAAAAGGCCAAATCTCAAATGATAAACCATATATAAATTTGTAATTAAAAATAAGAATTTCATTATTTCTAATACAAATAGTAATGATAAAAAAAATTACCTTCAGTAGCTCCAACTTTGCAAAACCCCGATAAATGGCTTGGGACATTGAATGATTTGTTATGAACATTTGGATTTCTTTTGATGCTACATATATTTCATTAATCCATTCAATCTCACCAATCTTGGCAAGCATAAGGTTCAATGAATGGACTGCACATGGAGTCCAAAAGATGTGATCATATCGACCCTCCACAATTAAACCTGCAGCTTTACAAACCTGTGCGTTGTCCGTAATGACTTGGACAACATTATGTGGCCCCACACTTTCTATTGCATCAATAAGAATTGTGGATATGAAAGATGCATCTTTCTCTATTCCACTGCAATCAACAGCCTTCAAAAACATTGCCCCTTGGGGGCATACTGCAACAACATTAATTAATGGGCGGTTTCTTTGGTCTCTCCATCCATCAGAAATGATGGACACCCCTGTTTCTGCCCATGTATCCCGGATTGCCTGTAGCTGCCTATCCACGGATTGCCTTTCTGATGCCAACAAGGTAGTGCGGACCTTTTCATATCCAGGGCTTTTGTACCCTTTCGGCGCTTCATTAACTGCCTTAATCATTTGTTGCCAGTAAGGGGAACGCACCAAATTGAATGCTAGCCCATTTGCATAGATGCAACGAGCTACGTGTTCATCAGCGATGTCTCTACCTTGATTATTGAAACATGCTTCAAGAGGGCCTAGAGTGGCCCTTTTATTAGATGTAGCAGCAGGCCTAGATGGCAATGGAGGCCTAGTTGTAGAACTTTGCACAGGGTGTTTTCCCTTAGCAAGTTTCCTATCAGCAGCTTCTTGCAAAGATGCATAGAATTTCATTTTTCTAGGACTCAAACCTTGGCCAGGTTTGCCATTTGCATCTTTTGGCCCAGTGCATACTTGCACCCTTGCGTTAGTTTGACCGGTGAGATGGGCCTTCACTCTAGTATATGAGCCATTTTTTATATCTTGGCATTCATTGCACTTCCATTTAAATGAACCACCTCCGGGATTTTTTCCAATAATCTCCACATACTGCCATAGAGGATATTTTGGATCTGTTTTGATGATTTCCCCTTCACTATGCTCATGATGTGAATCTTGTGATGGTTCCATTATGATAATAATATAGACTCTATTGGTTACTTGCAAGTTGCCACTGCATTTAAAAGTCAAGTTATAATATATTAATATTATGATTATCCATAAACAATTAAAAATTAAATTGTAAAATTAAATACATTAAAAAAAAGTAAATTTAAATTTTAAATACATTTTAAAAATTTGAATAACATATATTAAATATTAATATAACTATTAACTGTTATTATAATTTATTATGTTATATAAGTTATAAGTTATAACATATATAATTATATTATATAACATATATATATATATATAAATATTAAATAATATATATAACTGTTAAATATTAAATAATATATATAACTGTATAATATATATAACTGTTATAAATATAATTATTTACCATTATAATTATTTACAATTATACCGGTTTATAATTATTTAGTTTCTCATGTTTATATATATAACTGTTATTTAATATATATAACTGTTAAATATTAAATAATATATATAACCGTATAATATATATAACTGTTTAATATATATATAAATATTAAATAATATATATAACTGTTTAATATATATATAAATATTAAATAATATATATAAACATAAACATAATATTAAATAATAATATTATGTTAAATAACATATAACATTAAACATAATATAACCGTAAACATATAACATTAACCGAACCGTAAACCAAACCGTAAACGTTTACCTGGTTAACGCGGAAGCCTGAAACCCTCGGCGTGACGGACTGTGCCCACAATGTGTGCTGCGTGCACGGGAACCAACAACAGTGAATGGTGCAGCGCGCGTGCAGTGGGGCCGGCGGTAAGCCCGCAAGAAAAAGTCTTGTGCAGGAGGGGCCGGCGGTGAGCACTGAGCCCGGAATGAATGGCGACAAAACAAAACTACGAATGGTCAAAGCAGACAGAGCTACGCAGAGTCCGACAAAAGTTCAAAACTAAAAGTAATGTTTTAATCTCGGGACCACAAAATATCTACTCTTAAAACCGTGAAAATATCTGCGTTTTAACTTTTTCAGCCACCTGTAACCGCTTCCGGCAGCCACCGTCCGGATCCGTATCCAAAATCCGCTTTCCGTTTCGAAAACCCGCGTTGTTAAAAATATACGTATTTTACCCGTATTTGGGAGTATCCAGATCCGGATCCGGTTCAGATCCGTGGATCCGCCAATACTCCACTTGCCTGAGCCGGATCCGGTAACATAGAATATATCAGTAAGTAACCACAATATCATGTACCTCTAGTTAATTTATGTGATTAGAGTGTTTTCACCTTATGAAACAGTGCTTAGGAACCAATGACCTTTAAGTACATGTAAGCACAAATAATGAAAGACCACTAACAACAGTTCAAATGAGAAGCAAATTTACTATAGATATAATGCAAGTGGATTTAAAATAGGAGGGATTTCAGGGTTAGTATCAGCACCTGCAATGCAATCAATCATTAGAGGCTGCCTTTTAAGCTGCAAATGCAAGGTATAAGAGACAAGAAGAAAATTCAGAAGTGTAAAGAATGCACCAGCTCCTAAGAGTACCACTGTCAAGGTGAGATAAGCCTACTCCAGCGTACCAGTCAGCCTGGGTCAATCAACTGTGACAAAATTTAGATTAGTGACCAAGGGACCAAAATCCCAAGCTTCCCAAAAGAAAGATTCGCTTCTATTAATGAAGTTACAAATGAAGAAGTCTCTTAGACAGAAAGAAGTTTCCTCTTCTTTAAGAAGATTTACAATGTAATGAAGTTACAAATAAAGAATCCTCTTAGACAGAAAGAAGGTTCTTCTTCTTTAGGAAGATTTACAATGACCATGACAGAGATCTCCCTGGGAAGCAACATTGATTCAACTGTAATCTGATCTCAAAATCTTTCAAGAATTCATGGGATCAACCTTCAATTACTCTTAGCCTTCAGCAATGATTAATATAGTCTATAATGCTTACGGCCTATGTGAGAAAGAGGCCTTTGAGGCTAAGTTACCAGAAAACGGATACGGGAACGGATACGGGTATGGGGTTTGAAACGGATACGGCAAATTTTCAAGACGAAGCAAAAAGTGTCTTGGATAACCGTCCTGCTTCACAACAGCGACTTCTGCCTGGATACAAGAAACTCTTGCCAAGTCCATCGCTAGTTGAAAATCCGATTAACATACCTCAGTTGTCGGTCAAAACGCCTATTGTTGAAGATAAACCCTCTAAGTCCACACCAGACCAAAGTCAACAAGTCGAGACAACCCAATCTTGCTTTCAGAAGGTCCACCTTCAAATGATACAGTTTCCAAAGAGAATGAGAACGACACCATTCAAATTCTTTTTGTTAACACAGAGTCTGATGAACATGGGGGCAATCTACCTGTTCCTTTACGACAGGAAGGATGTTCCCCATTTCAAGAAATTCATCCAGCCGTTTATTCAGTCCCCCCTCCAAGCAATCTAGTCGTTTCCTTCGATTGGAATTTACTAGCGGGTCCCCGCCTTCCATCTAATGTACCATTCCAAATCATAGTACAAGTTTACAAAATGATCATGTCTGGCACTATCATAGATGAAGGGGCTTCTGTCAGTATCCTTTCCTCAATTTCTTGGAAAGTGCTTGGTTCGCCATCACTTCTGCCTGAGAATCGAGATTTGTCAGGCTTCAACAAAGGAACCAGTCAACCGTTAGGAATCCTTCCAAATTTGCCTATAACTTTGAGAAGGAAAACCGTTCACTTGAATGTGATGGTAGTCCAAGGGCCACTAGATTACAATCTACTCCTTGGGTGTGACTACGTTTACAACATGGGAGCTATTGTTTCCACACTCTTTCGGGTGATGTGTTTCCTGCATGAAGGCAGAATGGTGCAACTTGTCGACCAGCTTTCATTTCCTGGTTCAAACATAGCTACGAGTCAAACACCATCCCTAAATGGTCTCTTTGCGTCAAGAATGTCTCTTCAACCTCCAGTTCATCCATCTAATTACCACGTAATTTGATGAATGTAACAAAGCTTAGGGGGCATGCACCCTGGTCTGCTTCGGCAGGCAAACCCAGCTGAGAAAAAATAAAAAATAAAAAAAATCCTTGTAGGTTATCCTTGTAGGTTATATGACCGGTCTGAAATGCCATTTCCGTGTAGGATATGGGATCAGTCTGAAACATTTATCTCCTTGCACGTTATGTGATTGGAAGCTCACACCATTCACCTTTGTCTATTTCGATGGACAGAGCCAAGGAAGTGTTTTGTCTGCTCCGCAGATGAAACAATCCTGCTTAAATGCAGGAACTTCCATAAGGTAACCTGGAAATTCTTGTTTTCTCAACACCTGGGGGCATGCAAACCTTTTTATGCAAGTGAAAAGCGACCAGTTTAATTCTAACCTCATAGTGTTTTAGCTTAACTTTTAGTTCAACTGCTTAGGTTAGGTGAATGGTCTGATCCACCATTCACCTTTGTCGGCGGCGTGCAGGCAAAGCAAAGGAAATTTTTTATCTAGGCAAAAGACAAAACTATCCTACCTAACCTCAGTAGTTCTTTAACATTTAGTATAGTTGACTCTGTAGTTTGGTCGTTTCTAGCCTACATAAAAAGGCATGAGCAAGGTTTCGCATGGTGCAAGCTCACTAAAAAATGAACCTACTAATGAGAGACATCTTTAAAACGACTAGCATGAGCAATGTTTCCGCAAGGTTCAATCTCATTAAAAAATAAACCCGCCACTGAGCATAGTTTATCCTGATGCAAGCTCATTAAAAAATGAATCCACCCTCGGTAAATAACCTATGTGATTGCCTTGCTATCAGCCTTTTGAACTTTGGTTGTGTTCTTACTGTCACCTCCACTCTTTTGTCCGATCATACGCTTCCACTTGATTTTTTACCCTTTTGAGGAACATTTGCGACGAGTGATTCTGTTAGCCACCCTTTTTACACTGCCATGTTAGAGAAGTTCCAAACTTACCTGGAACCAGTTGCTACCCAAAAACATCACTCGTTCCTCAAAAACAAGTCTCTTTTAAGCTCTTTCTAGACTCATAAACTATGAAAAGATGGTCGAGCTACTGGCCTTTCCAGCTCGTTAAAGTAAGGGGAAGTGCCATCCCTCCTCTACATTTTAATCTTTTTGGACCTGAGGGATCATTCTAGAAAAAGATCGAGTGCTTGTCTTTTTCGGCTAGCTAAAGCGATCGAAAAGTCATCTCTTTCATATTATTTTATACTTTTTTGGACTTAAAGGATTATGCCACGAAAAAGGACTGTTGGAGTTTCCTTTTCGTCCCTTTTCAAACTCTCTAAACATGAAAAGGACTGAGTCATCGTTGTCGTTAAACTTATTAAAACAATAGCGACAAACTTGTCCATCCGGACAAGAGCGAGTTTCACTGTCGCTAGGCTTGCTAAAACATAGAACAAGCATATGTTATCCTCCTCAAGCTTGACAAAAATAAAGAGGTACTGGTCAGCAATGACTGGGGAAAAAGGGAAGAAAACTTGAAGAACTTCATTGGTAGCAGGTCACTCTTGAACATGACACTTTCACTCCATCACCATGATTGAGTCGGGTTGGGTTATTCCGTTCACCGGTCACATCACCATTGGTCCTCTGTACCATCCATTTTTGGGGTTAACGCTACCAATCCATCTCAGTGTCACCGATATGTTCAAGAGAAGTCATTCAGAGAATTCACCACCTAGCTAACGCCTCATCCACTGCAATACCTTCACCCTCCATTTTTCATGACCGTCATTCCTGAACCTTGTATCATCAGATCGTTTTCACCTCCAGAAAATCATTTGATTCGTTTCATGTCGTAGATGTGGGATTCATTAATGCCCTCCTACGACGGGTCACTTCTTGTCGATATCAGCTCATTATCCAAGAAGTTGACTTAGGAACATCCCTTTCAGAACTTTGAAGCTTGCATGCCTCAATGGCAAGATTCTCACTTTCGTTGATAGGTTTACATCAATGGCCTTCGACCAAAAGATTTTTCATGGTGTTCGACATCAGATCTTATATTCACACCACGTGAATTGTACTGTAGTACCTTGAGGGTCATTATCATTATCGGTGATTCCTCTCACACCTGTTAACAGCTTACATCATTGGCTGGTAATCAGGCGATGTCTTTCCATGTTCGACTTCAGAACATCTTTTCACATGGATCGACTTGTACATCAGGCGAAGATTGAACAAGTTTTGAAGACCCTGGATCTAGTTTCATCCATCCGGGCTGTGATATATTCAGGAAGATAAAGACATCAAATGTACATAGTAGCTGCACAGATGATCATCCAAGCTAAGGGATGATGGCTCTACAAGAATCACCAGTCTGCAACAGCGGACGATTATCTGTCCTATGTACATGAAAATGAATTTATAAAGCTGAGCATGGGAATGCCCACCTCAGCTAGATCATGAAAATAATATGAAGATAATGTATTGTATTGTATTTTATATAGGTCACCTTCCAGTTCGAATACCTCGGATCCTCATGATAAAGCATTTCACCCGACATCAGAAGATTTACGACCTCATGCTTTAGGGGGCAACTGTTATAGACATATTTGGGCACTGCAACCCCAATCACATATGTCGATAAACCAAGGGCTCTTAAACCCATAAAAGTGTTGTTTCATACCCTAAAGGATCATGGTCAACTGATTACATCATTTCCCAAAAGTTCCACCTGAAAAACCACTCAGAACTGGCCAAAACTAGACCATACAAACTGCTCCATGCTTAGGGTGCGATGCATACTGGCTGCTACACTGGCCAGGTGCGATGCATACTGAAAGAGCCTTCTGTAGGGTGTGATGGGTGAGAGTAGACAAATGGCAGAGGCAGTTTGCTAAGTGGAAACCCAGAGAATCTTCTAGAAACTGCTCATATGACACTTGCCTCTCTGAATTTGCCCAAGGATGAGTAAGAGATCAATGAAATCTCCAAGTGGAACCAAGAACTATCAGTGAAATGACACTAATCAAAAACCCAGAAGCTAACTCACCCCTCTGCAAATATCTATAAATGGATCCCTCATCTGAGAGATCAAAAGGCTAGAATTTTGTAATTTGTAAGGAAGTGTTGTTGGTTTCTCTTTGAGAAGAAACATTGTATTGTTGGGTGATCTTGCTTTTCATGAGGTGAAGAGGGCTTTCATGCTGGGAGGATGATGCTGGATCAGACAACTGGGTTGTAATCCTCTCTTCTATTTCTACTATCAATAAAGTTCTTTGAGTTTTCCTCCATATAATCGTGTATTTGTGAATCTTGTTATTTGTAGATGCAATTGTATGGTTAATGTATTTATGATTCTGCATTGTTTATGATATCATAGATCGAGATGCTTTGATGGTGTTTTGTTGCTTTGCCTCTACAAGTATTCTCTAAAGCAGGACAAGTAGGAGAAGAGTGGCAAGCTCTATCAAGGGAGAGAGGAAACAAGCAAGGAGCCAAGCAGAAGATACAGGTTGGTCCTCTTTTCTTCTCTCTTATCTATCATACATAAAGGAAATCTTGAAACGCTTCGAATTGTTTGTTTCTTAGATAGCTACCCGTCTTAGTGGGATTAGCAGATTGAGAAGACACTAGTTTTCCTGGAAACAGATCTCTAGCAACTTCTCAGATTTTTCTGTTATAATCCTCCTGTGTCATCAGCTTACCATTTATAACCAAGGGATTCGGTAAACCTTTTTGCCTTAAAATCTCAAATTTGACCATGAATCTGTCAATGGCCAGTTGCATGGTTTGGCACTTATCCTCTAGGTTCAACATCAAATTCCTCTTGGTGATGACTCTTTTAACCTCCAAAATTGTACCTGTTCTATCATGTATCTCTAATTCCTGCAGCTCATACTTGTTCTTGGAGTTGAGGAAGTGAATGATCCTTGTAGCTTCCTCTGGCATGTCTCCAAGTTCTACTTTGACTCTTTGAATGGCTTCTGTAGCCCGCTTTATTAAATCAATCTGTTCAAAAATAACCTGTATGGATGGCCAAATATCATTGACAGAGTCAATGATATTGGCTCACAGTTGCTCTTTAGCCTGACCTAGAGGTTCATTCAGTGTCATTTTCTTCTCCAGGATTTTGATTCTTTCAGTAATCCTTGTAAACTTTTGTTGTTCTTCTTTGTGCATGATTTGGGCAAGTTTGTAATCTGTTTCCAGGATGGTCACTTTCTCCTTAATCCTATTCATCTCAGTGGTTTGGATGGACATTTCTTCCATTGCTTTGACCAACCTGTTTGCCTCATCACCTGTAGACCCTGTTGTTGTAAACCTTGTCCTTGATGTAGTTGGTGTAGATGTTGTGTTATGAAACCAGCTCAAGAAAAGATAGAAAAGATAGATCAACGCCTTAGAATTCAGCCTCTTCGAGGGGGCAACCTCCTTTACATTACATAAATGAACAATTCTTCGATGATACAAATGACAAAACCTCCTTTCTATATATAGGAGTCTAAGGAGTCACAATATAATCCAGCCGACCTAACAATAATAATATAAAGCCACAAAAATAACAATAGAGGGATTCTATGGAGCACAGAAATAACAATATGGGGGTAATAGGGGCACAACAATATAAATAAGGGGTATAACTACAATAGTAATGGGGTAATCACTAGTATTATAGGGACCCAACATGCCCCTCTCCTTCAAAAAAGTGTTGTCCTCAATGCTTGAGTAGTTCTGGATACTTCTGCATAAAATTCTCATCCTCCCATGTGGAATCTTCAGCGGATAAGTTCTTCCACTTGATAAGATACTCTGAAATTGATCGATTTCGTAGCTGTCGAGTTCTTGTTTCTGTGACTGCTTCCGGTTCCAATATAATTTTTCCTTCCTCGTCAAGTTCTGGCAATATTGTTTGAATTGGGAGCTTGTCACCTATAACCTTCTTTAAACATGAAACATGGAAAACTGGGTGCAATTGAGAAGCTGCAGGAAGCTCCAATTTGTATGCCATAGTACCAATCTTTTGCAACACCTTGTACGGACCATAATACTTTGGTGATAATTTATTATCCTTCTTAGCTTGCTTTAGGGACATTTTCTTATATGGTTGTAGCCGTAGGAATACCCAATCACCTACATCAAAACTTCTTTCACTGCGATGTTGATCTGCCTGTTGTTTCATTCTATTTTGTGCCAACACGAGGTTATCCTTTAAGAGTTGGAGGACTTGTTGTTGATGTTCGATGTGATGTTCCACTGCCTGAACCTTAGAATTTTCTCTTAAATATGATGTGATGGATGGTGGTTGATACCCATAAAGTGCCATAAATGGGGTCATTTTTGTTGCTGTATGGAAGGAAGTGTTATACCACCATTCAGCTAGAGGCAACCACTTGACCCATTGTGTATGTTTATCAGACACAAAGCAATGAAGATATCCTTCCAAACATTTGTTTACTATCTCAGTTTGCCCATCAGATTGAGGATAATAAGATGAGCTATGAGCTAACTGAGTACCAAGACAAGAAAATAATTCTGTCCAAAAATTTCCAGTGAAAATGGGATCTCTGTCACTTACAATAATCTTTGGGTTTCCATGTAGCTTTTGAACTATTTCCATAAATGCAGTAGAAACTGTACTAGCTTTAAATGGATGTGATAATGCACAAAAGTGTGCATACTTGGTAAGTCTGTCAACTACCACCATGATGACACTCTTTCCCTCAGACTTGGGTAAACCTGTGATAAAATCCATTGAAACCTCCTCCCAACGTTGGCTTGGAATGGATAAAGGTTGTAATAGACCCAGTGTCTTAATTGTTTCAACTTTATTTTGCTGGCAAACCAAACATTCCGCCACAAACTTTTGAATATCTGATTTAAGGCCATCCCAAAAAAATTCCTTCTTAACCCTGTGGTAAGTTTTTAAAAATCCTGAGTGCCCTCCTAAGGGAGAAGTGTGCAATTCCATAAGAATCTTTTGTTTTAGCTGGGAATTCTTACAGAGGTATAAGCGATCTTTGTACCATAACGAATCATTTTGCCAGCTAAATGTATCAGAAGTACTGGAATCTTGTTGTAGCTTTTGAATAAGTGCCCACACTTCTTCGTCATTCTTCCATTCCTCCCTTGCTTCGTTTATCCAATCTGGTTGGATAATAGAAATGGCACACAACAATGCTTCCACATCCTCATCCTTTCTTGAGAGTGCTTCTGCCACCACATTTTGCTTCCCTTTTTTGTAGATGATTTCAAAGTCATAACCCAACATCTTTGTGACCCACTTTTGTTTCTCTTCAGAGGATAATCTTTGTTCTAAAAAGTATTTAAGGCTATCATGATCCGTTTTTACCTTGAAGTGTCTTCCCATTAGGTAGGGTCGCCATTTCTTAAGTGCATGGAGTATTGCCAACATTTCCTTCTCATAAATAGCTTTGCTTAAAAACTTTCCCTTGATTGGACGACTTTCAAAAGCAATGGGTCTTTCATCTTGCATTAGAACAGCACCAATTCCATTTCCTGAAGCATGTTATGTAAAAAAATTAGTTAATTTTAGGTTATTGTTTAATTTTAGGTTTAGTTAGATGAAAGGGCACGATCATAAGATCATGCCCTTTCCTAAAGGGTGCCCATGGTGGTATATAAGCCAGGCAGCCCACTGTAAAACAATCATCATCTGTCTATTCATTTATTAATAAAATATTTCTATATATATATTTCTGTTATCTGGAAGTTTTACACTTCATCTGGTATCGGAGCCTCCCACGCTGCCAGTTGCTAAAGACAACTCCACCGTCCCTGACTGCATTACATCATCCACCCATATCTCCCTGCCGCCAATACTCCACTGTCAACGACACCTCTGCTTCCATTGTCACCGTGTTTCCCATCCGCACCTGACTTCCTCGTCTGACAACCCATACAGATCACAATTCGGAACACGAAAAAAATCTGAAGATTATACATTTACGGACCTGTTACAACTATGTTAAGGTATCTCAGACCTGTTACAACTGCGGCAAGGTATCTCGGACCTGTTACAATTGTGGCAAGGAATCTCGGGCCTATTACAACTGCGGCAAGGTATCTCGGACCTGTGGTCTATAAACCGGTATTGAGGGCTTAGACAACTCGGATTGCAGTCTCAGATATGTGGTTGGGTTAAATTTTGGAAGTGCATACCTCAGTACCTCACACAGTGGCTCAGCTCTGCAATAAATAAGTTGACCAATTCTAAATACCCGTCGTCCTTCGCTGTCCAACTACTGTGTAATCGCCGGAAAACCTACCACTGCTGTCGTCGAAAATATCTGTGGTGATATCCGTTTGATGTTCGTTTTCCTTTGAATGGTCAACGGAGGTGACCCATCAACAATCGTGACGTTCAGCGATAGTATAACAGTTATTTGTATATATATATCGTGAAACATTTATTATAACATTTATTTATATATAATATATATAATATATATAACATATATATAATTATATTATATATTATATATAATTTAATTAATTAAATTTATTTATTTATTTATATATAATATATATAGCATATATATATATATAATTATATTATATATAATATATATAATTTAATTAATTAAATTTATTTTAATTAATTAAAAGTTTTATATATATATATATATAAAAGAAGAAGTTAATTTAATTAATTAAATTAATTTTAATTAATTAAATGTTATATATATAAAATTTAATTTAATTAATTAAATTTATTTTAATTAATTAAAATTTATTTTAGCTAAATTAATAAAAAAAAAGGGAGGAGGGAAAAATATTTTAGCTGGCAAATAAATACACGCCTCCGCAAACCCGCTCAATGTCGACAATGACAATGGCGGATTTCCAAAAAAGGTTGTTGGATGCAGAGCAAAAGATAAATAACAACCACGACGAGGTCAGTAAAAGATTAAATGAAGTCGAGAGCAAGCTGGGGGAGCAAGCGGACAAAATCAAAAATCTTGAAGATACGACAAATCGAATAGAGATAAAAATGGAAAGTCAACATGTCCAAACAAAAGTAAACTTCAAAGAGGTCTTAACAATGCTAAAAGTTCTGTGTAAAAGGTCGAATTGTACGCCCGAACAACTACTGAAAGAAGGTGAAGAGAATCAAGAACATGTCTCGTCGGATTCAACTAAGTCCACAGACTCTCATGACAAGGTTGAATCCCCAAAAAAATCAGCGACACCCCACCAAGAAGCAAGTAACACAGTCTTTACAAACAAGCAACTCTGGGATAACTTTACCAATCAACACCCTTTTTTCGCTCAACCAGTGGCAACATACCAGCAAAGGGCAAAAGTCGAGATGCTTAAATCGATGGAAACGAAAAAAACAATGTTGCATGGATAAATAAAGCAGAAGAATACTTTGAAATATATGACATCACTGACGATGACGAAAAGCTCAGACATGCATCCATGAAAATGGAGGGAGAAGCATATAACTGGTATATGTGGTGGAAAAAGACAACACATGTCATTAGCTGGAGGAAATTTAAAGATGCATTCTTCAAAAGATTCCAAGGTGTAAAGGAAGAAGAGTTCTTTTCAAAACTCATCAAACTACGACAAAAAGGAAGTGTCGATGAATACACTCAAGAATGGGAGACCTTAGTAACACGAGTACCTGGGTTATCAGAATCTCGTCTAATTCAGTCATACATCTCGGGACTCAAAACCCATTTACAAGTAGAACTTGAGATGCATGATATTACATCTATAGAAGAAGCAAGACGAAAAGCAAAAACAGCTGAAAAGAAATCCGAACCAATATTTTGGTCAACAGCGGAAAAAGCTTATGCAAGACGAAGGATACCCCAGTATGTGGACTCAAATAATACAAGGTATGTTCCACCACATCGTCGTGAAGATGAAAAATCTAATGTGGAAATGCAAAGGATAAAAGAGGGTAAATGTAAACGTTGTGGTGAGAAGTGGGACCCCAAACATAGATGTGCTAAAGGAAAAGAACCAAAGAACCTATATAATTGTGAAGCAACCAATGATTCAAACAGTGAAGATTATGACGTAGAAGACACAGAAGACGCTCCAGAATTTTCACCAGAACTAGATGATGGAAGTATTCCACAAGTATCATTATCAGCTATGACAGGTATATCACAACCTCAGACTTTAAAGTTAAAAGGACACATAAAGAAGAACAACGTAGTGGTTCTCGTCGACTCTGGAAGCACACACAATTTTCTAGATGCAACCGTGGCAAAGAGACTCAATATATTTTCATTTCCCTTACCAAACATGAAAGTGATGATAGCTAACGGTAAGAAGATTGAAAAGGTGGGAAAATGCCATAAGGTTAAATTGCAGATTCAAGACTTCAGTTTAGAGTCTCCGTTTTTCACAGTACCGTTAGGAGGAGTAGATGTAGTCTTAGGTATCCAATGGTTACGAACTTTAGGTATTTATGCCGCCAACCATCAAGTACAATTTATAAAATTCAAATGGGGAGGTCAGAAGTACAAGCTACACGGATTTCAACCACCAGAAAATCAAGTTACATCATCATCCCAGATGATGAAGCTGAGTTGAAGAAGAGCACCTGCTTATGCAATACAATGTCACCAATTAGAAATGTTATCTGCAAATATGACCAGAGAAGAATCACCAGAGATTCAAGACCTACCTATGAAGATGCCGCCTAGTAGGGAAATTGAGCGTAGAACAGAAGTTAAAGCAAGATCAGACCTTGTCAACATCAAGCCATACTGATATCCACATCTCCAAAAAACGGAAATTGAGAGATTAATCCAAAACCTTTTACAGTATGTGACATTGATTATCTTGGAATATCTGCTCAAGTGGAAGGACTTCCCAAAGAAGACGTTCTTGGGAGAATGAAGCATTTTGTCATCAACATCCGTCGTTGCGCATGCTTTGAGGACAAAGCATTCTTTCGAGAGGAAGGCAATGTTATGTAAAAAAATTAGTTAATTTTAGGTTTAGTTAGATGAAAGGGCACGATCATAAGATCATGCCCTTTCCTAAAGGGTGCCCATGGCGGTATATAAGCCAGGCAGCCCACTGTAAAACAATCATCATCTGTCTATTCATTTATTAATAAAATATTTCTATATATATATTTCTGTTATCTGGAAGTTTTACACTTCAAAGCATCACATTCCACAATAAAGGTTTTTGTGAAGTCCGGTGTAGCTAAGACCGGTGCTTGGCACATTGCCTCTTTAAGATGTTCAAAGGCCTTTGTTGCTTCTGGAGTCCATGAAAATGAATCTTTCTTCAATAATGTTGTTAGAGGTGCTGTTATTCTCCCATAATTCTTAACAAACTTGCGATAATACCCTGTCAACCCAAGAAATCCTCGCAGATGCTTTATGGATGTGGGAATTTTCCATTCCTTAATGGCTTTAATTTTGCTAGGGTCTACCTTAACTCCTTCATGAGATACAATATGACCCAAATATTCCACCTCCTGGACTCCAAAGAAACATTTGGATTTTTTTGCATATAATTGTTTCTCCTCCAATAGTTGTAGCACCCTGTCAACATGTTCAACATGATCCTTCCAAGACTCGCTGTAGATTAGTATATCATCAAAAAATACTAACACAAATTTTCTAAGGAATGGTTTGAAAATTGAATTCATCAAACCTTGAAATGTTGAAGGTGCATTGGTAAGGCCAAAAGGCATGACCAAAAATTCATAATGACCCTCATGAGTTCTAAATGCCGTTTTCGGAATGTCTTCAATCTTCATTCTGATTTGATGATATCCCGAACGAAGATCCAACTTGGTGAAGTAAATTGATCCATGCAATTCATCCAGTAATTCATCAATAACAGGGTTCGAACCAGACTGGGGATATGTCTGTTGAACAGGAGAAGCAGTCTAATTTAATTCTTGAAGGAGATGACGCATCAAAGCATCCTCAAACAGAAAACAATCCAATGGCTACTGAGGTATGTTCACCATTGCATGTGTTGTTTTTTGCTCATCCTGAATGATTATTTCCTTTGAATGAACATTTATGAAAAACAAGCATAATGAAAGATTGCCATTATAATGCAATATCTGATTCTATTCCAGGGGGTCAAAAGGGTATCCAATCCACTTTCTACTCGGTTGAAATCAAAGAAGGTTAACTCCACTGTCCCAGAAAATGGTAGAACTACAGAATCTCAGAACCAGAAGTTAAGAAATTCTCAGAAATCAAGTACTTTCTTAAAGGGAAACCCAAAAGCTACAACCAGAAATACTATAGATACAAATTCAAAATCTAAGAAAAATACGGTAGAGGTATCGGAAGCTGATAAAGGCGAAACCACGTTGCCTGCTTCAAACAATCCCCTTCGTAGGTCAGTTAACCATGGATCTGCAAGATCAAATTACACTGTTCCACAGCCATTTGCTTTGGCAACTGACAAAAGGGCTTTTACTGGAGTTCGACCTGCTGATAATGAAATTGTTGAGGGCAAAGATAAGCGTACCGTTGCAAATAGTATCACATCTTCCTCAGTTTCCAAAAAGACACAGGTAAAAATGATCAAAGCAGGCTTGGTGGATCTATCCTTTAAAAATTATTAAGGAAATATGAAGGGGGGTGTAAAGCTTGATTATTTTGATGGTGTCTGTGATGGGCACATTGCAGTTAATGTATACATAGTTACAATTTTTTTAATATGTGCTCGGCATATCAATTAGTACACATCCTCACCATTTATTTTATGGTTGTTAGTTGGTTGTGAGAACTGCTTCGACCCAAACACCTGGAAAATCTTTGCGTTCTGAGAGCTTGAAGTAAGTCACTTCATCCTTGTTTGTCTGATATCTCCTGGCATATTTTGGCCAGAACAAAGAAGGCCCAGAAAGTAGTACTTTGTTTTGTATTTCAAGACTTATGCTTGTTTTGTGCTGGAAAACATTATTGCCTGGAATTTAATATTAAAATAACTCTTTAATCTGATTTAGTGGTGGAAACATATTGTAAACACTTTTTCTTGTTTTTCCAGGGTGCATGAGCAAAGTATAAAGGTTCCCACACATGTAGATTCAAAGAATGATGAGGAGGAAGACAGCTGTTCTGTTGGCTCCTCGTATCCTTCCATTTGTAAAATTATATGATTGTAAACACAGTAATATGATGTTGAATTATCAGTGAGCAGTATGGCCATTTGATCTTTTTTGGCATAATTGCTTTTGTTTGTAGCTTGCTATTGTCTTTTGCATGTGTGTTGTTCTTAATGAGTTTCAGAACTGCAACTCCAACCCAAGCTTTGAAGGACGGATCAGGCAATGGTGCCTCAGGCATTAGCTTCAGTTTTAGATGTGATGAGCGAGCAGAGAAACGGAAAGCGGTATATTTTATTGTGTTTGGTTTGAATTTATTTGTTTTCTCAATGTCAATGCTTTTAAACATTACTAAGTATCACTCCAGAGTGAATTTAGAGTTGCTATAAACAGTATTATGCTGATATTATGTTTGATTTAATTTACTGATAATTGGGAAGGCATGAACATATATTATCATCGCTTGTTTTCAAGCAGGGCTGCAAATCGACATTCAAGGGAAGCTGAAAGATCTTATTTGCGAGGCGATCACAGCACTGCTAGGAATATTTCTCTAAAATCAAAAGAGGAACATTTGGCTGCAGATAAACTAAATGCTAAGGCAGCTGCAGATATTCTTCAAATTAGAAATGAAAAACATAAGGACATTTGGAAGTTAGATCTCCATGGGCTTCATGCAACAGAAGCGGTGCAGGCCTTGGAATTGCGATTGGAATTGGGCGCACCCGTTGTTTACTACTAAGGGAAAAAGAGGTGGTCACCCTTGGTCGGTGATGGTCGTTGGGGTTCCATACCCACTATATAGGAGCAGCTGAGAGGTGAGGACAGGACAAGACATATCGTAGAAGGAAAAAAGTTCCAATCTTCTTCTCATCTTGTACTGTCCTCCTTGCGAGTCGCTTTAATTCCACGCGAACTTTTTATACATGACAGACTCAGTCCGTATTAGACCATCAATTCAATTCGTGTTTCAGGTCCCTTTGTTGATTTTGGGAGGTAAGATTCTCTGATCCCATTCTCATATTTCATATAAGTTTTATTAGTGGGACACTTGTTTTCAGGAGCTTTTCCATTTTATTTTCAGTGGGTCGTATCTGAAACTGGGATCCGGTGGACCCATTACAATCCTATTTTTTCCTATGCATTATCCTCTGTGTTTCTGAACGCAATTTTGCCAATTGGGGTAGGTAGAGAAGACGGCTAATACATCTATAAGGAATGCGAGTGCAAGTTGTGGGGGCATCAAACTGTTTTGGGTGTCTGTGAGTGTGCAGATTTGGGTAAATGTGGAAGACTAAAGCGTGGTTGCAGTATAGCTTTTTGGGCTTCCTGCATTGATAATCTAGCGACCCAGTTTTTATTTTGTCTGGAATCTATAGTTCAATTTGATTTCTTGGTCACCTGGATCATTGATATGGAAGAAGCCAATGGTAAGCAAGCATTCTGGTTCTTGCCTTTTTATTTAGCTGAAAGTTAATTTATTCCGACATAATTTTTCGTTTCTGGTTTTCGAGCTTGTTTATGTGATGGGCATGTGTGCACACACCCATCAGTGCCTTATTAGACGAGATATACGTACAAACCCAAACACATATAATATGCAAATACCCATTCTTTAAACTGAAAACAGTGTGTTTCAATACAAGAAATGAGGAAATAGGAGGACCTTGTTATGACAATTTATCACATGTTTTCTGATGCAGTTGTAGAATCCAAGGATGGGACCATTTCTGCAGCATCGGCATATACAGGTCATCATGAAGGTCAGATTTTGCTAGGTTATGCTTGATAACAATATTTTATGCTACTTTTCAATGGATTTGTTCTATTTGGGATCATGAAGATCGGTGCAGAAATATGCATATAATTTGCAGAGTGATGTTCTTTTACGGATTTTTAGACAAACTTTTGTTTTTCAAAGATGAATTCTGCGATTTGAAATCTAATCCACAATAGAAAAAGCCACGAGGCATGGATGGGGAAAATTATTTAGCAGCTTTTCAAGTGGACAAATTTTTTAGCAGCTCTTCAAATGAGTCTCGTATCTGCTTCCTAAATTTCCTGTTTTTTGTTGTTGTTACTCAGCTGTTCAAGACAGAGATATGAAAATCTTGACCAAGGTTGTTGAAGAAGCACACAATGCAGTTAATTGTGGCCATGGTGGGCCTTTTGGTGCGATCGTGGTTCATAATGATGAGGTTATTGCGAGTTGTCACAACATGGTTCTCAAGAACATGGATCCCACTGCACATGCAGAGGTTTCGGAAAAATATTGGGGCAGCGTCTCCTCTTCTAGGACATCCCCGCAGTCTCAGTCTTCATGAAGAGGGAACAGAAATACCACGGGAAGGTTAAGTCCCTCATTGATGGCTTGAGAGACTCCGGTATTCAACTCATCTGAATACGAAAGAATTCTCATTCGCCATTTTTTAATTTTTCAGATGGGAAAAAAACCTATATTTGATCATAAAATTACTCCATGGTTATAACACTAGATGCCAACAAAATATTGCTGTACATTGCCCAATGGGTTTCTGTTGGTGATATGCCATGCCGGAGTTCGCAGCTGGATAATGTATGTGATGGTTAACCCGTTTGGGAATTAGGTCTCTGCATAGGTCAATGAGACTGAAGGATACAATTAATATGAGTACAATGTGGGAGTGCAAACACAACTCTTAGAAAATGCCAAAGTTCAATCTAAAATAACATGAAATGAAGTAAAAAAAGGATACATAATAGGATAGCCACAGTGAAGTTTAGTATTGTTATCCACATGGACATTAACTAAGGAAAAAAAGGCTGACCATACTTATTGAAAAAAAAAATACATAATATCAAGTCTTTCTCGCCATCTCTTCTCTATTTCAGTGAAAGTGATATGTGAAAACCCATCAATCTCTGATGTAAGTTTCATGTCTGTTAAGCAAGTCACATGATGGTTGTTTTGTAGTTTTTCTCTGTGTTAGGACAGCTTGATCATTTTCATGAGATATGCAAGGGTGTCACTCTTCTTAGACACCGGTACCACTATCCAATTAGGAGAACTTTAGAGGTTGTAGACAATTATACGAGAGACTGTGTACAATTGGATGATCTTTGGGTGCTGAATTACTTCTTAACCAAAATTGGCAGTGAAGGTCAAGTGAACTCATAAGTTATTTTGTTTTCTCTATTCTAAAATTTGAAACTGAATTCAAAACCTTGACTGTTTTCCTTACACATTCCTGAATTCAAAACCTTGACTGTTTTCCTTACACATTTGTTTTTCTGGGCACTGTTTTGTATGGAGGGTTCTTGCTTGAATCCCCTTGTTTTGTATGGAGGGTTCTTGCTTGAATCCCCTTTGTTATTTTATTTTTGGATGAACCTAAATAAAATCTTTCCCCATTTCTACTTTCTACTTTTGAGTGTGTAGAAAAAGGTGAATTGATATCCTTCAGTATCTTTCCAGACACCCTAGATTCCTCAGCAGCTGCTAAAAGGTCCCCACTAATAATGTGCCACAGTTTTTGGTAGAAATCAATAGGGAAACCAACAGGCCTGGGGCCCTTACCAATTTCCATTGAGTACACAACTGATCTCAGTTCTTCATGGACGAGGACCCATGTTTAGTCAGAAGCTGCTAAAAGGTCCCTACTAATAATGTGCCACAGTTTTTGGTAGAAATCAATAGGGAAACCAACAGGCCTGGGGCCCTTACCAATTTCCATTGAGGACACAACTGATCTCAGTTCTTCCTGGACGAGGACCCATGTTTAGTCTGCTATCGGGATTTGAGATATCAAAAGGCTCTGTTAGCAGGTTTTGGTGGTAAGATTTTGCTGCTGTCTTAATACACAGAGCTGATCTGAGTTCTTCTTTCCAGCCTTATTCTATATGTCCTGTTTGCTTCTCTTCTCCCTTCGGTAGTTGTGTGAAAGAAAGCAGTTGTCACGGACCAGAGCTTTCCCCCTTCACGGTTCATTCATCAGACAACACCAGTAGGCTATGATATCCTCATGGCTGTGCCTTTATGGTCCTCAGACCTTTCTATTCTTTTTCCTCATGGCTAAGATCTTGTTTTTAGATATATAGGTCCATTTTTATAGGAGATTGCTTTTGCACTCCCCTTTGGAGCAATTGTATGTATGTGGAAGGAAAAGCAATTATGATATCGCTATTGATTTGCCAAACCATTGTTACGTACTTTTTCAGGTCTGAAGATGTGTAACTTGGATCTCTTTGCTCCTTCTAGGCTTGAACCAACATCTCTTTAAGAGAAATTCAACAATTCTAATTTAATAATCCTATCGGCCTCTCTTTGTACCTTTTGGGACAATTGCTAGTATAGTATACTTGTGAAGAAATAGATTGAAGAGTAATATAGTATACTTGTGAAGGATGGAAGGAATTGCTATCGTGGCAATAATGAGGATAGCTGCTGTCATTGAATTGTGGCCACAGACCCTAAATCAAGAAATTGGACGGAGGCTTTCCCGCTGTAGGATAGCAGCAGCCAGCCTTTGTATGGCAAGAGGATCCTGGCCACTGTTAAAACAATACACATGAGTGATTCGATGTCAAATTTTTTTTTTTAATTAAGGTCCGTAATGTATAATGTATAAGGGTCTGTCATGAAAATTGAAATTTTGTTTTTTATAGAGAAAAAAAAAAAATTACTATACAAAATATCTCAATAATATTTACTCGAAAAAAATCTAAAAACAGTATTTAAAATAAATCCATACTAGCGTATAATTTGATTTGAAACCATAAAAAAATATAAATAATTTGATTCGAAACCATCTACCTGCTGAACAAAGTAGAAGAAATCAAAGTAGTAGTGATAATCAGGGTGCAGTGATTGTACTCCATCCAATTTGGCGGCGCCAATGAAAAAGAATGCTATGAATAGAGCTTGTACAGTCTTAGTCATGGACGATCCCATGAGCATGTTAAAGCCCATGGCGGATCCTGGTATCTGCTGCTGCTCTAGTGACAGATGGGTATCGCGAGGCTGTGTATATAGAATAAGTTCAGCGTGACTCATAAGTTCAGCGTAAATTATGGTCGCAACGCCCGGGAATATTCGGATAATCAAACGAATGTTAGGCTCAAATTGAGGGTCAAAATAAATGATATGATATGATTGATATTTTAAAGTCTATCGGACTGACTAAAAATAGTCTATTAGACTTAAAAAAGAGAAGAAATATAGCAGTTCAATTGTTAATGTGCATGAATAAATAATTCACCTATCAAATAGATGAATCAAAAAATGATTTGATAATTGAACATAATTAGAGTGTAGATTTCCAAATAGTGAAGAAAATTTAAATGGAATGTGAATTTTGACCATTAGTTGATGTAATGTGCTGACAACTTGCCTGCCCTTAATTTCAAACAAAAGATTTTATTGCTATGGTAGAAAGGCGTTTGTCACTTTTAATGGATGTGAAGGTTTGTCACTTGTAGTAGTAGTGTTTGAATTATGTTTTATGTTGGAAATAGATTCACCACTATCAAAAATCTATAATGCATCTAAAATTTTGAAATTTGAAAATTACAACTTAAATATGCATTGCCTGTAATTTTTCAATGTTAAAACGCTGAATTTCTCCAGTCCAATCAAATCAACCGTAAATGGGCAGAAAGTCTAAACAAATTCCGGTGGATATTTTTGGTTATTAGTTGTGATTTTATCAAGGTGTCTTTTAGAGTTTAGTGCATAAGGAATATATTAAATGGTGTTTAAATCAATATTATTAATAATAATAAAATTTTATGTGGATGAAGATAGTGTTAAATTTTAATGTTTTTCTTAAAGTATAAATTGATTAATAAAAAAATATTTTTTAATTTTATTTTTAATAAAATATTGTGATTAAATTTTTTAAATTACTTGTATTTTATAAATAAGGTTTCTAATTATTTGTATTATTAAAAAAATTTAAGTGTGTTTAATTTATAATAGATATTTTAAAATTTCAATTTAATTATCAGTGATTGTTATGTGAATGGTAGAGATTTAATTCTATAAAATATGTCGAAATATTTATAATAATATTCACATATCAAGAATTAAAATTTACCTCTTAATTACTTATGTTCTTACCTCTTAATTACTTATGTTCTTTTAATTATTTTTTTTGGATAAACCCTATCCAGTCATTTGTGCTAATTAATAACTCCAATTCCAGGGCCCGACGGGCTCTAATTTAAATTTCTATGATGGATAAAAAAATGCCAGATTCAATCTCAGAATCCTGGTGACACGTCACAATACGCACAATAATTCCAGTCTTACTAAACAAATGCAAGTTGCAACTATGGTTAGACATGCTAATGCGGCAAATTTATCTGTGCGTTTAAATTTGGGAAAAACAGTTTCTGGCGCTTATCCAATGGCGGTTACTATTAATTTCTATCGTGGGAAGTCGGATCAGTTACTGTTAGAATTTTACCGTTGCAATTCCGGTTAATCTAATATTCTGTAAAATTGACGGATTAAATAAAACCAGAGACAGTCCCCTCAAAATCAGCTGAGCGTTGGATATGATGACACGTATGGCGGTTTTTAGAGAGTGGTGGTTTCGATGCATGTGAAATATTATCGCATATCTCCGGAAAATGCGAAGCAATTCCCTGGACGATTAAAAGTGGCTGGAATTCCCACAAAAAAAAGTTCAAAAAACCTTGTAGAGGCAGAATCGTGTTTTTATGGTGGAAATGGATTCAACACCATCAAAAACGTTTAAGAGAATCGTTTTTTTGAAATTTAGCAACTATAATTTGGATTTACAAAAATGACAGCTTAACTATATTGTATTCTATTTCTATATATATGTAAAAAAAAAATTTAAATGAAGAATTTTTTTAAGATTATATTGAAGAATATTATATATTTTATGTGTGTTTTTTAAAGGATTCTATGGAAATTTGTAAGTCATTTTTTTTTTCCATACGATTGTGGAAATTTGTAAGTCATTTTTTTTCCATACGATTGTGTTTTTAAATAAAGAAAAGCTATTGTTTTGATTTTAAAAATAAATTTAGTATTTTTATTATTTGTAAGGTAATAACATAATTTTAAGTTAAAATATAAATATTTTGATTAGTCGAAAGAGTCCAAGTCATAACTCATCTAATTTTAGATGAGAATTTGAATTCTTTTTTCAATTGTTTTGAATTGAAATTCTAGTATTTGTAACCCTGTTGAGTTATGAAATAGAGTTTTTTCATAGTATTTTTAACAATGTTGAGTTATAGAGTAGAGTTTTAATTCATGTTAGAGTTTTTTTTTTCTTTAACAAGGTTGGATAGTGGATATATTACCAAAGGTTGTGATGGAGCAAGCTCCTATTACAATCGGTTGTAGCATAAAAAGAAACTAAACAATGAAAAGGGCGCGCAGTACCTTCTCCTATGCATGATTTCAAAACTTCATATATTTTTATGACTATTTTTGAGTACTTCCTAACATACTGACCTACTAATAAAGCAAATTTACATATCATGGATTCTCTGAGAGTTTTTCATGGCTTCATGGCTTGTAAACTGACTGCTCCTGAGATGGTTGTTTCTCCTTGTCATAGTTGACCGAGTTCTCTCCTTCATTGCTCATAGTGTTGTTTTTGTAGTATGTCACTACTTCTTCTAAGTGCTTGCATTTAGTTTTTAGCACCATGATCTCTTCTTTCTGCATTTCCATGTTCCTTTTCTGGTAGCTATACTCCATTCTCATTTCTGATCTGATCTCCTTAAGTGACTCTTGTAGTCGATTGATCATAAATTTGTTCGCTTTGCATGTTGGACATGCATCATTCCTCGCTTCCTTTTCAATGGGGTTGAATTCCATTTGATTTGTTTTCTTCTTCTTCCTCTTGTGCTGCTTTCTATTCCTTGTATTGTTGTGCTCCCTGTGTCTTGTTTTTCCTGAGATAATTCTTCTTTTGTTGTTGATGCCTTCATGTCTTTTGTCCTGCACTTTACTACTTGCTGTAGCTTGGCTATCCTAAATGTGACAGTCAGGAAGAAGAGTCATTGAGGAGGGAGGAGTTAAGAGGCGGGGATGATCGTTTGTGGGGGAGTGCGGATGGGAGCTGAGGATTTGCGCAGCAAGGATGGGTGGAAGTTTGGAGGAGAAGACAGGATGTTGAATTCATGGGCAGTGAAGAATAAACAAGGAGGAGCTTAGGAAAGGTGGAGGCACTTGGAGCAGAACAGGGGAGATGAAGAGCGATTCAAACATACAGCTTTGCCTTGAACTGGAGTTGCATGATATGTTGCATTTCCAAATGTATTTGTAGAGGTTGTGGGCTGCCCAAAGCCTATCGCCGATAGGATAGATTGCTGCGTGGTTCTTGTGACCAAGATCGCGATCGTCATTGCTACCAACACTAATGCGATTTTTTGAGTTGCTATCATGTTTCCTCTGAGCCCTCGTGACTTTCTGCTTATCATCGCAGAGATATGCCTTTCGTTGATTTCTGACTGCTCCTTTTTTTTTAATTTCTTTTATGAGTGCACTTTGTACCTTGTTTTTGATAGAAATCATGCTTATGATCTTTTCATGAAGGTTATGGGACAGAGTTGTGATATTCCTCATGGTTTTCCTGAACGCTCCCTTCATTTCTTTTCACTACTTGATTAACGAAATGGTCTGCCTGTTGGTTGTGGGTTCGCAAGACATGTCTGAAGATTACATCTCCAAAACCTTCTTAATTCTTCCTGATTCTCCTATATATTTTATTCATGAACTCATTGCTTGGATTTTTGTGACGAGCCATTGCCTCTATTATTATGGCTGAGTCTCTTATTATAATGGGATCTTGTATCGCTCTTTTATTTATTATTCTCCTTCCCATTAACGGGTTGTAGGCTTCGGCCTTATTATTTGAGACTTCTCTAAGTCCCCGTTCATATGTAACATTTTCTTTCCCATCTGGATAAAAAATAATTCCCCCTACCCCTGCTTTTCTAGGATTATGTTTGGAGGCCCCATCAAAGTAGAGACAATGTCTTCTCTGATTTTTTTACAAGTTGCGAATTCCTCTTCATTAATTCTCATTTTCCAGCTATTTTATGAAGTTGTCTTCCTTTGTCCATTTTTATTTATTATGGCTTTGTTGAGCCATTCTCGCTCTTCTTGTTAAAGAGTGTTATAGTCTATTGATGCTATTCCCTTGACATTGAGGATTTCAGAAGTTAATCCCTAAGTTTTTGAGAGGGTTTTCCCTGTTCTTGGAGTTCGGTTTTTGATGATGCACTTGTTTCTCGTCAACCAAATTTGCCAACAAATAACTACTGGGATGCATTTCCAGATCCTCTGTATTGTGACTTTCTTCTTTGTTGTATATGGATAGGCCTTCTCCAAAGTTTGGAGAAAATCCGGCAAATGCTTTTCAAAATTTATATTGATTTCAATAGGGCTTATGAGCTGCTGCCAGCACTCTTTGGCGAAAATTCATTCTTGAAATAAATGTTGAATGGTTTTTTCAGCCTACATGCACATTGTGCATCATGATGGGCCTTGGAAGCCTTTCTTTTTTAAGTTTTCATTGGTCAAGATCTTCCCTTTTAAGAGAGTCCATATAAACATTTTGATCTTAGGCAAGCTTTCTGATTTCCAAACTGTCTTCCAAAATTCTCAGTCTTGTTGATTTGGTTGTTCTTGTAGGATTTTGTATCCAGTCTTGACTGTGTATTTTCCACCACTTGGATCCCAGAGGAAGTCATCTTCCTCATCATAGTTTATTGGTGCTACCCCTTTTAGAAGCTACCTTAATTTTCTCCATTGCACCTCCAGATTTGCAGGGATTGTTAAGATTTGCCAATCTTGCCAATCTCTTTGGTTCCAAAGAGAGATTGAGTGAAGAGTATTTAGACCTTTTCCTATCATCCATTTTTTAATGCCTTCAATTTCTGGGTGATTCTTTAGTGATTCTTTTCCCATAATTCTATCCTCCCAAATCGATATTGTTTTTCCATTGCTTGGGATTTTAGAGATGTAGTTGCTCATTAAAGGAATTGTCTTTTTTACTAGCTTCCAGGCTTGAGTACATTGTCTTGATGGGATATTTCCATTAAGAAGTGTTTTCCTAGAGTTGTCCATGTATTTTGAGATGAGTGTTTTTTTCCACTAGCTCTCTTTTCCTGTGATCAGTCTCCATATTACTTTCATTCCCAGGGCTGCTTTCATGAGCCCAAGTAGCCGGATTGATAAGTCTCCTTGCTCATATGGTAAAACTACTTGCTCCCACCTGATCAAGCTGAATTTTTTGTTTTCTTGCTTCCTCCCCTGCCATAAAAAGCTTCTTAAGGTTAACTCCATTTGTTTGTGGGAACTTGGGAACTTGGTGGGGCCAAGATTATTGCATATTGATAGATAGGCAGTGCTGCTAGGAGTTCTTTAATTAATATTACCCTTCCTGCCATATCTAGCCACATCATTCGCCAGCTTTGGATTTTGTTTTTCATTTTTTCAATCTGTTTGGTCCATATTTCTACCTTTATGTTCTCTTTTGAGATAGGGAGTCCAAAGTAAAAGAAGTGAGTCCATTTTTCCTGTATGGGGATTTCTAGGATTTGTGAAATCCTTTGCATGCTTCTAGGAAGGGTATTCCATCCATAGATTTTGCATTTTGTGTTATTTAAGAGCCCACCTGAAACCTGATAGAAATCATCCAAAATTCTTTTGAACCTTCTTGCAATTACTATTGATGCCCCTCCCAGCAACAGGGTGTCATCAGAAAAAAAAGAGTGGTTTATTGTTTTTACTCCTCTTGCAATTCTGAGTCCGATCATATTTCTTTCTTTTCATTGATTTTCCAAGGCTCTGCTTAAAATTTCCACCATTATAATATATAGGAAGGGAGAGAGAGGGCAACCTTGTCTGAGGCCTCTTGTGCTTTGGAAAAATTCGTTGGGCCTTCCATTTATGAGAGGAGCAATCCAAGGAGTGGAGATGCAAGCCTAGATGAATTTTGTTATTTCTCTTGAAAATCCAAGTTTCTTGAGGACTGCCATTAGATATGGGAAGCTGACCTTGTCAAATGCATAAGCCATATCCAATTTGATTATGGTTCACTTTTCTTTTCTTTTCTTTGCATACTGGAATGTACAGCTTCCTGTACAATAATTACATTATCTATGATTTGTCTGTTGGGCACGAATCCTCCTTGGTTTTCAGATATGATTATTGGAAGCACTTCCTTGATTCTATTTGCAATTATTTTTGTTATGATCTTATAAGAGGAATTACAAAGAGAGACGGGACGAAATCTATTGAAAGTGGAAGGATTGGATTCTTTTGGGACTAAAGCGAGGTAGGGGGATTTTGTATTGCTTCCTTTTTTTTTTAAAACATTCTTCACCATTCTTAAGAAGTCCTTTCTAGTTGTATTCCAATGGAATCTGTAGAATGCTATTGTAAAACCATCTAGCCCTGGGGCTTTTTCTAGATGTAGGCTCCATATGGCCGCCACTAACTCTTCTTTTGTTATCTCTTTGCACATTTCTGCATTTTGGTCTTTTTTGATTTTTTTTTTTGTATGTTGTAGGGAATTTTCATATTCAACCATTTCTTCTTTAGCTGAAAGTAAATTTTTAAGGTGCTTGTGGGCTGCTTTTTTTAGTTCCTCTGCACCTTTGACCTCTTGACTGTCAGCTTGTATTTTTTCTATCTGATTTCCTGCTCTCCTTATCTTCATAGTATTGTGGAAAAAGGAGGTGTTTTTATCCCTTGCCTTGAGCCACAGGCTTCTAGATTTCAGTTTGGCATCTTCTTCTTCTTTCTTGTTTTCCATGTATATTTCCCAAAATATCTCTTTCTCTCTTAGATAATCTTTCTTGTCTTCTTCTTTACTTTCTTTTTCAATTTGCATGTTGTCCATTTTCTGTTGTAGCTCTTTTTTCCTTCTTTTTTTTTATTTTGTTTGCTCTTTCCCATTCCTTTAGCTTGGCTCTTAAATTTTCTAATTTTGTTTCCCAAATATATTGGGGTGATCCTGTTACTCTTGGTGCCCATTCTTCCTTGATTAGTTCGCTGATTTCTATATTGCTATCCCATATTGAGCTGTATTTAAATGGGAGTGGTCCTTGATTTTCCATTTTGCCCATCATTATTGCCACCACTTTATGATCAGATGCTGTGGTATGTAATTTTTTTTTATTTAATAGAGTTGTGCACTGATGCTATGTTTTCTTGAATCAGAATCCTATCCAACCTTTCTTTAATGTTGTTTTTGCCCACTCTTTTATTGCTCCAGGTATATTTTCCATTATTTGGGCGGTGTTTATTAAGTTGCATTGTTCCATTATCTCTTCCAGAGCATCCCTGGATGGGTCTGTGTGATATGTCCCTCCAAACTTTTCTTCTATACTTCTTACCAAATTTAAGTCTCCTCCTAGAATTATTTTCCCAGTTTATGTTTCTTTTAGTGCTTCCTTTATGGTGTCCCAGCGTTGCTCTTTTTCCTTGTAGTGGTTGGGAGCATATATGTTTATGACACTGTACTTCTCTTTTGTGATTATTTGCATTAGGTCTGTTTGTATCCATTGCTGATCTTTTTTATTGTTGTATCAATTCCCAGAGCCTTTTTTTCCATATTATGCAGATTCCTCCTAACGCTCATGTTGCATGTATTGCTTCCCTTTCATAATTTTTGAATTTTTTTTAATATTTTCAGTTTCATGACTATTTGTTTTGGTCTCCTAAATCACAAGAATGTCTGGATTTTCTTTTGCCAGAATGTCTCTTGTGGCATTTCCTTTAAAGGATGATCCCATTCCTCGATAATTCCGGGAGACCACTATCATTATTTGCTTGTTGGATGGTGCAAGGGACCTTTCCCTCTTTGTTGGATTTTATCATTGTTTCCTGAGCTCCTTCCGAAGAAGGATTCCATTAGTTGTTGCGTTCCTAATGCCATTTCCTTTGTTGTCGCTTCATCCCTCAGTTCTTTGTTTAACTTTCTTCCTACTTTTTTTTATATTATACATTTTGAAGTGTTTCCTTTGACTGATTTCTTGTTACAATTTTGTCTACTAAGGGAGGGGGAGGAGATTGGGTGTTTGAGATCAAAGGGGATGATGGGGGGTTGAGAGTATGGGGGGGATCTGGTTCTAGATCTAGATCTATGTCTGGGGGATGGGGGGGCTGAGGGGTCTAGTGGCTCAAAAGGATTTAGGCTAATGAGAGGATTGTTGTCTGCTTTTGGTGATAGAGAGAGGGGGTCAGAAGATATGAGGGGTTGCGAAGAAGGATGAGTGGGTTGTTTGTTGGTTGTCTTCTTTCTTTTAACCTATTCCCATTTGTTTTCCGGATCTTTAATCTTTTCATTTTCATTTCTTTTCTGTTTTTTTGTACATCTATTAGCAAAATAGCCATATTCATGACATACCTTGCATTTGAAGGGGATTTGTCCATAATCCAACTGTTGTATATGCATCCACTGATCCACTTTGATTTTGATCGCTTCTGGAAGCCCTTTCCCTAGATCCACTTCTACGCAGATTCTAGCGCATGCATGCATATTTTCCTTTGGCTCGAACCTGTCTATGTATTTCCCAACTGCATTTCCTATATCTTTAACTGAGTCATCTCCCTAGCAGTGGAGGGGAAGATGCGGCAACCTGACCCAAACTGGAACAACGCTGGGTACATCCATTTCTGGATCAAAGTCTGGTGTCCATCGGTTTAGGTATAGTCCCCTTGTATCCATAAAGTATGGGCCATTCCTAAATATTAGATCACAATCCTCCTTGGTTTCAAAGTAGAAGGTGTAATACCCTCTTCCACAGAACCTGATTGAAATTTTCCCATTTATTGACGCAGTCCGGTTCATTTCTACCCATTTTTGGACGGTCTTGGGTAAGGGCCATAACCCAGTAAACTACACGACTAATCCACGCTCCGCCGGGGACAGTGCTGCTCTACGAGGGAGAGTGGGGGGGGTGACATTTCAGGGATGTCTTCCAATCTTTTAACAAACTTAGTTACTGATGGTCGATTCTTTGCCGGACCCATTGCAAAAATGGGAGAGGCGAAAGCTTTTGTTGTTCCTTCATTTTCTTGCTAGTGATCAGAGAGAGGATCTATGTCCTCTAGTGTACCCATCTTGCTCGATCCTCAGCAACAAGAGGCTGCTGAGGGGTAGCTGTGTGTTGCGTTCTCTGGCTAGGGCTACGCGGATCCTTAGTGGCATCAACAACGCTTTTTCTCTTAATTAATGTTGAGTTTTAATAAAATAAAATTGAAGTAAAACTTTTCATGGTATCTTTAATAATGTTGAGTTATAGAGTAGAGTTTTAATTAATACGTTTTAATAAAAAAATTAGATTAATTTGAGTTGGAAAATGAAAAAAAATAAAAGTATGATTTTATAATAAATATTTAAAAAAAGTTATTATAAATATTTGTTTTGGAAATTTGATATAATAGAATTTTGTTTATAATTTGTAAAATATCAAGTTTCTACTTGTTTTTCTTTCAAAATTTATTATCATTTTATCATATATAAATTTGCATTGTGATGCAACTTCAATAATTCCTAAAATTTATGTTAGTTTTATATTAAAATTTGTGAGAGGATATTATATTATAAGAATAATTAACTTTAATAAAAAACAAAAAATTCAATATATAACCTTTCACACGAGAATGCCTTAACAAAATTATTTAATTTTATAATAAATATATACGAAATCTACTTTAAAAAAATCAAATTTTCCATAATTTAAAATTTTAATCAAATTTTTAACAATATACATCAATAAACTCTAATCAAATTTTTAACATTATATATCAATTTAAAAATGAGGCCAACCCTTAAAATCATCTTTCCATTATACAGCAACTTAAAAGATAATAAAAGTCATTTTCCCAACATATTTTTATAAATAACTCATATCAATTCTCATTTAATGATGAAGATGAATGATGTAAATGAAATATTACCTCATCTCAATGAAATTCATACTCTTAAATAAGTTTAAAATATAAAAATCAAGTTAATTTTATAATAAAAAACAATAAATCCAATTAAATTTTATAATTTTTATTATATGAAAACATAATTATATTTAATGTTTTAATTAAAATAAATAATAAAATGACAAAAAAAATCGCTTTTAAATTATTTAAATGTCAATGATGTATATCAATTAGCAATTGTCCCAAAAGGTACAAAGAGAGACCAATAGAATTATTAAATTGAAATTGTTAAATTTCTCCTTTAACTTTGCGGGAATCTAATAATCCCGGGAACAGAGTTGTCTAAAAATATTAGTGATCGAAATTATTAAAACACAATATGACAAAAGCAAAACACCTCTTCTTGCTCTTCCTCGGCTGCTCCTTGTCCTGTTCATATTTCTCCACCTCTTGTTCTGTCGAGCTGGATGGGGTAGTGCTAATGGCAGTCTCCACTGCTGCTATTGCTTCCACAATCTGGGCGTCGCTACTTGAGACTTGAGGGCACCAACATCGCGGGAAGCAGAATCGATGGGTATTTCGCCACATTGCTTAGCTCTTACATTCGAGTCCCTCGAGATCTTCTTCCCCGGGCGACTATAAAATTCCTCCATGAGGTCCGCTTCAAGATCTTGGTCGCTCACATCCAAAACCTAGAAACTTCAAACCCTAATCTCATCAAACGTTGGCCACAAATTTAGTTGTTGTCTCCAGAAAAACCCCTTTTGTGTATGTCAATCAATTTAATGTATGTCTAAATGGGTTTCAATCTAATCAAATAATTGATACTTAAAAAAATTCTAAAGTTTTTGTGTATGTCAATCAATTTCTAAACCTTTTATGTATTTCAATCAATTTAATGTATATCTAAATGGGTTTCAGTCCAACCAAATAATTGATACTTCAAAAATTTCTACATATTTTTCTGCATTTTATGTTTTGCAAGTTTACATGTTTACATCCCACAATTATTGAGGATAAATGTGAAATTGGTAAAAATAGAACAATAATATTCCCTTGTGCCCACTTTCGAGTCCCTACAGGAAAAGAACCCTCGCTTATAAGCTGGCACAATTTTCATATGGAGCATAATTCAATATATATTAATAAACCTTATCTGCTGCAAGAAGGTTCTATAAAGTGCATTACTTGCTTGAACAAAGTAACCAGTGTCTAGTGCACTGTCCACATTTAGAGTAGGAGCCAAGGAAATGGAAAAATTATCTCCAACAGAAATGGGATATACCTCAATATTGACATCTTCAAGCATGTGCATGTTAAACTGCTCGCTATGAGCTTCAATTTGAGAGAATGTAGAAGAATCAAATGGGAATGTTAACTGGAAACATCACATAACATGAAGGAGGAAATTTCAAATAATAAAAAAACGTATCTTCCAAGAATAATAAATTTCAACCGTTGTGTCCACAAATTTAAAATTGGGCATTAAATGGGATCACCATGCCAAGCCCAGACAATGTCTTGAGGCTAGGTCTGAGCTTTTCTTCATAAAATTTCTCATAGTCCAGTGTGTCGCCATCAGATTTTTTCAACTCCACCACAAACAGAGGAGTAGTTACCTCAAATATCTCTGCAACAATAGATAGTTGTCATTTCCCGCGTCCCACAAACCCTTGCATCTCCACCTTGTAATATGCTTCTTCTTCACGTTGAAATTTTCAAGCTTAGCTATTTCCTCGAATTTTGAGATGATATTGGCAATGGCATGAGTAGATGTGAAGCGTTTATCATGTTTTAGTTATTTCTCTTCAAACAAACCTGATAGATCAAAGCCTCATGAAAGAGAAATGATATCAAATGCATTTAACCTTGAAGGCTTCTTTTCTGTACTCTTAGTGGAGGCATTCAACACCGAACCCACATCATCAAGATTGTTACCGTTATCATTGTCTTTTGTATCAAGTTCACGGGTTTGAAATCCTTCATTGTTTTCTGCAAAAAAACCATTGTTGTATGTTGAATTTGCTTCTGAAAGGATATTGAAATAACACTGTAATTACCTCATCAAACATATTAGCCCTGGTTAACAAATCAATCAGCATATCCAAGACCATTAAATCTGATATTGATTCACCAAATACCGAACAGTTCCAACACTAAATTCTTACCCTTCTCCATCACAAGGCCCTGAAGTAAAGCCTGGGCACAAGCTCACATTCTGCTTCTGCTCACGATATCGATTGTAACACAATATGATTCAACTATGTGTTGAAACCCTAGTTGTTTTCCTACCCATAGAAAAAACTCCAGAGCAACTCGTGGTTAGTCCGTATATCTTAACAACACTGTGACGAATCTGGAAGACGTCAATCTGGTACCATTTTTTTTTTAGCAGATTCCACTGATGGGACTTTATTTAAAGGATATTGAAAGAACAGTCGCAGATTTTTGATGGATGTGAAGTGAATCCTCCAGAAGATGGCGAAGGTGAAGGTGGTTGCAATACTGATTGGGCACTTTCCAACCTACCCTTCCACCACTGTTGCAAACCAAACGTGGAGCCACGCGGAGAGTTTGGAACAGATAGTGGCAGACAAACAACATGGGTCTTATTTCCTGACATCCCATCAGTGGCCACATAGTGTCCAAGAGGTCTCCATAGTTGGACTTCCCACATAATCTGTGATAATGTGAGAACCAGAAATGTTGACTTTTGATGCAGTGACAGAAGTTGTTGTGTGGTAAATGACTTTGATAAGCATATGTCCCCATAAGGTATCAATGGGTGTAATACCAAAGGAGGCCATTTCAGCCTCATTAAACATTGTTGGAGAAGTGGATAATCTGTAAGACAAAGTAAAGAGGTAGCGCTTTGGAGAAGAACAAGACATACAGAAAATTCGCTCAGTTAGAAGAAATCTTGTCAATGAGTATAGAGACCAGAGAATAAGGATTGTTTTCTTATACACCACAGGCACATTTGTTACATGAGGAGGCACATGGGGAAGAAAGTTCCAATTTATCCCTGTATCAGTGTTATCCCTGCTTGTTTCAGTTTTAAGTCAGGCACCAATATGGATCCCTGTTTCAGTGTTATCCCTGCTTGTTATCCACTGTAACTATATTGGATCTTCCTTTGGAACATTTCCCACCCCCGTCCAAGATTGAAATTGAACAAACCATCGTTCAAGCAAAATGTGTCCACCTTCAGCATGGGTTGCAAACCATGCTCCACCTTCTTTGATGGAACTTGAAGAAGATACAGTTGCGGCCCTGAATTGATAATGCTCTGAAGTGTTTTAATGGTCCATTGAACATTGTGAAAGCAGCACATCAATTACAATAAATCCCTATCAATTGGTTTTATTGTTAGATTTAATTTGTGAGTTTTCCTAATTACCTTAAACCCCAACCAAGATCTACTCCTTTGTAAGAAATTGAAATTAATGCACAGCGGAACTTACTTTCCATCCTCAAAGGCTCCTGGTCTTGACTTGAGTTATTGGCTCTTGAATCCTTCCAAGAGCTTGCAATCCTTTTCTCTGGCTATCCTAAATGACAGAGTACCTAGTCCTCAATGGAGCAGACCATTTTTCTGAGTGATTGCAAGCCTTGGAGACTCAGCCCTTTTATAGCAGTGCAAAACCCCAATCCTAGGGCAGCCTAAAATTTAGCTGAAACAAGTCTGTCTGAAATTTCAGATTGATTGAAATCAATCAATCAATCAATCAGAATAGATTCTGATTTCCTTATTCAGCTCAAATTTATTACTGCTATTATTTTTAATCAATTATAATCGGTCCATTAACAATTGTAATTGATTAACATTATTCTATATGTATTTGTATCCAAATCCTTATTTAAATACGTATAATGCCATGACTTAATTAATCACATTATTTGGCATATTTTAATCACTACATAAATGTAATCTTGCTGACAGTATTTGACATCATAATCATAATGCACGCATGTCCAACTCAATTATTGTAATTAGACGTCTCTAAATCCAACAATCTCCCACATGGACAAGTGCAACCTTTTGATTATATATCCTTAACTTTATTGCATGCAACTTTTCTGTCTTTACTTATCGTATTTCTTAAACAATTCCGTCCATCAATTATGCTAACAAAGGACTTAAGCGGCATTTGTCACATTTATTCGCAACTAAACTGACATAAATCACGCTGCCAACATAACTGAATGACATGAATCTGATTTGGACATATAGTTTAGAAATTACACGCAAGTGTGATTAGACGTGCCTATTTCTAATTGAGTCACCTTTACTTTACTGTATGAGGCCAAAAACTTAAACTTTAAAGAAAGAAATAATGAAACTGAAACTGAATGCAACTTGTATATATCATCAAAATTGTTTACAATTGCATTACATAGAACATCAAAAAACAGAACTTAAAACATATTCAGACTCCCACATTTTTTTCTAATTATCCTAAACAGATATTACACCCATACAAGCAACATGTTGGTGAAACTTCTTGGGTGGTAATCCTTTAGTAAGAGGATCCGCAATCATGGAGTCTGTACCTATGTGTTTTATACATAATTCATTATTCTGCACTCTCTCTTTTACAACCAAAAACTTAATGTCAATGTACTTCGACTTTGACGAACTTCGGTTGTTGGATGCGTATAACACTGCTGAATTGTTGTCACATAATAATTTGAGTGGTTTCTGAATAGAATCCACAATTTTCAGACTTGTGACGAAGTTCTTCAGCCATACGCCATGATTAGATGCTTCAAAACATGCAACAAATTCAGCTGCCATAGTGGAGGAGGCTACCAATGACTGTTTAGCGCTCTTCCATGACACAGCACCACCTGCCATCATGAAGATGTATCCTGATGTTGATTTCATGCTGTCGACACATCCTCCAAAATCAGAATCGGTGTATCCAATGACCTCGAGCTGTTCCGATCTCCGATACGTGAGCATATAGTCCCTTGTTCTCTTTAGGTATCTCAACACTCGCTTGGCTGCCTTCCAGTGTTCCATACCTGGGTTACTCAAATATCTCCCTAGCATTCCGGTAATGAACGCAATATCCAGACGCGTGCATACTTGTGCATACATGATGCTACCCACGGCTGAGGCATAGGGAATATCTTTCATGAGGTTTTTATCTAAGTCAGTTTGGGGACATTGTTTCAGACTAAACTTATCTCCTTTTGATATAGGGGTATCTCCTGGTTTGCTGTTTTGCATGCCAAATCTTGTTAGAATCTTATCGATATAGTTCCTCTGGGATAACCTCAGAATACCTTGAGATCTATCTCTAAGTATTTCAATCCCTAGAACAAATGATGCATCACCAAGATCTTTCATTTCAAAGTTCTTAAATAAAAAATTCTTAGTTTGATGCAACATGTCCTTATCGTTACTGGCAAGCAATATGTCATCTACATATAAAACCAAGAAAATAAATTTACTCCCACAGAACTTAAGGTATATACATTCATCTACTATGTTAGACTCAAAACCAAATGAGCTAATAACTTGGTGAAACTTATAATACCATTGTCGAGATGCTTGTTTTAGCCCATAGATAGATTTCTTAAGTCTGCAAACCATAGACCCTGCATCACCTGATACAAAGTTTTCTGGCTGCTTCATATAGATCGTTTCATCAATGTCACCATTGAGAAACGCCGTCTTTACATCCATCTGATGAAGTTCTAAATCATAATGTGCTACAAGCGCCAATATAATCCTTAAAGAGTCTTTCGATGAAACTGGAGAGAAAGTCTCTTTATAATCAATGCCTTCTTTCTGTGTGAAACCTTTCGCAACAAGACGTGCCTTGTATTTTTCAACATTGCCTTTAGAATCCCGCTTAGTCTTAAATATCCATTTGCAACCAACGGGTTTCTTGTCTTTAGGCAACGGAACGATATCCCAAACGTCATTGTCATACATAGATTTCATCTCTTCATTCATGGCATTAATCCACATTTGAGAGTTAGAGCTTTCCACAGCTTGTTTGATATTAACAAGATCATTTTCAAACATGCCAATGTCAAACTCATGTTCTTGAAGATATGCATAATCCTTTGATTGTGTAGATCTTTTCTCTCTAGTAGATCTCCTAATTGGCACAGGCTCTAGATTTTCTTGAGGTTCATTTACAACTTGATCTTAAACAGGAGGAAGAACATCATTACCAACTTCTGACTCTCCCACAGGCCCTAGGCCATCAACATTTGTCATGTCAATGTGAGGGTTTGGGTTGGGTTCAGGTCCATTTGTGTTCTCTATTCCATGTTGAGTTTCTAACTGAGTTGTTTGGGACGATGAAGTTTGCACATTGTCAAAAGATGTATTTCTAAACGCAATCGGAATTTGAACAAAACTAGGACTTTGGTCCATAGTCTCATTCGCATTCGTCTCTTCTTCTTCAAAAATACTATCTTTTGTCATATCTCCCCCCACAAACTCATTATCCTCAAAAAAAATTTCACTTCCTGACTCGAAAACTGTATGTTCTGTTGGATTATAGAATTTGAACCCCCTAGATCGTTCAGAATAGCCTATAAAGTAACAACTAACGGTTCTTTCGTCCAGTTTCTTTTTGCTTGGCTTATAAGGCCTAGCTTCACATGGACATCCCCAAACTCTCAAATGATTCAAGCTAGGCTTGCGCCCAACCCATAACTCGTAAGGGGTCTTGTTAGCTACTTTAGTAGGCACTCTATTAAGTATGTATGCTGCAGTCTTTAAGGCTTCTCCCCACAAATTCTCAGGTAGAGTTGTACGAGCAATCATACTTCTCACCATGTCTTTAAGGGTGCGATTTCGTCGCTCAGCAACACCATTCATTGCAGGCGAACCTGGCAACGTATACTGAGGCACAATTCCGCATTCCTCTAAGTATTTTGCAAAGGGACCTTGACGTTGTTCTCTTGATCCATCATAACGACCGTAGTATTCACCACCACGATCAGAACGAATGGACTTTATACGTTTGTTAAGTTGTAACTCAACTTCCGTTTTGAACTTTATGAACACGTCTAATGCTTCCGCCTTTTCTTTTATTAAGTAAATATGACCATATCTTGAATAATCATCTATGAATGTGATAAAGTAACGGTCACCATTTCTTGTAGCCTTTGGAAAAGGACCACAGATATCCATATGAATCAATTCTAAGACATCATTACACCTTTTTGCATCATACTTACGTTTATTAGTTTGTTTTCCCTTTATACAATTTACACAATCACTTAAGTTTGTAAAATCTAAAGGTTGGAGAATTTCATTAGACACAAGACGTTCTATCCTTTTCATAGAGATATGTCCTAATCGCTTGTGCCATAATGTTGCAGATTTCTCGCAAGTTAATTTACGTTTTCTATTATCTATATGCAGTGCCTCTGAATGTGAAGTGTCTATATCTAGAAAATAAAGATTATCATAAGAAGACAGGATACCAGAAGCAAGAAGCTTAGAATCTTGACACAAACTGAAATTTCCATTACCAAATGAACATACATAACCATTTTTGTCCAAATAAGATATAGAAATTAGGTTCCTTCTGAAAGATGGAACCACTAAAGCATCAAAACTTAAATAAAATCCTGTCTTACATAATAATCTAAATTTTCCTATGCTTTCCACTTCTACTTTATTGCCATTTCCTACGTAAACGTAGCGCTCTGCCTCACTTGGCTTGCGATGGCTTAGGCAACCCTACATCGACATACTGATGTTAGTCGTTGCACCTGAATCTATCCACCAAGTATATCTAGATACAGAACTTAAATTAACTTCAGAACAAACCAAAGCAAGAGACATACCTTTCTTTGCCAACCATGCATGATAGTTGGTGCAGAATTTCTTTGTATGTCCTGGCGCTTTGCAGAAAAAACAGTTCCTTTCTCCTGCTTTCACAGAAGTATCTTCCTTCTTGCTTTTCTGCGCGACATTGTTTGCAGCTACCTTGGTAGGTCCCTTTTCCTTGGCAGTAAACTTGCGCTTCTTGCCTTTACCCTTAGGATTAGATGTTACTACATGAGCACTTTCTCCCTTAATCATTTTCTGTCTCTCTTCCTCCTGCACCAACCGAGCCTCAAACTCAGGTAATGTCCACGTCTCTTTTTGACAATTATAAGTCATCTTGAATTGACTAAAGTTAGACGGGAGAGACAGAAAAATGAACTCAATGAGAACCTCATCAGAGATGTCATAATTATGCCCTTTCAAGGCACGTTGAAGTCTTGTCATCTCAATAACATGCTCTCTAACCCCTTCTTTTCCCTTGTATTTTATTGTTGCCAACTTCACAAAGAGTGTACTCACATCAGTCTTTTTACTCTTTGTGAATTTTTCTTCAAGGGCCTTAAGGTATTCAATAGCGCCTGTCTCTGTATCAGGTATGATGCCTCGAAAAGTCTCATGGATCGTTTGCTTCATCACCATTATGCACATGCGATCTGAATGCTCCCATCTAGCAATATCAGCCTTCTCTTGAGGAGTTACCTCACTCTCTTTATTAGGCTTGGGGCGATCAAATCTCAGTGCTGTGTCCAATTGCATGATCCCTAAGACTAATTTCAGCTTTTCCTCCCACTGTTTGAAATTGTTCCCCATGAGGGGCTTAATCTGACTTAGACTTAACATTATGTTTGGATCTGAAAAATTCAAGAACAAGGAAATAATTTAGATACGATGCGTCACGATTTAATCATAATTCTAAAATCTATCTAAAGGCATGTGTAAAACTATTTGCTCAATTAAAACTTTAGCCAAAACACCATTCAGTAATGAAACACCTTTGGGTGCAATCATTACCTTCAGGCAACCCTTATGCACCAAACAACTTAGCAGGCGCCAACCCTCCTTTGGGAAAGCTAACACCCACGTCCATTGCCAGCACGTTACTTCAACTTGTCATGAGTCATCCTTGCAATTTTCTTACAGAGAGCGGTTCGTTTGCGAACATCAATGCTTGACTCATGCGAAAACAACACATGTATACCAAACACCGTCTTTAGTTAGATTCCAAAATTATGTCTAAAACCTAATCTAGGACGTACCTATAGAATCTACTCGTCCTATATAGAATACAGTATCTTATGACACTTTTAAATTTAATATGTCAACTATATTCATCAAAATAATTATTAGATTTTAGTAAAACTTTAGCAGTTTCTACAATGATTACCTTTTAGAAATGCTTCAATAATTTATTTAGAGAATACTAAATAATTTTATGGTTGCCATGATTAGCATCATTGTGATCAAATCCGAATTTTAGTATTATATCAATAATTAACGTTAATACAAATTTTATGCCATAATTAGCATCATTGTGATAAAATCCGAATTTGGTATTATATCAGTAATTAACGTTAATACAAAAAATTTTATGCCATAATTAGCATTATTGTGATAAAATCCGAATTTGGTATTATATCAGTAATTAACGTTAATACAAATTTTTATGCCATAATTGTGATCAATTTAGAATTCAGTATTATACCCTTTAATTGGTGTTAATACCAATTTTAAATAATATCTAAATCCTAATAATTAGCCTAAATATAGCATAGTAATTATAGTAATTATCCTATAAATGTGAAGTGATCACTGCATGAGAAATATAAAACCTTTAGCATTATATTTTTTTTATTTTTATTTTTTAAATAACACGGAATACTAGATCAGACAAAAAAGGACTAAAAAAAAGAAAACAATGGATGTCCATGTCCATTCAAAACTGCAGTGCCCTTACATATACGAAAGGCATGATTTATATCCAACAAAACAAAAATGTTTGATTGCCAAAACCTTTGCAGGATTATCCATCAATGGAGTACACTGTAATGTCAAGGCAAGATGAATGCTTATACACATAACGGGATAAAAACATCAAGCATACTCTACCTGGCAAATAATTCCTTAGCAAGAACATTGGTAAATTGAAATGTAAATAGATTATATGAAATATGATATTGAAATCATGGAAATCAAATCAAAGACTACTTACACCAATACGGCCGTATACTGCCACACTTACTCTACATTTAGCATTCGGTCAAGTAACGAAATGTTCCCAATACATCAAAATATATTGCTCTAAAAATAAACCACATGCGGTAACCTCGATAACAAAAAAATTATTTATCAAACAACAATTTATATAGGCCCTATACAGCATACAACTATTGATATCCTACAGCCCTAAATAAAAGGGATTTCATGGAGACCAATTTACTCATACATCTGCGAGTTACATTTTAAAATTGGACTTCAACTGTTCCAAAGTTGCTCGCAGATAATCCAGAAAAGAAAAACAGTTCCTCAATTGTGCAAATCAGAGGTGCAAAGCTTAGGTTTACAATTGTTTTGTTTATCTCAGTATCTGAAAACAGTCAGAAGAAACCTCCACATAGCGCCGAACAACATAAAACGCCCTCAAAAGAGGTAAGCATGCATCAAATAGCAGTTACAACCAAAAGAGCATGAAACGTAAAATGAAAATTACAAGAGCACATTCGCAGAAAAGGTTTGACCATACTGCATTTCATTTAATGTCCAAGGAACAGATATGTCAGGCGATGCAGCACAATTCAAGTGCCATTAATCTTCACAAAATGCAAGCATACCCTAAGTCAAGCACTTTACTTCATGCGATCTAAACTACTGCAGCTATTTAAAGCCATTAAAGCAGTGCTATAATAACTCAAAATACGCCCCAAAAAATGCCGCATTTTAGCCATAACCATTCAAAGCCAAGAAAATGGAGCCAAAAAAAAAAAAAAGAATAGAGTTTGCAACTTGTACGCAACCACAGAGTCAGCCATTAGAGACAGCACAAGGATTTCTTACATAAGGGTGCTCTGATACCAATTGTTAGATTTAATTTGTGAGTTTTCCTAATTACCTTAAACCCCAACCAAGATCTACTCCTTTGTAAGAAATTGAAATTAATGCACAGCGGAACTTACTTTCCATCCTCAAAGGCTCCTGGTCTTGACTTGAGTTATTGGCTCTTGAATCCTTCCAAGAGCTTGCAATCCTTTTCTCTGGCTATCCTAAATGACAGAGTACCTAGTCCTCAATGGAGCAGACCATTTTTCTGAGTGATTGCAAGCCTTGGAGACTCAGCCCTTTTATAGCAGTGCAAAACCCCAATCCTAGGGCAGCCTAAAATTTAGCTGAAACAAGTCTGTCTGAAATTTCAGATTGATTGAAATCAATCAATCAATCAATCAGAATAGATTCTGATTTCCTTATTCAGCTCAAATTTATTACTGCTATTATTTTTAATCAATTATAATCGGTCCATTAACAATTGTAATTGATTAACATTATTCTATATGTATTTGTATCCAAATCCTTATTTAAATACGTATAATGCCATGACTTAATTAATCACATTATTTGGCATATTTTAATCACTACATAAATGTAATCTTGCTGACAGTATTTGACATCATAATCATAATGCACGCATGTCCAACTCAATTATTGTAATTAGACGTCTCTAAATCCAACATTTATGTAAATCTATATTTTGTTGTGGAATGATTGAATTACCCAGTACTAAATTGAACCATTGATCTTGCTTTCTGGGTACCGAGGATGAAGATAAGAATGTCTTAAACGAATCAAAATGTTTTTGGACACTTATAGAAGGTATTCTTGCTTCCAGAAGGATCTGTAAGCTCTTGACAAAGTACTCGGAAACAATTTGTTCCATTTTTGCTCGACTCCTTTGACCTTTGCCAGAGACCATTTTTCAGATCAGACATGCCATTTTTTTCTCTGTTGTTTTCAGCCTATTTTCCCATGGAGCTTGGGTTTATATATTTGCATTGACAAAGGCCAATTTAAAGCATGATTTTTAAAGTGCTATAATTCACTCCAGACCCCTTTATAGAGGGGGCTCCTTTCATCCACCGCTATTGCTTTTGGTTGGAATTCTTAAGGAGTTATCATAAGTGAAAATAGGTTTGAGGGTCGATCTTAAAATCTAGAACAATTATTCAGATCTTAAAGTCTAGAACAATTATTCAAATGCGAAAGCTTGTTAAAAATGATTGCAAGATTCAACAGAAAAACATATTGGATGCAATATTTTGATTTTCAATCACGTTTTATTAGCTTGTACCCGTCTGGTATTGTCTTTGGGAGCCCAGTCTACTGAACCAAAACTACAAAGGTGTGCAAATGATACTTATAAGCAAGTGAAATCCATCAGATTAAAATAGTTTAAACCCTAAATTGTTGCACAGACCAGAGAATAAATAAATTTATAGAATTTTTATAAATAAAATGATAAACAATTACCAAGGTTAATTTACAATAAATAACTCCCACAAGAATCTAATTCAAATGTGTCAGACAAGTTGTTTGAATTAGACATTCAATGCAAGAATTAAACCTGGTTCGGAACAAAAATTGTGGCAAAGTGAGGATTCACTCGAAAATGTTGTGCACAAACTTCAAAGAATGTTAAACAAATATTGTTGCCACTATACGAGACTCACCAAGATATGAATCAAATAGGAGTTGTCTATAATGCGACTTTTTGGAGATTCCGGTGACGGAATCCGGCGGAAGAAATTGAGGCTAAATCTTGATTTGTTGCAGTTAAAATGGTTTTTTAACTGCATATTTGGCTTCAGCACCCTGGAAAACCCCTGGGACGCTTTCATTGTGCAGAAACTAGCTATCAAACTTGCGATTCCAATAAATTCCTGTCAGATTTCGACCAGAAAAACCCGCCGGAAAGGCTTTCAAAAAGTCGCCTTATAGACAATTGCAATCAAATATCTCTCACTAAAAGGTACCATATTTAATGGTTACCGGCAAAATACAAAAGCATATACATTTAAAATATTAAAATTTTGAATCGATCATTTTAATAAAAGAAAGTTTTGAAGCTGGGAAAAAAGAGTTACAGAGAATAGTATTAGTTTTATCTTTGGCATTAGAGGTTGAATGGTTAAATCAATATGTAGACCCATATATAGAGCGTAAAAACTCGCATTTAAGGCATAAAACAAAAGAATCTATCAATTTTTTTGACAGAGGAAGCCAGATTTCCCTCATATGTAACGAACATTAGGGAACATTGCAGATATCAGTTTCATTCAGTTTCATTCAGATGAAAAACTACGAATGAGATCTCATTTTTCTAATCAACAAAGCTAAATTAAATTTGAGGGCAACATTGAGCGAAGAAAGTGGGACTTTGGGAATTTGACTAAGTTTCCAAAAGAGATTCGACAAATTGCTTGATGAAAAATATGTAAATAGAGAGAATTAAAATTCACAGTTACTTCACCAGTACATCTTTTCAATTCATTTTAGTATCAAATGAAAGGAAAATTCGATGAAGCAAAACTGATTTGTGAAGATCTGGAATTTCGAAAAAGATTTGGAAGGGATTATCATTCATAAATCTGTTTCTTACACCAAAATCACCACCAACATAATTCAAACTTCTTCTAATCCCTTCGAATAAATAATATTTAACCTAACAAAAAAACTCCAAAAAAAGCAAAATTAGGGGAAACTTAGCTTAAATTGTTAGAATTCTACCATCGATAACTTCAAATTTGAAGCAATATGAACGAAATCGATCTCAACATTAAAAGTCCATACATTTAATGGTCGACTGCCACCTGTAACGTAAGCAGGACTCAGCTGCAACATTACAGTTCAACATTTAACAACATTTTTCAATTTCCGCCAGACCTATGGTCGACTGCCACCTGTAACGTAAGCAGGACTCAACTGCAACATTACAGTTCAACCTTTAACAACATTTTTCAATTTTCCGCCAGACCTTTTGCCGCGGCAATTGGTTCCTCCTCTCTCTCTTAGCCAATAATCTCTGTAGAAATCGTTTGACTTTTTTACCGTTATCGCATAGTGCGGCAATCTGCCCTGACTCCAATAGCTCCATTATAAAATTCAAATTGTAAAAAATTAAAAAACACGAGAGTAATACTCACTAGTCACAACTGCTACTTTAATATGTTTTGGATTTGGATTTATTGTTACCGTGCGTGTGAAAATTCATAAATTTGAATAGCACATTTCAAATCTTCGTAATCTTTAACATGCTCAATATTTAAAGTTTAGGGATATATTGGGTTGAGACTAACACTAGTTAGACTATGGTTGTAACCTATGTGTCACTTTTCCTAGTTAGTGGTTTGTATATTTGTTTGCTTATTCAGTTCCCCGCTGTGGTGAGCTTACTTTACTTTTGTATTATAGGTGGGGTCTTTACCATGTTCTGGACAGATCATAGGACGCGTTTTTCATGTAATTTCCACGTCACATATGTTTTAGACCAAGTGTTTCAATCCATCACATTAAATTGTTGCAAATGGTAGTCATGGATCCCATGTGTCATACTCTCACAAAAGTTGAGCCATATGTAATGTTGTGGTGGCGGATTGGGTAGTTGGTCGGTCAACTTATGTGAGGATAACAAGTTAGGTAGTTGTTTCTATCTTATCATTTTTGCCCCCATTATATAATTTATTCAAAAATGGGTTGAATTTTCAACTAAATTCATGTTGATCAAAAATTTGTGAAAAACATATAAAGTGGACATTAGAACTTATAAATAATTTATTTTTTACAATTATTAAATTAAATTTATTTGATTTTTGATTGGTGCAAAAGAGAGGGACTCTTATTTAGTAATCATTACTTCAGACTCCTCATTAAATAATAGACAACTCATTTGCACTATGTAGAAAATGATAAGTGACATAACATGTTATTGTAAACTCGTAGTCTAACTAGTCGTGTTATTGTAAAGCCGTAGTCTAACTAGCCGGAGGAATTGCTCGGAAAGTTATGGAAATTCGCATCATATTTAGAGAAAATCCGGCAAGGATTTTTGTAAGTGCAAGTTATAGTTGTTAAACTTCAAAATTTTAGGTGTCCTAGACATTTTTGATGGTGCTGAATCCATTTCCACCATCAAAAACATGATTCAAACACTACCTCTACAAGATTTTTTTTTTTTTAAATTGCTATGATTCCAGCCACTTTTGGTCGTCCGGGCAATTCCTCTACCTCGGTAGACGACTCATATTGTAAATATTTTTTATAACTATTTACAAATAAATAAATATATCTTTTAATAACTACATATTTAAATATGAATAAACTTTATATACATTAGGCTTTATTGCTTCTTATTATGAACTTAATCTTTAGTACAATTAAAAAAATTTATATAAAATATAAAAATTCTAATAAAGTATTTATTGAGTCTGCAATGTGTGAAATCATCTCATCGATTACGAGACACTTAATTTTCATTGTCGTCATTTAAACATATGGTTACAGCGAATCAGGTTCCCAGCGTCGAGATGGATTTGAGACTTTCGAGGTGATCAACTCACTAATTAAATCCTCTTCGGTGGCTCTATTCTCCATCGCGGTGTTAATATATTATCCATTGTAGCATTTTGATATTGTCCATTTGTCATTAATATATTCTAGTAGTGATAGCATACACTAGTCTAATCGCAAAAGTGGAAAGATGGATTTCAGTCTTTCAAGGTAATCAATTCGCTAAATAAATGCTCTTTGGTGGCTCTATTCTCCATCGCGGTGTTAACATATTATCCATTATAGCATTTTAATATTGTCCATTTGTCATTAATATATTCTAGCAGTGATAGCATACATTAGTCTAATCGCAAAGGTGGAATACTGGAATAATGATAGCCATACGATAGTCTTATTACGATGACTGCAATACAGATAGCCCATCTCCATGTCATTACATTATCTTTATTGTGAATCAGGTTCCGAGCATCGAGATGGATTTCAGATGCAACCTGTCTTTCTGGGTAATCTGTGATTAAACTCATATCAGATTTTATACTCTTCCACTTTTCCTTAATGGAAATCACTAGAAGAACAAAGGTAGTAGGAACCTATCACTAAAGAACTCATGTAGCAGGTAGCGGAGGTAATGGAACTGGAATTGAGTGATATCCCCAGAAAATAGAGGTAGTAGGATTTGGAAAGAACATTTGTAGCATCTATGCAACTGATTGAAGGTATGGCTTGCTACAGTATTTGTACTTTTGTTTTCTCTCTGGTTTTCTTTTGTTCAGTTTTCTCATTGTAACATTCTTTCCTCTGTGTTGTTGTGTATGTTGTTCACTTTTCTCTAGTTTTCTTTTGTTTTATCTTTGGTTTTCTTTTGTTCATTTTTCCCATTGTAACTTTCTTTCCTTTGTGTTCTTGTGTACGTTGTTCACTTATAGAGTGGATAACTCACTCCCACTACCAGTGTTGTAGAATGCACACATTACTTATATGTAATTAGACACTAGGGCTGTAAAATGCACATCGGTTATCTGCAATTAGGGTTTTTTCTCGAGTGTGATTTTAAGCATCTACTATTTTGCATTGTTGATGAAAGAACCAAACAGTATTCTGAATCATTTTCGATCGATGGTCACCGAATCTAGGCTGGGCTCAGATATTTTGGTGAAACTCTAAAATTTCCTAAATGTTATTGAACTGTACTTTAAATTCCTCAAATTCCACTCTAAAACTTTAAGTTGTGATAAACAATGTGGAACAGGTTGGGCTTAGATATTTTGGCGGAATTCTAAAATTTCTCGAATGCCATTGAACTTTCCTTTAAAATTCTCAAATCTCACTCTGAAATTTTAAGTTGTGATAAACAATGTGGAAATGGAAATCACCATTGTTCGAATTTGGGCTCAGACATTTTCCTAAAATTTTTGCAATGCCATTGAACCCTTTGTGTTAACATCAAACCAAGCTACTTTTATTCTCATTGAGTTTAAAATTTCTCTAAAATCTGAATTAAACAATGTTGGAGATATGAGTATAGGTCTAGGCGGTATTGTCAGTGATCACGTCCTCACACAATAAATAAATTATAATACCAAATGATAAATACCCACTATGATAGTTTCTTGACTTAGGGCTTTGATGTCATTACAGTTCACTGTCTAACCCTAAATATCAACCTTTAGTGAGCAAACAGATCATGTTCTCAATTATTGATTTTGGTAAGTGAAAATGCTTGTTTTAGATGCCTGGGGAGATGGGAACTAGAACTTCGTATTATGGCGGTATAGCCCACGTTAATGTGGGGACTGCCAAATTCGACCAATTTATACACACAATCAGCTCTCTATGCTGAAGCAGGGTGTGAACCCTTATTCATGATTGTGGGGATGTATCAATTTCTAGATGATTGTGGGGATTTTTTTTTCTCTTTTTTTTAGGTAAATTATACATATGGAGTGCTTTGAGACATGCTCTATTGATTTTCTTCAACTTAACTTCCAGGTTCAAGTCTCGAGAGGTAGCTATTTCAATAGAATTGCCTAAGTCATGCTCCTTGCCTCATCCCCTTGAAACTAATGCATGGCAATGGGCGTATGTCTCTCTATCTCACTCTCACTCACTCACTCATTTGACTCTAGAGGAGTGTCTATTTCAACAGAATTGCCTCTCATCCCCTTTGAAACTCATACTTAACAGGTGGGGAAGACCACAATGATAATGTAACATGGTGGACAGTTAACATTATCTCGATATTCTGTTGCCTTTTGTCTATCTGTTAGGTCTGTTATGTTTTTCAACGTTGTCACCACCTTTCAAAAAATGGAGAAACTACAGGAGATAAATATGGAAAAATCGAAAATACAGTTTATGTCCAAAGAATGGTTCCATAATGCCTTTTAATTTTGTTCTCCCAAAGGTTCCACCGATATTGACAGTTGCAGAGGAGATTCACTCAAGGATTTTAGAAATGTTTTGGTTATTTTTGTCTCAATTAGATACCATCATTAGAAAAATATCATCAAAGAAAATAAATTATCTAAAATTTTCATTTTAATTTTAAGTTATAGTGTTTAAGGCACACAGTCTTCAAGTGTTCGCCATTGCCCAATGACTCTGTTAGAGAAACTGACCCATTAAATCATAAATGGTGCCACTAGAAAAAGGATTTAAGTGGTCTTGCTCTCCCACTAAACATACAGTACTATATTTTTTGACTTCTCCTTTTGTTCCATTCTTGATAATGTCAAATAAGATTGTGCTATGTTGTCTGCGTAGTTATAGATTAAGGAACTAAGTGATGCTACTTCAATTAAAGATGATGCTAACCAATTGCTTGCCACTTGAGAAATATCACTTGAAAGCACTCACTCTTCATTCAATAATAGATCAATAAGTCACCACAATATCATGTACCTCTAGTTAATTTATGTGATTAGAGTCTTTTCACCTTATGAAACAATGCTTAGGAACTAGTGACCTACATGTAAGCACAAGTAATGAAAGACCACTAACAACAGTTCAAATAAGAAGCAAATTTACTGTAGATATAATGCAAGTGGATTTAAAATAGGGAGAAGTCGAGGGTTAGTATCAACACATGCAATTGCAATAAATCATTAGAGGCTGCCTTTTAAGATGTCAAATGCAAGGTATAAGAGACAAGCATAAAATTTCAGAAGTGTAAAGAATGCACGAACTCCTAAAAGTACCACTGTCAAGGTGAGATAAGCCTACTTCAACTTACCATTCAGCCTGGGTCAATCAACTGTGACTAAGTTTAGATTAGTGAAAGAAATTAGTAAGCTAGTAGATTATTTTTGTTTTTTAAATCAGGAGATAGAGGATGTCAAGGGACCAAAATCCCAAGCTTCCCAAAAGAAAGCTTCACTTCTATTTATGAAGTTACAAATGAAGAAGCCTCTTAGATAGAAAGAAGGTTCTTATTCTTTAAGAATATTTACAATGTGGGAAGGATGGAGCGACAACGACAACGAAGGTAAAAGTTTAAGGGTTTCTGCTAGCGGTACGGGGTATTGCTGCAGACCGTGACTTGACCTGCGGCTACCCTAGCTTACCTCAGCATTCACCCGGCTTCTAACATTCTCTTTTTACTTTTTACGCTTGAGGGCTTCAGTCTTCGCCTTGTCGGTCTTATAATACCTGCGACTTACCTGAGTGTCTACCTGTTACCATTTACCTTCGCATCAGCTTACTACTCCCCGTCATTTTTACTGTGTTTCGGTTTCCGTTACACCTCTGTCGGTGTCGTTTCCCGTCGGCTAGCTATTTCGAGGCAGTTGCCTTCGTTCTCGGTGCAGCTGTCAATATGGACCTTGATGTTGTGGATTAATTGGATGAATAGCTGGAGGAGGATTCCATCTGGCAGTCCATGTATGTCACCTCTGAAGGTATGTTAAATTATAGTGCAGGTTTTACTAGAAACTTTGATGTTTTCCATTAGTTCTTTGGACCTGCCACTTCTGCTATTGTACTACCGGATGAGCCTCCCTCTTGGCCGGATTTCTCCTCGCCTCCGCCATCCCTGACTTCATTAGGGTTTATTATGGGTTGTATAAACCCTTCCTCGAAATTGGAAGCCCCTAATTCGGACCCGTCATCCCACCTGGCCAAACAATTTGCTGTCGTACCCTTTGCTGAGCCCCCTCACATCGACCCTAATCCCCCCTCCATTTCCGCTCCCCCCTCGGGCTATTTTACCACTGTACCACCACTCTCGGATGCCATCCCTACAATTCCTACAAACCCTAACCCTTCGATCGAGGACCCTAAATCAGCCGAGGTTTCTGAGCGATCGCATACCTCTGCATCCAAACCCCCAAAGGAGCATAAACGCTAGAAGACTAAGGATGATGAAATGATACTAAAACTTGAGGAGGATATACAGTGGGGTGATACTATGGACTACGTTGATAGGGTTTTGGTTGGCAGAATCAGAGGCCAAAACTACTCGGCAGCTTGTCTGAAGACCTGGGCATCAGAGATTTGGGGTCATCACCTGGCGGACATCCCATTTGTTCAAACATTTGTGAGGGGATGGTTCGCGTTGAGATTTTCTAGAGCAGATCATACGAACTGGGTCCATTCCTCCTATTGGCACTTTGAACATGCCACTGTGTTATTAAAGCATTGGACGCCACTATTTGACCCAGACACAGAGCAAATTGGTGTTGGCCCTATATGGATTAGACTACCTGGATTGCCTTTACAGTATTGGTATGAGGACATATTTAGAAGGATTGGAAACTCGTTAGGTACCTACATGGAGTATGATAAATCATATCAGACTATGGGCATGATGGCATTCACGAGGATATTGGTACATTTGGATACCAGAGGTGGACTGCAGGAGCATATCACGATTCAGTGGAGATCTTCCTTGTGCAAACAACTATTAGATTATGAAGGTATTCCATATCGATGTAGAAGATGCCATAAGGTTGGACATCTCTTCAGGAATTTCCCACTCAATTGAAAGAACAAAAAGACTGTTCAGGAAATGGATATGGAACCCCCAATTGATCAGCCCCAATAGCCTGCTGTTGTGGATCATACAGAGGAACACTTAAAGACCTGTGGTGATACAATTGAGGTACATGATGATGGTGTGAAGAAAAAGCGTGGAAAGGCTCCTATTCAGCCTTCCTCTCCACCAATGACTTGATCCAGGGCAGCCCAAGGTGAAATCTTCTCATCGGGTATGTCCATTTTTTCTCACTTACCTGTAACTTGTCATGTTGCATCTCATTCATATCATTTATATAATCATGCATTGGTTCCCCCTGCACACTCCTCCATGTCTCCCATCTCAGCCTCGATGGATCAATTGATCTTTCATCCTGCAGGATAGGCTCTGTCTTCCTTTCTATCCTACACCCCGCCTCCACCTCCTCCGACTTACACCTCCTGTCATCCCTCCACTTATCCGCTCCCCATTAATCCTCCACCTTCCCCATCTGTATCCTCCTCCTCTATATACCCTCTGCACTCTAAAGCCAAAGATAGAGCATTGGATGCAATTGGCTTGGACAATGAGGCTTCTCCTGCTTCTCATAAGCCTACCAGGGCTCGCCCCTCATCTCTCTCCAGAGAAAAATTTCAGGCTAGGGAGGAGGTGGCCCTTGGGAAATAGAAAACCATTGACAGGGTTCTTAGAGCAAGGAATGCCCTCTCCTCACCCCCTCCATGAAGATTTTATCCTTTAATTGTTGATGGTTAGCTAGCCCTGTCAAAATACTAGCTCTTAGGCGACTCTTTTCATCTATTTCTGTTTACATCATTTTTTTACAATAAACCCTGAGTATGTCTAGTTCGATCACACCTTTGCTGGAATCATGGATGTCGGGTTGGACATTTCATGCTTTGGATGCATTTGGGCGATCTGGAGGTACTTCAATTGGTTTTCAGAATCAGACTATCAATTTAAGGAGTATCTAGGGTGGTGGTGGATTTTTAGGGGCAGACATATACTTTGCAACCCTGGAGACTGAAATTAGAGTAATCAATGTATATGGTCCTTGTCAAGATAGGGCTATATTTTGGAGACGATTATTCAGCACCTCATTCATGCAGGTTGATAACATCATTCTTGGAGGAGACCTTAATTTTTCTTTGGGTTTCATGGAATCATGGGGACACTTGGCACAAGTGGATGGATTAACTGATGTTATCACAAACCTATTGGAGGATCATCACTGGATTGACATCCCATCAGCTAAGATTCAGTATACTTGGAAAAACAATCGCATTGGTGAACACAATCTATCTAGGAGATTGGATCGATTCCTCATTAAGGAAGAATTTCTCTCTAAACACCACCGTATCAAACAACGGGTTGGCACAGGAGGAATATCAGATCACCGACCAATATATCTGGAGCTGGATGACAGTGTACACAAAATCAGAGCTCCATACAAATTCAACTCCTCATGGCTTCGACATCCCTCGTATATACAGCCGGTGACTGAATATTGGCAAACTCACCTAATTAGGGATGATGAGGACACTACTAATGGCTTTGTTCACAAACTTAAGGATTCAAAGGGCATTTCCAAAGCATGGGCGCATATGAAAAGGAAGCAAGAAGACAATACTCTGAGAGATGCGGAGCAAACCATCATACACCTTGAAGCAAACACTGATGGCACATATACCTCTCAGGAACAAAAATATCATATCTCCTCCCTCATCAAGCAGAGAACTCAAATTTTGAAAGATAGAGAGGAAAGTTGGAGACTTAGAAGCAGGGCGATTTGGTTAAAGGAAGGAGATGACAATACCGAGTTTTATCAAAAGTTTGCCACTGGTCGGAATGCAATCAATACTATTTGGGAGCTTCAAAATGAACAAGGACTCATTGTCAACACCTCCAGAGACTTGGCTAACTTAGCCACTTCACATTTTAAAGATATATACAGGGCCCCCCTAGGAGCCAATATACTGGAAGTTATGCATACAACAGAGCTTTTCCCACGATTTGTTGATCAGGAGGAAGATGATGAGCTCACTAAGGAAGTGACAATGGCGGAACTTGAGGCCACTATTAAATGGTTCAAGAAAGATAAGAGTCCAGGTCCAGATGGTTGGACCATCGAATTTTATATTGCATTTTTTGACATCCTTGGTAATGATCTACTTAAAGTGGTGGAGGATTGCAGAAGGATAGGCAGGATTTCCTCGGCTATTAAATCAACATTTATAGCTCTCATCCCCAAATCAGACAATTCCTCATCTTTCAATGACTTTCACCCTATATCCTTATGCAATTCTTTATATAATATCATCGCCAAGATCATTGCCAATAGACTCAAACCTGCCCTTTCAGCTCATATATCCCCTGAGCAATTTGTATTTCTCCAACATAGACAGATTCATGAAGCCATTGGTACAGCCAAAGAACTACTTCACTTAGTTCACTTGAGAAAACTGAAAGGCATGATTTTAAAGGTCGACTTATCAAAGGCTTTTGATAGGGTAAATTGGTTATACATTAGAATGGTTTTAACACATCTGGGTTTTCCCTTTATTTATATTAAATGGATTATGTGCTGCATTACTAATGTCACATTCAGTGTACTTCTTAATGGTGTTGCTACTCCCTTCTTCCTTGCAGAGAGAGGACTCAGGCAGGGGTGCCCTCTATCCCCTCTATTGTTCCTTCTCATCATGGAAGGTCTGAGCATAATCATAAGTGTTGAGCACAGAAGGGGTCGTATTGTGGGCGTCAAAATCATAAATAATTTCACCCTCACTCATATTCTTTTTGTGGACGATGTCCTTATATTCTTGAATGAGGGCATAGGAGATATATTTGCACTTCATAATGCCTTTGGCCTCTCTCAGCAGGCTACAAGTATGGCTATCAATGTCAACAAATCTACATTGACTGCTCCCAGATGCTCTCAGCATGAAATCCAATTTGCTACGAGACGGTTCCCATTTACTCTATATAATATAGAAGATGGTTTGAGGTATCTTGGATACAGGCTGAAACCTCAAGGATACAAAATTGTAGATTGGATTTGGCTTATCTCAAAGGTTGAAAAACGTCTTAATATATGGTACCATCAGTACCTCTCAAGAGCAGGAAGGCTTGTCCTTATCAAAGCTGTTCTGGAAGCAACACCAGTGTACTAGATGACCTTGGCATGGATTCCCAGGGGAATACTGACTAGACTGCAAAAGATTTGCTGCATATTTTTGTGGAAAGGCAATCAACAGGGGAGACTATTTGCCTGGGTTAAATGGGACACCATTACAAGACCTAAGCTGTGGGGAGGTTGGGGTATAAAGAGATTGGACATTTTTTTTCAGATTCCTGGCAGTAAAGCTGGGCTGGCAGCTCATTACATCTCATAGTCTATGGACCAAGGTAGTCTATGCAATATATATCAGCCATGTTAATATCATGGACTGGGTCCAGCAGAATCAAAGGAGTAGCAGCAACTTTTCTGTCATTTGGAAGGTGGTGATAAACTCTATCTCACTTATTCGAGAAGATCTAAATTGGATAATTCAAGATGGTAATGCAGTTTGTATTGGAGAAGATCCTTGGATTGGATGTGGAAATGCCCAAGACTATCTGTAGATTTGATACGATATCTATCCAGCCACGACATTTCTCATATCAACCATATTGCAGATCATAACAACACTACATTATTCCAACAGGCTTGGAAAACTTCCCTTGAGATTAATCTCCCCGCTCAGTGGCATCAAGAATGGCTAGATTACGCAGATGCTCTTACACAAGCCCATATCCGGATTATTGATGGCAAGGAAGAGATTATATGGGCCTTCGCCAAACATGGGAAATATTCACCTAAGGATGGATATTTGAAACTAATGGAACCTATAAACCGCAGCATCTTGAGCACTTGTGGAAAGCTCTCTCGAAACTTAAGGCAACTCCTAGGTCACGCATGCTCATGTGGACTATATTGTTCAAAAAGATCCCAACCGGACTCAACTTGATGAAGAGATCATATTATGGACCATTCTGATTTCACCTCTGCAAAACGGATGATGAGAGTATTGAGCATATTTTTCTTGAATGCCCTATCATTACTGAACAATGAAATCACATCACAGCACACTACCCTTCTCTTAAATCATGGCAAGGCAGGAACATTACCGAAGCTTGGAACAATGAGTTTAGTGGACACAGTGGCAAGGACTAGAACATGCCATTAATTATGTGCTGGACTATTTAGATTGCTAGAAATCAATCAATTTTCAACCTTAAGGCCCCTCATTGGCCTTCCATAATGACCAGGGTCATCATTGAATTTGACCTCCTTCCTGAAGAAAACTCTAACCCTCCCCCTCGAATTATATAGCTTGAAACCATTGATAAATCCATCCCATGGGCTTACTTTGATGGATCTACCCAGGAAGGGGGATGGGGGGGGGGGGGGGGGAGGGGGAGCATATTATAGATTAATGAATCACACTACTTCAAAATTCAAATGAGATTGGGGAGGGGCACCAATAACTTCGTCGAACTATGTGCTACAAAATATCTCATACAATTTACACTAGAAAAACATTGCAGTCATCTTCAACTTTTTGGGGATTCCAAAATTGTATGCAACTGGTTAAATAAAACTTCACATTGCTCTGCATGTTCATTGAGGCACATTTTGGCTGAGGCTCATAGACTTATATCATCTTTTGATTCATTTTTTATCATCACATTTACAGGGAGCGCAACTCAGGGGCAGAGTTCCTATCAAAGGAGGCAACACTGAAACAGGATGATGATTGGTTAATTCAGGAAGAAATCGATGGAGTACTCTACCAGCATTATCATAGACCCTTTATCGATATGCATGCACATCAAGGGATATAAGGCCATCATAGTTTTTGAACATTTGTATATATTTATATTTGCTTTATCTTTATGATGCACTTGAACATATAGTACAGATTATCATTCTCTCTATTAAGAGACAATCACCATTTTTTGGGATGTTTTTTAGCGCTCCCTGTGAGGGGACCATGTTTTTTGGTACCATTTTTGTATCACTCGTCTGACAGACTATCAGCCACAATATGCATATGCTACGGCATCTACAAAATGTACTTTCTTATTATTAATGGAAAATACGACCTTTTTCCAAGGGAAAAAAAGAAGATTTCCAATGTAATGAAGTTACAAATGAAGAATCCTCTTAGACAGAAAGAAGGTTCTTCTCCTTTAAGAATATTTATAATGACCATGACAAAGATCTCCGTGGGAAGCAAAACTGATTCAATTGTAATCTAATCTCAAAATCTTTCAAGAAATTCAGTGGATCAACCGTCAATTACTCTCATCCTTTAGCAATGATTAATATAGTCTATAATGCTTATAGCCTATGTGAGAAAGAGGCCTTCGAGGGTGAAAACAAATTGGAAGAATGGACCTTCCAGGACGAACTTTTCAGCTTCTGCAGAACACAAATGATATGCAAAAATGATGCAAGGATTTCTACATAAAATCAGTACGGGTTAGTTGATAATGTTGACAGTGAAATTGAGGTCTCTTCAAAGCCAAATCAGATGACCAACAAGAAATGGCACAAGCACTACAAAGAACTTATCCAAACCCTTTACGACCACTCCAGAAAATGTTCAGAAATTTTTAGTTAAATCTTATTCCAATTCAGGGGTAATTTTTTATTAAGTTTTTTATGCTTCATCTTCTCTAGAATCAATTTAAACCCTCTTTCAAGTCATGCCTTTTTCATCGAAGAAGGAAATTATAAATGGAGCTCATAGATTTGAGAGGAAAAACTCAAAATTAGACATAGATTAGGCTCACAATTACCCTGGGAGGTGGGATTGGGTGGGGAAAGAAACATTCTAAAAGTTTGTCAATCCATAAGACTACTTTGAGCAAAATGCAAGCTTAATCAAAAGAATGAATTTAACAAACTCAAGCACAAAGAACCTTGGCTATCAACGTACGTAAGACAACAATTTATGAATATTTGATATCATATAGTCACATGCCCAAGTCATATCCAAGTTTTCCACAGCTATCTTCAATTGGCATACTTGACAATTTTAGCATTTTAATAATAGCAAGGTAATCATATATCTATCATATTCTTCACGTGGAAATATTTCTCTTGAGAAGCCTTATCAAGGAGTGGAATCAAACATCGATGTTTCTCACAATCTTGGCATTGCCACTGTTACTAGTTTCTGATTCTTGATATTGAAACCATCAAGCATGTTGAAAATGAGAATCTCCACAATAACTCGAGCATGCATACAACATAGCATAATCTTATTTGACGTTATAAAGAATGGAACAAAAGGAGAAGTAGAAAAACCTAGTATTATAAGTTTAGTGGGAGAGCAATACCACTTAAATCCTTTTTCCATTTCCACCGTTTATGATTTAACGGTCAGTTTCTTTAATAGAGTCATTGGGAAATGGCGAACACTTGAAGACCGTGTGCCTTAAGCACTATAACTTAAATCAAAATGAAAATTTTAGATAATTTATTTTCTTTGATGATACTTTTCTGATGATGGTATCTAATTGAGACAAAAATAACCAAAACATCTCTGAAATCCTTGAGTGAATCTCCTCTACAACTCTCAATATCGGTGGAACCTTTGGGAGAACAAAATTAAAAGGCGTTATGGAACCATTCTTTGGACATAAATTGTATTTTCAATTTTTCCATATTTAGCTCTTGTAGTTTCTTTATTTCTTGAAGGAAATGAATTCCAAGGCATATTGACATTTTTATTAAATTTTTATGCAACGGGCATTTTAATTATCAATTGAACTCCATGGAATACTTTTTCTCCAGGCCAATCAATTCCATGGCATATTGACATTTTCACTAAATTTTTATGGATTGGGCATCTTCATTATCAATTGAACTCCATGACATACATTTGCTCCAGGCCAATCAATTCCATGGCATATTGACATTTTCATTAATTTTTTAGAATTTCATGGAGACCAATCAATTGCATGATATATTGGCATTTTCATTAGATTTAAAAAAAAATATCAGCCAATAAATTCCATAGCATATTTTGCGGTAGCATTAAAATAAATCCTATCCTGTTTGATCAGAAAAATGCTTTGGGCATTCTCAGGATCGATTGAACTCCATGGCATATTCCGTGATAACATCAAAATAAAGCCAATTTTGTTTGACCTTTCAGTTTGTCACCTATAAACCAGAAAAATGCTTCCAGGCTCTGTTTATATTGTTTTGTTGCATGCAGCGTTTTATTGTAGATTATTGTGTTGAAAAATGTGCAACAAGAAATGCCAAATTTAGGAATTTCTAAAAATAGAACTGCTAAAAATAGCATGTCTAAAAATAGCAGTTTGGCCAATGAGCATTTTGGCCACCTTGGGTGAGAGGTGAAACTGCTAAAAATATCATCTTCTAAAAATAGCTTTCTGGGTCCCTTCCTATTTATAGCAGTCCCTGCTCTATCTATAGGAAATAAATTCGAATTTGATCTTACCATCAGTTTGGAATATTAATTAATTAATTCTCCATGAGTTAATTAGTGAAGGAAAAGCAAACTTGAAGTCTTTATGAGAACATGCAATTATTTCTCCACTAATTGGGGAATGTGTCCTTGATTTTCTCCACTGATTCAGGAATTAAGGATTAGTTATATATTGAGAGGATCAATTGACTTAGTTTAACTTAGTCAAGTTCAGTTAGATTAATTTAACAAGTTGTTAAATTAATGAGATATAGTTTGTTGATGCTTGCATGCATGTGACAACTATTATTTTCAGATAACTGTGTATTCACTCATGGATAACTGATGCATGTTTGTTCTGTCAGAGACCCAGTTAACATCAGATGTGGGACAGTGTAATATCAGTTGGATGAATATTTTTCCTATAAAGGAAGCTCATCCATGATGAGGATTTATCTCCTTCATGTTTATGCAGTTAGATTAGAGGTTAGTTAGTGTGTGATGAGCCCAATTCACACACGTGGTAGCACTGGACCCCAAGGCAAACTGTACAAGGAAATAGGAGGCTTGGAGGGTAGATGAGAAGGTTTGTGAGAAGCCTTTGACTGTCTATGAGTAGTAGAGGGATTGTATTGAGAGCTGGATAGCTTCCGAGCTAAGTCTTTTTGTAATCCGAACTATATTTCCACTTGTATGATAATACAGAGATGGGGTTTTAGGCAGGTGCTTTCCCCGGCTAAATTCTTCTGTGTTATGTGTAATTGATTCCTTCTTATCAGTTATATGTGTTCTTATTGATGTTTCTCATGGTTGATTAAGCTTCCACTACATTGTTTGTAGAAGTAGATCAAGTGTGTTGCTTTAGTACATTGCATTACCAGGTGATCTATAGGTGGGAAATTTCCACATGATATCAATGAGCTAGCTGATTTGTAGAGAAAATTCTACATGGTATCAAAGCTAGCTGATTTGTAGAAAAATTCTACAAAATTCTACATGGTATCAGAGCACAGGTGATCAAGGAAGAACAATATACTGAGAGGAGATTTCAAAGTTTTGAGTTTTGGGCCAAGAGTTTGCAGAGCAAATCTAAAAATTTTTGTACAAAATTTTCAGAAACAAATAGCAGATTTGGATTCCTTGCAGAAAAATACCCAAATAATAATAATAATAATAATAATCGGCTGAATCAAAGTTCGGATGAGGGAGATATCGCTGATTTAAAATCAGCGCTTCTTCTAGAAAATTTCGTGATGGCAGCAAATATGAAACAGATTGGTGTGCTAGCCAAGACCCTGTATGCACTTGAGGTACAAGATGCATGCAAAGCCTTGAGGAGCAAGGCAAAGGTTAGATAATTGGTGGTTGAGAGGGATAGTAAATTACCTCTCAACATGCATCACCAGAAGAAGTCTCAGATGATTGTGGAGGAGCCACGGTTAGTGCAGCAGCTTCAGGAGGTTGTGGAGTAGCGACAACAGGGGAAGCTGAGAGGAGATCGAGTTGAGACATCTTCTCATATAGAGACCTCCAGTAGGGGGAAAATTCGAGCCAGGTTAGTAGAGGGATCACATGCAGACATACCTCCAGGTAGGAGGTGGGGCGATGTGGAGTGATCATCCCAAGGAGGAGGGGTAGGATCCTTGAGGTACCCAACCTCTTGGATGAGACCTTGCTACGGGAGCCCCGATGTGGAGTAGCAGGAACTGACTGATTGGGCAGAGACAGATGTAGATGGAGCGGCAGAGAGAGCTACAGTGTAGGGAATCCCAGAACAACGCAAAACATGCAGGCTACAGCAATGCAAGAGGCACAAGGGTGTTGCACAATGCAGTGTAGCACAGAGAAGGGTGCAACGGTGCGAGATGCATGGAGACGTTGCAGTAGCACAGAGGCCAGAGAGGGAGCACTTATCAGTAGCAGGTAGAGCTTCAGCATCAAAGTATGTTTCTAGCCCAACAGAGAGGTCAGTTGGGAGGCTTTTTGTTCCAAGTGTTGTTGGAGCAACTGCACTTGGTAGATGTGTTTCATGCAGAACATTCCAGAGTTATAGGATCGAGTTCGAGAGGAAGCCTTTCTTGTTGAGAGGGAGTGTTGAAAAATGTGCAACAAGAAATGCTAAATTTAGGAATTCCTAAAAATAGAACTGCTAAAAATAGCATTTCTAAAAATAGCAGTTTGGCCAATGAGCATTTTGGCCACCTTGGGTGAGAGGTGAAACTGCTAAAAATTAACATCTTCAAAAAATAGAATTTCTAGGTCCCTTCTTATTTATAGCAGTCCCTGGTCTATCTATAGGAAATAAATTCAAATTTGATATTACCAGCAGTTTGGAATATTAATTAATTAATTCTCCATGAGTTAATTAGTTAAGGAAAAGCAAACTTGAAGTCTTTGTGAGAACATGCAATTATTTCTCCACTAATTGGAGAATGTGTCCTTGATTTTCTCCACCGATTGAGGAATTAAGGATGAGTTCTATATTGAGAGGATTAGTTGACTTAGTTTAACTTAGTCAAGTTCAATTAGATTAATTTAACAAGTTGTTAAATTAATGAGATATAGTTTGTTGATGCTTGCATGCATGTGACAACTATTATTTTCAGATAACTGTGTATTCACTCATGGATAATTGATGCATGTCTGTTCTGTCAGATACCCAGTTGAGATCAGATGTGGGACAATGTACTATCATTTGGATGAATATTTTTCCTATAAAGGAAGCTCATCCATGATGAGGATTTATCTCCTTCAGGTTTGTGCAATTAGATCAGAGGTTAGTGAGTGTGTGAAGAGGCCAATTCACACAGGTGGTAGCATTGGACCCCAAGGAAAACTACACAAGGAAATAGGAGGCTTGGAGGGCAGAGGAGAAGGTTTGTGAGAAGCCTTTTATTGTCTATGAGTAGCAGAGGGATTGTACTGAGAGCTGGATAGCTTCCGAGTTAAGGCTTTGTGTAATCTGGACTATATTTCCACTTGTATGATAATACAGAGATGGGGTTTTAGGCAAGTGCTTTCCCTGGGTAAATTCTTCTGTGTTATGTGAGACTAATTACTTCTTATCTATTATATGTGTTCTTATTGATATTTCTCATGGTTGATTAAGCTTCCACTAAATTGTTTGTAGAAGTAGATCAAGTGTTTTTATTTAGTACATTGCATTACCAGGTGATCTATAGGTGGGAAATTTCTACATGATATCAGTGAGCTAGCTGATTTGTAGAGAAAATTCTACATGGTATCAAATCTAGCAGATTTGTAGAAAAATTCTACATGGTATCAAAGCACAGGTGATCAAGGAAGAACAATATACTGAGAGGGGATTTCAAAGTTTTGAGTTTTGGGCCAAGAGTTTGTAGAGCAGATCTGAAAATTTCTGTACAAAATTTTTAGAAACAAATAGCAGATTTGGAATCCTTGCGGAAAAATACCCAAAATAGTATACAAAAAAATCGGCTGAATCGGAGTTCGGATGAGGGAGATATCGCTTATTTAAAATCAGCTCTTTTTCTAGAAAATTTCATGACGGCGGAAATATGAAACAGATTGGTGTGATAGCCAAGAACTTGTATGCATTTGATGTACAAGATGCATGCAAAGCCTTGAGGAGCAAGGCAAAGGTTAGACACTTGGTGGTTGAGAGGGAGAGTAAATTACCTCTCAACATGCAGCACAAGAAGAAGTCTTAGACAATTGTGGAGGAGCCATGAATGGTGCAGCAGCTTCAAGAGGTTGTGGAGCAACCACAACAGGGGAAGTTGAGAGGAGATCAATTAGAGACATCTTCTCATATAGAGACCTCCAATAGAGGGAAACTTCGAGCTAGGTTGGCAGAGGGATCACATGCAGCCATACCTCCAGGTAGGAGGTGGGGCGATGTGGAGTGATTGTCCCAAGGAGGAGGGGCAGGATCCTTGAGGTACCCACCCTCTTGGATGAGACCTTACTACGGGAGCCCTGATGTGGAGTAGCAGGAACTGACTGATTGGGTAGAGACAGATGCTGATAGAGTGACAGAGAGAGCTACAATGTAGGGAATCCCAAGACAGTGCAGAGCATGCAGGCTGCAACAATGCGAGAGGCACAAGTGTGTTGCACAGTGCAGGGTACCACAAAGAAGGGTGCAACAGTGTGAGATGCATGGAGATGTTGCAGTAGCACAGAGGTTAGAGAGGGAGCACTTGTCAGCAGCAGGTTGAGCTTCAGCATTAGAGTATGTTTCTAGCCCAACAGAGAGGTCATTTGGGAGTTTTTTTTGTTCCGAGTGTTGTTGGAGCAACCACACTTGGTAAATGTGTTGCATGCAGAACATTCCAGAGTTACAAGGTCGGGTTCGAGAGGAAGCCTTTCTTGTTGAGAGGGAGTGTTGAAAAATGTGCAACAAGAAATGCTAAATTTAGGAATTCCTAAAAATAGAACTGCTAAAAATAGCATGTCTAAATATAGCAGTTTGGCCAATGAGCATTTTGGCCACCTTGGGTGAGAGGTGAAACTGCTAAAAATAACATTTTCTAAAAATAGCATTTCTGGGTCCCTTCCTATTTATAGTAGTCCCTAGTCTATCTATAGGAAGTAAATTCGAATTTGATCTTACCAGCAGTTTGGAATATTAACTAATTAATTATCCATGAGTTAATTAGTTAAGGAAAAGCAAACTCGATGTATTTGTGAGAACATGCAATTATTTCTCCACTAATTGAGGAATGTGTTCTTGATTTGCTCCACTGATTGAGGAATTAAGGATGAATTCTATATTGAGAGGATCAGTTGACTTAGTTTAACTTAGTCAAGTTCAGTTAGATTAATTTAACAAGCTATTAAATTAATGAGATATAGTTTGTTGATGCTTGCATGCATGTGACAACTGTTATTTTCAGATAACTTTGTATTCACTCATAGATAACTGATGCATGTCCATTCTGCCAGAAACCCAGTGGAGATCAGATGTGGGATAGTGTACTATCAGTTGGATGAATATTTTTACTATAAAGGAAGCTCATCCATGATGAGGATTTATCTCCTTCAGGTTTGTACAGTTAGATCAGAGATTAGTGAGTGTGTGAAGAGGCCAATTCACACAGGTGGTAGCACTAGACCCCAAGGAAAACTGGACAAGGAAATAAGAGGCTTGGAGGGCAGAGGAAAAGGTTTATGAGAAGCCTTTAACTATCTATGAGCAGTAGAGGGATTGTATTGAGAGCTGAATAGCTTCTGAGCTAAGGCTTTGTGTAATCCTGACTATATTTCCACTTGTATGATAATACAGAGATGGGGTTTTAGGCAGGTGCTTTCCCTGGGTAAATTCTTCTGTGTTATGTGTGATTGATTCCTTCTTATCAGTTATATGTGTTTTTATTAATGTTGCTCATGGTTGATTAAGCTTCCGCTAAATTGTTTGTAGAAGTAGATCAAGTGTTTTTCTTTAGTACATTTCATTATCAAGTGATCTATAGGTGGGAAATTTCTACATGATATCAGTGAGCTAGCTGATTTGCAGAGAAAATTCTACATGGTATCAAAGCTAGCTGATTTGTAGAAAAATTCTACATATTGATGAAGGAGAATTTCCATTTAGTAGAAATAGAATGACTTTGCAATCTTAATCAGATTTATGTTGTTTATATGTGCACATGCATCTATCTGTGCAAGTTTCAGTAAGCAAGAATAATCCTTACACCAAACATATGATAATAGGGAAGGCCAATTCTTATTTCTTAGTGCTTCTTTTATTAGAAAACAAATCTTTATGTGCCTAGTTTAAAATTTTAAAAAGTAAAATATGTCATAGGATCTGGATATCCTGCTATTATTTTACATAGAAATACTCACACAAATTAACTTAAAGAAAAAACATAGGCAGGCAGAGCAAGAAAACATACTCTCCAAGTCAGTAATAAGTTGAGGGCATACCTTCTAGATCAAGATGCAGTTCCATCAAATCCAAGCGTGTGGATACATGGGCATAGGTTGCATCCATGTAGAGAAAACCCAAGTTACCACTTACCAGTAAGCTTAACATAAAACAGAGGAAAGCCAAACAAACTCTTCAGGTCACTAATAAGTTGAGAATTAAGAAAACCTATGTTACGAGTCACCAGAAAACCTAACATTTAGGGACTTAGAAAATAGCCTAGCTGCAGTTAGATGTTCTACATGTTTGCGTAGTTGCAATAAAAAAGTACCATGACAAAAGAACACATTATGCTATATGCATCCCTACTGCAAGATTAAAAGCCATAAGGACTGAAGAACTTGAATCTTCACTCAATTCACCAATGTTGAGCACATCTTGATGATGTGCTTGATACATCTGAAGCTTATTCTTGTTATGAGAGTACATTGTACACTTAGTTTTCGTTTTCCTACTTAACTGATATATTTAAGCTTCTTTCTAGTAACAGAGTTTACTCATTTGTTTAAACTTTCTCAAAACGTATTGAATATCTTATGCAAATTTATTATGCAATACTCAATGAGTAACTTGTGCAGATTTATCGTCATAAGAAAAATGACCATTGATTTGTGTTTAGAACTTGCACTCACTCAATCTTAGTGGTTCGTTTTTGGAACTTACTAGGTGATTGGAGTATTGAATTCACGGCGTAGCGGAGCTCGCAGTGAGCAAAATCACCAGAAAAATAGAGGTAGCAGGAAGTGGTTGCGAAAGAACATTTGTAGCATCTGTGCAACTGATTGAAGGTATGGCTTCCTGCAATATTTGTACTTTTGTCTTCTCTCTAGTTTCCTTTTGTGCAGTTTCCTCATTGTAACTTTTTTTCTTGTGTGTTGTTGTGTGTGTTTTAGATTTTAAGATGAATATGTCTCATGCTATCAATGTTTATACATTCATTTAGGTTAATTCATTGGTTTTGATTTTGCTTTTGGTTAGCAATGGATAATATTGTTCAATGACAAGAAGAGATGGTAGGAACATTGTAGTTCCAGTTTCCGTCTCCTTGCTTTCAATCTAGATGATTATAGTGGCAAAGATTGCCTCTCTATTGTAAATGGTATACGTTTTATTGTTGCATAAACAAATTCATACATTAATGTATCCTTATTTAATATTTCGAAATGAAATTTTTTTTCGGTGTCCGTTAAAATCCTGTAGCAAATGGGAAGTCATAGAATGATTTTTAACCTACCTGTTACCACATGAATTGTCACCAAATAGTGCAAGACATGCATTTGAAAGAAATTCTGTGGAACTTGGAAAATAAATGAGTATCACCTTAATTTATCTTCCCACTCTTTGGGATGGTCCAAGAATGCTACAAGGGCTTCCCTGTAAAAGATTTCTCTTCTATGGCCTATGGTGCCCAACAACAAAAGGGATTGCTGATCCAAGTCTTACAATCGGATATAATATGATGATGATTTGTTCTAGTCAAGTTGAAAATAAATATAATCAATAGAACAAAAAGTGAACTCACCAAAAACATATCTATATGCATCGCCTACACATTATGTGTAATCACGTTGTTACAAAGTCTTGCTTTAGGTGAATTAGAACCATCTCACTTAACTTGTATTTCTTGTCAACAACATTACTTCTCTTCTCGATATTTTGCTAAAGTACATGGCTTTTTTGATTTCCTCATCCTCTTCCTTTCTTTAGGTTCCTTCATGCTTTCATTGTATGTCATAAGCTATTGGTTCGACATATAAAAACTTATATGGCAACTTCATTGTTTTCTTTTGCGGAGTCTCCTTGCAAGTACGTGAGAGTAAGAATGTCAAGTTAGTTGCAAGTTCTATTCCACTTTGCTCCTTCTTTTGTTTCATTGCAAATACAACTTCCCTATCCTATTCCAAATTCCCCAATATTGCAACAACAAGACAATTGCATCTAGCTAGCCAATTTCAACAAAACAATTCATGAAATAACAATATAAACATGTCTGAAATAATTGATGTTGATAGTTAAAAACCAAAAAAACAATGTGGAAATGATGCGACTATTGGTGATGTCTTGAACACCAACAACCTTTTTAGACTCGATCATGTGCAATGCAAAATTATCAAAAGATGTTATAAAAACTCAACAAAAAGTTGCAAATTGGAAAACATACCTTATGAATATGGCAATGCCATTTGAAAAAGGTGGCATAGAAGGCGGGCCATTTTGTTTGCAATGGGCAGCAATATTATACAAAGTAAACATACAGGAATGGTCCTCTGTAACTAGGAGCATTGTCAATTACTACCAATGCAACAACTTTTCATGTCAAACATACAATAAAATTTCATTTGAAATATATGCATTTCACACCCATTACACACCTTTGTCAATAGATGGACATACCAATAGAAGCAATGTACATTGTCAAATTCTTCCAATAGAAACAGCATCATTGCACACGCAATGTGGACCTATGTCAAAAAATGCACATGTGCATGAAAACAAATTGCAATATGGTATTACGCCAATGACAAAAGATAGAAATAATAGGTTCAGTGTTGTATATTAAAACAACTATCATGATTACAGACAAAAAAATATAAAAATTTATGCAAACAAAAATCACAGAATAAGCATAATTGCTTATCCAAGAAAAAACCTATAACAATTTACCTAGCCAACATAGAGGACACACCTGAGCAAAAATGTCCAATATGTAAACAATTATAGTTTCACAAGGATATGAAGAGGATTGGACAAGACTTTGAACAAATATATGTAAATTTATCTAAAAAAAATAGAAATATGCCCAAGAAAGTAACTTGCAAGGTTTGCAAAACAACACTTCGAAATGGAAAATTTCCACAATTTGTTGTACCTGAGAACATTAGGCAAAACAAACCACTTCCAATTATAGCTACACTCTCAGAATTTGAAGAACGCCATGTAGCATTAAGAATTACATTTGCACAAATAAGACAATGGGGCCACAAATGATCATAAATGGGTTTAACAGGATTGATCATCAATGTTCCTGTCCAAATAGACATTGTTCAAACTGCACTTTCACAATCTATGGAAAACACAACAAAAATTGTTGTTTCATTAAAAGACAATTGGAATATAAAAATGCATTTCAAACAAGAAAATTTCGTGTGCTTATTATCAATGTGACAACATTGAAGGAACTATGTTCTCCGTTATCACTCCAAAAATTTCTCTAGACATTATTAAAGAAAGAAATGTTCAGAGGTAACCACAAACCTACTTTGGAGATTAGGATCTAGCCTGCCTAGCTCTCAGAGAGGGCTCTCTCTTTATGATTTAACTTTGTTTTAGTTAATTGATTTTAAGCTAGTTATTGTTGGACTTGGGTTTTGATTTGAATTTGGGTGGTGGGATCACTTACTTAGATGAACAGAGGGTTGCTTTTACCATTGGGCTATGGGGTCAAATGCCAAACGAACAAGGCTGGATCAAGTTCTAAAATCCAGTGTCTATAGGGCAAGATAGAGGAGTTACTACAGATATCAAAGGCTAGATGGTGAAATGGTTTCCTATCGGATCTAGGGATCAGTTAAGGGTTCCTTAGACCGGATTATGAAGAGAAATGCAAGAGGTCAACCGAGATGGGAGAGCAATTAAGGGTTCTCAAATCAAGATATCAGAGGAAACATAAAAATAATTAACTGTGCAAAACAGGGTGTACTTAAACAAATTCTGAGTTAAATTTCCAGTTAATTCATTGAAATTTGGATAACATTGAAGATTATGAAACACATAAGAAAGTAAAAAAATCAGACAAAGAAGATACTTCACTACAATAGCTCATATCATGAATCCTGTAATACAATATTTTTATTACTTGCTCTAGTCTGTTGACTTGAAAATTAGTACAATAACCCTTAGGTTTAAGATCAAAATAACTCTACAAATGTATATCAATCCACACTCAATACTTCGAATTATGAGGTATTTATACAAAAATATTTTACAAGATATCCTAAACACTCTTGGGAACTAATCTAGGAGAAAGAAAAAACTTCATGCAAGATGATAGAGACAATTATTAAACTGATGCTTGTTGTCCCTGCTTATTAGGTTATGCGGGCTTTAATCTTTGATATTTTTCATTTTAATTTGCTTTGTTGTTTGGTATTCACACTGGATGCTCTATTTACTCTAGCATTTCATCTGATACACTTTGACCTGGCTGACCTGTCAATATCCTTTTACTGTGCCCTTTTACTTTTATTATACATTTTACATTTTCACTGTGTATTTCAACAGTAAATCATTTAGTTTTTCCCATGTCTCAGCATTTGGTAATTAGATATTGAGCACCTTCCTGCAGATCTCATCTGCCTCTGTATACTTGGAAAAAGTAGGCTTATTGACAAAAGGTGTTTTACCTCATGCTGGAGGTAAAACAAATTCTCAAAAGTTTGATACAATACTTTGCCAGTAGGTATACCCTTCATGGATGAAGTATTCACCTGATCTCTGACCACTTCTCGGATTTTTCTGTTATAATCCTCCTGTGTCATCAGCTTATCATTTATAACCAAGGGATTCGGTAAACCTTTTTGCTTTAAAATCTCAACTTTGACCATGAATCTGTCAATGGCCAGTTGCATGGTTTGGCACTTATCCTCTAGGTTCAACATCAAATTCCTCTTGGTGAGGACTCTTTTAACCTCCAAAATTGTACCTGTTCTGTCAGGTATCTCTAATTCCTGCAGCTCATACCTGTTCTTGGAGTTGAGGAAGTGAATGATCCTTGTAGCTTCCTCTAGTATGTCTCCAAGTTCTGATTTGATTCTTTGAATGGATTCTGTAGCCTACTTTATTAAATCAATCTGTTCAAAAATAACCTGTATGGATGGCCAAATATCATTGATAGAGTCAATCATATTGGCCCACAGTTGCTCCTTAGCTTGACCTAGAGGTTCATTCAATGTCAGTTCCTTCTCTACGATTTTGATTCTTTCGGTCATCCTTGTAAAGTTATGTTGTTCTTCTTTGTGCATGGTTTGGGCAAGTTTGTAATCTATTTCCATGCTGGTCACTTTCTCCTTAAGCTTTTTCATCTCAGTGGTCTGGATGGACATTTCTTCCATTGCTTTCACTAACTTGTTTTCCTCATCACCTATAGACCCTGTTGTTGTAAACCATGTTGCTGATGTAGTTGGTGTAGATGCTGGCAGTGCAGTGTTGTGGGTGCCAAGGATGCCACCAAAGTAGAAGGTACAACATTGGTAACTATTGGGATAATAGTTGCGGGGGCATCATCAAGACTGGCTTGCTTTAGCTAAATCAAGCTATCTAATTCTTTCTCCATCTCCTTTAACTAATCATTCAATTGTAGCACTAGGTCCATCATCTCTTCATGATTAGTTTGGCTCTCCAAGACCTCCTTTGTTTGTGGGTGTTGTAAATGAGGCAGCTTAAGTTGTTTCTTGAGGGTTGTTATATCTTCATTCTTCTTTTTTATCAATTTATCAGTAGCCTTAATGTCACTTAAATCATGGCCCAGTTCAATGACAAGTCCTCCAATGATTTTATCCTGTGGTCTTTGGCTTGTGAGGAGGCCTTCTCCAATTTATACTGGGTTGTTACATTATCTAGTGAGTTCTCTAACTTGTGTGCAGCCATGGCTTTTCCTCTAAGGCTGGAGTAAATAATTTCCCCAACCTGCTTTTGGAACTCTATTTGGTCAATGGGATGAACATCCCTAGACAACACCTCAAAATCAGTCTTCTTATAGTCAGTCGAGGTCTTTGGTTGTTGAACACTGGGCTGCAAAAATGATACCTGCATCTTTCCTGCTTTGATGCCAAAGGCTAACATCAACCTGCTCTAATTGGCTACTGTATGTTTGGAGTATTGGGCATATGTCTCTACCTTCAACTTCTCATTCCTCATCTTTATCTCTTTGTACCTGTCTTTGATGTCCTTTTCTCTATCAGCTGGTGTGGAAAAGGAAGAAACCTCAACACTTTGTTGTCTCTCAATCATTTGAGTGTTGGAGGTTGATGGATGTTGTGTTTCACCTGATGTAGTTGTGCCTTTGATTCTCTACCCCATTGTTTCAGTGTCTGTTATTTCCACTGATTCAATGTTCTCCTCATGTTCAGACACAGGATTCAACTTGGTCAATTTTTTAAGCTCAAACAGCTCATTTGTAGTCTCCATGGCAGAACTAGATGCCTCTTCCCTATTCCTCTTTAGATTCTTCTCATCATTGGCTGGGGTCTTTAATATAGGATGAATATTCATTGATTCCCCTAGTTCTGGAACCTGTAGGAAAGAACTCTGGTCAAATTGCTTTTCTAGATCAATGAGTGTGTTCTCTACATCCAAAATTGTGCTATCCATATCAATCAATGTGTTTTCCAACCACTCATATTGGTTGGAAAACTGTTCAATGTCAGGTCTTGGGTGGTGGATGTAAGGTCCCAATTTGACCCTAAGTCTTAGCTTGTTTATGACCCCATGAGGGTCATATTGCCACATGAAGCTATTGTTGAATTTCATATGTTGTAGTATCTTGTCAACCTCTGGTCCAGCCTCCCTGTTATTGAAAATGAATGGGCCCAATTGGTTTTTCATCTTAAACTGGGTCTTCTTCCTAGCAGTTAGGAAGTGGACCTCATCAGCATTGATGATTTTTCTGAAATACTCAAGTGCAAATATCTTCATAGGGAGGTATTTGGGAACTTATAAGAGGCTAGTTGGCAGCCATAAACCCTGATCTCAGTGTGGTTCTGGTACAGGTACCATTCTCCCACCTTGTTTTTCTTAGCCAAGTGTTGGCTGATTCTAGGTTGAGTGCTACAGGTCAGCATGTTCATGACTGGGTATACAAATGAATATATGAAATATTTATATGTAAATGTTGTGGATTATTTCTAGATCAAGAATGTCTAGAAGACTACTGATCTTTCTTTTCCCTTGGTATCCAGCTTCTGGATGCTTATGGGGAACTTATCTACTTGGTAATACAGAAACATGTGAAATAACACTTAAGACTATTTGAAAACTCTTTCAGTGGGAAGTCTTGTGAATTGTTCATGCATCCTGTCTACAATGAACTGAGCATAATTGTACATGATAGCATGAGGCTTGCCTGGGGTGAATATGGATAGGAAGGCCAGGATAACCTCATCCACATGCTCATCTGTGGTGTATCCTAAGATGCATGAGAACATGGTGATTATATGTCTGCCTGTTTCTGAAAAAATGGTTACAGCATAAGGTGGAGTATGCGTAGGAGTATGGCGGTCTTCAATGATGAAAGTTTGGAAGATTATCCTTATCTTAACCAGGTCTAGGGTGATATACAGGTCCAATAGGTATCCAATGGATAGAGAGGTCTGATTAGGGCTAGGTTGGACTTGAAGCATTTGGTTGATGGACTCTGGTGTAATGGTGAATAAGAGTTGCTGGTTTGGAGCAACAATAGCTATTTGGCTATGGATATAACAAGCATGACAAAAATGTATGATATCAGGGAATGGGTGAACTTCTGGGAATAGGTATTTGGGTGAATTGGATTCCCAAAGGTGGATGTCATCAGCATGGTTCAGGAATCTGTCCTTACTCCAGCAGTGGAGCTTCAGAAGGTAGGTTGGGGTAGCAGTGTCTCTTATCTGGAAATATCTGTCTGCTAGAGCCAAATGGTTGATGTCCAGGTGGGGGGTTGACATAGGTCTGACGTCCAGAGAAGTCTGGGAAGCCATTTTTAGGGGGAAAGGTGTGAATTAGGCTTGTGTAGGTTGTAACAATGAGTCTTTGAAAACTCTAGTGCAGTGAGAGGGTAATTTACAGTTTGCAAGAGAGGGGTTTGGGTATTTAGGTGGAAATACTCTTAAATTTAAGGGAAAATTAATTAAATTCAATTAATTAATCTTTGAATTAACCGTATGCTTTCAAATTGAGAGGATCATTCTAGTTTTTTCTCAAAATACATGGAAATTGGTGGTTCAGGCTGCAAACTAGTTTTAATGGTGACTGTAGATGGTACGATGGCTCCAACTGTGCACTGGATGCTTGAATTGGGTGTCTGAAGCTTGTTCAGGAGGTAAACGATGGTCAATTTCGGTTGAAGAGGCTTAGGGTGGCGCGAGAAGGCTTAGGCAGCATTCACAGTGCAAACGAGTGAAAGGAGTCGAAATCCGCTTATCCGTCATTTTAACCAGCAACGGTTAGAATTTGGCGCGGAATTCATAAACGAACAGTGGATGGTTTTGGCTATTGGCGGGCAGGCGATTTCAGGGGCCATTAATGCTTTTGGAGAGTGGGTGGTATTTCCTTAAGAGCACGTGATTTCACCTGGAGCTGCCACGTGGAAGAATAGGGCCCGAGCATCAATATACCCCTCATCCACAATCGAAACAACTAAGTTGACTTGGCTTCTAATGTGTGCTAACCGCAAGGAAAATTTTAAGGATGGAAAATTTTCTTGAAGTTTCAAACATTGGCGAATCTCCCTAATCCCTAATATGCAAACTATAAAATGTTTATTGATATATTTGTAAAATTATTCAAATTTATAATGATTATATATGTAGCCTCTATATAATGTTGGCGATTTTTAAGGTAAAATAATTTTATATTCTAAAATCTGGGCGAATTGTCTTTTATAAAAATTGGAAATTGGCGAATCATTTTGTGGAAAAATCATGGAAAATTAGCCCACTGGGCGAAGATTAGCCCCTAAAATTTTCCATGGCTAACCGTTTAAGAGAATGGTAAGGACTACACATTTCACACAAGCTAGTGTGGAAGCCATCACGATCAAATAATTGAACAATACTTCCGAAAGGGTTAGACTCGCTTTTCATGAAATAAGGTCCATACAGAGATGTGGAGTTCTAGTGTGTCACCAATGTTGTAGAGGCTTCTCCAAAATTTTGGCTCACATGCAAATTTTGGAGCCTACCATGGATCCTACAATCAAGGGTCCTTGGTCACTTGTTGGTAAGCTGATGATCTCAAGCTTCCCCTCATTCATCTTAAGAGTTTTTCATGCTCACATCTTTATACAGCATGTGTCATATTTGGGCATGGGGATTGTTGGTTTTCGTTCAAAGGGAATTTTGTTTTGCTTCAAGGAAAGCATGTGTGCATGAGTTGTCATCATCACATAGACATGTTTCACAATCACTTCACACACTCTGATGACAAAGGTTGTTGCATCAAGTAGAGTATGTTTTATACATTCTAGATGGTCTATGTTGTATCACTATGTATTCATGTGTGATCATAGTCAATTCTTATCAATGTTTTACATATGTTTCATTGATCTCACACTTAGCCAATTTCCCAAGCAACTTGGCCTCGTCCAACTTCCCGGAACTATGTATTCGTGTGTGATCATAGTCGATTCTTATCAATGTTTTACATATGTTTCATTGATCTCACACTTAGACAATTTCCCAAGCAACTTGGCCTCATCCAACTTCCCGGAACTATGCACTTTGCTTCTGCAACCCTCAAGATTTTTCCCTTACCTGTTGGAAATGCGCAGTGCGCAGAGACCCCAGTCTCCCTTGGCATCCAAAACTGCACACTGGTTTCCTCCAGTGTCCTTCACTCAGTAGGAACCCAATGTCATCATAAATTGTGCAATATTATCCCTTAATTGCTCAGTCTACCTTGCAACCTGAAACTGCAGAGATGTTTCCCCTCGAAACCCATCCCACACTAGTGCCCTACATCCAGAAAATGCATAGTATTGCCTCTTAGCTGCCTAGGCTGCACTGCACTCAGAAAACATGCAAAGGTGTCCTCCTAGGACCCCATCCTGTAGCAGTGTCATGTGCCTTAAAACTGCACAGTGTTGTCCAAGTTGCCCTATATGTCTTACATGCGGAAACTGCACAGATGGGCCTCCCATGGCCTCATTCTGGTAGCAGTCACTGCCCACTGAAACTGCATTGATTTATCTCTCAGTGACTACAGGAAAAGGTGACATGTTGAGACCACTCCCAAGGAGTTGAGGAGAAGGACCAAGAGACTAAGTGATGGTAAAGGATCAGGACCGCATGCAAACTCCGTCAAATGCATGATCATCTCGAGTGTAAGTATGGTAAGTAAAGAAAACCTTTCAAAGTACACCTCTTAGTTGAGTTTACAGAATTGCTTTTCATTATCATATCATCCTGTCTTTAGTAACATGCATGTGTGAAAACTCAAAATTCATTTCATGCATTTCCTCTACATGTTTTGCTTCCTTTTCGCTTGTTTGACCAACTATCGTCTTCGGCATGTTGATTTCTATGTCATGCTTGCGATCTTGTTCTGGTGATGTTTAAGGATTGTCTTTTTGTGTATGAGTTGTGTTCGCTATGTAAACATCTATCGCACTCACACACGAAGTGGTAAACAATGTCGTACAAGTGTCATCACGGTCATTCAATGATCTATCTCAAGTGTCGCACTTGTTGCTCTTTAGACAGTCACACTGAAACATGTTGTCTTGTTGGTGTGAGGGGTCCTTTCGTCGAGTCATGTTGAGTGTGCGTTTGCAAGTTCATGTATACATGAGTTCACTCGCTCACACACTTAGCCATTTTTCTGAAAATATATCGACCAGACCACCCTCCATTAATCAGACTGTCACTGAGTTTCACTGCGTAGTCTCAGCCCTCAGTGACTAAGCACTATTTCCCAAAACTGCACAGATATTGATCCTTCTCTCCAGACAATCTGCACTATGCAATCCTAGAATCAACCTGGCTAAATGTCACTTAGAACAACGCAGAAGTTGCGCAAGAAGCCATCTTAGTCTGCATTTCCCACAAGCCTGCTGCTGGTCAACGAGAGAATTTTACTTAAGTAGTGACCCAGGGCTACACTCATCCCCAAATCAATGCAGAAGTTGTCACCCTGCCTCCTTGCACTACCTGAATAATTTTAATAAACATGAGGGATAGGAACCCATTTCCTATCACTGCATTGTCCCAGGAAATTTCACAGTTTTGATAGGCAGTCCCCGTACTGGCCTGCTTGTCACTCCTCCCGAAAATTGTGCAGTTTTCATGGACATTCCACCTACTTCTCGGCACCCCGCTCAGCCTAGAAACTGCATAGATATGTCTTGCTTGAATGCCTCCCAGATCTGCGGAGTTCTAACTAGCAGGCTCCCGCAACCAATCCCAACCTCCTCTAGAAATATGCACAGTTTTCACTACGAGTGTCTCCTACTGCCCAGACTGCCTTCCTTGGAAAAACTGCGCAATTATGCCTCCTAGCTAAGCCAGATCTTGCAGATATCATTATTGTCCTGAACTGCTCAACCCATCCTCTCAGTGACCTTTGCGTAATTTTTCCTGACCGTCTCCCGGAACCTCGCATCTTGTCCTGACATGTGCTTTGCGTCGTTTCAGACCCTTGTTTTTTCTCCCAGTCACTTCCACCCGAAAACAAAATACAATGCATCATGGTAGACTAGGGGATTTCTAGATTTGATGTCATATTTTCATAATTGATTATAGAAATAAGTACATGGATGAGACATGGCGTGATGACGAACGGGGTGAACAGGGAGCGCATGCTAGAAGACTTGCTCGCAATTGGACAAACACACAAAGCATAGAAAGTAGCATTCAAAGGAGACACATGCACATGCATGAACCATCAAGTGAACACCAAGACCATTGAAGACTCTGCGCACTTTTTCATGCAAAGGTGAAGCTATGGTACACCATGGGCACACTCATCACTCATAAGTATAGCAACGCGACACGAACAACACAGCCAACATGTGCATACTAGCAGTGTTAGGTCGAGTTGTGTCATGAGTCACCTCGGCCACATCACTACTTTGGGTCATACTTATGTAATCAATGTAATGTAACGTGGAAGTCCAAGAGACACAAGGATGAAGTTAAAGAGTCATTTAAGTTGAATAGTCATGAGGGAAGTGGAAGAGTCACAATGGCGAGTTTCACCCTTGGTTATATATACCCCTCATTTGTACATGCAAACAAATTTTCACCTTGGCTCCTCACACATAGCCTTGAGAGTCTGTAATATTTTCTTTGAGGAGCGAGCAGTCGCTCCAATGCTCCACCACTAGGGCTAGTGATGTATGGTGTACGAATGTGTCTTTGAACTTTCGGTTAATTCAGAAGCCTGTCACAAGCCAACATGTTTTCACACATGTATTGTATTCATTTGTAGGACTATTCTTTGGATGCTTGTAATGTATGTTGCTTTAACCTATACTAAGAGAGTTGAACTACTTCGGTTGTTTTAGTGCATATGTTGTTGGAAATGTGTTGTATCAGTTGTTATTGTTGTCTCACCCGTGTGGACTACTCCACCGGACACTATATGGACTCATTATTGTTAACTTGTTATAACGACCGTCGTACTCATGTGGACTACTCCGCTAGGTGTTGTACGTGCTATTTGTTCACCTTTGTGTATGTGACTGTCGCATCTGTGTGGACTACTCCACCAAAAGTTGCGCAGATCCTGTCATCTGGTGTTTCTCTACCTAAGTTGGAAATACCCCCTTTTGACTTGAGACTCACTCTCACCCTCCCCCTTTGCAGTGAAAGAACTTTAACACAAGTGACACTAAGCACTCACCAGGCACAAGAACCTCTTTGTTTGAAGACTAAGTACACCACTCTCATGTGCTAACAAGAAAGAGCTAAGGCATATATTTAAGATAATGGCAACCGGGCCATCATATCGGATGGTACTCCTACACCAAATGGTGTGAGGTCTAGTTGGGACTTCATACCCGACAGATCCCCTAAATGTTGGCACATCCAACACCGTCAACATCTTGCCATTTTATGTGGATCAAATCTTCCTCACTTCAAGGAAATTATTTGCATCTATCATCAATAAATGAATAAATGTGAAATGTGGTCTAATGCATTATGATATGTTCTTAATGTATTGAGCTATTCTAGATTATGCTTAAGCATTGTAATGGTATCTCTCAACACCACCTATTCTTGGAATCATTTTTCTTTGATCACTTAATTGTCTATTTCTCCAACATTGTATTAGAGCTACTAGTTTAAATCACTAGCCCATTGCTTATGAGTCTTTTGGAGGTTTTCATTTAGATCACTCTTATTTAGTTATATCTATTTAATGATTAACTCTAGGATTTGACCTACAAACTATATATCAAAGATTAGATATACATATAAACATAATGTGTTCCAGGATAGAACTTACAATGATATTAAATAGAAATAATAAAATAAAATGGGAACAAGATATAGAGACATTTCTAAACAATGAGGCACTCTAGTAGCTTACAAAGACTACAATCCTAGATATGATGACCAATGGAAATTTTTCATCATTAAGGAGACAGGTGAGGTAGTAGGGGCCATTACCACATAAATTTTGATCAAGTTTCTCTTTCATACAAGTGGAATTGACTATCCTTTGTAGGTTTGGAGAAAGATAAAAATCTATTTGATAAGACTGACAAAATTCAAGTGATGCAAATTTAGGAAGAGTTAATTTATATTGATCATCTTTCCTTTCAAAGAGTTAAATACTCCTTTACTTATGTTAAGTAGGATCACTTGAAGTTGGGTGAATATGGAAAGTATATTCCAGAGAAAGATGATCATATCATTGAATGATCCTCTTAAACCTGTAGACACCCTATGGAGATTATGTTTGACATTTCATGTTAGTTGGGATTCCATAAAATAAGGTGGTAGGGACTATACCATCAATTCTTTTTTGTTTTCTAATTAGGGTATATTGAAATTTTCTTAATGAAGAGAAATTATAGCTCAAGAAATATGCCCACTTACTAAAAAGAAGAGGTCAAAAAGTCTATAAAGAGACCAATCATGTAGTCAAAATAAAATAATAAGTTGCATAACTAGAATGTAAATAAGAACCATAATGATTATACTTCGACTTCGAAAGGTAAAAAGAGGAAAACTACCACTATTGTAGAAAATTTGGATATACATAAGATTGCTAGAATTAGACTAAAGATATGGAAAAGAAGGTAAGGGACCTAAATAGAAACATGTCGACTAGAAGAGCAACCAATGCTACTAGTAGAAACTTACAAAAGGTAAGGTAGATAAATGCATCATTTCTCTTAGTACAGTCCTCTCAAATCCTTGAATACTCACAATTCACAAAGTGTGTGGATAGTCAAATCTAGTTTTACAAATAATATGGCTAAAGATGCTTCTATTATTTCTTCCATATGTGAAGCTACTAAAAAAATATGTCTATTACATGATTATGGACTTAGTATTGCTAGTTTTGGAAATATTGAGTGTCGAAAGAATGTCATCAATAATGTGTATCATGTACGCTTCATTTTTTGTATCTCGACTTACCCAAACTACTAAAAGGGTTGAATTCTAGCCAAATCAGTTTGTTAGGAAGGATGTAAAGAATAATTGAGAATTTATTACTAAATGAATCATTGATCCTAAGGATGAACTATACAAGGTACATGGCCTTCCTCAAAGAGATTCTAGATAGATTGCATTTATTTCCTAGACTAGTGACCAGAGAAAAATTTAGTAGGAATGACTTGAACATCTAGAGTTCTGAATCATGAAACTCGTGGTGAAACATAACATGGTTACTATATTACCTAAAATTACTCCACATAATGGATTTTTTTTTAAGGATGTGTCCTTGGAAAGAAAGACCAAATCCTTTTAAAACAAGGAAAGCATGGTGAGATAAGAATTAATGGATCTCATCCATAATGATAACTATTTCATGAATAAACCACTAGTAGCACATGAGAAGTATGCTCAGTCCTTCAATGATGAGTATTTGAGGTATATTTTGATATATTTATCGAAAATAAGAGTTGTCTTTGAAAATTTTAATAAATTTAGGGTGTTGGAATAAAGTCAATGTGGTCAACTTATAAAATGTTTGAGATCAAATAGCAGTGGGAAATATGTGGGTATACTATTTGAAGATTACTAGTTCTAGCATGATACCTCATCAAAATGGATTTGTATAAAGAAAAAAATGAAATTTGGTGGAAATGGATGTACATTTGCTTCAACACAAATCTCTGTCAATTCACTTATGGGTAAAAGTTGTTTAATCTTCATATTATCTTCTGAGCATTAGTCAAGGAAATGGAGTGGGTGAAAAAATTAGTAAAACACCTTAAAATATTTTTATGTATTATGTGGGCACACATTTCAGACAATTGTATACAGAAGTTGGATTTAAACAGCCATGCTTGCATTATGATGGAATATTTTGAAGGGTTGAAGGAACATTGTGCTACATGCTATAAAAATTGTGCTTGTACTCCATCCAAATTGACAGTGGCCCTAAAAAAGAATGCTATGCATAGGGTACCTATAGTTTTAGTAGTCGTCGATCTGATAAGCATGTTAAAATCCATGGCAGATCCTGGTATCTGCGCAACAGATGTTTATCGTGCGACTGTGTATATAGAATTAAGTTCAACGTAAATTATTGCAATGATTCAGAATATTAGAATATTCTAAAACGAATATTACTCTGGATATGAGGTCAGAAAGAGAAAAGAAATCAAAAAAACTTGTCGTCAAGTGCGTGATCCAATACCAACTTGATTGATGACGGGACCCACAGTTTGTTTGCCCGCAATTTCAAGTGAAAGATTTTTCTGGTTTGGAAGAAGGAATGTAGCAGGGATGGAATTTGAGGGGTGAATGGGCAGGGATGGAATTTGATGGGCAAATTGTTTATTGTGAAATGAGAGATAAATATTTTGATTTTGAAATGAGAGATGGTTTTTGGGCATGTGGTGTTGATGGGCCATGGTATTGACTCATAGTATTGTAACAAAGCTCATTTACAAGTTAATAATATCCATGGTAAAGTGGAGATGAATATCCATGGTTATATTGTAAGTATTAATAGTTACAAATTTATTATTTTAATTTATTTGGTAAAATGGATCTTACTTTATAGCTACTACTTTTGTTTTATATATTTTAATGTGATAATTATAAAATATCTTGAATGTGAAAAGAGAGATAGTTTTTGGGCATGTCATATTGATGAGCCATACTATTGGCCCATGATATTGCAAAAAAAACATATTTACAAGTTAATAATATTTATGGTAAAGTGAGTGAATATATATTACTTTTACCCTTTTATTATTATTTAATTTAGCCTAAATGTAAATATTTACAACTACTTATAAATTAAACATGTTAATATCAATTCAACATATTTAGCCCACATGTATACTTTCTTACATTACACCTACACATCCATCTTATAAATTAAACATATTAATAAAAAATCAACATATTTATCCCACATATATAGTTTCTTACATTACACCTACACATCTCCCCTCTATTGAAATTTAGAACCTCGCTAATCACAACAATCGAATTTCTCGAGTTGAAAACCTCTATAAACCAGATATCTCTCGAGTTGCAAACCTAAATTTGATCCCTCTGGAAGCCTGATAGATCTGGAGTTAAGATAAATCTGGAGTCAAGATTGATCTAGGCTAGTTTAATTATTAATTATAATTTTTTAATTTAATTATTTTTAGATAACATAACATAACAGAACGAAAATGTCTATCATGGTGGGTAAATTGGGAGGGGAGAAGGAACTGCCGGCTCTGAAGATGAACCCTAGAAGCTATGCCACCGCCGCCTCTCCTTCGGCCGCCGTCGGGCCCCTGCTCGGCCCTGCCGATGTTGGAGAAGCGTGTCTCAGTCGGGGATTGCTGGTCCATGCGATCATCTCTGTTTCGAATGTCTCCAAGCGCCTTTCGAGAGCTCCCCTCCCTCTGTTTTGGGCCGAAGAGAAATCTTTTTCGACAATGTCCTCCACGGAATGCCAAGGATCGAATCTCACAATAACAAATGCTGAGGGTGAATGGATTTCAGGCCTCCCCAACGACATTGCTATCCGCTGCCTGGTAAAGCTCAGCACCGGCAGCCGTGCCATTGCCTCTGCCATTTTCAGCGTATGGAGATCGGCCCTGGACCCTCGCCTCGCCTTCACGTCGGAGGCTCGAGTCGCGCTGGGCGCCTTCGGTGACAACTACCTCTTCCTCGCTTTCCTCCAGCAAAAGGACAACCGCATTATTCTCCAGCGCGACCTGGTTGATCTGGTGCAGATGAAAGGGAAAATCACAGAAGACCCACTCTTGTTACCCCATGTGACCGAGGGCTGGTCGGAGTCAGTGAGGGACATGGTCTCCGGGGGTTTATTAGCAGAACAGCTCGATGGCTATGCTAAGTTGATCCTCCACCTGGAGCAGTCCTCCTTCAAGAGCTTCAGCTATTACCCCCCGGTGGACGCCATTAACGGGTCAATGCACAGATCTGGAGCGGGCGTCTTGACCACGGATGGCAGTCAGCTGCTCAGATCTGCCATTGAACCACCAGATCAGAAGCCCAGAAGAACAAGAAGCCTTAAAAAATCCCAGATCTGTGGGCATGCAATCCGTCGGCAGAAGCCTTTTCCTCCCCCTCTGCCTCCAGTGCGTCAAGAGATAGGAGACCCTACAGCCTCTGGCCCTGTGCTGCTTCAGAAAGTTTCAGAAAATTTCTCTGCCCCCTTTCAGGTTCAAATCACACAGATCTCAGGCAAAACCACTCTGCAATGGGTACACCCTTCAGATCTGGTGCAGAATCTCAAAGTAAATCTGGAGCGTCGATTCGGGATCCCCTCTGCCCTACAGAGACTTATATTTCAAGGTAAACAACTCGATGATAATCTTCCCCTCTCTTCTTACAGCATAAAAAATAATAGCTCTTTAGTGTTTTCCCTTCGTTTGAGAGGTGGCGCTGCAGGTCAATCTTCTTCTGCTCCTCCCTACTCCTACAAAGCTGCAGTTCGCTCTGAGATACCTAACTCCCCTGAACCTCCCAAACCTAAGCCTTTTCTGGTTGACAAGCTAGAGGAGGTCCCCTCTGTTGAGATCTCCCACTCTGACCTTGCAGATGACATTCAAAGATTGGCTGAAAGGGCCATCATTTGCAGATTCAATGGGCTTTGGCCTCGCTCTAAAGACCTTTATGACTGGATCAATGACAACTGGACTCACCATTGCAAGGTCTGCTTCTGCTCAAAAGGATATTTTATAGTTCTGTTCGACAGTCTCAAGCACTATGAAAAGGCCTTAGAAGAAGGTCCTTGGTTCATGGGTTCAGCAGGACTCTTCATAACTCCATGGTTCTCAGATTTTGACCCAGCTTCTGCAGTCATTACCAAAGCCCCTGTCTGGATCAGACTCCCAAACTTTCCAGTTCACCTGTGGCATACAACAGTCTATAGGAGCATAGGCAACACCTTGGGCAACTTTTTAATGGGAGATTACAGGCGGGAACAACAAGGTCTCTACACATATGCTAGAATATGTGTGGAGCTAGATCTAAGCAAGGGACTGCCAGAGCAAATCAATCTCAAGATCAATGACTCTGTCTGGACCCAGAACCTGGATTACGAAAACACTGCCTTCCGCTGCCGCCACTGTCACCTAACAGGGCACCTGCAGAATTCCTGCCCATCGCTGCCAGCAAAATCGAAAAAGGGCAACTCTACAAAGTCCAAACCCAAGCGTTGGACCCCTTGTTCTCCGCCGCCAGCAGTGAGCTCGGAGTCCTCAGGCTCGGAAGATGAGGACAGTGATTCAGAACCGGACCAGGCGCCTCAGACGATGGATCCGTCCACAGATACAACTGCGCACAACACTGTCACAGCAATCTCCCAGAAACGTGTCCATGAGACCTCCTCTTCTGAATCAGATAAGGAGATCTCCCTGATGGAGAATTCCAGTCTTCAAGTTGTTTTAGCTCACACTCCCCAGGATGGCTGGATAAAAGTCAATACAAAGAAAGGGAAAAAACACCGTGTTGAGGTCACTGCCCCTGTGGGGTAATAGTCAGTTTTTGCTCTCAAGTTATTTTTTGTAGCTCCGTGATTGGTTCACTCCTTCTCCGGGACCGAGGTTGATAGTTTCATCATTTCCGGTCTGCCAGTTTCTTGTCTCTCATGATTGTACTATATTTTACTCAATAGAAATAGTTTAATTTTACTGAGAAAAAAAACATAACAGAACAGAACATTACAACATCTCTTCCATATTCAGTTGAATAGTAGTAGGTCCAAAAATAATACATACATACATATATATATATATATATATATATATATATATATATATATATATATATCAAAGATGGTTTTTGGCCATGCGGTATTGATGAGTCATGATATTGGCTCATGGTATTGTAACAAAGCCTATTTACAAGTTGGTTTTTATGTGCTTATTAATAGAATTTAAATATGGTTATCAAATCATCTTTTTAATTTATAGGGTAAAATGGATTTTAATTTATAGCTAATATTTATATCTTATATATTTTAATGTGATAGAGGGTTTAGATATATGTCAAAAATCATTATAGTTTTTTTTCTTTTAGATTAAATTAAAAAATGTTATACAATTAAATTCAAATAAACATTTATAAAATGTTTTGATTGTGAAATGAGAGAATGTTTTTGGGCAATGGTATTGACCCATAATATTGTAACAAAGCCTATTGACAAGTTAATAATACCTATGGTAAAATGGTTGTGAATATCCATAGTTAAAAATATTGTTATATTGTAAGTATTAAAGTTTTTATATGTTTATTAATTAAATTTAAATATGGTTACAAAATCATTATTTTGATTTATAAGGTAAAATAGATCTTAACTTATAGCTAGTTACGTCGTAAGGTGTTTCCCTTTGAAATGAACTCTCCTCTGGTCCTTGTTTTCCTCGCTAAGCACCATCAGATTAGGTGTTAGACAATTAAACCGGTTCCCTCTATTAATCTCATAACTAACTCCTTATAGCTCAACTAACTCGCTCATTAATCTCATAACTGACTCTTATCGCTCAACTGACTCACTCATTAATTTCAAAGACAGGGCGATACGTCTGCAAACAAAAGGTTAACGAAAGGTTGTTATCCATTTGGACTGAACAAGGGTTCGAGCCGCCTTACTTTAGTATGCAAATACTTGATCCAAAGGAGAAATTGGTGGAAAAAGTCGCTTCCAGTGTTGAGATTGAAGAGGTGTTGTGAACGACACATTAGTTTCCCTCCCAACAGAAGAGAAAGTCAAGTTGTTCACAAACACCAGGCTGGCCGAAACTTTTAGGTAAGAAGAGAACGTGTGGCTAGCTAGAGAGAAGCTACTAGGAAATATCAAAGGGTAGAACAACTTCACTCTGAATTCACAGAGCCATCTTTCGATTTGATTTTTCTGAACTCACTTAACTGATAGAGTAATGTTTTCTTTACCGAATAATTACATTTCCAAGAACAGAACAACCTAAACACACTTACCTATTGTGAGGTTATTATGGCCTCCAGACGATCTTTTCTCTCTTTCTTTTGTAGGAAACAAATGCCCTTCGTATGAAAAGTGGCTGCATGTTTTGATCAAAGGGAATGCCAAAAAACTGGAATTGTTCCTGTGCAACTATTGCTTCTTGGTTAAAGACGTTAAAACAGTAACTGCGGCAATCCGAATCAGGAATCCTTCCCCGGAAATTTATCATGCTATGATCAAATCCATCAAGGTTGTAGGATATGATTCCATGATGCAGTCCATGTACATTGTTGAGGACAGAGTGCATCAAATGTTGAATCTACTTTCCATTTTTCAGAAACTCTCACAACTCTTGGAACTTCATTCGATTCTTGAAATAAACAATCCACTTCTCTCTTTTTGTATATATGAGATCACTGGTAATTTCTCCATAGGTTATCAAATGGATTCGAGGGATTTTAATGAGATTGCTGGAAATTTATCTACAAGTTATCAAATGGATTATTTGCAAGAGACTCAAGGAATGTTGCAAGTCATAAAGAACACATACGTTACAATAGGGCTTCTATTCCCAAACTTGATGCAACAAAAATTGAAACTGACAGTTAAATTATGGCTCAAGTAGAAGAAATTAAAGAACCTGTGCTGGAAGTACCACAATAGTTGGATCTACTTTGTCCATGTTTTTTACTAGTTGTGAGATAGGCCATAGAGCTTTGTTTTCTTTTCAAAATGGCATTAAACCTGAAATCAATTCTAGAATCAGGTGTTACGGCTCCTCCACTTCTCTAACATTTTGTTAGTAGTACTACTTTAAAATATACCAAGTTAAAAATAAATATATTTAGGACTACTTCATACATTAAAATCTCTTAGGTTGGTTGATAAATTTAAAATAAAATCTAAGTAATTGGGATGAAAATTTTCCCTCAATATGCATTTTGAACTCGAGGTTGTTGCCCACTAATGAAAGATTCATTTTTTTGATCCAAATCAAATCAGAATGCCCATACTTTCTCAATTCCAGAGTGCTGCATAAAAATAGGAAACCATAAGTTGAGGCTATAAAAAACAGTTTTTAATAAAGATATCAAGGCCTACAAATAATTCAAAAATAATTCATCACTCCAATTGAGTATGAATACATCCATGAGTAGAGGTTATCAAGCTCATAGTTTCTGATTAAAGATGTCAAGGCATGCATGACCTAAATGTAAAAGCAAAAATATAATTCATTGTTCCAAGTGAGTATGCGTTCATCTCACCTTTTGATTTCACTATGTTTTATATTAATAGCATGAAAAAATTTAATGTTTTTCTAAGTAATGCTTAGAATATCATGGAAATTAATCAATGTTATAATATGATCTTAAGTCTTAATCTAAATTTAAATATTTTAAAGAGTAGTTCTTTTATCTTTTAATTTCATGTATTAGTTCTTTTATATTAAAAGATAAAAATGAGATCCCTTGCATTATCTAATAAATCTGTTAAAATAAATTTATACTATAATTATTTATTTTCATTCAATTTAATTTTTCCAGTTAAAACAACATGAGAACATTCAGTCCATTGTAAAAACGCCCTGCAATCAATAGTTGTTGACATGGTGGAGAATCTATTTAACATATCAATCCATTCCTTTATAGAAAAGAAAACTTCCAAGATGAACATTGTGGGTATTTTCCATATCTCAAGCATAAGGTGTTACCATTTTTTGATCTTAGTAAATGGTATAAAGCAGAAGTTTTTTTTCTTTCTCTTTTTTTTTTTTTTTTTCTTTTTTCTCGGTTTTACTTAAATCTTTTTTAAGTGGTTGGAAGATTTTGGCTACCTAAATCTCTTTTAAGTGGTTTGTTAGGCCCCTATACTACTAGTGTAACCCCTTATTGTTATTAGTATAACCCACTTATTATATTGATGTACCCATGTAGTGCCCATATTGTTACTATTGTGCCCCATAGAAACCCACTATTGTTATTATTGTGCCCTTACATTATTATTGTTATGTCGGCTCTGATTATGTTATGACCCCTTAGACTCCTATATATAGAAAGGAGGTATTTTCATTTGTATCATCGAAGAATTGTTCATTTATGTAATGTAAAGGAGGTTGCCCCCTCGAAGAGGCTGAATTCTAAGGCGTTGATCTATCTTTTCTATCTTTTCTTGAGCTGGTTTCATAACATTTGGTATCAGAGCTTTGGATTCTAGGGTTTCGCTGCTCCAAACAGGTCATCGTGGAATTGTCGCTATAACTTTTTTTTTGCGACATTTCAGAAGTTACAAAAAAAACCCATTTGAGATGAAATCGCGCTGAACCTTGGGTCCGAATTTCAGAGCTTTTCGCACTATATTTGCGGAGATATGATCTGAGGAAGTTGGTCTTTTTTCAGAATCCTGAATTACATTCCAAACAGGTGACCTGGGGAAAATCGTCATAACTTTCTCTCTGAGGATCGGATTGAAATTTCGTAAGAAGGTACAGAAAGAGGACGGACTTTAGTTTCTTGTATGCATTTTTCAGATCCAAAGGTCGAAACAGTGACACGTGGCACTTCATACAAGTTCGATCTTCTAGAAAGGTCTATAATCAGGTCATCTTGGGAGATTGTGCATAACTCTTCCTTAGAGAATCCAATTTGGATCAGACTGGTGGCATTGAAAAGAGGACATAGAGGGCTACTATAGGTTGCAATTTTAGAACTTAAAGATCCGAAAGTACAGAGTTACAGTCGTTTCAAGGTCGAGCTCCTAAAATCAAGAAAAAGCAAGATGAGGAAGTTTGATGGCAAGGATCCGGTAAATTGGATACTTCATATGGAGCAATATTTTGATCTACATGGTGTACAACTATTACAAAAGGTATGTATTGCATCTTCATATTTAGAACCAGATCAATTTTTATGGTACAAAGGGCTATGTTCTCGTAAACAACTTGTTACGTGGTCAATTTTCATGGAGGAAATGATAGAACATTATGAGGATACAAAGAGCAACACCTTCTTTATAGCAACACCACAACAATTGGAAAGAGTAAAAGGGCTTTGTGACATAGTGGAAAGAAAAATTATGGAAACCAGAAAGCGTACCCCTCACAACTATAAAGATGGAAGTGTTGTTTCTCCTAGCCTTCCACAACCTACAAGGGTTACACCACAACAATTGGAAGAAAAAAGAGAAAAAGGGCTTTGTTACAATTGTGATAGCAAATGCACTAAAGGTCATAAGTGTGCTGAGAAGAAGTTATTTACATAGAATATGAAGATGAGGAAGAAAAGGATCAAGAAACATCAAAAGAAGAAGATATACGCCAGGACCCCACCCCAGAGAAAGAAGAAATGAATCAGACCATATCTTGTAAATCATTGGCAAGAATTACCACTCCTCAAACTCTCAAGATAGAAGGACATATCAAGAAGAAAAAGGTGCAAGAAGTGAAAGATCACATCGAGAAAGAAGAAATGAATCCAACCATATCTTGTAATTCATTGTTCGAAATTACCACTCCTCAAACTATCAAGATAGAAGGACATATCAAGAAGAAAAATGTTCAAGAAGTGAAATATCACATCAAGCATCAAGAAATGAATCCGACCATATCTTGTAAAGGATTGGAAGAAATTACCATTCCTCAAACTCTAGAGATAGAAGGACATATTAAGAAGAAAAAGGTTCAAGCAGTGAAAGATCACATCGAGCATCAACAACAAGTTCTCCAACTTTTAAAGGATAACGCCACTTCCGTGCAAAATCAAACGAAACAAAATGGAGATCAACATCGTAGTGAAAAAAATTTTGATGTAGGTGATTGGGTATTTTTACTGCTACATCTCAAGCAAGCTATTTATGAGAAGGAAATGTTGGCAATACTACATGCACTTAAAAAATGGCGACCTTACCGAATGGGAAGACTCTTCAAGGATGAGGATGTGGAAGCTTTGTTTTGTGCTATTTATATTATCCAAACAGATTGGATAAACGAAGCAAGGGATGAATGGAAGAAGAATGAAGAAGTATGGCCACTTATTCAAAAGTTGCAAAAGATCCCAATTCAAACAATATTGCCAGAAATTGAAGAGGAGGGAAAAATCATATTGGAACCTGGAGCAGTCACAGAAACAAGAACTCGACAGCTACGAAATCGATCAATTTTAGAGTATCTCAACAAGTGGAAGAACTTACCCGCTGAATATTCCACATGGGAGGACAGGAATATTATACATAAGCATCAAGAACTACTCAAGCGTTGAGGACAACGCTCTTTGAATGAGAGGGGCATGTTAGGCCCCTATACTACTAGTGTAACCCCTTATTGTTATTAGTATAACCCACTTATTATATTGATGTACCCATGTAGTGCCCATATTGTTACTATTGTGCCCCATAGAAGCCCACTATTGTTATTATTGTGCCCTTACATTATTATTGTTATGTCGGCTCTGATTATGTTATGACCCCTTAGACTCCTATATATAGAAAGGAGGTATTTTCATTTGTATCATCGAAGAATTGTTCATTTATGTAATGTAAAGGAGGTTGCCCCCTCGAAGAGGCTGAATTCTAAGGCGTTGATCTATCTTTTCTATCTTTTCTTGAGCTGGTTTCATAACATGGTTGGAATATTTTGACTACCTTATCATTTTGTGTAGTGCGTTTTCTAATAAGACACTGATTCCAAATTCCATTATACATGAATGTTTTTTTTTCCATTACAAAGGCTTAAGATGTCAGTGCAATGTTTTTTTCCATTACAAAGGCTTAAGATGTTAGTGCAATGAGATTTATTTAAGATAATGTAAAAATTCAACAGGTCTAGGATGATTTTTTATTTATTTATTGACCTATTTTTCCTAGACACAAATTTTGATTAGATAATGGATAAATTTAGAGTTGTTTTTCTCACTTTATATGGATTTCATCTTGTCGGTTGTTAAGAATCTTGTGCAATAGTTGTTGCATATCTATTTTGGACAAGAAAATTGGTGTTTGATGATGCATATTTATTTTGGACAAGAAAATTGGTGTTGGCCAGAAAATAATTTTGGTGGAAAATTCTACCATGAATATTGATAAGATCAAAATTTATGGAGCTTGTGTATGGGTAGATTCGATGGCAAAAGTAGCATAGATTGAGACAGCAGAGAAAGTGAAAATGAGGACGAAGGCATGGAGATTATTTCTAAACAAACAGTTAATTTATAATTTCCAAAAGAGTTGCTTGTTGGTTCTCGAATACTTGCCATTGAGCATGCTATTTTTTATGGAATTGAATGGATCTTTTGTAACAAGGGGAGAAACTGCTTCAAATTTGTACAACCTAAAATCATTTAACATTGCAAACTAATTGAGGAAATCAAACAAATTGACGAAATCATGATTGGGGAGGACAAGTAATTCACTTTTCAGGAGTTCAGTTGGGATAAACTTGTATTATAGTCTTGAGAGTAGAAAACTAATTATATAACATCAATGAATACAATTTCAGGAGTTGAGTTGGGACAAGCTTGTACTATAGTCATGAGAGTGGCAAAGTAATTATATAACATCAATGAACACAATTCAAAGGGAAAATAAATCATGATCGGGGAGGACAAGTTAATTCACTTTTCATGAGTTGAGTTGGAATAAGCTTGTACTATAGTCCCGAGAGTAGAAAAATAATTATATAACATCAATGAACACAATTTCAGTAGTTGAGTTGGGATAATATTATACTATAGTCCTGAGAGTAGCAAAGTAATTATATAATGTCAATTAACACAATTCAGAGGGAAAACAAGCAGCAAAGCCAGGTGCAGATACATTGAGTGATTGAGCTGAAAATTCTTACCATAGCAATTAAGGTGAAACGTCTAAGTAATATACATGATCACTCCAAAGAAAGGTGTTTCCACTCCAGATAAATGATGTTCAACTTACACATAATTTTCTAGCAATTAAACCAAGAGTCGCCAATTTCAGCAATTACAGTTGTTTCATTTGATAGCATGCCCTGCAACCAACCAATTTTGACCAGTGACTATCAACAATAATCCTATTGTAAATGTATCCTCTAAGGGCAAAGCCAACCAAAAGACAATTGTCTGAGTATTGTTACTTCAGAATATGGGTAGATTCTTTGAGGCCTTGCCTGAATATGTTTGAATAGAATATTTACCATCAAGGACTCATATGTTGCACTTTTCAGGGGAACATCTTCGGGTACAAAAATATGCTAATAATTCTTTGTAAGCCCATTTTCCGTAGTCACCATGTTAGGCTGCATGAGTATGGTTTTCTTCTTTTTCAAAAGCAATGAATATCCCACTGAACTATAGTTATTAAAAAGAGGCCCTCCAAATAAATATGCATCTGCATACTCAACTATTTCAGCACGTAATGCAATACTTGTTGCACCCCAGTAAGGCCCTATGAAATGAGGGTGTGTCTCTAGAAAAATGCAATACTCGGTGCACCCCAGTAACTCCCTATGATTTGAGGGAGTGTTTCTATAACTTGTCCCTTAGCAGACGGCATTACAACCACATCATAACCCAATGCATATGCCAATTCCAGAAATAAATTCAAATAATGGCTAAGGAAATAAAACACCAATGCAAACAAAAATTGAAATTCGCGAGAGAATTGTTTAGCTAGCAAAAAATTGGACCAAAACCTAGAATGTAAAAAAATTAACAAATCTCAAGAACAATACAATTTATTTTGCAGGAAATGGTTGGTCAGACACCCTAGATATGAATGCAAATCAATATATTCTTATAAGTTGTTGTTGGAATTAAACTGTGAGAAAGTGAAATGTCTAAAGTGTCTCATGAACAACTATTGTATGAGGAAAATTATGAAAACAGCTCATAACATTATAAATAATTACAAAATCTTACATTCTTAAAATCATAACTATGTAACTTACTTTGTCAAAATCAGTATGAATGTTAAAATCCAACTTCCTATAATACCAAAATTGTTCAGATGTTAGCATTGGAAAAAGGGGATCAAAATCATTTGTCACTATTGGTCCTCTCAGAATTTAGAAAGTTATTTTACAACAAATAGTAAATAAGATAAAAGCTATCTACTCAAAGAACTAGAATGCAAATTTCATAAATTTCATATTTCAGTACAATTGAAAAATCGCTACTGGAACCTGGACTTGGAACCATAAGAAGGGATGACTTTTCACCTCGAAGGGATGCTTTCTCTGGAACCGTAGGAAGGGATGACTTTGCAACTCGAATGTTGGGTTGTGTTATATTCTTTCCACGACTAGCCCACGTAGTTAGCGTATGTTTATATTAAAATTTCAGATGAAGATAAGTGCATCAGTTTGTTGTGTTCTCTACTAGATTCGTGGGATAGTCTGGTTATTGAAATAAGTAGCAATGCAACTACCTTGCAGTTTGATGAAATAGTCTCATCCTTGCTGATGGAGGAGATGAGACGGAAAAATATGGAGAGCCAGAATGGTGATGCCTTGTCTGTACGAGGATGGTCTCAGAACAAAAACAAAAATAAGTCATCGAGTGGGAGATCTAAATCTAGAAGGAGATCTAAATCTCCAATAAAACATGTAAAGGTGGTGTGCTAGAAATGCGGAAAATAAGAGCACTACAAAAGGGACTGTAAATCTAAAGATCTTGATAAAGGAAATGGACTTGATGATGCTCCTTCTGCAGAGGAGAAAACCACCTCAGATGAAGGTGGGGATGTGTACTTGGCTTCTTCAAGTACACATGTAGATCATGAGGTATGGTTGATTGACTCAGGTGCATCCTTTCACTTCACTCCCCATAGAGAGTGGTTCTGCAAGTATGAAAAATATGATGGTGGTGATGTCTTCTTAGGGGATGATAGGAAGGCTAGAATCGTTGGTCGCAAAAAAGTAAAGTTGAAGTTGCAAGGTGGAAGGGTTAGAACACTTCCGGGTGTTCTGCATATTCCTGCATTGGCCAGAAATCTAATTTCTGTAAGCAAGTTGGATGATGTAGGCATAAAAACAGTGTTCGATAACGATACCTGCAAGATGGTTCGGGGAGCACTGGTGTTGATGCAGGGAGTTCGGATTGGAACTCTGTACAAGCTACAAGGTAGCAAGGTTGTTGAGGGGTTCAATAGTTCTGTGGTTCTTGAAAGTGAAGCAGAAAATATAGTGGTCTCTAGAGAGAAGACCATGCCGTGGCATCAAACGCTTGGACATATTGGAGAGAAGGGCCTTCGAATACTTCATGGTAAAGGTATGGTAGAAGGTATGAGTAATAGCTCTCTGGATTTTAATTTCTATTAAAATTGTGTATATGGGAAGCAAAATCGGGTGAGTTTCCCCGCTGGTGGTAAGAGGGAGACACATATATTAGAGCTTATGCATAGTGAAGTGTTTGGACCTGTGAAGGTTCCATCACTGGGTAAGTTTGTGTACTATGTATCATTTATATATGACTTCTGAAGGAATACATGGATATATTTCCTTACGAAGAAATCTAAAGTCTTTGACAGGTTTAAAGAATTGAAGGCTCTGGTGGAAAACCAGACAGAGAAGAAGATAAAAGTGCTGAGAAAAGATAACGATGGAGAGTTTTGCAGTAAGGAATTTGAAGAATTCTATAAGAGGTGTGGTATAGCATGGCAGAACACTGCTATGTATACACCTCAGCAAAATGGAGTTGCAGAAAGAATGAACAAGATGTTGATGGAAAGGGAAAGAAGCATGCTCAGTGGTGCCCGGTTAGGACATGAATTCTAGGCAGAGGCGGTGGAGATAGCATGTTACCTGGTCAACAGATCACCTTCATCAGTGTTGGAATATAAAACTCCACAAGAGGTATGAACTAGTAAGAAACCCTGTCTTTCACATCTGAGGGTATTTGGATGTGATGCATATGTACATGTTCCAAAGGAGAAACGAACCAAGTTGGATAGTAAATCTGAAAAGTGCATCATTATTGGGTATAATGATGGTTTAAAGAGTTATAAGCTTTGAAACCCAGTAACAAGGAAGGTTGTGTACAGCTGAGATGTGGTGTTCATAGAGGTGAAAGATGTTATTAAACATGAAGTCCAACCAAAGGAACTTGAGAAGATAGAGTTTGAACTAAAGGAGGAAGAATCAGACTCTACAGCGGAAAAGGAATCAGAAGATGAAGAGCCACAAACTCTGGGTGTGAGAATATGAGTTTGAGAAAGAAGGCAGCCAGAAAGGTATAGTGCATTTGCTTTCTGTTCAAATTTTTCTTTATCTATTACTGATGATGATCCTAGAACTGTGAAGGAAGCAATAGATTCAGAAGATGGAAAACTCTGGAAAGAGGCCATGGTTGATGAAATGGAATCTTTACACAAAAATGAGGCTTGGGATCTGGTGGAGTTGCCCGCTGGAAGGAAACCCATTGGCAGCAAATGGGTGTTCAAGAAAAAGACAAATGTAAAAGGAAAGGTGGAGAAATACAAAGCTCGGTTGGTAACAAAAAGTTATTCCTAGGTGTCGGGAATTGATTTTGGTAATATTTTTTCCCCTGTTGCCAAGGTAACTTATATTAGATTACTTTTATCTGTTGCTGCTGCGTTTGATTTTGAAGTAGAAAAAATGGATGTGAAGACAACATTTCTTCACGGGGATCTAGAAGAGGAAATCTACATAAAGCAACCTGAAGGCTTTGCGGTGAAGAGTAAGAAAGAACTGGTATGCAAGTTAAAGAAGTCTCTGTATGGGTTAAAACAGTGACCAAGGATGTGGTATTAGAAATTTGATACATTTATACGGGGACTTGGCTTCAACAAAAGCAAAGCAGATCACTGTTTGTATTTTAAATTAATTGGTGACCATGTTATTTATTTGGTCTTGTATGTGGATGATATGTCGTTGGTTGGAAATGACAAAGAAATTATCCAGGATTTAAAGACCCAATTGTCTTTCAAATTCGACATGAAATATCTTGGTGCTACAAACTATATTTTGGGCATGGAAATTAAAAGAGATCGAGCAAAGAGGAAGCTTTGGTTAAACCAGAAGAAGTATGTCGAGACAATATTGCAGCGATTTAATATGCAGGATAGTAAATCGATGAATGTTCGTATTCCTGTAGGTGTAAAGTTATCTGCTGAACATTGTTCAAAGACAAAAGAAGAAGAAGAGGACATGTCCCGTGTTCCATATGCAAGTGCAGTCGGTAGCCTGATGTACGCAATTGTCTGTACTAGACCAGACATTGCACAGACATTGCACATGCAGTGGGAGTATTGAGCAGGTTTATATCAAAACCACGAAAGGATCATTGGACAGCAGTGAAGCGGGTTTTCAGGTATTTGTGTGGCACTAGTGATTATGGTTTGTGCTACCAAGGAAGACTAGGATTGGACAGAGTGTTGGTTATTCGTGGCTTTGTTGATGCAGATTGGGCTGGAGATCTGGATCAGAGAAAATCTACAAGTGGGTATGTGTTTTACCTATTTAGAGGTGCAGTCAGTTGGATGAGTAAGAAACAATCTGTAGTGGCACTATCAACTACAGAGGTAGAATACATGGTAGCCACTCATGCAAGCAAGGAAGCAGTTTGGTTGCAGAGATTGTGTTCAAGTATGGGGTTAGTACAGGGAGTTATAAGGATAGACTATGACAGCCAAAGTGCAATTTTCTTGGCAAAGAACCCTGCATATCATTCAAAGACAAAGCAGATTGATGTTCAGTATCACTTTGTGAGGGATATGATAGAAGACAAAAAGGTGTCGCTGGTAAAAGTGGACACTTTGAAAACACTGCAGATGCATTGACAAAATCTGTGAACTCTAAGAAGTTCTCTTGGTGTAGACTAACAATGGGCATTATAGGACTGGATAAATGACTAAGCTCTCTTGTGGAAAGAAAACAACAAGTGGGAAAATGTTGGGTTGTGTTATATTCTTTCCACGACTAGCCCACATAGTTACCCAGGGGGTTTTGGGGGGGGGGGGGGGGGGGGGTGGAGCGGGGGTTGGGGGTGCAGAGCCCCCCTTTTGTTGTGCCGATTGTGTAGCGGGGGGGTCACAGGAGGTTTGAGGGGTGCAGGTAACCCCACTCTATGGGGTTCGGGGCAACACCACAGAAAATTTTGGTTTTGGAACCTATGTTAGGTTGGGCGGACCCACCTATGGTTATGTGCATGATTTTCGCACATGGTTTTGGATGCAATGGTTTTTGGACCATGGTATTAGATGCTTGGGCATGTATAAATATGTATTATAACATTGAAAGGAACAGAATGAAAAATCAAGCTGGTAGTCCCAGTTTTGGGAACCAGGGGAAAATCTCTGTGTATATGTGTTTTGTGTTATGCTCTCGCATTGTTTTTTTCCTGTGTTTTAGAATTCGTATGTAGGTAATTTCTGTATGGGGTTAAAACCTACATCGAAGGGATGCTTTCTCTGCTTGATCAACTTACACCCTCTATTTATTCCCATAGCACCACAACTAGTAGCAATTTACTCCAATTAAATCAAAGTCAATTGTATACTCCACATCATAATCATAATCATCAGGATCTTGCTCACCACGAAGGTCGGACTCTGGATCATGATCTCAAATTTGAAGCTCACCGCAAAGGTCAAACTCTGAAAATCCTCTATCATGCTACAAGAAGAATATCCCTAACATGCGTGAATATCCTAAATGTTCTTTCTTCGTTGATCTCTCTAAGAACTCCCATGAGGCCCATAAAGTGTCTTAGAGTGGATTAGATACCACTATTACAAACCAAACACAGACTCTGGACTGTAATTGAAAATCTAGCCCTTACCTACCCTTAACTGAAAACATGAAATTGGGGCTACCACATATCCTTATTCAAAGAACCAAGCCTTTAATTGTGCTAATGGAGACGTGTATAAATGGAAATGCCTTTGCAGATTACTCACATATAAGTTTGATCTAGAACCATTACCATATGAGGGTGAACGGTTCAGTCTAGCTGAGGTGATGAAAGGAAAAAGTATGGTCTAGGATGCAATTGTGAATGAAAATAAGTTCTTGGATTGAGCACTTACTAAAGAAGTTTCATATGCATTGTTTGATTGTATTACATTTAACATTAGTAATATTTTTTCGTTCAAATTGGGCTATAGTTAGATCACATAACATTTCACATCATTTTTCATCTATACTCTTCCTCCACATGCTCTACTAGCTTACGACGTTTCCTTTGCAACATCTGGTGCAAATGGTAGTACTTTTATGTTATATATCTTAACTTATAGCTAGTACTTTTATGTTATATATTTTAATATGATGTGTATATTATGATTTTATTTTATCTAAAAAGTTATTTGTAATTTTATTAATAAAAACAAAATTGCAATACAACAAATTGAATTTTATTATTTTTTTGTAATTTTATTAATAAAAATAAAATTGCAATATAACAAATCAAATTTTATTATTTAACTTTCTGGAGACACTACAACATCTCCCACATATTGGGTTTTATATTATTTTTAACCTTTTACTATTATTTAACTGAGATGACATGTAAACGTTTACAAATCTTTTACATCTTAAACATATTAATATAAATTCAACATATTGAGCCAAAATGTAAAGATGTTTACATATTTTACTAACAAATCAGTTATAAAATGTTCAAAACATTTAGAGAATATATATATATATATATATATATATATATATATATATATATATATATATATATATATATATATATATATATATATTCCTTATTTCAATTTCTTTATATAATATATACATAATTGAAATTGAAATATTAATCCATATGGACATTGAAATATTTATGGTTAGAATCACTCTCTAACCCACTAGGGTAGAGATGTTGTAATGTCTTATTTAACATTTTGAATCCATCAAAATAAATAAAACTAAAGAGTAAAATAAAATAAAACATAAAATAAAATATCTCTAGTTGAGTATGGTAGAGACACTTAACATAGGGATACTATGAAAGGAGTCCCTTAGCTCTAAAGTTCATGAACCATTCGCAAGAGAGGTTGGAGATAGCTCGAGTGCACTTAACAGATGTAGTAGAGATGATGAAGAAGTTGCCAGACACAAATTAGAGGGATGAAGAGTTCAGTGTGGGAGATATGGTATTTTTCAAGATGGCCGAGTAGTTTCCACCGCCTGTTGGGATGTCTAGATCACATGCGAGCCGGTTTGAGGGGTCATTTTGAGTTGTGGAGAAGATTGGTGATGTAGCCTATAAGCTAGAGATGCCTTTCCATTTGACAAATAGTCATCCAAGTATTCCATATTAGTCAATTGAAGAAAGGTGAGGTGGATATAGAGGATCTGAGCAAAGAAAAACAACCATGTGCCCTGACATTGATTATTGATCATCCAAAGTTAGACCTTGAGGAGATCATAGGCTATCAAAATTCAGACATTGGAAACAATAGGAAGAGAGAGTACTTCATTAAATAGAATGATGCTCCATAAGAGAATGGATGGGAGACCTATGAGTCCTAATGGAGATGGGAGAAGGAGATGAGGGGTTATTGAAAGGAAGCATCAGTTGGAAATCCAAGGGATATCATGGATGGCAACAACTCAGGGTGGGAAAGGATGTCAATCCCTAGGGTACCAAGGTGTACCCTTGTCTCGTCCATGCACCAAATGTGTGCCTAGAAGCCTTCCTAAGATGAAGTGTCATGGGAAACACCATCGTCGTAAGAAATGTGATGATGATATCGCACAATTTGCAATGTTATGAAAGGAAAGTGTCAAAAAACCAAGAAGAGAGACTCAACATGTCGGATTGGTGACATGATGGGACAAGCGATGGGTGAGTGATGGTTTGAGTGACCAAGTGTGTAGATGAGAGCACATCAGCTGAGACAAGGTGGAACAACATGGGAAGGAGTAATGGGCATATTAGGCACTTCATGCAAGTGCTTAGGAAACATGATGAGGTCAACCCAACCTATGGTGCACTGACCCATATAGGGAACCCAACCTGAGCATATATGGAAGCAACCACATAGAGGAAGAATGGCCCATATATATGTGTAGTTGCATAATGTGAGGGGATCATCCAAAATACACCAACCAGAGTCACATTACAAAAGAGGACTTGGAACAGGTGTGAAGGAGGACTGTGAGGAATATAAAGGAGCCAAACGGATTAGCTCAGTGCTTGCGGTTATGCGGATCTAGGCGAGCCTTGAGTTTGAAATGAGACGGGTCAAGTAGGGTGTCGAGTGATTGAGGTGGGGTTTGGCGAGTGGGGAAAAGGTTTTGTGGTATTATCTCTGGGTTCTTGGCTATGTACTCTTATAGACCGAGCCATTTCCTTGGTGAATCATTGTAATTTTTGGTTCATTAATAATCAAAATTCTAGAGGGCCATTCCTTATGAGCTTGTGCATGTGTATGATGACATTAATGTTTTTCAAATTTAAGGCTTCTGTTAGAAGAGCACTTTTGATTTTACATTTTGGGATCCATCACATTCAAATATTTTTAGTCAACGTTTCAAGCTAGCAAATGTGGCTTAGAAATTTTCCCATATCCACTCAAATAAAAAATAAAAATAAAGAAAAACAAAAAACAAAAACAAATTAAAAAATTGTACAAAATATTATTTTAAATAATTTCTTTTAATAAAAAAAAATTTACAGAAAAAATAGATAATTCTTCTCTCATAAAATCCTTATTTAAAATAGACAATTCTCATCTCATAAAATCCTTATTTAAAATTTATCCCATAAAATCCTTATTTAAAATAATACAATCCAAGCAAATGTGGCTTAGAAATTTTCCCATATCCACTCAAATAAAAAATAAAAATAAAGAAAAACAAAAAACAAAAACAAATTAAATAATTGTACAAAATATTATTTTAAATAAGGTCTGTTAATAAAAAAAAATTACAGAAAAAATAGATAATTCTCCTCTCATAAAATCCTTATTTAAAATAGACAATTCTCATCTCATAAAATCCTTATTTAAAATTTATCTCATAAAATCCTTATCTAAAATAATACAATCCAACAAAAAAAAAAGTGATTCTAATTTCTGAGTGCCTTAACGCAAAAAAAAAAATACAATCCAATAAAATGATGTTTCTAATTTTCGATCTCCTTACATTGAAAGGCATATTGTCAATATCAAAACAGAAAATACTATATCTGAGAATCATAGTATGAATGAATCTGTTTGTCTGAATGCATACTCTAAACCTAAAAAGAAGGAAATACGGGCTGATAAGAAGAATCAGAGGAATCCACACACATATAAATCTGGTACAGCTGATTGTTTCCCGATTTGTCCCTGGTATTCAATTCCTGCCCCTGGTATTGCATTCAGGATGCTATTCAAAGAGTATGCTGCTCCGTCTGGTTGTATTCCCGCCTGCTCCAACGCACCCAAAACATCGACTCTCTCTTTGAGCCGAAGGGCAGCTGCGAAATAATCGTGTTGGTTCAGCTCAGCCTCCGAGCAAGTCCCGTGCTGCTGCCACTCTTGTTCCCAGAATTTCAAGCTGTTACTGCTCGGGCAATCCAACGATCCCCAATACTGATTTATCTTCTCTCAAATCACTGATCTGCACAGATTCAGATTAATTAGTGTTACCATCGAATCAAAATATTTCACAATGCAGAAATAGATTGAAGAGTAATATAGTATACTTGTGAAGGATTGAAGGAATTGCTACTGTCGCAACTAGTAGGATAGGTGCCATCATTGAAATTTGGCCACAGGCCGTAAATCGAGAAATTGGACGGAGGCTTTCCCATGGAGGATAGCAGCAGCTAGCCTTTGTATGGCAATAGGATCCTGGCCACCGTTAAAACAATACACATGAAATTAAATTATTAAGTTAAGAGGCTCATTCTATCTTCCAGTTCAGTATGATATAAGGGTCCGCCCAGTTCATCCATAAAAATTGAAATTTTATCTTTTTATAGATAAACAAAAAAAAATTATTATACAAAATATCTAAATAATATTTAATCAAAAAAATCTACAACAATATTTAAAATAAATCTATACTAAGATTTGAAAACATGAAAAAATATAAATAATTTGATTGGAAACCATAAAGAATTTGATTAGGTTTTCAGTAATTTTATTGAGCATAATTAGAGTGTAGATTTCCAAATAGTCTAGAAAATTTAAATGGAATGTGAATTTTAGAATAGTCCTGGAAATTTTGACCATTAGTTGATGTAAGGTGCTGACAATTTGCATGCCCTCAATTTCAAACAGAAGATTTCATTGGTATGGTAGGAGGGCGTTTGTCACTTTTAATGGATGTGAAAGTGGAGGAATTGTCAAGATTATTAAAAGTTGTTGGAATTTCCTAAAAAAATTTAATAAATTTTGTAGTAGTAGTGTTTGAATTATGTTTTTTTATGCCAGAATATATTCAGCACTATCAAAAACTTATGAGGCGTCCAAAATCTTGAAATTTGATAACTACAACTTAAATTTACAAAAATTCTTTTCAAATTTTATCAAAATATTACCAAAATTTCTATAATTTTTAAAACAAAAAAGTGTCCGATTAAACTACTGCTTTGCCTTCCAATGTGCATGCGTGTAATTTTTCAATGTTAAAACGCGGAATTTGTGCAGTCAAATAAAATCAACAGTAAATGGGCAGAAAGTCTTAACAAATTCAGCTGTTTCCATATTCGTTGTGGATATTTTTGGTTATTAGTTGTGATTTTATTAAGGTGTCTTTTAACAAATTCAGCTGTTTCCATATTTGCTGTGGATATTTTTGGTTATTAGTTGTGATTTTATTGAGGTGTCTTTTAGAGTTTAGTGTGTAAGGAATATATTTAAATGGTGTTTAAATAAATGTTATTAATTATAATAAAATTTTATGTTGATGAAAATAGTGTTAAATTTTAATGTTTTTTTGAAGCATAAATTTTATATATTTAAAGATTAATAAAAAAATATTTTTTAATTTTATTTTTTAATAAAATATTGTGATTAAATATATTAAGTTACTTGTATTTTATAAATAGGGTTTTTAATTATTTATATTATTAAAGATTTTTAAGTGCATTTATTTTATAATATGTATTGTAAAAAGAGTTATTTATCACTTAAAAATTTCCATGTTACAGTGGGAGTGAATCTCTATTGGTAAGAATATTGTTGAATTTTGTTAAAATGTACATATATTTATTTCATATATTAATCATTTTTATATTTAATAATAATAATAATAATAATAAGTAAGAAAACTTTCTGTAAAAATTACATCATCATCTAGTGCTTCATCTTGTCTTAATGATGAAGCACACAGTTTTTCATCCTGTCTTGACTATTAACCACATGATTTTTATCGAAAATTTTCTTACTTTTCATGATATATGTAAATCACAGAATCTAAATTCAATAATAATAATTTAAAATAAAATTATTATAATTAATAATAATAATTTAATATTACCTTTTATGATTTTTTTTAAATTTGGAGAATATAAAATGTTTAATAAATAAGAGTTTTGATACTTATGTCTATAAATATTTACTAATAATTTAATTTGTATAATTATACTAATTTACCATATAATTGAATTCTAATCATAATATTTGAAACATTACCAATTCTATAGCCACATTATCTTTTTTTACTTGCAAATATGTCTTACACCTATCCTATCCAATTATAAATTGTGGCCTTACTAGCCTTGCCTTGGCTTCGAAGGCCTCGCTCTCCCTCTCAATCAAACAGCTATGATTGTAGAGCCAAACGAGGAGCAGGGAATGTTATCACACAACACTATGGATAAACCCTACCCAATCATCTGTGCTAATTAATAATTGCAGTTCCGGATCCCGACTGGCTCTAAATTTAAATTTCTATGGCGGATAAAAAAAATTATTAGATTTAATTATTGAAGACGTAGTTTAACTAACCAGAGAAATTGTCCAAAAAGTTATGGTAATTCTGGATATATTTAAAAAAAATCTGGTAAGGATTTTTGTAAATCTAAGTTATAGTTGTTAAACTTCAAAATTTTAGGTGTTTTAAACATTTTTGATGGTGCTGAATCCATTTCCACTATAAAAATACTATTCAAACACTGCCTCTACAAAAAAAAATTAAAATTTTTTTGCCCAAATTCTAGTCACTTTTTGCCGTCCCGACAATTCCTCTGCTTCTATAGAGAACTCCATAGTGACACGTCACACGACCCGCGATAAATCCAATCTTACTACAATGCAAGTTGCAACTGTGGTTAGATAGGCCAATGCGCCAAATTTATCTGTGCGTTTAAATTTGGGAAAAACACTTTCTTGCACTTATCCAATATTATATTGAAGAATATTATAAATTTTATGCGTGTTTTTTTAAAGGATTCTATTGAAATTTGTAAGTTCATTATTTTTTTATTTTTAAAATTTGGGAAAAACACTTTCTTGCACTTATCCAATATTATATTGAAGAATATTATAAATTTTATGCGTGTTTTTTTAAAGGATTCTATTGAAATTTGTAAGTTCATTATTTTTTTATTTTTAAAGGATTGTGTTTTGAATTTAAAAACAGATTTAGTATTTTTATTATTTGTAATGCAATAACATAATTTTGAGTTAAAATGTGAATATTTTGATTAGTCGAAAAATCCAATTCATAATTATTTTTTTATTTTTAAAGTTTTATTTTTAAAGGATTGTGTTTTGAATTTAAAAATAGATTTAGTATTTTTATTATTTGTAATGTAATAACAGAATTTTGAGTTAAAATGCGAATATTTTGATTAGTCGAAAAATCCTATTTATAATAATTTCAATTTCAATTAGAAATTGAATTTTCTTTTCAATTATTTTGAATTGAAATTCTATTATTTGTAGTCCTATTGAGTTATGAAGTAGAGTTTTTCTATAGTATTTTTAATAACGTTGAGTTATAGAGTAAAGTTTTAATTGAGGTTGAGTTTTAATAAAATAAAATTGAAGTAAAATTTTTCCATGATATTTTAATAATGTTGAGTTATAGAGTTGTAATATCTTTTATTAATTTAAATCTTTATTTTAATTTTAGTGCAACTAAATAGACTATTACTATTTGTTTGAATTATAAACTTTTTGGAATTCAGTTATTATTTGTTTGAATTATAAACTGTTTTTGGAATTCAGTTATTATAAGTCCACGTGGAGCAAGTACTTCATCTACTTGCGCAAAGCCTCGTAGCGACAAACAGAAAATCTTATGACTACAACCAGAACGACAGGAATGAGAGAAAACTTATCATGCAAGCATAAAGGAATTTACAGTTTTAACCTAGAAACCCTGAGTATGTCCAAAGATCAATCAAGGAATGATAATAAGCCTGTTTTGGATAACTTTCGATATTCCAAAGGCTTAACATTACATAGAAGAAAACGAAAAGAAAACCTTGCTATTAAAATAAGAAAGTCTTTATCTCCAAAGTATTACCATAAAAGAGTTCATGCGACAAACAGTCTAGTGACTTGAGTATATAAGGGCGACTAGCCTTCATAAGTGCCAGACCCCTCACCTTCGGCTGATGTCATAAGGTTCTTTTAAACTTAAAACAACATTCAGTACAAAACTAACCACGGAGTTTCGACTCCTGTGGTCTTAAATCTCCAATGGAGAACTAGTACAGACTCATTATTACCCATTTAAAATAACTATTACAGACTTTTAGCTGAACAGTCAGGTCTTGAACAACCTACGCTAATTTTAGAACTGGAAGAGAGTCAGAATACCTGGAAGGGATGCAGATATTGTAGCTGACTGAAGAATTTGTCGCAGACCCAAACCAAACCCCTGTTCCCGAAGATCTTTGCCTTGCACTATGATAGGGAAATAGTGTTAGAATCGGTGACTGAGTCAAGCATATCAGGGATTGACTATAACACTGTAAAATCAAAACGAAACTATGAATAAAACCTTAATAATTATTACCTGAAGAAGATATGCATATATTCCCTGCCCCTATAGCTTGTGTTCCCCAATAATGACGGAGTCTCAGAACCCTTCGTGAGTGATCATGATGCCAGAACAAGGAGAGAATAGCACGGAGAACCTGAACTACAGGCGAGAGCGTAAAACCCTCGAAGCGAAACAATGACCAAATGAGACCCCTCAGCCGAGAAATGAATGCCAGACAACTAGTGAACCGTTCAATCCGGCCAACTGCAGAGAGTGGTCGATGGAGGAGCCAGATTCTGAGAAGCCAGACAACTAGTGAACCGTTCAATCCGGCCAACTGCAGAGAGTCGTCGATGGAGGAGCCAGATTCTGAGAAGCATGGTTGAAAGGACAGACGGGAAGCACTCAGGGGCAGTTCTTATTTCAAACCCTATAGCATTATAAATGCTCTCTTAACAGAGTCTAAGTACAGTCTTGGGAGACGGGTTCTGACATCGGCTTTGGCTGTCAACCCGTGTGCAAACAGATTCCGATTAATAGGAGATTGTGTTGACGTCTCGGTATGTATTCGCATCCATCAACCATGGCTTATGTGTATGTTACATGATCCACCAGGGGCATGATCCGCATGATGGATCTCACATTTGAATTTTCCCCAGAAATTTTTGATATTATTTTCCCGCCCGGTTTTGATATTTTCAATTTACCCGCCCACTATATTTTGAATTTGGCCGTGCATACTCCGTGTCTGGTAGCGCTGGGTATCGCGAAATATATATCCTCGGAGGTTCAAGCGGCTGTAACGATCGCAGAAAATTCAGTGGAAGGGGTGTGGGACAATGATGTCTCGCGACAGGACGATGGACAAACAGGAGGTGAGAGAGTCCTTCGATAAGCTAAGGCTATGCGTTGCCGAAGAGGAATTGGCCTCCACGATTTCGTGATTAGTCCCAATTTCTTCACGAGTACCCTCCCGCTCGAGTTAGCTAATATTACAAACGTCCAGTACTGGAATGTGAGGGGTAATTTGCTAACAAGAAGTATACCTATGGTCGCTTAAAATCGCTCACCAGATTCCTGGCATTTGATAACTACTTGAGCGGAGCGATCCCAACGGAGCTAGGAAACTGCTCAAGCTTGGCCTAGCTTTGGCTCTCTGGAAATCGGCTCAGTCGGCGTATACCAGAAGAACTTGGCTGCGGTTTGACGAAGCTTAGTAGTCGGTCTCTCTACCACAATGACTTGAGCGGCACAATACCAGAGAGCATGTCCAACTGCACTCAAATGCAAGACTTGAATCTCGGGTACAATCAGCTTCGAGGTAACATTCCTCCTGCGAGCATGTCCAACTGCACTCAAATGCAAGACTTGAATCTCGGGTACAATCAGCTTCGAGGTAACATTCCTCCTGCTGTTGCGAATTTAAGGCATATAGTTCAATCGTTTTCTATGCCACGCAATCTACTTGAAGGCAACATTCCTGTCGAGATTGGAGGCATGATGCTTGTTACCAACATAGATCTCGCAGGCAATCTTCTGAGTGGTAAGATTTTCGCCAGTTTGGGAAGTTACGTGGAGATCCTTCATTTCAACCTTTCCGACAACCGCCTTGAGGGAGAAGTTCCGCTGTGGTTTCGATCGACAATCACTCTTACAGATTTGGATCTTTCCAATAATCAGTTGTCTAGTTCAATACCACCGTACCTCGGCGACATGGAAATTCTCCATCCTCAACATGGGAACTTTCCATTAACGCTTCACTTTCATTTCTTTTGACCGTGTTCTACATGGCTTCCATGCGAGAAGTCCCCGCCAACAATGATAAAAGAAATGTAAATAGTAAAAAGAGAAGAAAATTTAGGTGCTTGTGTTATAGGAGAGGAGGAGATTTAAAGTTATATTTGCATCAAACTCAAAACACGCTGGCAAACCTTAGAAAGTTAAACATGGGAAATGGAGACAAATGGCTTACAGCTTAAAGCTATTATGATATAAACATTGAAACCTCTTTTGATATAAACATTTAAACCTCTTTTGTCACTTTAAAAGCTAAAAAAAATTTCCTCGCAGAAATGAAATAAATGTTTTTGATACATATTCGCTGAGTTTGTAGAAGAAAATATTGTGAGCACTTATTCCATCTCGGTCAAACTTTCTCCATCCTACTAAAAACATTTTAGTTTTATTTTATAAATATTAATGATTCATGCGGGGGTTAGTAAACCAGAATTTTTCAAATGGGCTTCTTGAATTAAATGAGAATCAAATTTCTTTCAATCTCACAGTTAGGTATGAACTCGTAACTTTTTTTTTTTTTTTCAAAATTTCAATGGTCTTTTTTAATGGTTACCGAGATGAAAAACTATCTTTGAAATATTTCAATGTTCTTTTTTAATAGTTATGAAAAGCTATCTTGAATCATTGTCGTGACTTTTACCCTGAAACAAAGCTGGAAAACATTTAAGGTAAAGCAGTTATTCATATTTTCCATTATACATCTCTTAAACCCATTTGAATTTTAATTTGCTCCCATCAATATTAGCAAGATTTCATCGAACTTCAATTTGAATAGGGAGGGGCAAAAATAAATATTAAATATTAAATATTAAAATAAATTAAATATTTAGAAAACAAAATACTTGAATTCACGTGTATCAATTAAAAATATTTGTCAAATATTTTAAGAATTATATTATTTAAAAAGAAATAATGATTAAAATTCAAACTGATCTTCGTATATATGTATTTAAAGAAATCAACTTCAATATATAGATGTTAGACTCTATAAATGTGCATAAGTAGAAGTTAGATTGTATAAATATGCATATATGGATGTTGGCTTCCATATATTTATATATATACGAATGTGATTTCAATATATAATTACGTATAAGATTTTCTTTCCATTAATGCATCCATATATGTGCATGCACAACAACCTATACATATATCTATATTTGTAAATGTGTATTTACAAAATTGCACATATACAAAGGCTAGTGTTTGTTTATGTGAATAGATTGATACCCATTTCTATAATTACATATTTATATAAGCATGCTTTCATAAATGCACACATACAAAAGATTATATATGAACAAATATAAAAGCATTAAAAAAAAATTTAAAGATAAAATAACTAAAATATAATAAAAATAACAAATTGTTTGCGCAAATCTTATTTTTGAAAGGGGATATATTTTATTGATTTATCTCTAATTTTCTCTCTCTCTCACACACACACACACTATATATATATATATATATATATATATATAATTAGAATTTAGAATTTCAATAACTTGATGATAAAAATAATTATAATGTTTTTATAAGTTTAATAAAATAAATAAAATAACATTTTTATAATAATTAATTTATAAAAAAATAAAATACTTTAAAATTTTGGATAAATAAATGTGAGAATTATTCCAAATGAGAATGGTAAAATATTTTAAAGTGATTATTTTGCCCCAGTTACAAGCACACTCACTTTAATTTCATAAAAGTAAGAATAAAATTAATTATGATACATTTTTTTTAAAGTTTAACACTTTATGTGGATACCACAATATTATGATAAGATTGATTATTTAAAAAATAGTTATGTTAAAATGTATTTTTCCTAATTAATTATTTATGTGTAAAGTTTAGTCAAATTAGGGATGCACACCTTGTAGGCGAGTCAACCTATCATCCATCCTAGCTCCGGAAGATATAGTAATAATGAATAGTTATAATAAATTTAAAGATGTTATTATTATAGTGAGGGACGTTTTTAAATGTTTTATTGTTTTAATTAGTTATATTAATTTATTGATTTTTTTTTTTTTTAATTTTAATGATTGTTTATTTATTCTCTAAAGTTCTAGTTGATTTTAGTATTATCCATATCTATCTATCTTGATGATGAACTATAAGTGATTTTAAAAGCATCAACCTTGAAATTTCTATGTGATTTTTCCAAAAATGACTTGATATATGATCATAATCACACAAGCTTGCATCCTAAGTTAAATTGAATTTAAATGCAATAAGAATAGTGTTAAATATATATTTCAATTATCATATCAAATATTTATTTTAAAAATATTATCATTTAAATAGAATTATTATAAATTTAATCACATTTTAATGATGATTAATGAAAATGTTAATTTTTATTAAAATGACTTATTTTAGAGTTGTTTTATATACTTTTAATAATAAGATAGGTCTTTCCAACTATTACATTGAATCTTTATATTAAAATATTATGATTTGAATACACTTTTTATAAAATTAATCATATTCTAATGATGAATAAGGTAAAATGTTAACCTTTATTGAAATGATTTAGTTTATGGTTTAGTTGCATATTTTTAATAATAAAAGGAATAAAAAATGTCACCAATGGTTAAGGTAGAATGTTTTCTTAAAGAAAAAAGTGTGTTTTCATGCTTTTATGAAAAGAATAATAAAAGATGCCTTTATAAGTATGTCTTATCCCATAACGTGTTTAGAGTATGCAGAGGAGAATGTGAAGGCTTGATAGCTATTCTTTGAAGTCATTTTTTTATTTAACGTAATGAGAAATAAATAAGGTGTCATTATTTTAGAAATAACAGGTTTAAATATAATTTGTGAAACATTAAATGACATGAATTTAGGAAATGTATAGAATTTACTTTCATAATCTACCATTCCATGACAAGTAGTTTTGGTCATAACAATGGCACATTGTTAAATTAAAGGGAACATACTCACTTTTAAACGAGGAGGGAAGCAATGTTTATCTAAAAGAATGATAGAAGATAGTCATGCTTAAATTAGGAAGGAACTCAGAACACACTCTTTTACTTCATATGGAATAGAGAGAAAGCACCGATAAATCACACTTTGAAGGGTTTAGCTTTATTTAAATATGATACAATGCCTTTATCATTAAATATGGATTTGGAACATAAGAGATCTACAACACAAGAACATAAACAAAGAAGGTTGTTAAGTTGATAGTTAACTGAGAATGAAGAGCAAGGAGAAGAAGAGTAAGAAGAAGGATGAAGGACTTATATTGCTTAATGGAGGAAGAAGAGTAAGAAGAAGGATGAAGGACTTATATCGCTCAATGGAGGAATAATTCAAGGAAATCACTCCTCCAAGACATCTCAGAGAGCCTAGAGAAGACATCCCTTCTTCGAGATACCTCAGATGGAATTGAAAAGTGAACTCTCCTCCAACTCCATGTTGATCTCATCCATATTCTTGCCTATAAACAAAGCTACGTCGATGTAGGATGTTTTTTTATTTTACAATCATCTTCTATAGATCCCAGAGATAGCAACAGTGGTGGTGCAAAATTTTTGGTTCCCTTCAAAAGGCTGACGCCCATTTCATTAACCGAATTGCAGGTTGGGGAAGTCCACTACGATTAGGTAGTCTATGGAACACTTTTCATGAAGGTGTACAAGATGTGCATTGTCACGACTTTTCTTGACAATGAAAATGGTCTTGCAGCTTGGTTTGAAATTTACGATGCAATTCCTCCCCAAGTGGACATCAAGAAGCTTTACCTTATGGGTGCCAAGGTGGCCATCAAACAACCCTATATAAATATATCCAATGATGATGGCTTCACCATCCACATGGACAACCTCGATAACATTGTGAATATCATGACTGAGAAGGGGAAGCCAACTGAGAGTATGTTGCATCTAGATTTGGAGGACTTGAGAGAAGAAAGAAACATATGCTTCAGAGAAAAAAGTTGGTTCGTGACAGCCAAGCATTACACAAAACACATTGGCACCACTCTACTTCAAATTAGAACTCCTCCATTTCCAATGCTAATGATCATATCATTAATGGCCTTTTTTGTTCTTACCATAACATGACAAAGACGTGGTTGTAGATAAAATAATTGAAATGGGAATTTGAGGATTCAAATGAGGCCCTTCGAATCGATGCCAACCATCTAAAAGAACTCTACAAGAAAGGCGGGGCGCTACTCAAGCTGAGGCATTATAGTGCACCATGCAAATGTTGGAAGCATGAGAAAATGACTAAAAGTGGGAAGACATAAATAAAAAAGTCACTAGGCCGGTGTGTAGGAATTGGGGCTTCATCTCTTTCTTCACACATGACATTCCTAGGAACTTCCAATCAGAGTTCCTCTAGTTGCTGTCAACCACCTCATATTCCATATGAGGACATATTATGTTGATTTCATCTAGTGTGACACATGCCTTACAGCATCGACTTTCATGGGAGGAGATTCCTTTTCTTTGATCATGCTTCTCAAGATAGAGTAGTGATCCATGTTACCTACAACCATACAACATACAAGCATACATACCTATTTTACCCTTAGGTTATCTACAATTATTTCAACAGCTTCCTTGATTGAAAAGAGCTTCAACTCCTTGATTTGCTTCATCTCTTATGCCATCATACCATTATCCTATGAATTCCACAAGTTGGAGTTCCTGATGAAGCACTTGCTTCCTCTCTATATTGGCGAACCTTCTAATATATGCGCAACTTCCGTATATGCATATATCTTTCATATATGTGAAGCTTTTGTACATGAACATATTTTTTGTATATGCACATACACATGTACAACTGCAACATTCATATATACACAACTCCAATATATATGTGTATTTTCCATATGCGCATAACTTCTGTGTATATGCATATACAGAGGCTGTGCATTATAGAGAAGGTATGCACATTTACAAAAGATACACATATATACGGAAAAAGGTGCTACAGGACGCCCATGAGCTATTCTACCACTCTAGGTGCCCAACCCCTGAGTTAACCTAGCATTTCAATGAATTAAACCCAAAGTCGCTCCCACGACAAGGCATGCATACAACTGGAAACCTACAGTCGCTTTCATAGGCTTGCCTACCAGTGTCCAAAGACCCAAATTGGCAGTGCTATGCCAGCGACTCCAGGATTTAAGCCACTTTTTTAGGCCTAGAGCCCAGGTGACTGCCTAGAATTGAACCATCTCTTCAAATCAGTAAAATAACATGGAAATGATAGTACTAAAGCAAATACTTGTTCAAGACCTTGATTGGACCCCTACTAGCCCTGATAGACATTTTCTCAAACACTTAGTAAATATGCAACCTAATGGGTGTAAATAATAGATTTGAGCATAAGGGTCTCATACTTATCTGAGATTCACTATGAATCATTGTCTCCTTGTCACATTAGTTTCCATTTCATCCATTAGGTCATAGATATATTGATAATTCAATAAAAAATAAGAACATGATGAGAGCCACTCATGGCTGCTGTCATAAAACATGTACATAACCAACATAGTAGGGACAAAAATATCAATGAAATCAAAACCATATACACCACATATAATCCATCATAATACTCATAGAAATACCAGGAGAAATAACCTTTCATTAATGATGCAAAATCCAAACCCAGGATGGAACATTTACTTGGAGGGAATCACGGGAAGACAGAAGATAATTCCACTGTTTACAGACAGTCCTCATTTTGCCAAGAACTCACATGGGCAACCTTGCTAAACTCATACACAACAAATCTTCTGGGAGCCTTTGCCAGATTTCTGCTTCCATAGTTACAATAATTTTTCCCTAATGATTGAACAACATATCTTCCGTATATGCGCAATTTCCGTATATGCGCATATCTTCCGTATATGCACAATTTCCGTATATGCACAATTTCTATATATGGAATTTGTACATATCTTCGTTCATGTATCTACATCGTATATGCGCAAATTCCATATACAGAAATTTTGCATATACGGAAATTGTGCATATACGAAAGATATGCGCATATACAGAAATTATGCATATACGGAAGATATGCGCATATCTTCTGTATATCCCTAACTTTCCTATATGTGCATATCTTCCGTATATGCACGTCGTTTATGTATCTGCATCGTATATGCACAAATTCCATATACAAAAATTTTCGCATATACGGAAATTGTGCATATACGGAAGATATGCGCATATACGGAAATTGCGCATATACGGAAGATATCCCTAACTTTCCTTATAGACTTCAACTTTAATTACAACTCCTCATTATATGTGAAAAGGAAAACCAATAAGGGATTACATATCAAATTTGACTAAGAGAGTCAACCTTATAAACAAAGGTTTGTGTAGAAGGGAACCATAAAATCCAAGGTTAAATTTTCAATATAATGCTCCAAAATAAAGGTACAAAAATGGTCAATTCCCCCTTCTCCATCACATAAACCTTATTTATACTCTCATAAGTTGTCTAAGTTCATTGGGAATAGAAATTAGGGTTGTGTACTGTAACAACCTAGTAACTTGCACTCAGGAGCATGCAATTAATGTGGATTTATTATTTTTTCAAAAGTTTGGAATGCATACACACCGAGCATGAAGAGAATGAGTGTATAATATGTGTGTTTCCATAAGGAAAAGTTTTTATACTAGGTAAAAAGTCATTTTTAAACTAAGTTCAGTGGAAAAAAAGATATTAAAGCAGATATATCCTTGTTAAGAAGTCATTAATGACAAAATAAATGTTATAGCATATGTCATCTAATAAATGAGATCAGAAGGGAGGTTGATGGTTGAATTACATTAGAATACTACGAAAGATTCAGATAAGTGTAGCGAAGTGAAGTCCAACAACCACAAGATCAAAACACTATATTCAAACAAAACCAATGTATCAAATTACTATCTTCCCCAAGGGAGGCATATACATGTTAACATGAAAAGGTAAGCATGGTCACCAAATCATGTATGATGAAAATACATGAAGAATATATAGAATGGAAAATCCTAGACATGGAAAATACATATTGGAACCATGTCACATGCAGATCATAGCGACGATCAAATAAATAGTGGATCTATGTCTCAATGTATGTCGACAAAGCAACCAAAACTTGAGTAAAAATAGGAATTAGTTCTCCAAAACAGTATCCATTTCATATAGATAAGTAGTATAATATGTATAACTTGAGGAGTAGCATAAGAATGAAAAACTACTACAACCCAAGGTCTTCAATTCAAATTTATCAAATATACAAATATAAACCATATGAGTTGTTATAGGCCATTTTGTCACTAGGCACGTTAACTGGATCAATCAACATCATTTTACCCCTTGTCGTCACATTTGCACAAATCCCTAAGCATGACTCTCCCTAATCCTTGAATTTCTTCCTTTAACTGCTTCATTTAAGTGATTTTAAGGCCCAACGCACCCTGCTTCCTTAAGAGACTACGTTCACCAGCAGGCTGACCCTTGTTGGACCTGCGGATTACCAATAGGTTGCCCCTTGCTGGGGGTGCGCTAATTATATAAATCCATGAATAATAACAGGAATCTCAAAGCTTACTTCTCCATAAGGTTCTAGGAATTCTTAAAACCATTTACCTTGGATGAAAGTCTTGAATCCTATCCCTTATCCCTTGATCTCATCCTTCCATCAAGAGTGGATCTCAAGCCTAGATTGGGTAAATGGATAAGCATTCCTAACCTACCATCCTCTTTTATATATTTACTATCATCCACAAGCTAGCGGTTGGATTTTGGAGATAGATTATACCCTCATGTTGTTGTTGTGAGAGTCATTATTCCATGCATTAGGGTGACATAGAGATACACTTTGTGACAAGGAAGGTCAAGTCAACTTGGAGGAGCTCTTATACAAGACCAACTTTATATTTGGTTGTAACTCTCTCCGTTTATATTAATACAAAGAGTTCAATGTTTTCCTATATGTGATGTTATGATTTCATATATTTCAATACCGTGTTGAAATATTGAATAAAATGATTGGATAATATTACATAGATATTGTAGATATTTGGCTTGTGTTATCTAATTGTGGAGGTTCTAATTATAGTGATCAGATCTAAGATTGGATATACGGAAGATATGCGTGTATATACGGAAGATATGCACATACAGGAAAGTTAGGAATATACGGAAGATATGCGCATATCTTCCATATATGCCCTATTTCCGTATATGCTAATATCTTAGATATATGCACAGCTTCCGTATATGTGCAATTTCTGTATATGGAATTTGTGCATCTACGATGCAGATACATGAACGACGTGCATATACGAAAGATATGCACATACAGGAAAGTTAGGGATATACGGAAGATATGCGCAATTTCCATATATGAGCATATCTTCCGTATATGCGCAGTTTCCGTATATGCGCAATTTCTGTATATAGAATTTGCGCATCTGCGATGCAGATACATGAACGACGTGCATATACGGAAGATATGCACATACAGGAAAGTTAGGGATATACGGAAGACATGCGAATATCTTCCGTATATGCCCAGTTTCCTTATATGCGCATATCTTCTGTATATGCCCAATCTTCCGTATATGCGGAATTTCTGTATATGGAATTTGCGCATTTGTGATGCAGATACATGAACGATGTGCATATACGGAATATATGCACATACAAGAAAGTTAGGGATATACGGAAGACATACGCATATCTTACGTATATGCGCAATTTCTGTATATGCGCACATCTTCCGTATATGCACAGTTTCCGTATATGTGTAATTTCTGTATATCGAATTTGCGCATTTACGATGCAGATACATGAATGACATGCATATACGGAATATATGCACATACAAGAAAGTTAGAGATATACGGAAGACATGTGCACATCTTCCGTATATGCCCGATTTTCGTATATGCGCATATCTTCCGTATATGCACAGTTTTCGTATATGCGCAATTTTTGTGTATGGAATTTGTGTATCTACGATGCAGATACATGAACGACGTCCATATACGGAAGATATACAGATACAGGAAAGTTAGGGATATACGGAAGACATGCACATATCTTCCGTATATGCGAACATCTTCCATATATGCACAGTTTACGTATATGCGCAATTTCTGTATATGGAATTTGCACATATACGATGCAGATAAATAAACGACATGCATATACGGAAGATATGCCCATACAGGAAAGTTAGATATATACGGAAGACATGCGCATATCTTCCGTATATGCGCAATTTCCGTATATGCGGATATCTTCCGTATATGCACAGTTTCCGTACATGCACAATTTTTGTACATTGAATTTGCGCATATACGATGCAGATACATAAACGACGTGCATATGCGGAAGATATGCACATACAAGAAAGTTAGGGATATACGGAAGATATGCGCATATCTTCCGTATATGCCCAATTTCCGTATATGCGCACATCTTCCGTATATGCACAGTTTTCGTATATGCGCAACTTCTGTATAGGGAATTTGCGCATCTACAATGCAGATACATGAACAACGTACGTATACGGAAGATATGCACATACAGGAAAGTTAGAGATATACGGAAGACATGCGCATATCTTCCGTATATGCCCAATTTTCGTATATGCGCACATCTTCCGTATATGCACAGTTTCCGTATATGCGCAATTTCTGTATATGGAATTTGCGCATCTACGATGCAGATACATGAACGATGTACATATACGGAAGATATGCACATACAGGAAAGTTAGGGATATAAGGAAGACATGTGCATATCTTCCGTATATGCCCAGTTTCCATATATGCGCACATCTTCCGTATATGTGCAATTTTTGTATATGGAATTTGCGCATCTGCGATGCAGACACATGAACGACGTGCATATACGGAAGATATGCCCATACAGGAAAGTTAGGGGTATAGGGAAGACATGCGCATATCTTCCGTATATGCACATTTTCCGTATACGTGCAATTTTTGTACATTGAATTTGCGCATATACGATGCAGATACATAAATGACGTGCATATATGGAAGATATGCACATACAGGAAAGTTAGGGATATACGGAAGATATGCGCATATCTTCCGTATATGCCCAATTTCCGTATATGTGCATATCTTCCGTGTATGCACAGTTTTCGTATAAGCGCAATTTCGGTATATGGAATTTGCGCATCTACGATGCATATACATGAACGACGTGCATATACGGAAGATATGCACATACAGGAAAGTTAGAGATATACGGAAGACATGCGCATATCTTCCGTATATACCCAATTTTCGTATATGCGCACATCTTCCATATATGCACAGTTTCCGTATATGCGCAATTTCTGTATATAGAATTTGCGTATCTACGATGCAGATACATGAACGACGTGCATATACGGAAGATATGCACATACAGGAAAGTTAGGGATATACGGAAGACATGCGCATATCTTCCGTATATGCCCAGTTTCCGTATATGCGCACATCTTCCGTATATGCCCAATTTCCGTATATGCGCAATTTCTGTATATGGAATTTGCGCATCTGCGATGCAGATACATGAACGACGTGCATATACGGAAGATATGCACATACAAGAAAGTTAGGGGTATACGGAAGACATGCGCATATCTTCCGTATATGTGCAATTTCCGTATATGCACAGTTTCCGTATATGCGCAATTTTTGTATATAGAATTTGTGCATCTACAATGCAAATACATGAACGACGTGCATATACGGAAGATATGTACATACAAAAATTTTAGGGATATATGGAAGACATGCGCATATCTTCCGTATATGCGCAATTTCCGTATATGCGCATATCTTCCGTATATGCACAGTTTCTGTATATTCGCAATTTCTGTATATTGAATTTGCGCATATACGATGCAGAGACATAAACGACGTGCATATATAGAAGATATGCACATACAGGAAAGTTAGGGATATACGGAAGATATGCGCATATCTTCCGTATATGCTCAATTTTCGTATAAGCGCACATCTTCCGTATATGCACAGTTTCCGTATATGCGCAATTTCTGTATATGGAATTTGCGCATCTACGATGCAGATACATGAACGACGTGCATATACGGAAGATATGCACGTACAAGAAAGTTAGGAATATACGAAAGGCATGCGCATATCTTCCGTATATGCGCAATTTCTGTATATGGAATTTGCGCATCTACGATGCAGATACATGAACAACGTGCATATACGGAAGATATGCACATAACAGAAAGTTAGGGATATACGGAAGACATGCGCATATCTTCCGTATATGCCCAGTTTCCGTATATGCGCACATCTTCCTTATATGCCCAATTTCCATATATGCGCAATTTCTGTATACGGAATTTGCGCATCTGCGATGCAGATACATGAACGACGTGCATATACGGAAGATATGCACATACAGGAAAGTTAGGGGTATATGGAAGACATGCGCATATCTTTCGTATATGCGCAATTTCCGTATATGCACAGTTTCTGTATATGCGCAAGTTCTGTATATGGAATTTGTGCATCTATGATGCAAACACATGAACGATGTGCATATACAGAAGATATGCACATACAAAAAGGTTAGGGATATATGGAAGACATGCGCATATCTTCCGTATATGCGCAATTTCCGTATATACATAGTTTCCGTATATTCGCAATTTCTGTATATTGAATTTGCGCATATACGATGCAGAGACATAAACGATGTGCATATACGGAAGATTTGCACATACAGGAAAGTTAGGGATATACGGAAGATATGCGCATATCTTCCGTATATGTCAAATTTTGGTATAAGCGCACATCTTCGGTATATGCACAGTTTCTGTATAAGCGCAATTTCTGTATATGGAATTTGCGCATCTACAATGTAGATACATGAACGACGTGCATATACGGAAGATATGCACGTACAAGAAAGTTAGGGATATACGGAAGACATGCGCATATCTTCCGTATATGCGCAATTTCTGTATATGGAATTTGCGCATCTACGATGCAGATACATAAACGACATGCATATACGGAACATATACACATAAAAGAAAGTTTGGGATATACGGAAGACATGCGCATATCTTCCGTATATGCCCAGTTTTCGTATATGCGCACATCTTCCGTATATGCCCAATTTCCATATATGCGCAATTTATGTATATGGAATTTGCACATCTGCGATGCAGATACATGAACGATGTGCATATACGGAAGATATGCACATACAAGAAAGTTAGGGGTATACGGAAGACATGCGCATATCTTCCGTATATGCGCAATTTCCGTATATGCGGATATCTTCCGTATATGTGCAATTTCCGTATATGCGCAATTTCTATACATTGAACTTGCGCATATACGATGCAGATACATAAACGACGTACATATACGGAAGATATGCACATACAGGAAAGTTAGGGATATACGGAAGATATGCGCATATCTTTCGTATATGCCCAATTTCCGTATATGCGCATATCTTCCGTGTATGCACAGTTTCCGTATATGCGCAATTTCTTTATATGGAATTTGCACATCTACGATGCAGATACATGAACGACGTGCATATACGGAAGATATGCACATACAGGAAAGTTAGGGATATATGGAAGACATGCGCATATCTTTCGTATATGCCCAATTTCCGTATATGCGCACATCTTCCGTATATGCACAGTTTTCGTATATGCGCAATTTCTGTATATGGAATTTGCGCATCTACGATGCAGATACATGAACGACGTGCATATATGGAAGATATGCACATACAGGAAAGTTAGGGATATACGGGAGACATGCGCATATCTTCCTTATATGCCCAGTTTCCGTATATGCCCAATTTCTGTATATGCACAATTTTTGTATACGGAATTTGCGCATCTGCGATGCAGACACATAAACGACGTGCATATACGGAAGATATGCACATACAAGAAAGTTAGGAGTATACGTAAGACATGCGCATATCTTCCGTATATACGCAATTTCCGTATATGCACAGTTTCTGTATATGCACAATTTCTGTACATAGAATTTGCGCATCTACGAAGCAAATACTTGAACGACGTGCATATACGGAAGATATGCACATACAGGAAAATTAGGGATATATGAAAGACATGCGCATATCTTCCGTATATGCGCAATTTCCGTAGATACGCATATCTTACGTATATACACAGTTTCCGTATATTCGCAATTTCTATATATTGAATTTGCGCATATACGATGCAGAGACATAAATGACGTGCATATACCGAAAATATGGACATACAGGAAAGTTAGGGATATACGGAAGATATGCGGAAGATATGCGCATATCTTCCGTATATGCCCAATTTTCGTATAAGCGCATATTTTTCGTATAAGCGCAATTTCTGTATATGGAATTTGCGCATCTACGATGTAGATATATGAACGATGTGCATATACGGAAGATATGCATGTACATGAAAGTTAGGGATATACGGAAGACATATGCATATCTTCCGTATATGCCCAATTTCCGTATATGTGCACATCTTCCGTATATGCAAAGTCTCCGTATATGCGCAATTTCTGTATATGGAATTTAAGCATCTACGATGCAGATACATGAACGACGTGCCTATAAGGAAGATATGCACATACAGGAAAGTTAGGTATATACGGAAGACATACGCATATCTTCCGTATATGCGCAATTTCTGAATATGTGCACATCTTCCGTATCTGCACAGTTTCCATATATGCGCAATTTATGTATATTGAATTTGTACATATACGATGCAGATACATAAACGACATGCCTATATGGAAGATATGCACATACAAGAATGTTAGGGATATACGGAAGATATGCGCATATCTTCCGTATATGCCCAATTTCCGTATATGCGCATATCTTCCATATAAGCACAGTTTCCGTATATGCACAATTTTTGTATATGGAATTTGTGCATCTACGATGCAGATACATGAACGACGTGCATATACGAAGATATGCACATACGGGAAAGTTAGGTATATACGGAAGACATACGCATATCTTCCGTATATGCACAGTTTCCGTATATGCGCAATTTCTGTATATTAAATTTGCGCATATACGATACAGATACATAAACGACATGCATATACGGAAGATGTGCACATACACGCAAATTAGGCATATACGGAAGATATGCGCATGTCTTCCGTATATCCCTAACTTTCCTGTATGTGCATATCTTCCGTATATGCACGTCGTTTATGTCTCTGCATCATATATGCGCAAATTCAATATACAGAAATTGCGAATATACGGAAACTGTGCATATACAGAAGATATGCGCATATACGGAAATTGCGCATATACAGAAGATATGCGCATGTCTTCCATATATCCCTAACTTTTCTGTATGTACATATCTTCCGTATATGCACGTCGTTCATGTATTTGCATCGTAGATGCGCAAATTCAATGTACAGAAATTGCGCATATACGAAAATTGCGCATATATGGAAGATATGCGCATATACGAAAATTGCGCATATACGGAAGATATGCACATGTCTTTCGTATACCCCTAACGTTCATGTATGTGCATATCTTCCGTATATGCATGTCGCTCATGTATCTGCATCGCAGATGCGCAAATTCCATATACAGAAATTGCGCGTATACGGAAATTGGGCGTATACGGAAGATGTGTGCATATACGGAAATTGGGCATATACGGAAGATATGCGCATGTTTTCCGTATATCCCTAACTTTCCTATATGTGCATATCTTCCGTATATGCACGTTGTTCATGTATCTGCATCGTAGATGCCAAATTCCATATACAGAAATTGCGCATAGACGGAAATTGTGCGTATACGGAAGATGTGCGCATATACCGAAATTGGGCAAATACGGAAGATATGCGCATGTCTTCCGTATATCCCTAACTTTTCTGTATGTGCATATCTTCCGTATATGCACGTCGTTCATGTATCTGCATCGTAGATGCGCAAATTCCATATACAGAAATTGCGCATATACGGAAACTGTGCATACATGGAACATATGCGCATATACAGAAATTCGGCATATACTATATATATGCGCATATTTTCCGTATATCCCTAACTTTCCTGTATGTGCATATCTTCCGTATATGCACGTCGTTTATGTATTTGCATCGTATATGCACAAATTCAATGTACAGAAATTGCGCATATACGGAAACTGTGCATATACGGAAGATATGCACATACACAGAAATTGCGCATATACGAAAGATATGCGCATGTCTTCTGTATACCCCTAACTTTCCTGTATGGGCATATCTTCCGTATATGCAGGTCGTTCATGTATCAGCATCGCAGATGCGCAAATTCCATATACCGAAATTGCGCATATACGGAAAGTGGGCATATACGGAAGATGTGCGGATATACAGAAACTGGGCATATACGGAAGATATGCGCATGTCTTCCGTATATCCCTAACTTTCCTGTATGTGCATATCTTCCATATATGCATGTCGTTCATGTATCTGCATCATAGATGCGCAAATTCCATATACAGAAATTGCGCATATACGGAAACTGTGCATATACGGAAGATGTGCGCATATAAAGAAATTTGGCATATACGGAAGATATGCGCATGTCTTCCGTATATCCCTAACTTTCTTATATGTGCATATCTTCCGTATATGCATGTCGTTCATGTATCTGCATCGTAGATGGAAAATTCCATATACAGAAATTGCGCATATACGGAAATTGTGCATACACGGAAGATGTGCGCATATACGGAAATTGAGCATATATAGAAGATATGCACATATCTTCTGTATATCCCTAACTTTCCTGTATGTGAATATCTTCCGTATATGCACGTCGTTTATGTATCTGCATCGTATATGCGCAAATTCAATGTACATAAATTGTGCATATACGGAAACTGTGCATATACGGAAGATATGCGCATATTTGGAAATTGCGCATATACGAAAGATATGCGCATGTCTTCCGTATATCTCTAACTTTCCTGTATGGGCATATCTTCTGTATATGCACGTCGTTTATGTATCTGCATCGTATATGCGCAAATTCCATATACAGAAATTGTGCATATACGGAAACTGTGCATATACGGAAGATATGCTCATATACGGAAATTGGGCATATACGGAAGATATGCGCATGTCTTCCGTATATCCCTAACTTTCTTGTATCTGCATATCTTCGCTATATGAACGTCGTTCATGTATCTGCATCGTAGATGCGCAAATTCCATATACAGAAATTGCGCATATATGGAAACTGTCCATATACGGAAGATATGCGCATATATGGAAATTGGGCATATACGGAAGATGTGCGCATGTCTTTTGTATATCTCTAACTTTCCTGTATGTGCATATATTCCGTATATGCACGTCGTTCATATATCTGCATCGTAGATGCACAAATTCCATATACAGAAATTGCGCATATACGGAAACTGTGCATATACGGAAGATGTGCGCATATACGGAAATTGCGCATATACGGAAGATATGCGCATGTCTTCCGTATATCCCTAACTTTCCTGTATGTGCATATCTTCCGTATATGCACGTCGTTCATGTATCTGCATCGCAGATGCGCAAATTCCATATACAGAAATTCCGCATATACGGAAGATTGGGCATATACGGAAGATATGCGCATATATGGAAACTAGGCATATACGGAAGATATTCGCATGTCTTCCGTATATCCCTAACTTTCCTGTATGTGCATATCTTCCGTAAATGCATGTCGTTCATGTATCTGCATCGCAGATCCGCAAATTCTATATACAGAAATTGCGCATATACGGAAACTGCGCATATATGGAAACTGCGCATATACGGAAAATATGCTCATATACGGAAATTGCGCATATACGGAAGATATGCGCATGTCTTACGTATATCCCTAACTTTCCTGTATGTACATATCTTCCGTATATGCACGTCGTTCATGTATCTGCATCGTAGATGCGCAAATTCCATATACAGAAATTGCGCATATACGGAAGCTGTGCATATATGGAAGATATTCGCATATACGGAAATTGGGCATATACGGAAGATATGCGCATATCTTCCGTATATTCCTAACTTTCCTGTATGTGCATATCTTCCGTATATGCACGCATATCTTCCGTATATCCAATCCTAGATCTGATCACTATAATTAGAACCTCCACAATTAGATAACACAAGCCAAATATCTAGAATATCTATGTAGTATTATCCAATCACTTTATTCAATATTTCAACATGGTATTGAAATACATGAAATCATAACATCATATATAGGAAAACAATGAACTCTTTGTATTAATATAAACGGAGAGAGTTACAACCAAATATAAAGTTGGTCTTGTAGAAGAGCTCCTCCAAGTTGACTTGACCTTCCTTGTCACAAAGTGTATCTCTATGTCACCCTAATGCATGGAATAATAACTCTCACAACAACAACATGAGGGTAGAATCTATCTCCAAAATCCAACCGCTAGCTTGTGGATGATAGTAAATATATAAAAGAGGATGGTAGGTTAGGAATTCTTATCCATTTACCCAATCTAGGCTTGAGATCCACTCTTGATGGAAGGATGAGATCAAGGGATAAGGGATAGGATTCGAGACTTTCATCCAAGGTAAATGGTTTTAAGAATTCCTAGAACCTTATGGAGAAGTAAGCTTTGAGATTCTTGTTATTATTCATGAATTTATAGAATTAGCGCACCCCCAGCAAGGGGCAACCTATTGGTAATCAGTGCAGGTCCAACAAGGGTCAGCCTACTGGTGAACGTAGTCTCTTAAGGAAGCAGGGTGCGTTGGGCCTTAAAATCACTTAAATGAAGCAGTTAAAGGAAGAAATTCAAGGATTAGGGAGAGTCATGCTTAGGGATTTGTGCAAATGTGACGACAAGGGGTAAAATGATGTTGATTGATCCAGTTAACGTGCCTAGTGACAAAATGTGACAAAATGGCCTATAACAACTCATATGGTTTATATTTGTATATTTGATCAATTTGAATTGAATACCTTGGGTTGTAGTAGTTTTCATTCTTATGCTACTCCTCAAGTTACACATATTATACTACTTATCTATATGAAATGGATACTGTTTTGGAGAACTAATTCCTATTTTTACTCAAGTTTTGGTTGCTTTGTCGACATACATTGAGACATAGATCCACTATTTATTTGATCGTGGCTATGATCTGCATGTGACATGGTTCCAATATGTATTTTCCATGTCTAGGATTTTCCATTCTATATATTCTTCATGTATTTTCATCATACATGATTTGGTGACCATGCTTACCTTTTCATCTTAACATGTATATGCCTGCCTTGGGGAAGATAGTAATTTGATACATTGGTTTTGTTTGAATATAATGTTTTGATCTTGTGGTTGTTGGACTTCACTTCGCTACACTTATCTGAATCTTTCGTAGTATTATAATGTAATTCAACCATCAACTTCCCTTCTGATCTCATTTATTAGATGACATATGCTATAACATTTATTTTGTCATTAATGACTTCTTAACAAGGATATATCTACTTTAATATCTTTTTTTCCACTGAACTTAGTTTAAAAATGACTTTTTACCTAGTATAAAAACTTTTCCTTATGGAAACACACATATTATACACTCATTCTCTTCATGCTCGGTGTGTATGCATTCCAAACTTTTGAAAAAATAATAAATCCACATTAATTGCATGCTCCTGAGTGCAAGTTACTAGGTTGTTACAGTACACAACCCTAATTTCTATTCCCAATGAACTTAGACAACTTATGAGAGTATAAATAAGGTTTATGTGATGGAGAAGGGGGAATTGACCATTTTTGTACCTTTATTTTGGAGCATTATATTGAAAATTTAATCTTGGATTTTATGGTTCCCTTCTACACAAACCTTTGTTTATAAGGTTGACTCTCTTAGTCAAATTTGATATGTAATCCCTTATTGGTTTTCCTTTTCACATATAATGAGGAGTTGTAATTAAAGTTGAAGTCTATAAGGAAAGTTAGGGATATCTTCCGTATATGCGCAATTTCCGTATATGCGAAAATTTTTGTATATGGAATTTGTGCATATACGATGCAGATACATAAACGACGTGCATATATGGAAGATATGCACATATAGGAAAGTTAGGGATATACAGAAGATATGCGCATATCTTCCGTATATGCATAATTTTCGTATATGCGCATATCTTCCGTATATGCACAATTTCCGTATATGTGAAATTTCTGTATATGGAATTTGCGCATATACGATGTAGATACATGAACGAAGATATGTACAAATTCCATATACAGAAATTGCGCATATACGAAAATTGTGCATATACGGAAGATATGCGCATATACAGAAATTGCGCATATACGGAAGATATGCTGTTCAATCATTAGGGAAAAATTATTGTAACTATGGAAGCAGAAATCTGGCAAAAGCTCCTCGAAGATTTGTTGTGTATGAGTTTAGCAAGGTTGCCCATGTGAGTTCTTGGCAAAATGAGGACCGTCTGTAAATAGTGGAATTATCTTCTGTCTTCCCGTGATTCCCTCCAAGTAAATGTTCCATCCTGGGTTTGGATTTTGCATCATTAATGAAAGGTTATTTCTCCTGGTATTTCTATGAGTATTATGATGGATTATATGTGGTGTATATGGTTGTGATTTCATTGATATTTTTGTCCCTACTATGTTGGTTATGTACATGTTTTATGACAGCAGCCATGAGTGGCTCTCATCATGTTCTTATTTTTTATTGAATTATCAATATATCTATGACCTAATGGATGAAATGGAAACTAATGTGACAAGGAGACAATGATTCATAGTGAATCTCAGATAAGTATGAGACCCTTATGCTCAGATCTATTATTTACACCCATTAGGTTGCATATTTACTAAGTGTTTGAAAAAATGTCTATCAGGGCTAGTAGGGGTCCAATCAAGGTCTTGAACAAGTATTTTCTTTAGTAATGTCATTTCCATGTTATTTTAGTGATTTGAAGAGATGGTTCAATTCTAGGCAGTCACCTGGGCTCTAGGCCTAAAAAAGTGGCTTAAATCCTGGAGTCGCTGGCATAGCACTGCCAATTTGGGTCTTTGGACACTGGCAGGCAAGCCTATGAAAGCGACTGTAGGTTTCCAGTTGTATGCATGCCTTGTCGTGGGAGCGACTTTGGGTTTAATTCATTGAAATGCTAGGTTAACTCAGGTGTTGGGCACCTAGAGTGGTAGAATAGCTCATGGGCGTCCTGTAGCACCTTTTTCCGTATATATGTGTATCTTTTGTAAATGTGCATACCTTCTCTACAATGCACAGCCTCTGTATATGCATATACACAGAAGTTATGCGCATATGGAAAATACGCATATATATTGGAGTTGTGTATATATGAATGTTGCAGTTGTACATGTGTATGTGCATATACGAAAAATATGTTCATGTACGAAAGCTTCACATATATGGAAGATATATGCATATATGGAAGTTGCGCATATATTAGAAGGTTCACCAATATAGAGAGGAAGCAAGTGCTTCATCAGGAACTCCAACTTGTGGAATTCATAGGATAATGGTATGATGGCATAAGAGATGAAGCAAATCAAGGAGTTGAAGCTCTTTTCAATCAAGGAAGTTGTTGAAACAATTGTAGATAACCTAAGGGTAAAATAGGTATGTATGCTTGTATGTTGTATGGTTGTAGGTAACATGGATCACTACTCTATCTTGAGAAGCATGATCAAAGAAAAGGAATCTCCTCCCATGAAAGTCGATGCTGTAAGGCATGTGTCACACTAGATGAAATCAACATAATATGTCCTCATATGGAATATGAGGTGGTTGACAGCAACTAGAGGAACTCTGATTGGAAGTTCCTAGGAATGTCATGTGTGAAGAAAGAGATGAAGCCCCAATTCCTACACACCGGCCTAGTGACTTTTTTATTTATGTCTTCCCACTTTTAGTCATTTTCTCATGCTTCCAACATTTGCATGGTGCACTATAATGCCTCAGCTTGAGTAGCGCCCCGCCTTTCTTGTAGAGTTCTTTTAGATGGTTGGCATAGATTCGAAGGACCTCATTTGAATCCTCAAATTCCCATTTCAATTATTTTATCTACAACCATGTCTTTTTCATGTTATGGTAAGAACAAAAAAGGCCATTAATGATATGACCATTAGCATTGGAAATGGAGTTCTACTTTGAAGTAGAGTGGTGCCAATGTGTTTTGTGTAATGCTTGGCTATCACGAACCAACTTTTTTCTCTGAAGCATATGTTTCTTTCTTCTCTCAAGTCCTCCAAATCTAGATGCAACATACCCTCAGTTGGCTTCCCCTTCTCAGTCATGATATTCACAATGTTATCGAGGTTGTCATGTGGATGGTGAAGCCATCATCATTGGATATATTTATATAGGGTTGTTTTATGGCCACCTTGGCACCCATAAGGTAAAGCTTCTTGATGTCCACTTGGGGAGGAATTGCATCATAAATTTCAAACCAAGCTGCAAGACCATTTTCATTGTCAAGAAAAGTCGTGACAATGCACATCTTGTACACCTTCATGAAAAGTGTTCCATAGACTACCTAATCGTAGTGGACTTCCCCAACCTGCAATTCGGTTAATGAAATGGGCGTCAGCCTTTTGAAGGGAACCAAAAATTTTGCACCACCACTGCTGCTATCTCTGGGATCTATAGAAGATGATTGTAAAATAAAAAAACATCCTACATCGACGTAGCTTTGTTTATAGGCAAGAATATGGATGAGATCAACATGGAGTTGGAGGAGAGTTCACTTTTCAATTCCATCTGAGGTATCTCGAAGAAGGGATGTCTTCTCGAAGAAGGTATCTCGAAGAAGAAGTAAAAGAGCGTGTTCTGAGTTCCTTCCTAATTTAAGCATGACTATCTTCTATCATTCTTTTAGATAAACATTGCTTCCCTCCTCATTTAAAAGTGAGTATGTTCCCTTTAATTTAACAATGTGCCATTGTTATGACCAAAACTACATGTCATGGAATGGTAGATTATGAAAGTAAATTGTATACATTTCCTAAATTCATGTCATTTAATGTTTCACAAATTATATTTAAACCTGTTATTTCTAAAATAATGACACCTTATTTATTTCTCATTACGTTAAATAAAAAAATGACTTCAAAGAATAGCTATCGAGCCTTCACATTCTCCTCTGCATACTCTAAACATGTTATGGGATAAGACATACTTATAAAGGCATCTTTTATTATTCTTTTCATAAAAGCATGAAAACACACTTTTTGCTTTAAGAAAACATTCTACCTTAACCATTGGTGACATTTTTTATTCCTTTTATTATTAAAAATATGCAACTAAACCATAAACTAAATCATTTCAATAAAGGTTAACATTTTACCTTATTCATCATTAGAATATGATTAATTTTATAAAAAGTGTATTCAAATCATAATATTTTAATATAAAGATTCAATGTAATAGTTGGAAAGACCTATCTTATTATTAAAAGTATATAAAACAACTCTAAAATAAGTCATTTTAATAAAAATTAACATTTTCATTAATCATCATTAAAATGTGATTAAATTTGTAATAATTCTATTTAAATGATAATATTTTTAAAATAAATATGTGATATGATAATTAAAATATATATTTAACACTATTCTTATTGCATTTAAATTCAATTTAACTTAGGATGCAAGCTTGTGTGATTATGATCATATATCAAGTCATTTTTGGAAAAATCACATAGAAATTTCAAGGTTGATGCTTTTAAAATCACTTATAGTTCATCATCAAGATAGATAGATATGGATAATACTAAAATCAACTAGAACTTTAGAGAATAAATAAACAATCATTAAAATAAAAAAATAAAAAAAAAAAAAAAAAATCAATAAATTAATATAACTAATTAAAACAATAAAACATTTAAAAACGTCCCTCACTATAATAATAACATCTTTAAATTTATTATAACTATTCATTATTACTATATCTTCCAGAGCTAGGATGGATGATAGGTTGACTCACCTACAAGGTGTGCATCCCTAATTTGACTAAACTTTACACATAAATAATTAATTAGGAAAAATACATTTTAACATAACTATTTTTTAAATAATCAATCTTATCATAATATTGTGGTATCCACATAAAGTGTTAAACTTTAAAAAAAAATGTATCATAATTAATTTTATTCTTACTTTTATGAAATTAAAGTGAGTGTGCTTGTAGCTGGGGCAAAATAATCACTTTAAAATATTTTACCATTCTCATTTGGAATAATTCTCACATTTATTTATCCAATTTTTTTTATAAATTAATTGTTATAAAAATGTTATTTTATTTATTTTATTAAACTTATAAAAACATTATAATTATTTTTATCATCAAGTTATTGAAATTCTAAATTCTATATATATATATAGATAGATATAGTGTGAGAGAGAGAAAAAATTAGAGATAAATCAATAAAATATAAATAAAACTTTTTATTTTATATTTATACATTTTCCCCTTTCAAAAATAAGATTTGCGCAAACAATTTGTTATTTTTATTATATTTTAGTTATTTTATCTTTAAATTTTTTTATTTTTTTTAATGCTTTTATATTTGTTCATATATAATCTTTTGTATGTGTGCATTTACGAAAGCATGCTTATATAAATATGTAATTATAGAAATGGGTATCAATCTATTCACATAAATAAACACTAGCCTTTGTATATGTGCAATTTTGTAAATACACATTTACAAATATAGATATATGTATAGGTTGTTGTGCATGCACATATATGGATGCATTAATGGAAAGAAAATCTTATACGTAATTATATATTGAAATCACATTCGTATATATATAAATATATGGAAGCCAACATCCATATATGCATATTTATACAATCTAACTTCTACTTATGCACATTTATAGAGTCTAACATCTATATATTGAAGTTGATTTCTTTAAATACATATATATGAAGATCAGTTTGAATTTTAATCATTATTTCTTTTTAAATAATATAATTCTTAAAATATTTGACAAATATTTTTAATTGATACACGTGAATTCAAGTATTTTGTTTTCTAAATATTTAATTTATTTTAATATTTAATATTTATTTTTGCCCCTCCCTATTCAAATTGAAGTTCGATGAAATCTTGCTAATATTGATGGGAGCAAATTAAAATTCAAATGGGTTTAAGAGATGTATAATGGAAAATATGAATAACTGCTTTACCTTAAATGTTTTCCAGCTTTGTTTCAAGGTAAAAGTCACGACAATGATTCAAGATAGCTTTTCATAACTATTAAAAAAGAACATTGAAATATTTCAAAGATAGTTTTTCATCTCGGTAACGATTAAAAAAGACCATTGAAATTTTGAAAAAAAAAAATGAGTTACGAGTTCATACCCAACTGTGAGATTGAAAGAAATTTGATTCTCATTTAATTCAAGAAGCCCATTTGGAAAATTCTGGTTTACTAACCCCGGCATGAATCATTAATATTTATAAAATAAAACTAAAATGTTTTTAGTAGGATGGAGAAAGTTTGACCGAGATGGAATAAGTGCCCACAATATTTTCTTCTACAAACTCAACGAATATTTATCAAAAACATTTATTTCATTTCTGCGAGGTAATTTTTTTTAGCTTTTAAAGTGACAAAAGAGGTTTAAATGTTTATATCAAAAGAGGTTTCAATGTTTATATCATAATAGCTTTAAGCTGTAAGCCATTTGTCTCCATTTCCCATGTTTAACTTTCTAAGGTTTGCCAGCGTGTTTTGAGTTTGATGCAAATATAACTTTAAATCTCCTCCTCTCCTATAACACAGGCACCTAAATTTTCTTCTCTTTTTACTATTTACATTTCTTTTATCATTGTTGGCTGGGACTTCTCGCATGGAAGCCATGTAGAACACGGTCAAAAGAAATGAAAGTGAAGCATTAATGGAAAGTTCCCATGTTGAGGATGGAGAATTCCCATGTCGCCGAGGTACGGTGGTATTGAACTAGACAACTGATTATTGGAAAGATCCAAATCTGTAAGAGTGATCGTCAATCGAAACCACAGCGGAACTTCTCCCTCAAGGCGGTTGTCGGAAAGGTTGAAATGAAGGATCTCCACGTAACTTCCCAAACTGGCGAAAATCTTACCACTCAGAAGATTGCCTGCGAGATCTATGTTGGTAACAAGCATCATGCCTCCGATCTCGACAGGAATGTTGCCTTCAAGTAGATTGCGTGGCATAGAAAACGATTGAACTATATGCCTTAAATTCGCAACAACAGGAGGAATGTTACCTCGAAGCTGATTGTACCCGAGATTCAAGTCTTGCATTTGAGTGCAGTTGGACATGCTCTCTGGTATTGTGCCGCTCAAGTCATTGTGGTAGAGAGACCGACTACTAAGCTTCGTCAAACTGCAGCCAAGTTCTTCTGGTATACGCCGACTGAGCCGATTTCCAGAGAGCCAAAGCTAGGCCAAGCTTGAGCATTTTGCTAGCTTCGTTGGGATCGCTCCGCTCAAGTAGTTATCAAATGCCAGGAATATGGTGAACGATTTTAAGTGACCATAGGTATACTTCTTGTTAGCAAATTACCCCTCACATTCCAGTACTGGATGTTTGTAATATTAGCTAACTCGAGCGGGAGGGTACTCGTGAAGAAATTGGGACTAATCACGAAATCATGGAGGCCAATTCCTCTTCGGCAACGCATAGCCTTAGCTTATCGAAGGACTCTCTCACCTCTTGTTTGTCCATCGTCCTGTCGCCAGACATCATTGTCCCACACCCCTTCAACTGAATTTTCTGCGATCGTTACAGCCGCTTGAACCTCCGAGGATATATATTTCGCGATACCCGGCGCTACCAGACATGGAGTATGCACGGCCAAATTCAAAATATAGTGGGCGAGTAAATTGAAAATATCAAAACCGGGCGGGAAAATAATATCAAAAATTTTTGGGGAAAATTCAAATGTGAGATCCATCATGCGGATCATGCCCATGGTGGATCGTGTGACATACACATAAGCCATGGTTGATGGATGCGAATACATACCGAGACGTCAACACAATCTCCTATTAATCGGAATCTGTTTGCCGGAGAAACGATGCACACGGGTTGACAGCCAAAGCCAATGTCAGAACCCGTCTCCCAAGACTGTCCTTAGACTTTGTTAAGAGAGCATTTATAATGCTATAGGGTCTGAAATAGGAACTGCCAGCACTCAGGTAGCCAGCAAGAGCCAAATATCATAGGACTAATACACATGCGATCCATGGTAGAGATCGAGGCAAGGTCCTGTACATCTAGCGCCTGGGCCAACCACATACCCGATGCAAATTAATTCCTCAGCGAACCAGCATTAATTTCGGAGATTTAATTCGTATTCGTATGTCTGAAATCTTCGTTAAATTAACATCATATTTAAATGATAAATTATTGCATTCAATATGATTTCGATAATAGTTTTGCAATTATGTAAACAAATCATTCGAAGTTGGATTAATAGTTGAAAAGCACTTTAGCCATAATCATATAGTAATTGGGGTCAAAATATATGTATATAAATTATTTTTGTGTGTTGTTTTTATACTTGTTATTTATGGAGGTGTTACTTATGGTATCAGAGTGAACTCAGGTTTCCAAAAATGAGACCTCTGGGGTAAGAAATAACAATTTTGATGATGTGCATGTAGGAAGCAGCAAAGTTCAGTATAAGGCGAACTAGAAATCTACCACCTGGTTCCATAATCGGGACATCATTTCAGGAAGGCAATTCAAAGCTTTGGGTGTAGCTGGGCAATGATACGCAAAATCCCAACATAGACCTCCGAACCATTGTCCAAGAACTGAAAGGTGAGCTGGCCCGACTCTGCGTAGACAATGAAAGACTGATGCAGGAACAAGAAAAAAATCTAAAGAGCTTATCAGATAGACAATATCACCGTCCACTAGCCCCTAGTCCGGAGCATGGCCACACGACTAGGGAACAAGAATTCCAAACTGAAAACATGGAGACAGAAAGAGGAGAAGAAAACCAGGAGGAAGAATTAGGAAACGTGTCAGATCACAAGACAAAGAAGAAACAGAAAATTGAACTCCAAGGAGAGTTTCAAAAAATCAAGCCTCCTCTCTTTGAGGGGTAACAAGAAGAGGTTGCGGAAGCATGCTTAATTAATATGAACAAATATTTCCATTTGTATGAATATGATTACAATTTGAAGGTCCGTCTGGCCATTTTCCAGCTTCAAGGGAAAGCTACATTATGGTGGGAAGAAGTAAAAATAGTCCATAGAGTCAATGAATAGAGTATAACTTGGGATAAATTCCAAAAAAATTTCAAGGAAAAGTATTTGACCGAGAGATTTTATTATGAGAAAGTTAAGGAGTTCCATGACCTCCCTTGGGCCAAATGACCATGGATGATTTTATAAGAAAATTCACCTCTTTGTTGCGATATGTTCCTTATATTGGCGAAGAAAAAGCCAAAGTACAACAGTTTGTCAGCAGTCTTCCGTTATTTATGAAAGAACGACTGGAGTTTGATAATCCAAAAACCATGGACGAGGTCATTCGGAAAGCACGAATCCGTTATGAGCAGAATAAACCAAAGGGAGATACAAGTAAAAGGTGGGTAGGCAAGAAGGGAAATAAATTCATTTCCAGCCATAAGGGAAATAAGAACAACAACAACAACAAGGGACTATATAATGGTCAAGGTAGTGGAATGTGAATTTTAGAATAGTCCAAGAAATTTTGATATAGTCAATAGTTAAATTTATTATTGTTTGTTAAATTTTCATCATATTCCAAAATCTCAAGATAAGGATGACCATTAGTTGATGTAAGGATTTTGATCTGAGAGCCAGATTGATTGCACAAATCAACGAAGGAAACGAAACTGAAGTGGTTCCTCTAATGACTTTTGCCATTGCATATACAAAGCAAGGATGTCGAAACGGGTATAAAACTAAATTTTCGACAATGGATACGAACTTATTTCTTTATCTCCTGTCCATAGGCCACCGCGTACTCACTTTCCACCTACTTCTCTAGTGGGGATCACAATGGCCTTAGAACTTAAAAAGTGGACATTAGAACTTTTAAATAATTTATTTTTTACAATTATTAAATTAAATTTATTTAATTTTTGATTGTTTCAAAAGAGAGGGACTCTTATTTAGTAATTATTACTTCGGACTCCTCATTAAATAATGACAACTCATTTGCACCATGTAGAAAACGATAAGTGACATGACATGTTATTGTAAAGCCATAGTCTAACTAGCCGGAGGAATTGCTCAGAAAGTTATGGAAATTCCGGTCATATTTAGAGAAAATACGGCAAGGATTTTTGTAAGCGCAAGTTATAGTTGTTAAACTTCAAAATTTTAGGTGTCGTAGACGTTTTTGATGGTGTTGAATCCATTTCCACCATCAAAAACATGATTCAAACACTGCCTCAACAAGATTTTTTGAAATTTTTTTGCCCGGATTCCAGCCACTTTTGGTCATCTGGGCAATTCCTTCGCCTCAGTAGACGACTCCTAATGTAAATATTTTTTATAGCTATTTACAAATAAATAAATATATCTTTCAATAACTACCTATTTAAATATGCATAAACTTTATATACATTAGACTTTATTGCTTCTTATTATGAACTTAATCTTTAGTACAATTAAAAAAAGTTATATAAAATATAAAAATTCTAATAGTATTTATTGAGTCTGCAATATGTGAAATCATATCATCGATTACAAGAAACTTAATTTTCATTGCTGCCATTTGAACATATGGTTACTGCGAATCAGGTTCTTAGCATCGAGATGGATTTCAGACTTTCGAGGTAATCAATTCGCTAATTTATGCTCTTCGGTGGCTCTATTCTCCATCGTGGTGTTAATATATTATCCATTGTAGCATTTTAATATTGTCCATTTGTCATTAATATATTCTAGTAGTGATAGCATACATTAGTCTAATCGCAAAAGTGGAAACATGGATTTCAGTCTTTCAAGGTAATCAACTCGCTAATTAAATTCTCTTTGGTGGCTCTATTCTCCATCACAGTGTTAATATATTATCCATTGTAGCATTTTAATATTGTCCATTTGTCATTAATATATTCTAGCAGTGATAGCATACATTAGTATAATCACAAAGGTGGAATATTGGAATAATGATAGCCATGCGATAGTCTTATGGCGATGACTGCAATACAGATAGCCCATCTCCATGTCATTACATTATCTTTATTGTGAATCAGGTTCCGAGCATCGAGATGGATTTCAGATGCAACCTGTCTTTCTGGGTAATTTGTGATTAAATTCATATCAGGTTTTATACTCTTCCACTTTTCCTTATTGGAAATCACTAGAAGAACAGAGGTAGTAGGAACCTAGAAGAACAGAGGTAGTAGGAACCTATCACTAAATAACTCATTTAGCAGGTAGCGGAGATAATGGAACTGGCATTAAACGATATCACCAAAAAATAGAGGTAGTAGGAACTGGAAAGAACATTTGTAGCATCTGTGCAACTGATTGAAGGTATGGCTTGCTACAATATTTGTACTTTTGTTTTCTTTTGTTTCCTCTCTGGTTTTCTTCTATTCAGTTTTTTCATTGTAACTTTCTTTCCTCTGTGTTGTTGTGTCTATTGTTCACTTTTCTCTAGTTTTCTTTTGTTTCCTCTCTGGTTTTCTTCTATTCAGTTTTCTCATTGTAACATTCTTTCCTCTGTGTTGTTGTGCCTGTTGTTCACTTATAGAGTGGATAACTCACTCCCACTACCAGCGTTGTAGAATGCACACATTACTTATATGTAATTAGAGCACTAGAGCTATAAAATGCACATTAGTTATCTGCAATTAGGGTTTTTTCTCGAGTGCGATTTTAACCATCTACTATTTTGCATTGCTGATGAAAGAACCAAATGATATTCTGAATCATTTTCGGTCGGTGGTCACCAAATTCAAGCTGGGCTCAAATATTTTTGTGAAACTCTAAAATTTCCTAAATGTTATTGAACTGTACTTTAAATTCCTTAAATTCCACTCTGAAACTTTAAGTTGTGATAAACAATGTGGAATAGGTTGGGCTCAAATATTTAGGTGGAATTCTAAAATTTCCCGAATGCCATTGAACTTTCCTTTAAACTTCTAAAATTTCACTCTGAATTTTTAAGTTGAGATAAACAATGTGGAAATGGTAATCACCATTGTTCGAATATGGGCTCAGACATTTTCCTAAAATTTTTGCAACGCCATTGAACCCTCTGTGTTAACATCGAACCAAGCTACTTTTATTCTCATTGAGTTTTAAAATTTCTCTAAAATCTGAACTAAACAATGTTAGAGATATGAGTATAAGTCTGGGTGGTATTATCGGTTATCACGTTCTCACATAGTAAATAAAGTATAATACCAGATGATAAATACCCACTATGATAGTTTGTTGACTTAGGGCTTTGATGTCATTACAGTTCACTGTTTACCCCTAAATATCAACCTTTAGTGAGAAAACAGATCATGTTCTCAATTATTGCTTTTGGTAAGTGGAAATGCTTGTTTTAGATGCATGGGGAGATGGGAACTCAAACTTCGTATTACAACAGTATAGCCCACATTAATGTGGGGACTGCAAAATTCGACCAATTTATAAACACAATCAGCTCTTTATGCCGAAAAAGGGTGTGAACCCCTATTTATGATTGTGGGGATTTTATTTTCTCTTTTTCTTGTGTAAATTATACATATGGAGTGCTTTGAGACATGCTCTGTTGATTGTCTTGAGCTTAACTACCAGGTTCGAGTCTTGAGGGGTAACTATTTCAATAGAATTGCCTAAGTCATGCTCCTGGCCTCATCCCCTTGAAACTAATGCATGGCAATGGGCATCTATCTCTCTATCTCACTCTCACTGTCTCACTCATTTGACTCTGGAGGAGTGTCTATTTCAGTAGAATCGCCTCTCATCCCTTTTGAAACTCATACCTAACGGGTGGGGAAGACCATAATGATAATGTAACCTGGTGGATAGTTAACATTATCTCGATATTCCGTTGCCTTTTGTCTATTTGTTAGGTCTGTTATGTTTTTCAACGTTGTCACCACCTTCCAAAAAATGGAGAAACTACAAGAGATAAATATGGCAAAATTGAAAATACAGTTTATGTCCAAAGAATGGTTCCATAACGCCTTTTAATTTTGTTCTCCCAAAGGTTCCACTGATATTGACAGTTGCAGAGGAGATTCACTCAAGGATTTTAGAGATGTTTTGGTTATTTTTGTCTCAATTAGATACCATCATTAGAAAAAGTATCATCAAAGAAAATAAATTATCTAAAATTTTCATTTTAATTTTAAGTTATAGTGTTTAAGGAACACACTCTTCAAGTGTTCGCCATTGCCCAATGACTCTGTTAAAGAAACTGACCTGTTAAATCATAAACACTAGCAATGAAAAAAGGATTTAAGTGGTATTGCTCTCCCACTAAACTTACAGTACTATATTTTTTGACTTCTCGTTTTGTTCCATTCTTGATAATGTCAAATAATATTGTGCTATGTTGTATGCATAGTTATAGATTAAGGAACTAAGTGATTCTACTTCAATTAAAGATGTTGCTAGCCAATTGCTTGCCACTTGAGAAATATCACTTGAAAACACTCACTCTTCATTCAATAATAGATCAATAAGTCACCACAATATCATGTACCTCTAGTTAATTTATGTGATTATAGTGTTTTCACCTTATGAAACAGTGCTTAGGAACCAGTGACCTTTAAGTACATGTAAGCACAAGTAATGAAATACCACTGACAACAATTCAAATAAGAAGCAAATTGACTATAGATTAATGCAAGTGGATTTAAAATAGGAGGAATTTCAGGGTTAGTATCAGCACATGCAATGCAATCAATCATTAGAGGCTGCCTTTTAAGCTGCAAATACAAGGTATAAGAGACAAGAAGAAAATTTCAGAAGTGTAAAGAATGCACCAGCTCCTAAAAGTACCACTGTCAAGGTGAGATAAGCCTACTCCAGCTTACCAGTCAACCTGGGTCAATCAACTATGACTAAATTTAGATTGGTGAAAGAATTAGTAAGCTAGTAGATTAGTTTTCCCTTTTAAATCAGGAGATAGAGGATGCCAAGGGACCAAAATCCCAAGCTTCCCAAAAGAAAGATTCACTTCTATTAATGAAGTTAAAAATGAATAAGTCTCTTAGACAGAAGGAAGGTTCTTCTTCTTTAAGAAGATTTACAATGTAATGAAGTTGCAAATGAAGAATCCTCTTAGACAAAAAGAAGATTCTTCTTCTTTAAGAAGATTTACAATGACCATGACAGAGATCTCCCTGGGAAGAAAAACTGATTCAACTATTATCTGATCTCAAAATCTTTCAAGAATTCAGTGGATCAACCTTCAATTACTCTTAATCTTCAACAATGATTAATATAGTCTATAATGCTTACGGCCTATGTGAGAAAGAGGCCTTCGAGGGTCACAACAAATAGGGAGAGTAGACCTTCCAAGAGGAACTTTTCACCTTCTACAAAACACAAATGATATGCAAAAATGATGCAAGGATTTCTGCATAAAATCAGTACAAGTTAGTTGATAATTCTGAAAGTGAAATTGAGGTCTCTTCAAAGCCAAATCAGATGACCAACAAGAAATGACACAAACACTACAAAGAACTGATCCAAACCCTTTATGGCCACTCTAGAAAATGATCACAAATTTCTAGTTAAATCTTATTCCGATTCAGGGGTAATTTTTTATTAAGTTTTTTATGCTTCATCTTCTTTAGAATCAATTTAAACCCTCTTTCAATTCATGCCTTTTTCATCAGAGAAGGAAAATATAATGGAGCTCATAGATTTGAGAGGAATAACTCAAAATTAGACAGGTATTAGACTCACGGTTACCTCGGGAGGTTGGATTGGGTGGGGAAAGAAACATTCTAAAAGTTTGCCAATCCACAAGACTAGTTTGAGCAAAATGCAAGCTTAATCAAAAGAATGAATTTAACAAACTCAAGCACAAAGAACCTTAGCTATCCATGTACGTAGGAAAACAATTTATGAATATTTGATATCATATAGTCACATGCCCAAGTCATATCCAAGTTTTCCATAGCTATCTTCAATTGGCATACTTGACAATTTTAGCATTTTAATAATAGCAAGGTAATCATTTATCTATCATATTCTTCACATGGAAATATTTCTCTTGAGAAGCCTTATCAAGGAGTGGAATCAAACATTGATGTTTCTCACACTCTTGGCATTGCCACAGTTACTAGTTTCTGGTTCTTGATATTGAAACCATCAAGCATGTTGAAAATGAGCATCTCCAGAATAACTCGAGCATGCATACAACATAGCACAATCTTATTTGACATTATAAAGAATGGAACAAAAGGAGAAGTCAAAAAACCTATTACTGTAAGTTTAGTGGGAGAGAAATACCACTTAAATCCTTTTTCCATTGCCACTGTTTATGATTTAATAGGTCAGTTTCTTTAACAGAGTCATCGGGCAATGGCGAACACTTGAAGACTGTGTGCCTTAAACACTATAACTTAAAATTAAAATGAAAATTTTAGATAATTTATTTTCGTTGATGATACTTTTTTGATGATGGTATCTAATTGAAACAAAAATAACCAAAACATCTCTGAAATCCTTGAGTGAATCTCCTCTGCAACTGTCAATATCGGTGGAACCTTTGGGAGAACAAAATTAAAAGGCGTTATGGAACCATTCTTTGGACATAAATTGTATTTTCATTTTTTCCATATTTATCTCCTGTAGTTTCTTTATTTCCTGAAGGCAATGAATTCCAAGGCATATTGACATTTTCATTAAAATTTTATGCATCATGGATTTTCATTATCAATTGAACTCCATGGAATACTTTTTCTCCAGGCCAATGAATTCCATGGCATATTTACATTTTCACTACATTTTTATGCATCACGCATCTTCATTATCAATTGAACTCCATGACATACATTTTCTCCTGGCCAATCAGTTCCATGGCATATTGACATTTTTATTAATTTTTTTAAATGTCATGCAGGCCAATCAATTCCATGGTATATTGACATTTTCATTAGATTTTAAAAAAAAAATCTCGGCCAATAAATTCCACAACATATTTTGTGGTAGCATTAAAATAAATCCTATCCTATTTGATCAGAAAAATGCTTTGGGGATTTTCAGGATCGATTCAACTCCATGGCATATTCCGTGATAGCATCAAAATAAAGCCAATTTTGTTTGACCTTTCAATTTGTCACCTATAAACCAGAAAAATACTTCCAGGCTCTGTTTATATTGTTTTGTTGCATGCAGATTTTTATTGTGGACTATTGATGAAGGAGAATTGCCATTTAGTAGAAATAGAATGACTTTGCAATCTTAATATGTTATAGATCTAATCCAAAAATATATGATAATATAAATAAACCCAAAAAATAACAAGATGTGAATATAGATATAAATGCTTCTTTATTGATCAAACCCTTAAGGTAGGGCAACACCATACATTAACTCCTTAAGGAAGGAGAACACTCCACAAGCCATATGCATGTTCATATAATAATCCTTGACATCTCTCAATGGGGAGTCTCTAGCCTCTATATAGGCCTCATGCATACAATACCATGGGTCATTACCATGGTTCCCTCAATACCATTTATCTAATACCATGGGATTATTACATTATTGCTAACTACTTGTAGTCCCTTACATGATACGGATTAACCACCTTATTTATTACTATGGCCTATCCCATTATTACATTATTCCCTTGGGTACCTCCCTTTGTACCCCATATTATCCCCCCTAGGTATACTACATTCCACCCCCCTTAACATGTCCCGTCCCCGAAACATGGGAAGAACACAAATAATAAGATCTACTCAAATGAGTAGTCCACAGGTACCATGCACATGCATCTAGCCATCTAAGAGAAAGGTGAACTCTCGATCTAGCTGGTGCCTCGCTAGCTTGAGATGGAAGTTGATCCTCGTAGCTCTTCTATGTTCATGTGTAGTAGGTGGATCGTCGTCCCTCTCTATATGCCATCCGGGGGTTGTTGTCCTTGTAGCTAATTTGTTGCCATCTTGTTGGCTATTTTCTTGCTGGGTGATGTGGGTGGTGATATGCTGAAGTTTTAACCAACAATGTATCTTTCTTTAATTTACAACCTAATGGAGGCTGATTGGTATGTTGTGGTGCCTGTTGTTGTTTCTTATCTTCCAATATTACTTCAACCACTGAATCCTCATTTGATGTAACATTTTCTACTTCAGCCTCCTTGGACTCTACCTATTTATTGATGGAAATATCTTGTAATGTAATTTTCTTCTTGTTATACCAGAGCTTTAGGAATTTCTTCTGCGCATTAATATTGATAGTACCCACCGCTTCCATCCAAGGGTATCCCAAAACAACATCCACATTATCCATATCGGAAGCATAAAAATTAGAATGCAATACATACTTGTCCATATAAATCTTCAAATCTTTATAAACTTGCACCTCCTCATTATTAACCTGTGTGTGCTCCATTTGTTTTGCTGGAACTTGCAATTTTTTTGCCAAATTGACATTTATAAGATTCTGCTTGCAACTAGGATTTATAAACACAATGATCTTCTCCTTTTGAAGCAATCCATGAACCTACAATAAGGAGATACCAGTAGGAAATAACTCCACATGTTTCTCATTATCTTGTTTTTTGGCATGAGACCATCTGTCTAAAAGTAATTTTTCAAATTTTTCATATGAAAGGTTGTACAACTTCTTTTTGTTCAGTAATTCCCACCATGTGGATGCCTCATCTAAAAAATGAGCCACTACCAAAAATCTCCAATGTTATGCCCATAATAACTTTTCTGCTTTTATTTATTCTTCAATAGTAGGACCATTATATTTTCCTATAAAATATAGAATCGCCATGAAGAGGGTTTGGGAAAAATTCACTTACTTGGCGAAAATTTGGAATTGTCACAGTTTAGTCAATATTGCTCAGAATCCCTATTATGACTTGTTTTTTGAAATGGAACAACCATTCTGCATCTGCCCATGTGATAGAAATCCCGATCTAGGTACTGGAATTTCCGATTCGCGCTGCACTTGTCCCGCCGTCACAAAAAATTTCTGAAAAAATAGCTGATTTTAAATTAGCGATATCTCCCTCATCAGGACTCCAATTCGACTGATTTTTTTTTTGAACTTGGGTATTTTTTCACAAAAAATCCAGATCTGCAATTAGATTCTACATAATTTGCACTAAAACATACAGATCTGATCTGCAAACTCGCCACCCCAAAATATTCCTAGAAAAAAAAAAAAAAAAATAAAATAAAATAAATAAATAAATTTCTCCACTTTGCCCAAGAAAGTGCTCTGATACCACTTGTAGTAGATCTAACCCAAAAACATATGATAATAGAAATAAACCCAAGAAATAACAAGATGTGAATATAGATAGAAATGCTTCTTTATTGATCAAACCCTTAAGGTAGGGCAACACCATACATTCACTCCTTAAGGAAGGAAAACACTCCACAAGCCATATGTCTGTTCATACAATAATCCTTGACATCTCTCAATGGGGAGTCTCTAGCCTCTATATAGGCTTCATAGATACAATACCATGGGTCATTACCATGGTTCCCTCAATACCATCTATCTAATACCATGGGCTTATTACATTATTGCTAACTACTTGTGGTCCCTTACATGATATGGGTTAACCGCTTTATTTATTATTATGGCCCATCCCATTATTACATTATTCCCTTGGGTACCTCCCTTTGTACCCTATATTATCCCCCATAGGTATACTACATAATCAGATTTACGTTGTTTATATGTGCACATGCATCTGTCCGTGCAAGTTTCAGTAAGCAAGAATAATCCTTACGCCAAACATTATGATAATAAGGAAGGCCAATTCTTATTTCCTAGTGCTGCTTTTATTAGAAAACAAATATTTCTGTGCCTGGTTTAAAATTTTAAAAAGTAAAATATGTCATAGGATCTGGATATCCTGCTATTATTTTACATAGAAATATTCACACACATTAACTTAAAGGAAAAACAGAGGCAGGCAAAGCAAGAAAACATACTCTCCAAGTCACTAATAAGTTGAGCATTAAGAAAACCCAAGTTACCACTTACCAGTAAGCCTAACATAAAACAAAGGAAATCCAAGCAATTAGGTCACTAATAAGTTGAGAATTAAGAAAAACTAAGTTACTAGTCACCAGTAAACCTAACATTCAGGGACTTAGAAAACAAGCTAGCTGCAGTTAGATGTTCTACATGTTTGCATAGTTGCAATAAAAAAGTACCATGGCAAAAGAACACATTATGCTATATGCATCCTTGCTGTAAGATTAAAAACCATAAAGACTACAGAACTTGAATCTGCACTCAATTCACCAATGTTGAGCACATCTTGATTATGTGCTTGATACATCTGAAGCTTATTCTTGTTATGAGAGTACATCGTACACTTAATTTTTGTTTTCCTACTTAATTGATATATTTAAGCTTCTTTCCAGTAACAGAGTTTACTGATTTGTTTAAACTTACTCAAAACATATTGAATATCTTATGCAATTTATTATGCAATTCTCAATGAGTAACTTGCGCAGATTTATCGTCATAAGAAAAATGACCATTGATTTGTGTTGAGAACTTACACTCACTCAATCTTAGTGGTTCGTTTTTGGAACTTACTAGGTAATTGGAGTATTGAATTCACGGCATAGTGGAGCTCGCAGTAAGCGAAATCATCAGAAAAATAGAGGTAGCAGGAAGTGGTTGCGAAAGAACATTTGTAGCATCTGTGCAACTGATTGAAGGTATGGCTTCCTGCAATATTTGTACTTATATCTTCTCTAGTTTCCTTTTGTGCATTTTCCTCATTGTCACTTTTTTTCTTGTGTGTTGTTGTGTGCGTTTTAGATTTTAAGATGAATATGTCTCATGTGATCAATGTTTATACATTTATTTAGGTTAATCCACTAGATTTTAATTTGCATTTGGTTAGCAATGGATAATATTGTTCAATGACAAGAAGAGATGGTAGGAAGATTGTAGTTCCAATTTCCGTCTCCCTACTTTCAGTCTAGATGATTATGGTGGCAAACATTGCCTCTCTATTGTAAATGGTATATGTTTTATTGTTGCATAAACAAATTCATACATTAATGTATCCTTATTTAATATTTCGGAATGAATTTATTTTTTCGGTGTTTATTAAAATCCTGTAGCAAATGGGAACTCATAGAATGATTTTTAACCTACCTGTTACCACATGAATTGTCACCAAATAGTGTAATACGTGCATTTGAAAACAATTCTATGGAACTTGGAAAATAAACATCTTCCCACCCTTCGGGATGGTCCAAGATCGCTACAGGGGCTTCCCTGTAAAATATTTATCTTCTATGGCCTATGGTGCCCAACAAAAAAAGGTATTGCTGATCCAAGTCTTATAATCAGGTATAATATGATAATGATCTGTTCTAGTCAAGCTGAAAATAAATATAATCAATAGAACAAAAAGTGAACTCACCAAGAACAGATCTATATTCATGGCCTACACATTATGTGTAATCATGTTGTTACAAAGTCTTAGTTTAGGCGAATTAGAACCATCTCAGTTACCTTGTATTTCTTGTCAACAACATCGTTTCTCTTCTCGATAGCTTGCTAAAGTACATGGCTTTTGTGATTTCCTATCATCTTCCTTTCTTTAGGTTCCTTCATGCTTTCGTTGTATGTCATAAGCTATTGGTTCGACATATAGAAACTTATATGGCAACTTCATTGTTTTCTTTTGTAGAGTCTCCTTGCAAATATGTGGGAGTAAGAATGTCAAGTTAGTTGCACGTTCTATTCCACTTTTCTCCTGCTTTTGTTTCATTGCAAATACAACTTCCCTATCTTGTTCCAAATTCCCCAATCTTGCAACAACAAGACAATTGCATCTAGCTAACCAATTTCAACAAAACAATTCACGAAATAACAATATAAACATGTCTGAAATAATTGATGTTGATAGTTACAAACCAAAAAAACAATGTGACAATGATGCGACTATTGATGATGTCTTGAACACCAACAACCTTTTTAGACTCGAAGCATTTTCATACAGTCCAGGTGATTTTCTTTTCAATGCAATTGAAGTCCTTTTGCATTTTCGATATACGTCCACTGAATTGCGAAATGGCACAATAGACCACTTCTTGATGTGCCTTGAACAAGGTCACATAGAAGCACTGGAATCATTCAATTACGAGCTAGCACCTGATATCCTGTATTAGCTTCATGGAATTTGTGACGTCGAAACATATTTGCGAAGAATGTGTCTTCCAGCTTCAAATGGTCCTATTGAGAATGAATGAGGACTATGGGGAGACACATTTTTCATATGTTGGCTAGTGAAATGGTTGAACTTATCAATAGGAATTTGGTCGTTAAGAGAAAAAAGGTATTTTCTATTCAATTCAAACAAAGCGACAAATCCATTGCATATATTGTTCCACGATGAGAACCCCTTTAATGGGCACTATGAACCATTGTTATACAAAAAAATAGCTCAATCAATTGTAATATGCAATGAATACCTTTCTCCTCCATGCAAAGATCTACAAACCTATTGGGAAATAAGGAATGACAAAATGCAAGGCCACAGATTGCATAAAGCAACAAACACTATATCCATTTGTGGAGATAGCATGTTCTTTTCACTTTTTCATTTGATTGCACCTGACTTTGATGTAGAATCCTTAAGACTTTACATTGTGTAGTCATTCTGTAATTTGATCATGTGCAATGCAAACACTGCATTGCATTGTCTACAAAAATATTTATCAAAAGATGTCATAAAAACTCAAAAAAAAGTTGAAAATTGGCAAACATACCTTATGAATATGGCAATGCCATTTGAAAAAGGTGGAATAGAAGGCGGGTCATTTTGTTTGCAATGGGAAGAAATATTATTCAAAGTAAACATACAAGAATGGTCCTCTGTAACTAGGAGCATTGTCAATTACTACCAATGCAAGAACATTTCAAGTCAAACATACAATATAGTGTCATTTGAAAAAGATGCATTTCACACCCATTATGCACCTTTGTCAATAGATGGACATACCAATAGAATCAATGTACATTGTCAAATTCTTCCAATAGAAACAACATCATTGCACACACAACGTGGACCTATGTCAAAAAATGCACATGTGCATGAAGACAAATTGCAATATGGTATTACATCAATGATAGAAGATAGAAATAATAGGTCCAATGTTGTATATTAAAACAACTATCACGATTATAGACAAAAAAATATAAAAATTTATGCAAACAAAAATCATAGAATAAACATAATGGCTTATCCAAGAAAAACCCTATAACAATTTACCTAGCCAACGTAGAGGACACACCTGAGCAAAAATGTCCAATATGTAAACAATTACAGTTTCACAAGAATATGAAGAGGATTGGAAAAGACTTCGAACAAATATATGTAAATTTATGTAAAAAACATAGAAATATGCCCAAGAAAGTAACTTGCAAGGTTTGCAAAACAACACTTCAAAATGAAAAATTGCCACAATTTGTTGTACTTGAGAACATTAGGCAGAACAAACCATTTGCAATTGTAGCCACACTCTCAAAACTTGAAGAATGTCTTGTAGCATTAAGCATTACATTTGCATAAATAAGACAATGGGGCCACAAATGGTCACAAATGGGTTTAACAGGATCGATCATCAATGTTCCTGTCCAAACAGACATTGTTCAAATTGCACTTCCACAATCTATGGAAAACACAACAATAGTTGTTGTTGCATTGAAAAGATGATTGGAATATAAAAATGCATTTCAAACAGGAAAATTTCGTGTGCATATTGTCAATGTGACAACATTGAAGGAACTATGTTCTTTGTTATCACTCCAAAAATTTCTGTAGAATTTATTAAAGAAAGAAATGTTCAGAGGTAACCATAAACCTAGTTTTAAGATTAGGATCTAACCTGCCTAATTCTCAGAGAGGGCTCTCTCTTTATGATTTAACTTTGTTTTAGTTAATTTATTTTAGGCTATTTATTGTTGGACTTTGGTTTTGATTTTAGTTTGGGTGGTGGGATCACTTACTTAGATTAATAAAGGGTTGCTCTTACCATTGGGCTATGGGGTCAAATTCCAGACAAACAGGACTAGATCAAGTTCTAAAAAACAATGTCTACAGGGCAAGATAGAGGAGTTACTACAGATCTCAAAGGCTAGATAGTGAAATGGTTTCCAATCGGATCTAGGGATCAATTAAGGGTTCCTTAGACCGGATTATGAAGAGAAATGCAAGAGGTCAACTGGGATGGAAAGCAATTAAGGGTTCTCAAATCTAGATATCAAAGGAAAACATAAAAATGATTAGCTGTGCAAAACAAAGTGTACTTAAACAAATTCTGAGTTGAATTTCCAGTTAATTCATTCAAATTTGGATAACATTTAAGTGTATGAAACACATAAGAACGTAACAAAATCAGGCAAAGAAGATACTTCACTAAAATAACTCATCTCATGAATCCTGTAATGAAATCTTTTTATTACTTGCTTCAGTCTGTTGACTTGAAAATTGGTACAATAACCCTTAGGTTTAAGATCAAAATAACTCCCCAAATGTATAGCAATCCACACTCAATACTTCGAATTATGAAGTATTTATACAAAAAAAAATTACAACATATACCGAACTATCTTGGGAACTAATCTAGGAGAAAGAAAAATCTTCATTGCAAAAAGATAGGGACAATTATTGAACTGATGCTTACTATCCCTGCTTATTAGGTTGTGCTGGCTTTAATCTTTAATCTTTTGCCTTTTAATCTGCTTTGTTGTTTGGTCTTCATGCTGGATGCTCTATTTACTCTGGCCTTTCATCTGATACAGTTTGACCTTGCTAACCTGTCAATGTCCTTTTATTGTGCCCTTTTACTTTTACTGTACATTTTACATCTTTACTGTGTATTTCTAGTGTAAATCATTTAGTTTTTTCCATGTCTCAGCATCTAGTAATTGGATATTTAGCATCTTCCTGTAGATCTCATTTGCCTCTATATACTTGGCAAAAGTAGGCTTATTGACAAAAAGGTGTTTTACCTCATGCTGGAGGTAAAGCAAATTCTCAAAAGTTTGATACAATACTTTACCAGTAGGTATACCCTTCATGGATGAAGTATTCACCTGATCTCTGGCCACTTCTCAAATTTTTCTGTTATAATCCTCCTGTGTCGTCAACTTACCATTTAGGGATTCGATAAACCTTTTTGCCTTGAAATCTCAAATTTGACCATGAATTTGTCAATGGCCAGTTGCATGGTTTGGCACTTATCCTCTAGGTTCAACATCAAATTCCTCTTGGTGAGGACTCTTTTAACCTCCAAAATTGTACCTGTTTTGTCTTGTAGCTCTAATTCCTGCAACTCATACTTGTTCTTGGAGTTGAGGAAGTGAATGATCCTTGTCGCTTCCTCTGGCATGTCTCCAAGATCTGCTTTGACTCTTTGAATGGATTCTGTAGCCTACTTTATTAAATCAATCTGTTCAAAAATAACCTGTATGGATGGCCAAATATCATTGATATAGTCAATGATATTGGCTCACAGTTGCTCCTTAGCCTGACCTAGAGGTTCATTCAGTGTCAGTTTCTTCTCCGGGATTTTTATTCTTTCGGTCATCCTTGTAAACTTCTGTTGTTCTTCTTTGTGCATGATTTGGGAAATTTTGTCATCTGTTTCTAGGTTGGTCACTTTCTCCTTAATCCTATTCATCACAGTGGTCTGGATGGACATTTCTTCCATTGCTTTGACCAACCTGTTTGCCTCATCACCTATAGACCCTGTTGTTGTAAACCTTGTTGTTGATGTAGTTGGTGTAGATGTTGGCAGCGTTGTGGCCACTGGAGCTGTGGGAGCCAAGGATGTTGCCAAAGTAGAAGGCACATCAATGGTAACTGATGGGATAACAGTTGTAGGGGCATCATCAAGACTAGCTTTCTTTAGCTGAATCAAGCTATCCAATCCTTTGTCCATCTCCTTTAACTGATCATTCAGTTGTAAGACTAGGTCCATCATCTCTTCATGATTAGTTTGCTTCTCCAGGACCTCCTTTGTTTGTGGGTGTTGTAAATGAGGCAGCTTAAGTTGTTTCTTGAGGGCTGCTATATCCTCATTCTTATTTTTTTATCAATTTCTCAATAGCCTTAATATCACTTGGATGATGGCCCAATTCAATGTCCAAGTCCTCCAATGATTTTATCCTGTGGTCTTTGGCCTGTGAGGAGGCCTTCTCCAATTTATACTAGGTTGTTACATTATCTAATGAGTCCTGTAACCTGTTTATAGCCATGGCTTTTCCTGTAAGGCTGGAGTAAATAATTTCTCTAGCCTTCTTGTGGAACTCTATCTAGTCAATGGGATGAACATCCCTAGCCAACACCTCAAAATTAGTCTTCTTATAGTCAGCCGAGGTCTTTGGTTGTTGAACATTGTGCTGCAAAAGTGATACCTGCATCTTTCCTGCTTTGATGTCAAAGGATGACATCAACCTGCCCTGGTTGGCTAGTGTATGTCTGAAGTATTTGGCATATGTCTCTGCCTTCAACTTCTCATTCCTCATCTTTATTTCTTGGTACCTTTCTTTGATGTCATTTTCTCTGTCATCTCACCTAGCAAAGGAAGAAACCTCAACACTTTGTTGTCTCTCAATCATTTGAGTGTTGGAGGTTGATGGATGCTGTGTTTCACCTGATGCAGTTGTGTCTTTGCTTATCTGCCCCATTATTTCAGTATCAGTTATTTCCATTGATTCAATGTTTTCCTCCTGTTCAAACATAGGATTCAACTTGGGCCTTTTTCTAAGCTCAAACAGTTCATTTGTAGTCTCCATGGCAGAACTGGATGCCTCTTCCCTATTCCTCTTTGGATTCTTCTCCTCATTGGTTGGGGTCTGTAATACAAGATGAATATTCATTGGTTCCCCTAGTTCTGGAACCTACAGGAAAGAACTCTGGTCAAATTTCTTTTCTAGATCAATGAGTGTGTTCTCTACATCCACAACTATGCTATCCATATCAATCAATGTGTTTTCCAACCACTCAGATTGGTTGGAAAACTGTTCAATGTCAAGTATGGGTGGTGGATGTAAGGTCCCAATTTGACCCTAAGTCTTAGCTTGTTTATGACCCCATGAGGGTCATATTGCCACATGAAGTTGTTCCTGAATTTAATCTATTGTAGTATCTTGTTAGCCTCTGGTCCAACCTCCCTTCTATTGAAAATGAATGGGCCCAATTGGTTTTTCATCTTAAACTAGGTCTTCTTCCTAGCAGATAGGAAGTGGACCTCATCAGAGTTGATGATTTTTTTTAAATACTCAAGCGCAAATATCTTCATAGGGAGGTATTTGGGAAACTTATAAGGGGCTAGTTGGCAGCCATAAACCCTAATCTCAGTGTGGTTCTGGTACAGGTACCAGTCTCCCACCTTGTTGTTCTTAGCCAACTGTAGCACCCTCTTGATTTCTTGGCTGATTCTAGGTTGAGTGTTACAGGTTAGCATGTTCATGACTGGGTATACAAATGAATCTATGAAATATTTATATGTAAATACTGTGGAGTATTTATGGATCAAGGGTGTCTAGAAGACTATAGATCTTTCTTTTCCCTTGGTATCCATCTTCTGGATTCTTACAGGGAACTTATCTGCTTGGTAATACAAAAACATGTGAAATAACACTTAAGAGTATTTGAAAACTCTTTCAGTGGGAAGTCTTGTGAATTGTTCATGCATCTTGTCTGCAATGTACTGAGCATAATTGTACATAATAGCAGGAAGCTTTCCTGGGGTGAAGATGGATAGAAAGGCTAGGATAACCTCATCCACATGCTCATAACCTCATCTGCATGCTCATATGTGGTGTATCCTAAGATGCATGAGAACATGGTGATTATATATCTTCTTGTTTCTGAAAAAATGGTAGCAGCATAAGGTGGAGTAACTGTAGGAGTATGACGGTCTTCAATGATGAATGTCTGGAAGAGTTACCTTATCTTAATCAGGTCTAGGGTGATATATAGGTCCAATAGGTCTCTAATGGATAGAGGGGTCTGATTAGGGCTAGGTTGGACTTGAAGCATTTGGTTGATGGACTTTGGTGTAATGGTTAATAAGAACTATTGGTTTGGAGCAACAATAGCTCTTTGGCTAGGGATATAATAAGCATGACAAAAATGTATGATATCAGGGAATCGGTGAACTTCTAGGAATAGGTATTTAGGTGAATTGGATTCCCAAAGGTGGATGTCATCAGCATTGTTTAGGAATCTATCCTTACTCCAGCAATGGAGCTTCAGAAGGTAGGTTGGGGTAGCAGTGTCTCTTATCTGGAAATCCCTGTCTGCTAGTGCCAAATGGTTGATGTCCAGGTGCGGGGTTGACACAGGTCTGATGTCCAGAGAAGTCTGGCAAGCCATTTTTAGGGGGAAAGGTGTGAATTAAGCTTGTGTAGGTTGTAGCAGTGAGGCTTTGAAAACTCTGGTGCAGTGAGAGGGTAATTTGTAGTTTGCAAAAGAGGGGTTTGGGTATTTAGGTGGAAATACTCTTAAATTTAAGGGAAAATTAATTAAATTCAATTAATTAATCTTTGAATTAAATGTATGCTTTCAAATTGAGAGGGTCATTCTAGTTTTTTTCTCAAAAAACCTGGAAATTGGTGGTTAAGGCTACAAACTAGTTTTAATGGTGACTGTAGATGGTACGGTGGCTCCAGCTATGCACTGGATGCTTGAATTGGGCATCTGGAGCTTGTTTAGGAGGTAAACGACTTTCAATTTCGGTTGCAGAGGCTTAGGGTGGCGCAAGAAGGTTTAGGCAACATTCACAGTGCAAACGAGGGAGAAGAGTCGAAATGGGCTTCTCCAGCCTTTTAACTGGCAACGGTTAGAATTTTGCGTGGAATTTATAAACGAATAGTGGATGGTTTTGGCTTTGGCGGGGAGGATATTTCAGAGGTCTTCGCAACACTTTTGGAGAGCGGGCAATATTTCCTTGAGAGCACACGATTTCACCTAGAGCTACCACATAGTAGAATAGGGCTCGAGCATCAATATACCCCTCATCCCCAATCGAAACAACTAATTTGACTTGGCTTCAAATGTGTGTTGACCGTTCAAGAGAATGGTAAGGACTACACCTTTCACACAAGCTAGTGTGGAAGCCATCACAATCAAATAATCGAACAATACTTCCAGAAGGGTTAGACTCACTTTTCACGAAATAAGGTCCATACAGAGATCTGAAGTTCTACTAGTGTGTAGTGAATGTTGTAGCGGCTACAACAACCCTCCAAAATTTTGGCTCGCATGCAAATTTCGAGCCTACCTTGGATCCTACAAGCAAGGGAACTTGGTCACTTGTTGGTAAGCTGATGATCTCAAGCTTCCCCTCCTTCATCTTAAGAGTTGTTCATGTTCGTGTTGGGTTTTGTTATATTCTTTCCATGACTAGCTCACGTAGTTAACCGGGGGGTTAGAGGGGGCGCGGAGCTCCACCTTTGTTGTCCCAATTGCGTAGCAGGGGGGTCACAGGGGGTTTGAGGAGTGCAGGTAACCCCACTCTATGGGGTCTGGGGTAGCACCCCGGAAAATTTTGGTTTTGGACCCTATGTTAGGTTGGGCGGACCCACCTATGGTTTTGTGCATGATTTTCCCACATAGTTTTGGACGCGATGGTTTTCGGTCCATGGTATTGAATGCTTCAGCATGTTTAAATATGTATTGTAACATTGAAAGGAACAATAATGAAAAATCAAGCTAGTAGTCCCGGTTTTGGGATCCAGGGGAAAATCTCTTTGTATATGTGTTTTATGTGTTATGCTCTCGCATTGTTTATTTTCTGTGTTTTAGAATTCATATGCAAGTAATTTTGTACGGGGTTAAAACCTACATTTAGTCTCAAAGCTATTTTGGCTTCAAGGGGACGCCTTTATTGCTAAGGGGTTTCACTCGGGCCTATGGTGGACCTTGTTCAATGGGAGATCTGCGGGATCGATTTTGGTGGTGAAAGAAGATGGCGAGCAATGGAAAGATAGAGATCGAGAAATTTAATGGTCAGAGTTTTGAGTTGTGGAAACTCAAGATGGAGGATCTATTGTTGGACAAAGACCAGTGGATCGTGGTAGATCCAGGTACTAAACCAACAGGAGTGTCCCATGAAGAATGGAAGAAGTTGGATCGGAAGGCTAAGAGCACAATACGATTGTGTGTCTCAGATTTAGTATTGCTGAATGTATCAGGGGAAGCTACGATGAAGGCTTTGTGGGCCAAGTTAGGGACTTTATACCAATCTAAGTCTCTGGTGAATAAAATGTTCCTACGGAAAAAGCTGTATAACTTGAGGATGAAAGATGGAGACTTGGTGACAGAGCATCTAAACGCATTTAATACAGTGGTAAGCCAGCTATTATCTGTTGATATTAAAATTTCAGATGAAGATAAGTGCATCAGTTTGTTGTGTTCTCTACCAATTCGTGGGATAGTCTGGTTATTGCAATAGGTAGCAATGCAACTGCCTTGCAGTTTGATGAAATAGTCTCATCCTTGCTGACGGAGGAGATGAGATAGAAAAATATGGAGAGCCAGAATGGTGATGCTTTGTCTGTACGAGGACAGTCCCAGAACAGAAAAAAAAAATAAGTCATCGAGTGGGAGATCTAAATCTCCAGGAAAACCTATAAAGCTGGTGTGCTAGAAATGTGGAAAGGAAGGGCACTACAAAAGGGACTGTAAATATAAAGCTCCTTATAAAGGAAAGGGATATGATGATGCTCCTTCTGTAGAGGCGAAAACCACCTCAGATTAAGGTGGGGATGTGAACTTGGCTTCTTCAAGTACACATGTAGATCATGAGCCATGGTTGATTGACTCAGGTGCATCCTTTCACTTCATTCCCCATAGAGAGTGGTTCTACGAGTATGAGAAATACGATGGTGGTGATGTCTTCTTAGGGGATGATAGGAAGGCTAAAATCGTTGGTCGTGGAAAAGTAAAGTTGAAGTTGCAAGGTGGAAGGGTTAGAACACTTTCGGGTGTTCTGCATATTCCTTCACTGGCCAGAAATTTGATTTCCATAAGCAAGTTGGATGATGCAGGTGTAAAAACAGTGTTCGAGAAGGATACCTGCAAGATGGTTCAGGGAGCACTGGTATTGATGTGGGGAGTTTGGATTGGAACTCTGTACAAGCTGCAAGGTAGCACAGTGGTTGATGGGTGTAACAGTTCTGTGGTTCCTGAAAGTGGAGCAGAAAATCTAGTGGTCTCTGGAGAGAAGACCATGATGTGGCATCAAAGGCTTCGACATATTGGAGAGAATGGCCTTCGAATACTTCATGGTAAAGGTATGGTAGAAGGTATGAATAATAGCTCTCTAGATTTTGATTTCTATGAAAGTTGTATAAATGGGAAGCAAAATTGTGTGAGTTTCCCCTCTGGTGGTAAGACGGTGAAACGGATATTAGAGCTTGTGCACAGTGATGTGTTTGGACCTGTGAAGTTTCCATCACTGGGTAAGTCTATGTACTATGTATCATTTATAGATGACTTCTCAAGGAATAAATGGATATATTTCCTTAAGAAGAATTCTGAAGTCTTTGATAGGTTTAAAGAATTTAAGGCTCTGGTGGAAAACTAGACAGAGAAGAAGATAAAGGTGTTGACGATAGATAACGGTGTAGAGTTTTGCAGTAAGGAATTTGAAGAATTCTGTAAGAAGTGTGGTATAGCACGGCAGAAGACTACTCCATATACACCTCAGCAAAATGGATTTGCAGAAAGAATGAACAAGATGTTGATGGAAAGGGTAAGAATCATGCTCAGTGGTGTCAAGTTAGGACATGAATTCTGGGCAGAGGTGGTGGAGACTGCATGTTACCTCGTCAACAGGTCACCTTCAGCATTGGAGGATAAAACTCCACAAGAGGTATGGACTGGTAAGAAACCCTCTCTTTCACATCTGAGGCTATTTGGATGCGATGCATATGTACATTTGCCAAAGGAGAAAAGAATGAAGTTGGATAGTAAATCTGAAAAGTGCATCTTTATTGGGTATAAGGATTGTTTAAAGGGTTATAAGCATTGGAACCCAGTAACAAGGAAGGTTGTGTATAGCCGAGATGTGGTGTTCATAGAGGTGAAATATGTTATTAAACATGAAGTCCAACCAAAGGGACCTGAGAAGATAGAGTTTGAGCTAAAGGAGGAAGAATCAGACTCTACAGCAGAGGAGGAATCAGAATATGAAGAGCCACAAACTCCGGGTGTGAGAAAATCAGTTCGAGAAATAAGGAAGCCAGAAAGGTATAGTCCATCTGCTTTCTATTCAAATTTTTCTTTATCTATTACTGATGATGATCTTAGAACTGTGAGGGAAGAAATAGATTCAGAGGATGGAAAACTCTGGAAAGAGGCCATGGTTGATGAAATGACATCTTTGCACAAAAAGGAGGCTTGGGATCTAGTGGAGTTGCCGGCTGGAAGGAAACCCATTGGCAGCAAATGGGTGTTCAAGAAGAAGACAAATGCAGAAGGAAAGGTGGAGAAATACAAAGCTCGGTTGGTAGCAAAAGGTTATTCCCAGGTGCCGGGAATTGATTTTGGTGATAATTTTTCTCTTGTTGATAAGGTAACTTCCATTAGATTACTGTTATCTGTAACTGCTACTTTTGATTTTGAGGTAGAACAGATGGATGTGAAGACAACATTTTTTCATGGGGATCTGGGAGAGTATATCTACATGAAGCAACCTGAAGGTTTTGCGGTGAAGGGTAAGAAAGAACTAGTATGCAAGTTAAAGAAGTCTCTGTATGGGTTAAAACAGTCACCAAGGATGTGGTATCAGAAATTTGACACATTTACATAGGGACTTGGATTCACCAGAAGAAAAGCATATCACTGTGTGTATTTTAAATTAATTGGTGACCGTGTTATTTATCTGGCCTTGTATGTGGATGATATGTTGCTGGTTGGAAATGACAAAGAAATTATCCAATATTTGAAGACCCAATTGTCCTCCAAATTCAACACGAAAGATCTTAGTGTTGCAAACTATATTTTGGGCATGGAAATTAAGAGAGACTGGGAAAAGAGGAAGCTCTGGTTAAACCAGAGGAAGTATGTCGAGACAATACTGCAGAGGTTTAATATGCAGGATAGTAAATTGGTGAAGGTTCCTATTCTTGTAGGTGTAAAGTTATTTGCTGAACTGTGTCCCAAGACACAAGAAGAGGAAGAGGACATGTCCCATTTTCCATATGAAAGTGCGGTCGATAGCCTGATGTATGCAATGGTCTGTACTAGACCAGACATTGCACATGCAGTGGAAGTATTGAGCAGGTTTATGTCAAAACCAGGAAAGGAGCATTGGACAGAAGTGAAGCGGGTTTTCAAGTATTTGCGTGGCACTAGTGATTATGGTTTGTGCTACCAAGGAAGACCAGGATTGGACAGAATGTTGGATATTCGTGGCTTTGTTGATGTAGACTAGGTTGGAGATCTGGATCAGAGAAGATCTACAAGTGGGCATGTGTTTAACTATTTGGAGGTGCAGTCAGTTGGATGAGTAAGAAACAATTTGTAGTGGTACTATCAACTACAGAGGTAGAATACATGGCCACCACTCATGCAAGCAAGGAAGTAGTTTGGTTGCAGAGGTTTTTTTCAAGTATGGGGTTAGTACAGGGAGCTATAAGGATAGACTGTAACAGCCAAAGTGTGATTTTCTTGGCAAAGAACCCTACATATCATTGAAAGACAAAGCACATTGATGTTCAGTATCACTTTGTGAGGGATATGATAGAAGACAAAAAGGTGTTGTTGGTCAAGGTGGACACTTTGAAGAATACTGTAGATGCATTAACAAAATCTGTGAGCTCTGAGAAGTTCTCTTGGTGTAGAGAAACAATGGGCATTGCAGGGCTGGATAAATGACTAAGCTCGCTTGTGGCCCCTTGTAGAAAGAAAACAACAAGTGGGAGAATGTTGGGTTGTGTTATATTCTTTCCATGACTAGCCCATGTAGTTAACTAGGGGGTTAGAGGGGGGCCGGAGCCCCCCCTTCATTACGTCGATTGCGTAGTGGGGGGTCACATGGGGTTTGAGGGGTGTAGGTAACCCCACTCTATGGGGTCCAGGGCAGCGCCCAAAAAAATTTTGGTTTTGGACTCGATGTTAGGTTGGGCAGACCCACCTATGGTTTTGTGCATGATTTTCGCACATGGTTTTCGATGAAATGGTTTTTGGTCCATGGTTTTGGACGCGATGGTTTTCGATCCATGGTATTGAATGCTTCGGCATGTATAAATATGTATTGTAACATTGAAAGGAACAATAATGAAAAATCAAGCTTGTAGTCCCGGTTTTGGGATCCAGGGGAAAATCTCTGTGTATATGTGTTTTATGTGTTATGCCCTAGCATTATTTATTTTCTGTGTTTTAGAATTCGTATGCGGGTAATTTCTGTACGGGGTTAAAACCTACAATTCACATCTTTATACAACATGTGTCATATTTGGGCATTGGGATTGTTGGTTTTCATTCAAAGGGAATCTTGTTTTGCTTCAAGGGAAAGCATGTGTGCATGAGTTGTCATCATCACATAGACATGTTTCACACACTCTTGTCACAAAGGTTGTTGCATCAAGTAGAGTATGTTTTATACATTCTAGATGGTCTACATTGTATCACTATGTATTCGTGTGTGATCATAGTCGATTCTTATCAATGTTTTACATATGTTTCATTGATCTCACACTTAGCCAATTTCCCAAGCAACTTAGCCTCGTCCAACTTCTCGGAACTATGCACTTTGCTTCTGCAACCCTCAAGATTTTTCCCTTACCTGTTGGAAATGTGCAGTGCGTAGAGACCCCAACCTCCCTTGGCATCCAAAACTGCACACTGGTTTCCTCCAGTGTCCTTCACTTAGTCGGAACCCACTGTCATCAGAAATTGTGTAGTATTCTCCCTTAATTTCTCAGTCTACCTTGCAACCTAAAACTGCTTAGATGTTTCCCCTCGGAACCCATTCGGCACTAGTGCCTTACATCCAGAAAATGCATAGTATTGCCTCTCAGCTGCCCAAGATGCACTACACTCAGAAACTATGCAGAGGTGTCCTCATAGGACCCCATCATGCAGCAGTGTCATGTGCCTTAAAACTGCACAATGTTGTCCAAGTTTCCCTATCTGTCTTACATGTGGAAACTGCGCAGATGGGCCTCCCATGGCCTCATCCTGGCAGCGTTCACTGCCCACTGAAACTGCATTGATTTATCTCTCGGTGACTACAGGAAAAGGTGACATGTTGAGACCACTCCAAAGAAGTTGAGGAGAAGGACCAAGAGACGAAGTGATGGTAAAGGATCAGGACTTCATGCAAACTCCATCGTATGCATGATCATCTCGAGGGTAAGTATGGTAAGTAAAGAGCACCTTTCAAAGTACAGCTCTTAGTTGAGTTTATAGGATTGATTTTCATTATCATATCATCTTGTCTTTAGTAACATGCATGTGTGAAAACACAAAATTCATTTCATGCATTTCCTCTACATGTCTTTCTTCCTTTTCGCTTGTTTGACCAACTCTCATCTTTGGCATGTTTATTACTATCTCACGCTTGTGAACTTGTTCTAGTGATGTTGAAGGTTTGTCTTTTTTTGTATGAGTTGTGTTCGTTATGTAAACATCTATCGCACTCACACACAAAGTGGTAAACAATGTCATGCAAGTGTCATCACGATCGTTCAATGATCTATCTCAAGTGTCGCACTTGTCGCTCTTTAGACAGTCACACTGAGACATGTTGTCTTGTTGGTTTGAGGGGTCTTTTCGTCGAGTCATGTTGAGTGTGTGTTTGCAAGTTCATGTATACATGAGTTCACTCACTCACACACTTAGCCATTTTTTTGAAAATCTATCGACTAGACCACCCTCCATTAATTGGACCTTTACTGAGTTTCACTGCGCAGTCTCAGCCCTTAGTGACTAAGCACTATTGCCCAGAATTGCGCAGATATTGAGCCTTATCTCCAGACAATCTCCACTATGCAATCCTGGAATCAACCTAGCTGAATGTCACTCAGAACAGCGCAGAAGTTGCCCAAGAAGCCATCTTAGTCTGCATTTCCCATAAGCCTCCTGTTGGTTAATTGGAAAATTTTACTTAGGTAGTGACCCAGGGCTACACCCATCCCCAAAGCTATGCAGAATTTATCACCCTGCCTCCTTGCACTGCCTGAACAAATTGCATAGACATGAGGGGTAGGCACCATTTCCTATCACTGCATTGTCCCAGGAAATTTCATAGTTTTGATAGGCAGTCCCCGTGCTGGCCTACTTGTCACTCCTCCTGAAAATTGCGCAGTTTTCATGGACAGTCCACCTGCTTCCTGACACCCCGCTCAGCCTAGAAACTGTACAAATATGTCTTGCTTGACTGCCTCCCAGATCTGCACAGTTCTAACCAGCAGGCTCTCGCAACCCGATCCCGACCTCCTCTGGAAATCTAGGCAGATTTCACTACCAGTGTCTCCTGCTGCCCGCATTGCCTTCCTCAAAAAAACTGTGCAATTATGCCTCCAAGCTAAGCCAGACCTCGCAGATGTCATTGTTGTCCTAAACTGCTCAACCAATCCTCTCAGTGACATCTACACAATTTTTCCCGACCATCTCCCGAAACCTCGCATCCCATCCTTACATGTGCTTTGTGTCGTTTCATAGCCTTGTTTTTTCTCCCAGTCACCTGCACCCGGAAACAAAATACAATGCATCTTGGTAGACGAGGGGATTTATGGATTTGATGTCGTCCCGTCATAATTGATTGCAGAAACGAGTAAATGGATGAGACTTGGCGTGACGACAAATAGGGTAAACAAGAAGCGCATGCTAGAAGACTTGCTTGCAGTTGGACAAACACACAAAGCATAGAAAGTAGCATGCAAAGGAGACACATGTGCATGCATGAAACATCAAGCAAACACCAAGACCATTCTCTGCGCACTTTTCCATGTGGAGGTGAAGCTATGGTACAGCATAGGCATACTCATCACTCATAAGTATAGCATCTCGACACGAACAGCACAACCAACATGTGCATACCAGCAGTGTTAGGTCGAGTTGTGTCATGAGTCACCTTGGCCACATCACTACTTTGGGTAATACTCGTGTGGTCAACGTAATGTAACTTGGAAGTCTAGGAGACCCAAGGGTGAAGTTAAAGAGTCATTTAAGTCGAACAATCATGAGGGAAGTCGAGGAGTCACAAGGGCCAGTTTCACCCTTGGTTATATATACCCCTCATTTGTACATGCAAACAAATTTTCACCTTGGCTCCTCCCACATAGCCTTGAGAGTCTATAATCTTTTCTTTGAGGAGCGAGCAGTGGCTCTAATGCTCCACTATTGGGCTAGTGATGGATGGTGTACGAATGTGTCTTGGAACTTTCGCTTAATTCAGAAGCCTGTCACAAGCCAACATGTTTTCACACATGTATTGTATTCATTTGTAATACTATTCTTTGGATGCTCATAATGTATGTTGCTTTAACCTCTACTAAGATAGTTGCACTACTTCGGTTGTTTTAGTGCATATGTTATTGGAAATGTGTTGTATTAGTTGTTATCTTTGTCTCACCCATGTGGACTACCCCACTGGACACTAAACAGACTCATTCTTGTAAACTTGTTATAACGACCGTGTACTCATGTGGACTACTCTATTGGGTGTTGTACGTGCTATTTGTTCACCTTTGTGTATGTGACTACCGCATATGTGTGGACTACTCCATCAAAAGTTGCGCAGATCCTGTCGTGTGGTGTGTCTCTACCTAAGTTGGGACTACTCCCTTTTGACTTGAGACTCACTCTCACCCTCCCCTCTATAGTGAAACAACTTTCACACAATTGACACTAAGCACTCACCAGGCACATGAACCTCTTTGTTTGAAGACTAAGTACATCACTCTCATGTGCTAACAAGCAAGAGCTAAGGCATATATTTAAGATAATGGAAACCGGGCCATCATACCAGATGGTACTCCTACACTAAATGGTGTGAGGTCTAGTTGGGACTTCATACTCGAGAGATCCCCTAAATGTTGGCAGATCCAACAACGTCAACACCTTGCCATTTTATGTGGATCAAATCTTCCTCACTTCAAGGACATTATTTGCATCTATCAACAACAAATGAATAAATGTGAAATGTGGTCTAATGCATTATGATATGTTCTTAATTTATTGAGCTATGCTTGATTATGCTTAAGCATTGTAATGGTATCTCTCAACACCGACTATTCTTGGAATCATTTTCTCTTTGATCACTTAATTGTCTATTTCTCCAACATTGTATTAGAGCTACTAGTTTAAATCACTGGCCTATTGCTTATGATTCTTTTGGAGGTTTTCATTTAGATCACTCTTATTTCGTCATATCTATTTAATGATTAACTCTAGGATTTGACCTACAAACTATATATCAAAGATTAGATATACATATAAACATAATGTGTTCTAGCATAGAACTTACACTGATATTAAATAGAAATAATAAAGGAAAATGGGAACAAGATATAGAGACATTTCAAACAATGAGGCACTCTAGTAGCTTACAAAGACTAAAATCCTAAATATGATGACCAATGGAAGTTTTTCATCATTGAGGAGACGAGTGAGGTAGTAGGGGCCATTACCACATAAATTTTGATCAAGATTCACTTTCATACAAGTGGAATTGACTATCCTTTGTAGGTTTGGAGAAAGATAAAAATCTATTTGATAAGACTGACAAAATTCAAGTGATGCAAATTTAGGAAGAGTTAATTTCTATTGATCCTCTTTCCTTTCAAAGAGTTAATTACTCCTTTACTTATGTTAAGTAGGTTCACTTGAAGTTGGGTGAATATGGAAAGTACATTCCAGAGAAAGATGATCATATCATTGAATGATCCTCTAAAACCTATAGACACCCTATGGAGATTATGTTTGACATGTCATGTTAGTTGGGATTCCATAAAATAAGGTGGTAGGGACTGTACCTTTAATTCTTTTTTGTTTTCTAATTTGGGTATACTGAAATTTTCTTAATGAAGAGAAATTATAGCTCAAGAAATATGCCCACTTACTAAAAAGAAGAGGTCAAAAAGACTATAAAGAGACCAATCATGTAGTCAAAATAAACTAATAAGTTGCATCAACTATAATGTAAATAAGAACCATAATGATTATACTTCAACTTCCAAAGGTAAAAAAAGGAAAACTACCACTATTGTAGAAAATTTGGATATACATAAGATTGCTAGAATTAGACTAAAGATCTGGAAAAGAAGGTAAGGGACCTAAAAAGAAACACGTCGACTAGAAGAGCAACCAATGCTAATAGTAGAAACTTACAAAAGGTAAGGTAGATAAATGCATCATTTCTCTTAGTACAGTCCTCTCAATCCTTGAATACTCACACTTCACAAAGTGTGTGGATAGTCAAATCTAGTTTTACAAATAGTATGGCTAAAGATGCTTCTATTCTTTCTTCCTTATGTGAAGCTACTAAAAAAATATGTGTATTAGATGATTATGCACTTAGTATTGCTAGTTTTGGAAATATTGAGTGTCAAAAGAATGTCATCAATAATGTGTATCATGTACGCTTCATTTTTTGTATCTCAACTTACCCAAACTACTAAAAAGGTTGAATTCTAGCCAAATCAGTTTGTTATGAAGGATGTAAAGAATATTTGAGAATTTATTACTAAATGAATCATTGATCCTAAGGATGAACTATACAAGGTACATGGCCTTCCTCAAATAGATACCAGATAGATTGCATTTATTTCCTAGACTAGTGACCAGATAAAAATTTAGCATGAATGACTTGAACACCTAGACTTCTGAATCATAAAACTTGTGGTGAAACATAACATGGTTATTATACTACCTAAAATTACTCCACCTAATGGATTTTTTTTTAAGAATGTGTCCTTGGAAAGAAAGACCAAAATCCTTTTGAAACAAGGAAATCATGGCGAGAAAAGAATTAATGGATCTCTTCCATAATGATAACTATTTCATGAATAAACCAATAGTAGCACGTGAGAAGTATGCTTTATCCTTCAGTAATGAGTATTTGAGGTATATTTTGATATATTTATTGAAAATAAGAGTTGTCTTTGAAAATTTTAATAAATTTAGGGTGTTGGAATAAAGTCAATGTGGTCAACTTATAAAATGTTTGAGATCAAATAGCAGTGGAAAATATGTGGGTATACTATTTGAAGATTACTAGTTCTAACATGATACCTCATCAAAATGGATTTGTATAAAGAAAAAAATGAAATTTGGTGGAAATGGATTTACATTTGCTTCAATGCAAATCTTTGTCAATTAACTTAATATGGGTAAAAGTTGTTTAATGTTCATATTATCTTATGAGCATTAGTCAAGCTAAATTTATTTCTTATTTGACCCCTATCAGGAAATGGAGTGGGTGAAAAACATTAGTAAAACACCTTAAAATATTTTTATGTATTATGTGGGCACACATTTCAGAAAATTGCATAGAGAAGTTGGATGTAAATATCCATGCTTGCATTATGATGGAATATTTTGAAGGGTTGAAGGAACATTGTGCTACATCCTATAAAAATTGTGCTTGTACTCCATCCAATTTGACGGCGGCCCTGAAAAAGAATGCTATGTTTAGTAGTCGCCGATCTGATGAGAATGTTAAAATCCATGGTGGATCCTCGTATCGGCATGACAAATGTTTATCATGCGGCTGCATATATAGAATTAAGTTCAGCGTAAATTATTGCAATGATTGGGAATATTAGAATATTCTAAAACGAATATTACTCTGAATCTGAGATCAGAAAGAGTAAGGAAATCATCAAAAACCCTGGAGCATATTTGTTGTCAAGTACATGATCCAATACTGACTTGATTGATGACGGGACCCACAATTTGTTTGCCCGCAATTTTAAGTTAAAGATTTTTCTAGTTTGGAAGATGGAAGGTAGCAGGGATGGAATTTGAGGGGTAAATAGTCAGGGATGGAATTTGACGGGCAAATTGTTCATGACAAAGGTGATTTTCTCTTCGGTATAAATTTTCCTCCTCTCCCAGCCATAAAGGTAAGTCATTTTCTAGAGATGGCTGAGCGGGAGGGTACAGTACTAACTGCTTGGACATATGCCCATTTTTTATAGTAGTATTTCCAGCCTTGCAACTGATGTAGGCATCAAAAGTGGCTAACCAGGGCCTCCCATGGATGAGAGGGTAACCAGTAAGATTGGCCTTAGGCTGGACAACTAGGAAGTCTACAGGGTACTCCCAAGAGTCAGTGGAGACCATCACATCCTCCAAAATCCCCTTAGGGGTCACTGTGGAATGGTCTACAAGTTGCAAGACTGTTGTGGTCTTTCTCAATGAACCCTGGAGGTTGAGCTTGAGCATGGTGTCCTTATCCATCACATTAATGGAAGTCCCAAGATCAATCAAAGTGTGTGGGACAATGGTTTTATTGATGTGCACATCTACTACAGGGCTTTCGAGGTCCAAATACTTCGAACAAATTACATGCCCCAACATTAAGTCAGAAAACTGTCCAATGACATTAATGGTAGGGGTGTCCCTTTTTTCCCTCCCTGGATGTTTGAAGCACTTCTCCTTAATTAGCTTGTTGTAAATATGTACATCCTTTATGGGTTGGAGAAGTGGAATTTTGACACATAGATTTTTCAATTCTCCTAGAAGTTCATTCTCTTCTAGGGTAGGCTCGACTAGATGAGTTAATCTCTTAGGAAAGGGTGGAGGATTTACTCTAGGCATGTTTTCCTCTCTTTCTTCCTCACTCTCCCTAGGTGGAGGTAGAGTTTGGTTGCCTAGGAGTACTCTCCCAGATCTCAGGTTGATTTCCTGAATCTCCACAACTTTAGCAGGATAGGATGTCTCTCCACTGTATACTTGTTGTGTTTGTCTGTTTTTTGGGTTTAGATTTGGCTGGGTAGGCATCTAGGGTTGTTTAGGTGGAGCAAGGTGTAAAATTTGTGGTTGAGTAGGTGGTGAAGGCAATAAAGCTGGAGCATTATTGTATGGGGGCCTCCACCCCTGGGGTAGTGCATTCCACTGAGGTTGAGGTGGAGCATATGGCTGAAATGACTGGCTGGTTGGCTGGGAATGGTACTAAGGTGCAAAGGACAAAGGAGGAGGTGTAGACCAGGAAGGATGGGCAGGGGGGGCCCAAGAGGGAACGATGTGGTTTCGTTAGGGTTGTAATAGGCATGGGACGACCCTTGCATGCCCTGCTGGTATGGCCAAGGCCCATGAGGTCTCCTTTGATTTATGTAGCAAATTTGTTCAGTCACCCCTTCAATCCCCTGATACACAGCTTTTAGTCCAAGTAGATAAGGCCACTTGTCTGTGGAGTGGTTTTCTTCATAGACCGAGCAGACTTCTATCAGATTTAATGTCAATTCATTCCTAGTTTGCCTCCTTGTGCATCTAGGGTAGAAAATGGCTAAGGATCTCTCTGCCTTCTCCTCCTTTCTCTTGATGTGCATAGTGTCCATCTGTACGCAAGGGTTTGTAGCATCTCACTCTTGTAATATACTAGTATATTTCCAATTTCACCTTTGATGGATGTATTGGAAGAGGATGGACTTATCATAGGTTGACTACCCCTACCCTTTTTCCTAGTTGCCCTAGAATGGTTCCTAAAGGCAGTCTTGATATCTTCATAGGGTAGTTGGTAGATGTCCCCTCCTGCTACCAAGTTTAGGGTATCCATAAGATATTCCCTTACCCCTCTAAGCAGGACTAGCTTCAGTGACTCAGGATCAAGTGTGCACCTGGCCCTTTTCTAGCTAAGCTAGAATCTTTCTTCACAATCCTCTATGGATTCATCATGCCCTAAGGTCATCCTAACAATTTCTTCTTTAGTTTCTTTGGACCTACAGTAGTCTCAATACTTGTTGTTGAAGGCTTGTTGTATCTGAGCCCAGGATGTGATGTTATCCTGAGGCAAACCCATGAACCAGTAGAAAGCTGCATCCTTGAGAGTGGATGGGAATAGTTTGGATCTTCTGAGGTTAGGCCATGGAAATGAGGAAGAGTATAGGGGATTATATTCTTCATCTTGGTATCCCCATTATTTTCTCTGACGGGAAAGGTACCCTCAAATCTTTCCTTATTTTCTCTGCCATTTCTATCTTCAGCCATTGGGTCAGATGGAATGGGTTCATCTTCTTCTTCTCCCCATGTAGGCTCTTCAAATATCTCTGGTTGTTCACCTAAGGGTTCCTCCAATCCAAATTCATAGAAGAAGAGGGAAGGTTGGTTGTTTGAAGTGGTGGGGGTATTCAGTAAAAATTTCCCTAAGTTATCCCTATTCCTACGAGGCATGAAAGAAGTGTTTTTGGTTTTTTTTTTTTGTTTTTTTCAAGATTTCAAAATAATTGTAGAATTTAAATTGAAAATTGAATGGAAACTAACTAACTGAATGAAAATTAACTGCTTGAATGAAATATCACTTGTAGAATGGAAAAGAAAGCAAAGAATGCAGAATGGAAAAGAAATAAAACTAAATTACTTTTGCATAAATGAAACTAATAGCAAGATGTCAGAGATAGGAAACGGAAGAAAGAAAGAAATAATCACATAATTCTCAGACACCTACTTTTGCATAAATGAAACTAATAGCAGGATGTCAGAGATAAGAAATGGAAGAAAGAAATAAATAATCACATAATTCTCAGACACCTACTCGAAAATGGTGACAAAAAATGATGAGCACTATGATTGTAGTAAGAATGTTGCAACTCCTGGGGCTACCAACTTTACTTTATCAACCTGGGGTTCATACAAACTTGGAGGTGACAGTTCTGTATACACAAGTAAATGTGATGGGTCTTCTATTTGTCACTGCTAAACTGATGATGGACCACTAAGTTTTTTCAAACCAGACTTTTATGGATTTAGAGGAAGCTTGATTACCAATTAGGAAAAGAGAAATCTACACTAAGGGAAATCTTGTCTACTGCAGTGAAGAAAAAGATTGAAATCAAATTCTAAAACAAACCATTTTTCTAACTAACTGCTAAGAGGCTTTTCTTAAAAAGAGTGCTAAGTTAACATGTATGCAATCCTACTATCCTAAGCATGCAAATTGAAACATCAAACATTCTACTAGTGTGCATGTAAATGACCAAAATAACTCTGTTTTTATTTTTGTCCCTTTTTGTGTGAAAGTGTGAAAGCTAGCTTCTTCTGGTGATGTGGCAGGGGGATTAAGGATGACGGTGAATGATTAGAAGGCTTGGGAGACAAGTAGGGATCCTACTCTAGCTTCCTAGGGGATTTTTTCACAATTCGGACTCAAAACAGGCCACTACAGATCAACCTACAAGATGTCCTAGTGCGTTCTACAAGATGTCCTAAGTTCCTATAGGATAACCTGTATTCCTACAGTATACAGCTGAAAGAAAAAGGAGGGATGTTGAAGGTGATGGAAGGATTAGGAAAGGTGGTTGGTGGATGGAATGAGGCTAGGGAGTACCTAGGACCACTTCAGAACTCAAAACTAGAGTTGGGAGATGGTTGGATTTGCTCAACAAGCTTAGAGAAGTATTCTTGTGAAATGATGAAATTGGTGAGGGTTTTAGTGAAAGAAAGGAATGATCATGGATGGATGAAGTTGGGATGAGGTTGTTGATCATGAAATCTCTATGTACTACTAAAACTCCTACACTGCATCAAACATTGACATTTATCCATAAATCATGCAAACAAGAAAGATTTCAATTAACTAAGGAAAACATAATTTCATGAGCTAGCTGCCTACTTCATGCATGAGGGGAAAATTTTCAGAATAAGATGAAACCTTGATGATATCTGAAATAAAACTAAAGATGGAAGAAATGGTAACTAAATCCCATTCTTGCAAACTAATCAAATGCCGCCCTAAGTACAGAAAACCCTAAATTCCATGAGAAACTAGAATTATGTCTTTTTGGGGCTGCATAAGGGTTCTTTCCTCAAACCATGATTCTTGAAGGAAGGAGCGAGGCCAAATACACCTACTGATAGCTTTGTGATGTTCATTTATGTCTTCTAAGATACTACTAAAGTAAATCACAAATGGAAGCAAACTAATCAAATCTACAACTACTTGCAATGAAATAATTCTAAAGACGATTCAATCATTAATCTATGAAATTGACAAAGCATACAAATACAATAAGAGGAGCCTTTTCTGCTAGGGTTTCACCCTAACCCAAGAGCTTTAGCCCTCTGAGTCAAATCAATGCTGGATCAAGGAAATGCTCATTCTCATTATCAAATTAGAAAATTACATAACAATGTCTTCCACAAGTCTTGAACTCAAAAATTACTAGTGTTTTTACATCAAAAATTTGAATCCTAATGAGACTCTAGGCTTCTTATTTATACAACTGAAGTCTCCAATGACTTCCTTAAATATAGGGAGGCTCGGCTCCCAAACTCAAGATAAACTATCTCTTTGACTGTCACTTGCTCAGCTGCCTTTTGATCTCCATGACTTGGCTGCTTGTACTCTGAGCTAGTGTGATTGATGGAGGAATATTCGAATGAGTGAGGAGTAAATGAGGAGGATCTACCTCCTACAATCTCTCCTCCTTGTCTCATTCAATTTTCAGCCCTTAATTAGCCAAAATTTCCATTATTTTCTCTCAAAAGCCTGCAGTCAATGCATATTAGTCCACTAGGCATAATATCTCACTTTGACTCATCTCATTAAGCAAAATACAATAAAAATATGTAATAAATTATGAGAAGAGTTGATTTTAATAAGCTAGGAGGTGGATTAAGGTCCATATAGTTACCCAATGATGAGGCTCATTAGCAGGTAACACGCTTCAGTCCTTCCTCAAACTCGCTAAGAAACTTGGTGCAGATGAACACACACTCGCAAGGGGCTTCCGAGGTTTGTTGAAAAATGGTAGCCATCGAAGAGGTAAGCATGTGTGTTGTGTGGTTGTGACACGTCTTTCTGCCCATAGGCAAGACCTTCTCTCTCGTGTGCAAGATTGTAAAGTTTTTGTTTTTTTTGTTGCACACTATATTTTTATCTATTTTAATTGCTTGTATCTTTGTGGTTGCGGGTTGAGTATGCCTACGGTGGCCTCACTAGAAATTTCATTTCACATAACCCCGACTGTTTAGTGTAGGAGTAGGAGTAGTGTTTTTTTTCTTGCTTTTCTTTTCATTTTGGTTTGCATGTTTGTTTTCTTTCTGACTTGGTTTGGTTTGCTTTCTTTCTTGCTTTGCTTACTTGTTTTTCTTTCGCTTTACTTTTGATCTTTTATTTTTAATTTATTTGCTTGCTTGTATCTGTAGGTTAGCGTCACATGAAACCGTGTTTAGATCTCAAGACAAGTCGGGAAAATCTAAGAGGACTTGTACAGCTATCAACATCTGGTTATATGTTGTCCTCTCTCTTTATGAAGAGTCTGTTGTCTCCATTTGATGATGCCTCGATGAAAAATACATTATGTTTAGAGTGATTCTTGGTGAGAACACAATGCTTGCACAGTTAACTAGAACTGGCTACTCTAATCGGTTCTTTTGGGTTAACCCTTTTCAGCTCAGTCAAGTAGAGTAAGGTGAGGGGGAAAACCTTAACAAGTATGCCAAAGGTATATATAACATACTCTTCTAAAGGAACAACCTCTTCTACTCTCAATAAGTCAGGATCCCTCTTCTGCCTCTGAAATAAATATGTGCCTATGCATAGTTCTTTGAAAAAATGAAAAATAAAATAAGGCAAAAGAAGAGAATGTCTTCCTACATAGAGAGGTGATGCCAGTAACTCTATTGGGGTACGATCCAGGCTTGCTTGCAATGGAGCAACACTAGGGATTAAACTTAAACTTTGACAATTACATTACTTGTGCATTAATATACCCCTCATCCCCAATCGAAACAACTAAGTTGATTTGTCTTGGAATGTGTGCTGACCGATCAAGAGAATGGTAGGGACTACACCTTTCACACAAGTTATTGTGGAAGCCATCACGATCAAAGAATCAAACAATACTTCTGGAAGGGTTAGACTCGCTTTTCGTGAAACAAGGTCCATACAGAGATCTCGAGGTCTACCAGTGTGTCGCTAATGTTGTAGCGACTACAACAACCCTCAAAATTTTGGCTCGCATGCAAATTTTGGAGCCTACCTTGGATCCTGCAATCGATTGTCCTTGGTCACTTGTTGATAAGCTGATGATCTCAAGCTTTCCCTCCTTCATCTTAAGAGTTGTTCATGTTCTCATATTTATGCAGCATGTGTTATCTTTGGGCATAGGGATTGTTGTTTTTCATGCAAAGGATATGTTGTTTTGCTTTAAGGGAAAGCATGTGTGCATGATTTGTCATCATCACATAGACATGTTTCACACTCACTTCACGCACTATTGTCATGAAGGTTGTTGCATCAAGTATAGTACGTTTTATACATTTTGAATGGTCTACGTTGTATCACTATGTGTTTGTGTGTGATCATAGTCGAGTCTTATCAATGTTTTACATATGTTTCACTGATCTCACACTTAGCCAATTTCCTAAGAAACTTATCCTCGTCCAGCTTCTCGGAAATGTGCACTTTTCTTCTGCAACCCTCAAGATTTTTCCCTTTCCTATTGGAAATGCACAGTGAGTAGAGACCCCAACCTCTCTTGGCACCCAAAACTGCATAGTTGTTTCCTCTAGTGTCTTATACTCAGTCAGAACCCACTATCATCAGAACATGTGCAATATTCTCCCTCAGTTGCTCAGTCTCCCTTGCAGCCTGAAACTATGCAGATGTGTCCCCACATAACCCATTTTGCACTAGTGCCTTACATCCAAAAAATGCGCAGTATTTCCTCTCAGCTACCCAAGCTACATTGCACTCAGAAAATTTGCAGAGGTGTACTCCTAGGACCCAATCCCACAATAGTATCATGTTCCTCAAAACTGCACAATGTTTTCCAAGCTACCCTATCTATCTTACATGAAGAAACTACACAAATGGGCCTCCCATGCCCTCATCCCGGCAGCAGTCACTGCCGGCTGAAACTGCGCTGATTTATCTCTCGGTGACTAGAGGAAAAGGTGACATGTTGAGACCAATCCCAAGGAGTTGAGGAGAAGGACCAAGAGACTAATTGATGGTAAAGGATCAAGACCGTATGCAAACTCTATCAGCTGCATGATCATCTCAAGGGTAAGTATGGTAAGTAAAGAACACCTTTCAAAGTAAACCTCTTAGTTGAGTTTACAGGATTGCTTTTCATTATCATATTATCATGTCTTTAGTAACATGCATGTGTGCAAACACAAAATTCATTTCATGCATTTCCTCTACATGTCTTGCTTCCTTTTCTCTTGTTTGACCAATTGTTATCTTCGACATGTTGATTTCTATGTCATGCTTGCAACCTTGTTCTGGCGATGTTAAAGGTTTGTCTTTGTGTGTATGAGTTGTGTTCGCTATGTAAACATCTATCGCACTCACACGCAAAGTGGTAAAAAATGTCGCGCAAGTTTCTTCAGGGTCGTTCAATGATCTATCTCAAGTGTCGCACTTGTCGCTCTTTAGACAGTCACACTGAGACATGTTGTCTTGTTGGTTTGAGGGGTCTTTTCATTAAGTCATGTTGAGTGTGTGTTCACAATTTCATGTATACACGAGTTCACTTGCTCACACACTTATCCATTTTCCTAAAAATCTATCGACTGGACCACCCTCCATCAGTCAGACCTTCATTGAGCTGCACCACACAGTCTCAGCCCTCAGTGACTAAGCATTGTTTCCCAGAACTGCATAGAGCTTTAGATTTCTCTCCAGGCAATCTGCACTACGTAATCCTTGAATAAACCTGGCTGACTATCACCTATAACAGCATAGAGTTTGCCTAAGAAGCCATCTCATTCTATGTTTCGTGCAAGCCTATCCATCGTGCCTCCCGTTGGTCAATCGAAGAATTTTACTTAAGTAGTGACCCAAGGATACACTCATCCCCAAAGTTGCACAGAAGTTATCATCCTGGCTGCATGCACTTCCTGAAAAAATTGCACAGACATGAGGGATAGGCACCCGTTTCTGGTCATTGTACTGTCCCAGGAAATTGCACAGTTTTGTCAGGCAGTCCCCGTGCTGGCCTGCTTGCCACTCCTTCTAAAAATTGTATAGTTTTTATGGACAGTCCACCTGCTTCCCAACACCCTGCTCAGCCCAGAAACTATGCATATATGTCCTTATTGACTGCCTCCCAGATTTGCGCATTTTAACCAACAGGCTCCCGCAACCTGATCCTGCCTCCTCTAGAAATTTGCCCAGTTTTCACTGCAAATGTCTCTTACTGCCCGCACTACCTTCCCAATACAAACTGCACAATTATGCCTACCCGCTGAGCCAGATCCCCCAGATGTCATTGTTGTCCCAAATTGCACAACCCAGCCTCTTAATGAACTCTACGCATTTTTTCCCGACAATCTCCCTAAGCCTCACATCCCGGCCTGACATGTGCTCTACGCCATTTCAGAGCCTTGTGCTTTCTCTCGGTCACCTGCACCCAGAAAAGAAATACAATGCACCATGGTAGACAGGGTATTTCTGGATTTGATTTCGTCTCGTCATAAGTGATTGCAGAAATAGGTACATGGATGAGACTTGGCGCGCAATGAATAGGGTGAACAAGGAGTGAATGTTAGAAGACGTTCTCACGATTGGACGAACACATAGCATACAAAGTAGCAAGCGAAGGAGACACATGTGCATGCATGAAACATCAAGAGAACACCAAGACCATTGAAGAGTCCATGCACTCTGCCATCCGGAGGTGAAGCTATGGTACACCACGGTCACACTCATCACTCAAAAGTACAACAGGTTGACACAAACAGCACAACCAACATGTGAATACTAGCAGTGTTATGTCGAGTTGTGTCATGAGTCGCCTCGGCCACATCACTACTTTGGGTCATACTTGTGTAATCAATGTAATGTAACATGGAAGTCCGAGAGACCCATGGATGAAGTTAAAGATTCATTTAAGTTGAATAGTCATGTAAGTCGAACAAACATGAGGGAAGTCGAAGAGTCACAAGGGTCAGTTTCACCCTTGGCTATATATACCCCTCATTTGTACATGCAAACAAATTTTCACCTTGGCTCCTCCCACATAGCCTTGAGGGTCTGTAATCTTTTCTTTGAGGAGCGAGCAGTGGCTCCAACGCTCCACTACTGGGGCTACTGATGTATGGTGTACAAATGTGTCTTGGAACTTTCGCTTAATTCAGAAGCCTGTCACATGCCAGCACATTTTCACACATGTATTTTATTCATTTGTAAGACTATTCTTTGGACGCGTGTAATGCATGTTGCTTTAACTTGTACTAAGATAGTTGAACTATTTTAGTTGTTATAGTGCATATGTTGTTGGAAATGTCTTGTATCAATTGTTATCATTGTCTTGCCCGTGTGGACTGCTCTGTCGGACATTAGACAGACTCATTCTTGTAAACTTGCTATAATGATCGCCATACCCATGTGGACTACTCTGTTGGGTGTTGTATGTGTTAGCTGTTCACCTTTGTGTATGTGATTGTCGAATCCATGTGGACTACTCCACCGGAAGCTGCGCATATCCTGTCGTGTGGTGTGTCTCTACCTGAGTTGGGACTACTCCCTTTCGACTTGAGACTCACTCTCACCCTCCCCTCTCCAATGAAAGAACTTTGACACAAGTGAGACTAAGCACTCACCAGGCACACAAATCTCTTTTTTTGAAGACTAAGTATACCACTCGCATGTGTTGACAAGCAAGAGCTAAGGCATATCTTTAAGATAATGGAAATCGGGCTATCATACCGGATGGTACTCCTACACCAAATGGTGTGTGGTCTAGTTGGGCCTTCATACCAGGGAGATCACCTAAATGTTGGCGGATCCAACTCGTCAACTCCTTTCCATATTATGTGGATTAAAACTTCCTCACTTCAAGGAAATTATTTACATCTATCAACAACAAATGAATACTTGTGAAATGTGGTATAATTCATTATGATATGTTCTTAATGTATTGAGCTATTCTAGATTATGCTTAAGCATTGTAATGGTATCTTTCAACACCGCCTATTCTTGGAATCATTTTCTCTTTGATCACTTAATTGTCTGTTTCACCAACATTGTATTAGAGCTACTAGTTTAAATCACTAGCCTATTTCTTATGAGTCTTTTGGAGGTTTTAATTTATATCACTCTTATTTAGTCATATCTATTTAATGATTAACTCTAGGATTTGACCTACACACTATATATAAAGGATTAGATATACATATCAACATAATGTGTTCTAGGATAAAACCTACAATTATATTAAATAGAAATAATAAAGGAAGATGGGAACAAGATATAGAGACATTTCTAAACAATGAGGCACTCTAGTAGCTTACACAGACTACAATCCTAGATATGAAGGATGACCAATGGAATTTTTTCATCATTGAGGAGAAGGGTGAGGTACTAGGGTCCATTACAACATAAATTTTGATCAAGATTCACTTTCATACAAGTGGAATTGATTATCCTTGTAGGTTTGGAGAAAGATAAATATCTATTTGATAAGACTAACAAAATTCAGGTGATGCAAATTTAGGAAGAGTTAATTTATATTGATCCTCTTTCCTTTCAAAGAGTTAAATACTCCTTTACTAATGTTAAGTAGGTTCACTTGAAGTTGGGTGAATATGGAAAGTACATTCTAGAGAAAGATGATCATATCATTGAATGATCCTATTAAACCTGTAGACACTCTAAGAAGATTATGTTTGACATTTCATGTTAGTTGGGATTCCATAAAATAAGGCGGTAGGGACTGTACCTTTGATTCTTTCTGGTTTTCAAATTAGGGTATACTGAAATTTTCTTAATCAAGAGAAATTATAGCTCAAGAAATATGCCCACTTACTAAAAAGAAGAGGTTAAAAAGACTATAAAGAGACCAATCATGTATTCAAAATAAACTAATAAGCTGCATCAACTAGAATGTAAATAAGAACCATAATGATTATACTTCAACTACCAAAGGTAAAAAAAGGAAAACTACCACTATTGTAGAAAATTTGGATATACATAAGATTGCTAGAATTAGACTAAAGATCTAGAAAAGAAGGTAAGGAACCTAAAAAGAAACATGTCGACTAGAAGAGAAACCAATGTTAATAGTACAAACCTACAAAAGGTAAGGTAGATAAATGCATCATTTCTCTTAGTACAGTCCTCTCAATCCTTGAATACTCTCACTTCACAAAGTGTGTGGATAATCAAATCTAGTTGTACAAATAATATGGCTAAAGATGCTTCTATTCTTTCTTCCTTATGTGAAGCTACTAAAAAAATATGCGTATTACATGATTATGAACTTAGTATTGCTAGTTTTGGAAATATTGAGTGTCGAAATAATTTCATCAATAATGTGTATCATGTACCTAACTTCATTTTTTATATCTCAACTTACCCAAACTGCTAAAAAGGTTGAATTCTAGCCAAATCAGTTTGTTATGAAGTATATGAAGAATAATTGAGAAGTTATTACTAAATGAATCCTTGATCCTAAGGATAAACTATACAAGGTACATGGCCTTCCTCAAAGAGATTCTAGATTGATTGCACTTATTTCCTAGACTGGTGACTAGAAATTTTTTTAGCATGAATGACTTGAACACCTAAATTTCTGAATCATGAAACTCGTGGTGACACATAACATGGTTATTATACTACCTAAAATTACTCCACCTAATGAATTTTTTTGAAGGATGTGTCCTTGGAAAGAAAGACCAAAATCCTTTTGAAACCAAGAAAGCATGGTGAGATAAGAATTAATGGAGCTTGTCCATATTGATAAGTATTTCACGAATAAGCCAATAGTAGCACATGAGAAGTATGACTTATCCTTCAGTGATGAGTATTTGAGGTTTATTGTGATATATTTATTGAAAATAAGAGTTGTCTTTGAAAATTTTAATGAGTTTAGGGCGTTGGAATAAAGTCAATGTGGTCAACTTATAAAATGTTTTAGATCAAATAGTGGTGGAAAATATGTGGGTATACTATTTGTAGATTACTAGTTCTAGCATGATACCTCATCAAAATGGATCTGTCGTTGAGTGCTATTGGAAATAATACTGAGAGGGGAGGGGGGGTGAATCAGTATTATCAAATCAATATAACTTTTTCATTTCCATATCCAGATTCATATACGCTACTTCCATAACTATGATTAATGCAACCAGCGTATATCCAGAAAACTTATGATTCAGTTAGTTGATCCTAAATGAGTGCATTAGAACATTATTAACCATATGACCAGTAAACAGGAGCAGTAAAACAGAACAGATCATCACACACAAGAATCACACATGAACACCATGATGTAAGGTGGAAACCCAATGTGGGTGAAAACCACCTGCTGCAAGTCGTCTCAATCTTTCTTTTAATAAGAAACTTCTTTTACAATGGTTTTGTACTGGTGCAGTCTTATACCAGTACGTAGGCTTCTACCTGCAGAAGGCTACAACCTTCTATCATTCTTCAGCTTCTCTTGAAGGGAGCTACGACCCCCATAGTTCTTGTACTAGCCGATCCATTTACTAGTACGCAGGCTGCTACCTGCTGACATGCTCCAAAGTTTTCCAACTGCTACTGGAAGGGAGCTACCACCCCCTTAGCTTTTGTACTAGCTAAGATACTAGTACGTAGGCGCCAGCCTACAATCTTCTTTCCTCCAGGTACCACGTTTCATACATTTTCAGACTGGATACTCCTGAAGCACAACACATAATCTGAAGGCCACGTTTCATCCAGTTTTCATACTGGACCCATCAATATCATTGAAGCACGTAATCAATCAATCTTCTAAATCACCCAATCACTAGATCATTATAAGGATAATATGTGTGTTAGCAACCAGATCTAGTCCATCAGTTCACTTAAAGATAAGTCATTATGAACCTGATCCATTATAGATCTCATCCATCAATACTGAAATTAAACATAATCAATCAATCAATCACTTCTCAGAATGCTGTTATCAGAACACAGTACCAGTAATCAGACATTAATTCAGAACCCTGAACACAGTAGTAATAGACAAAATCAGCTAAAACATATTCTCTGAGAAGTCCGCAACTTCACCAATAGGAAGCCTATGGGTATTCGCACTTTCTCCGTGTCTGACCTACGGATCACCGCACCTGTGCCTCCGTCTTGCCTGCACACCCCCGCACCTGCATAGTCTTTTGATCTGCGAGTATCCGTACCTGTTGCTATGGCTTGCCTGCGTACCTCCGCACCTGCTACTACGGCTCGCATGCGAACCTCCGCACCTGCTGCTGCAGCTCGCCTGCGCACCTCCACACCTGCACCGTGTCTGGACTGCGTACCTCTGGGTATAGATAATTTAACAGTCTTCAAGCGTACCCCAGACTATCAGATCTACAGATCTGATCATGCGCCAAGGAGATCTCGACCCATCAGTCGATTTGTCTATAATACTTAGGTTTCTCCTTGATTCAGATCTAGCTATCACTCACCAACCGATCACCAGAATTTCAGATCTTGCTCTCTTTAAGATCTTCAACACACGAGTGCTCAGCCAAATGATCTCCTTTCCTTTTTATAGACAAGCCCTTACTCAAACCATGGACCAAAACCATAGAAAGCCAATACAAGGGATCCAAAACCTTGGTTCAATATTTTAGATGCAAAACCACGGACCAAAACCATAGGATCAAAAGCGCCGAACTAAATACCATGGATCAATCATAAAATATCCCACGTGCGCGTGCTTCACTGCATGAAAGTCTGTGAACTTTAGGTCCGCACCTTCTGAACGGAACACCTGCGAACATGTCTGCACCTTTTGAATGGAGCACCTGCGGACCCAGCTGAGGACCGCATCTTTGTGTACAGGAACCTGCAGATCTCTAATTTTCTTCATTCTTTGTAATTTGATCATCAACTCTTTGCTACTGACCTGTTGCACTATTATCTGTCATCTATGTGAGTTTCCATCAAGGACAACACTTGAGCCATAATGCCAACAATCTCCCCCTTTGGACTTGATGGCAAAGCTAACTTGTCATACTAAGGACTTCTCATTTGATTCCTTTTGAGCTGTCCTGCATCCCATGTATTATGTCACATCTGATATCTCTTCTATAGATTCATTTGATTGTATATAAGTGAGATGTTCTTCTATGAGTGGGTTGCCATCAAGTACAACACATGCATCATAATGCCAACAATATCCCCCTTTGTACTTGATGGAAACAACACCAACTCACTCTCCCCCTTTGACATTAAGGGAAAAGGGCAGACCAAGATATTCTCTTTCCTTGATAAACATTCTGTTGTACATACTCCCCCTGAGTATCTGCTGAAATCTCTGAATGAGCTCCCCCTTTGTATATGCCAAGGTGTACCAATCTGACCATGCTTCTTCTAAGTATTGTTGAAGTCTCTGCTTTGCTGAAGAGTGTTGTTCATGATCCCCCTGATTGTAAGCAAGGTCTGCAAAAAGATGTTCTACAAAAAGAACATGACTCTATACATCATAAATGACCTTCCTATCACCAAAGACTCATCCATCTCCCACCAAAATGGGGATATACCAAACTTGACTCATCCACCCAATCAAGTGGGGATACATCAAGGTTTACACATGATAGCACAAGAGTATAACATCATCCATCCCAGGCATAGTGGGGAAACCAACATAGGTCGTTACATGACCTTGATAATGACTGAAATATTTCATCATCATATGACCAGAAGAGATCACTATTACATCATGACCTTTACATTGAATTATAGAGACCAAACATCTAAATAAGACCATGATAGTCATCAGCAACTATCATACATAGTGTATGATCTACTCTATAAGCATCTGTCAATGGCATCCAGACCAGCAACCTGTATATGTCCATTAGTGTAGATGACATCATCCTGTGACTAGATATGTCATCATCAACTTCATCCAGAATCATTCATATTATATGTGAGAAATACCATAGCCATCTCATCAACATCAAGATTTGCATGATCCAAGTATCATCACTTGGGAACATCTGCATTAATCAACATATGTAAGTATCAACCTATAATTATATCATCATGACTCCAACAATGAAATCTTTGAGTAATCATCCATGTATCCACCACTATGTATCTTGAACTTAAGATCATGATTTCTTGATATCATCAACAACAACAATCCTGAGCTCTAAGAACTATAGGAATCCTGCATCATAACTGTATTATATGATCTTTATGTATATGACGATAGCAACATATGAGTGACTCATCATCAAGCAATGAAGATGTGTATTCAAGCTTTGTACTTCTCCTTATCCTTATGAAGATCACCATGTAAACACCATATATGTATCATCAGAGAATCAACCATAAATCTGATCAACTATGTAACCCCAAGAATCATATGACAACAATATATAAGCATCATCACCAAGGACCATAATGCCAACAATGCATTATTAAAAGCATAAACTCCCCCTGAACTTGTGCCATCTGTTTACTGTCAGATCTTGAACATTCATATATCAGCAAGAATTATTAAGACATCATCATCATCAAGTTAGGCGCAAAAACACTTCTAAACATCTTACAAGTGTCAAGACATTTCCACACATCATCAGCAAATTGTAACCATTATCAAACAGAGCAAATAATAAACTAAATCATATCAGACTCTGCTAACATATACGCGACTGTGCAGTGACTAACTCGCGTATATACGCGTCTTCCCTTTATCAAACTTGCGTATGAGATTTAGGACACTGAAGTTTTACACTTTCAGCTCCCTTTGAGTCTATATGTTGTGCTGTACCACATCTTTCTGTCTGTACTTCCTTCTTCTTCCATATCTTCAAGTGTGATGATGTTTTCTTCTTTTGGTATGGAGTCCATACTTTGTTCCCGCATTCCTTAGCTATATGTCCAAGCTTGTTACATGCATAATATCTTACGTGTCTCATATTCCTTCTATAGAAATAAACAACTCTGTGACCAAACATATTGCAAGCAAAGCAATATCCATTAAAGTACCTGGAATGTGATGATCTTTTTGCATGATGATCTTGACCCATTCTGCATCTGGATGAAACATGTCCAAGATTATGACATACATAGCATTCAACCTTATTCATAGGAGGAGTAAAAGATTTTCTTTGAAGAATTTCTTTCCTTGGTTGATGATGAGATTGACCATTCATCTCCTTGTTGAGCATTTCAGATTTTGCATTAGAGTCCCTTGTCTTACTAGATTCACCTCTAACAGATTCATGAAAACCAAAACCAACTTTGATAGCAGGAGACCTTTGACTACTAAGAATATCATCCAAAATCTTAGTACTATCTTGAAATCGTAAGAGCTTATCTTTTTCTTCTAGCTTATCTTTTAGCATATTTACCTCAACTTGATGTTGCTCTTCCTTTTCAAGATACCGCTTCTTCATGTTTTCTTCAGCTTTTCTTCCTTCTTCCAACTGATGTCTTAGATCGAGAACTTCATTTTCTTGTTTTTCATGAGCTTGGAGAAGTTTTTTATTCTACTTCTTTGATTCTTCAAGATCTTCCTTTAGCGAGAGGATCGTAGCTTCAAGACTTTCATAGTAACTGGATCTATCTCTGAGTTTCTTGATTGTTGTGCTCTTCTCATTGAATTCATCTCTTAGTGATGTTACTTCATCCTGCAACTTTTGATATTTGTCATTGAATAACTTCCTTACCTTGTTTCCATCCTCTAGTTGAGCTTTTAGTTTGGTGGCTTCTTATTTGAAGGCACATTCCCTTTTGTTCAATAGATCTTGTTGATCTCTAATTTTGTCTATAAGCCTTTTAAATTATGCCTCTATTTGATATCTTTCTTGCTCACCCATAAGAGCAAATTCAGTTGTTTGGCTATCACTTTCATCATTTCCAAATGGATATATACCTGTATCACCAGAGGATAACAAATTCATACCTGATAGATCATTTGCTTGTTCATCTTCATCATGAAGTGATTCTGAATCTGAAGTGTTTCTTCCACATATTCCCCAATCGATACTCCCATTGTCATAGTTCTTCTGAGATGTCTTCTTCTTCTTAGGTGCTTTCCTCTTAAGCTTCTTTCCCATTGTTCTATGGATCTCCTTCAAGTGATCAAGCTTCTACCAAAGGACTTGCTCTGATTCCAATTGTTGGAAATAATACTGAGAGGGGGGGTGAATCAGCATTATCAAATCAATATAACTTTTTCATTTCCATATCCAAATTCATATATGCTACTTCCATAACTATGATTAATGCAACCAGTGTATATCCAGAAAACTTATGATTCAGTTAGTTGATCCTTAATGAGTGCATCAGAACATTATTAACCATATGACCAGTAAACAGGAGCAGTAAAACAGAACAGATCATCACACACAAGAATCACACATGAACACCATGATGTAAGGTGGAAACCCAATGTGGGTGAAAACCACCTGCTGCAAGTCGTCTCAATCTTTCTTTTAATAAGAAACTTCTTTCACAATGGTTCTGTACTAGTGCAGTCTTATACCAGTACGCAGGCTTCTACCTGCAGAAGGCTACAACCTTCTCTCATTCTTCAGCTTCTCTTGAAGGGAGCTACAACCCCCATAGTTCTTGCACTAGCCGATCCGTTTACTAGTACGCAGGCTGCTACTTGCTAACATGCTCAAAAGTTTTCCAACTGCTACTGGAAGGGAGCTACCACCCCCTTAGCTTTTGTACTAGCTAAGATACTAGTACGTAGGCGCCAGCCTACAATCTTCTTTCCTCCAGGTACCACGTTTGATGCATTTTCAGACTGGATACTCCTGAAGCACAACACATAATCTGAAGGCCATGTTTCATCCAGTTTTCATACTAGACCCATCAATATCATTGAAGCACGTAATCAATCAATCTTCTAAATCACCCAATCACCAGATCATTATAAGGATAATATGTGTGTTAGCCACCATATCTAGTCCATCAGTTAACTTAAAGATAAGTCATTATGAACCTGATCCATTATAGATCTCATCCATCAATACTGGAACTAAACATAATCAATCAATCAATCACTTCTCAGAATGCTGTTATCAGAACATAGTACTAGTAATCAGACATTAATTCAGAACCCTGAACACAACAGTAATAGACAAAATCAACTAAAACATATTTTCTGAGAAGTCCGCAACTTCACCAATAGGAAGCCTGCGGGTATCCGCACTTTCTCCGTGTCTGACCTGCAGATCACCGCACCTGCGCCTCCAACTTTCCTGCACACCCCCGCACCTGCACAGTCTTCTGATCTGCGAGTATCCGCACCTGCTGCTGCGGCTTGCCTGCGTACCTCCGCACCTGCTGCTGCGGCTCGCCTGTGAACCTCCGCACCTGCTGCTGCGGCTCGCCTGCGCACCTCCGCACCTGCACCGTGTCTGGACTGCGTACCTCTGGGTATAGATAATTTATCAGTCTTCAAGCGTACCCCAGACTATCAGATCTATAGATCTGATCATGCGCCAAGGAGATCTCGACCCATCAGTCGATTTGTTTATAATACTCAGGTTTCTCCTTGATTCAGATCTAGCTATCACTCACCAACCTATCACCAGAATTTCAGATCTTGCTCTCTTTAAGATCTTCAACACACGAGTGCTCAGCCAAATGATCTCCTTTCCTTTTTATAGACAAGCCCTTACTCAAACCATGGACCAAAACCATAGAAATCCAATACAAGGGATCCAAAACCTTGGTTCAATATTTTAGATGCAAAACCACGGACCAAAACCATAGGATCAAAAGCGCCGAACTAAATACCATGGATCAATCATAAAATATCCCACGTGCGCGCGCTTCACTGCATGAAAGTCTGTGAACTTTAGGTCCGCACCTTCTGAATGGAGCACCTGCGGACCCAGCTAAGGACCGCATCTTTGTGTACAGGAACCTGCGGATCTCTCATTTTCTTCATTCTTTGTAATCTGATCATCAACTCTTTGCTACTGACCTGTTGCACTATTATCTGTCATCTGTGTGAGTTGCCATCAAGGACAACACTTGAGCCATAATGCCAACAATCTCCCCCTTTGGACTTGATGGCAAAGCTAACTTGTCATACTAAGGACTTGTCATTTGATTCCTTTTGAGTTGTCCTGCATCCCATGTATTATGTCACATCTGATATCTCTTCTGTAGATTCATCTGATTGTATATAAGTGAGTTGTTCTTCTATGAGTGGGTTGCCATCAAGTACAACACATGCATCATAATGCCAACAAGTGCGTGATCCAATACTGACTTGATTGATGATAGGACACACACTGTGTTTGCCCGCAATTTCGGGTGAAATATTTTTTTGGTTTGGAAGACGGATTTGAGGGGAAAATGGTCAAGGATGGAATTTGACGGGAAAATTGTTCATGACGAAGGTGATTTGTCCTTTGGTATAAATTTACAAAATTTACAAAAAAAAATTATTGACATTGTAAAAATAAGTAGAAAGATGTAAAAACCATCAAATTTAAAAAATAAGTCTATTTTGAAATTCCACTCTAGAAGGTAGCCAGCTCAAATGTGCATTACCTGTAACTTTCCAATGTTGAAACACCGAATAAATAAAAAATAAAAAAATAAAAAACATAAAACTAATAATTATATTTTTCCATGGGATGTAGAATACACGACGATGGGGTGTTCTGTTAAGGTACTCCATGGTTAAAATGTCACTGGTTTGAAACTCCGTGTGTAAACAAGCTAGCCATGCTAAAGGTTAGTGTGGTTTGGGTTGGGTGCGATCCCCGAGTGACTTTGAATTCTTCGATGCCCATGGGTCCCGGCTACTCAAGTCATAGGTTAGGTGTGGCTAAGGATACAAATGAGTTGAGGATGGGTATTGGCTACCTAGCTTTGAAAAAGTAGAAGATGAAGAATAAGTACCCCCTTCCACTAATAGAAGATTGCTTCAACAAGTTTTCTAAGGGAAAAGTGTCACAAAGATGGATTTGAAACAATGTTACTATCAAGTCTAGATAGCAGAGGGTGATGAAGCGAAGATAGCCATGGTAACGAGGTATGGAAGTTATGAATTATTAATTATGCCTTTTGGTTTGTGTAATGCTCCTGCTACATTTTCATCCTGGATGAATGAAGTTCTACATTTGTATTTAGATAAGTTTTTTGTAGTATAATTCGACGATATCATAGTGTTCAATGATAATTTGGAAGAGAATAAGAGGAACTTGGGAAAAAAATTTGAGGCACAAAGGCAAAATTAGTTGTACTTAAAGAATGCTAAGTATATATTCACACAAAAGGAGATACCAATTTTGGGTCATTGGGTTGGTCAGGGATGTATTTGCATGCACCCTGAGAAGATAAAGGTGATAGTAAATTGGGAGGAGCCTCGTAAGGCATATGATGTGAGAGCCTTCACTTGGATGACCAATTACTACCAAAAAATTTGTGGGGGGATTTTCAAAGACAGGCTCCTTATTGATAAACTTACTGAAGAAGGATAGACCGTGGAAGTGGACAAAGAAGGGTAGAATTTCACTTGAGGAACTCAAATGTAAGATTGTGATAGCTCTTGTATTGAAACTATCAAATTATGAGAGATCATTTGAGGTGCAGACAGATGCATCTAATTTTTCCATAGGAGTTTTAATGCAAGATGATCACCCTGTAGAATTCAAGAGTAGGAAGTTGTAGTATTGGGGGAGGAGGTATCTTCTCCATGTGAAAGAGATGGCAACAATAGTACACTATCTTCAGGTGTGGAGACACTATATTTTGGGGAAGCTATTTATGGTCCAGACAAATAACATCACATTGAGCTACTTTGCTAGCTAACCAAAGTTGTAACTAAAGCAAGCTTGATGGCAAGACATTTTGGCTAAGTTTTACATGATGATTGAGTATAGTCCAGGGAAACTCAATGTAGTTGCAGATGCCTTGAGAAGGAAGGAAGAGTTGGTAGCGATTGAGGAAGATGAAGAGAACCTGCCTACTCTAGAGAGAGCCAAATTGAGTTTGTTGAAGAGATACAAAGAAGGATTTGTGATGGGTTGTAGAATGATACTACAATGAACAACATAATGAAGTAGGTGGACTCATGAGGTAACTCTTAAAAGAGTATCATAACTCGCCTTGGGTTGTCCATCCAAGATAGCAAAGAACACTAGCATTATTGGAGATAGGTTACTTTTGGGGAAGCATGAGGCAATATATGGAGCATGTGCAAACTTGCATTATATGCTAGCACAATAAGTCTGAACTAGAGGACATGCAAGATTATTGCATCCTTTAACAATTCCAGATAGACCATGGGCAAGTGTCTTAATGGAATTCATCTCATAGTTGTCAATGGTGCAAAGGTATAATGAGGTGTTGGTAATTGTCAACTGATTCCCTAAGGATGCCATCTTCTTACCTACAAAGGTAGCATGCAGAAGAGGAAGTAGCAAAAAATTTCTTCTGAAATGTGGTGAAATATTGGGGTCTTTCATTGAGCGTTATGTCATATAGAGATATGAGATTCACGAGGAAGTTTTGGACCTCATTATTCAAACTTGTGGGGCCGCAGTTGCAACATAGTTATAGATTTTATCTGCAAATAGATGGAAAAGAAGAGCATATCAACTCCCTACTAGCATTAGAGGAAATTCTAGCTTAAAAGTGACCTCCTAAGGAAAAATAATAAAATAATAGTTAAAATAGTAAAATAAGAGTTATAAATTTTGGAGAGAAAATAAGAAAACTACTTTTTTAATTTTATTTTTAGCTTGTCTCCTTATAGGTTTACTCAAATATGAGGTGTAGACACTCGTTCGATGCGAAATTTTACATCCAACGAGTACCCATTATGCATACTTTTGAGAACATGCACATTGATAATAAAAAAATAAGATACATTAAAAAAGTGTGTTGAACATGCATTTTTTATGTGTCTTCTTTTTTTATCAATGTAGGTCTTGTCAAAAGTATGCATAATGGGTACTCGTTGGATGTGAAATTTAATTCTGCATCCAATGACTGTCTACACTTGAAATTTGAGTAAAACTTTAAGGAGATAAGCCAAAAATACAATTAGAAAAAATAGCTTTTCTTCTTTTTCCTCCAAAATATTTACATGTACCTCTTTTGAAATTTAAAGAATTTTGATTGGTTTACATATTATGACATGGAAATTACATGAAATTTTCATGCGCACTTTTAGGCTGGAATTTCCTCTAATGAGGATTACCTTAGGAATTATGTGAGGGGCAATCAGGAGAATTGGTGAAGCTTATTGGATGCAAATCAATTCAGTTACGATTTGCAAAAGAGTTCTTCTATGGGATACAATCCATTCGAGTTGGTTAATGGTAAGATTCATATTAACCCATATATGGTCATGCGGGGATACGATGGAAGGAGTCCCTTAGCTCTAAAGTTCATGAACCATTGGTAGGAAATGTTGGAGATAGCTTGAGTGCACTTAATAGATGTAGTAGAGAGGATGAATATGTTTTCAAACACAAATAAGAGGGATGAAGAGTTCAGTGTGGGAGATATGGTATTTTTCAAGATGGCCAAGGAGTAGTTTCCACCGCCAGTTGGGATGTCTAGATCACATGCGAGGAGGTTTGAGGGTTCATTCTGAGTTGTGGAGAACATTAACTGTGTTGCCTATAAGCTAGAGTTTCCTTTCCATTTCAGATATTATTATCGAAGTATTCCATTTCAGTGAACTGAAGAAAGGCAAGGTGGATATAGAGGATCTAAGTAGAGAAAAACCACCATGAACCCTAGCATTAATTGTTGATCATCCAAATTTAGAGCTTGAGGAGATCATAGGCTATTAGAATTCGAGCTTTGGAAACAATAGGAAGAGAGAACTCTTCATTAAATAGAACGATGCTCCAGAAGAGAATGGATGGGAGACCTATGAGTCCTTGTGGAGATGGGAGAAGGAGTTGAGGGCTATTGAGAGGAGGCATTGGTTAGAAATCCTACGGCTATTGTGGATGGCAACAAATCAGGGTGGGAAAGGATGTCAATGCCTAGGGTACCAAGGTGTACCCTTGTCTCATCCATGCACCAAATGTGTGCTTAGAAGCCTTGATGAGATGAGGTGTCATGGGAAACACCGTCTTCATAAGAAATGTGATGAGGATATCGCACAATTTGCAATGTTATGGGAGGAAATTGTCAAAAAACCAAGAAGAAACACTCAACATGCTGGATTGGTGGACAATAGGATAATCAATGAGTGAGTGATGGATCAAGTGACCAAGTGTGTAGCTACTTTATCCTAATCTTCCTTGATTTATATTTTCTTTCCTTTGCCTTATTGGTCCTTCCTTTTCTTTCCTTGATCCAATGCTATAGTGTTCCAAAAAAACACCAGTGTCCAAGAGTGTGAGAGAGAGGGAATAGAGAGAGAGTTCCAAAACTGAACTGATAAAATGTTACAAACTGATCCTTAGAAGCCTTTTTATTAATGAGACCTCTATTTTCTTCAATTTTCCATTTTACTTCATTTTCCTCCTCACATGAAACTTGTGACCTTTCACCTTTTTTTAATCCTAATTTCCATTATTTTCATAAATAAAATGTCAATTAATACCACTTTTCCTTTCCAAAGCCTTTGCCATTTCCTTTGTCAATTTCCTTAGCCATAATAAAGAATATGAACACCCACACCAGGATGTTTTTTCCAACACTTAGTTTGGAATACGTGTCCCATGACCTTGGTTATTATTTTTCCTTTATTAAATTTATCTACATGGAATTTTGACTAGGGTTGTTACAGTTGTTCAAGGATGTATTTTCATGCCCCTTGAGAAGATAGAGGTGATAGTAGATTGGGAGGAGCCTCATAATACATATGATGTGAGTGCCTTCATTTGGATGACCAATTACTACCAAAAATTTGTGGGGGATATTCAAAGATAGGCTCCGTATTGATACACTTACTAAAGAAGGATATACTGTGGAAGTGGCCAGAGAAGGGTATAATTTCACATAAGGAACTCAAATGTAAGATTGTGATAGCTATCGTATTGAAACTGTCAGATTATGACAGATCATTTAAGGTGAAGACAGATGCATATGATTTTTCCATAGGAGTTTTGATGCAAGATGATCACCTTATAGAATTCAAGAGTAGGAAGTTGCAGTATTAGGGGAGGAGGCATCTTATCCATGCGAAAGAGATGGCAAAATAGTACACTATCTCTAGGTGTGGAGACATTATATTTTGGGGAAGTTATTTATGGTCAAGACAGATAACATCCCATTGAGCTACTTTGCTAGCCAACCAAAGTTGTCTTTGAAGAAATCTTGATGGCAAGACATTTTGGATAAGTTTTACATAATGATTGACTATATGCCAAGGAAACTCCATGTAGTTGTGGATGCCTTGAGAAGGAAGGAAGAGTTGGCAACAATTGAGGAAGATGAAGAGAACCTACCTACTCTAGAGAGAGCCAGATTTCCCTTATGCGGATCGATCTCCTTTGAATGTAGATTCATATGGTAAGTAAATGCCACTAAGTCCAACTGAGATTTCCTATTAAAGGACCAATCAGAATTTGATCCTCATGAGTTGAGTGAATCCCATGATGAGGAACTAGATGGACTATCCTTTTCCTATATGGGTCATTAAAAATATGCATTCCCATAACTTACTAATTAGCCGGTCTGGGGCTCAAACAAATAGAATTGGAGGATGACCCATTTTCCATTAGCCTGAACGAAACCATAATACTCCCAAATTTTGATCTTCCTACTGATGAGGATATTGTGGAAGTTATGCCTATTACTAATTAGCCGGTCTGGGGCTCAAACAAATAGAATTGGAGGACGACCCATTTTCCATTAACCTGAACGAATCGACAAAGGAAACGAAACCGAAGCTGTTTCTCTAATGACTTCTGCCATTGCATATACAGAGCAAGGATGTCGAAATTGGTATAAAATTAAGGAGTAGTCTAACGAGGAAGAAGAATTGCCTAGACAACCAAAAGTGGTCGGAATCTAGGCAAAAGAAAATTGAAAAATCATATAAATCGTGTTTTTGATGGTGGAAATAAATTCAGCACCATCAAAAATTTTTAGAACACCTAAATTTTTGAAGTTTAACAACTATAACTTGGATTTACAAAAATTCTTACTGAATTTTCTCTAAATATAATCGAAATTTCCATAACTTTCTGGACAACTCCTCTGCGACTAGGTGTAATACTAAATTTTCGACAACGGATACGAACTTTACCGGGTCCCTCTGATCTTATCTCTTTATGTCCAGTCAACAAGCCACCATGTACTCACTTTCCACCTACTTCTCTGGTGGGGACCACAATGGCCTATCCTATCCTATCCAATTATAAATAAATACACAAATTGTGGTTTGACTAGGCTTGCCTCGCCTTCAAACAGCTCTGATTGTCAGAGCCAAACGAGTTGCAGGTAATGTTATAACACAACACTATGGATAAACCCTATCCAGTCATTTGTGCTAATTAATAACTGCAGTTGCGGGTCCTGACATGCTGTAAATTTAAATTTCTATGGTGGATAAAAAAATACCAGATTCAATCTCCGAATCCGGGTGAGCCACAATAAATCCAATCTTACTAAACTAATGCAAGTTGCAACTGTGGTTAGACAGGCCAATGCGCCAAATTTATCTATGCATTTAAATTCGGGAAAAACAGTTTTTGGTGCTTATCCAATGGTGGTTACTATTAATTTCTATTGTTGGAAGTCGGATAAGTCACTGTTAGATTTTTATCGTTGTAATTCCGGTTAATTTAATATTCTGTCTTTTGACTGTAAAATTGACGGAATAAATAAAACCAGAGACAGTCCCCACAAAATTAGCTGAGCGTTGGATATGATGACACGTATGGCGGGTTTTCAGAGAGTGGTGGTTTCAATTCGAACCACGGGCGTGTGAAATATTATCGCATATCCCCGCAAAATAGAGGTAGAGGAATTGCCTGGACGGTTAAAAGTGGCTGGAATTCCCACAAAAAAAATTAAAAAAACCTTGTAGAGGCAGAATCGTGTTTTTTTGGTGGAAATGGATTCAGCACCATCAAAAACGTCTAAGAGAATCATGTTTTTGAAGTTTAACAACTATAACTTCGAATTACAAAAATGGCTGCTTAATCATATGGAGAAAGAAATTTTAAATGAAGAATTTTTTTAAGACTATATTGAAGAATATTATATATTTTACGTGTGTTTTTTTAAAGGATTCTGTGGAAATTTGTAAGTCATTTTTTTTCCCATACTATTGTGTTTTTAAATAAAGAAAAGCTATTGTTTTGAATTTAAAAATAAATTTATAATTTTAAGTTAAAATGTAAATATTTTGATTAGTCGAAAGAGCCCAATTCATAACTCATCTAATTTTAGATGAGAATTTGAATTTTCTTTTCAATTATTTTGAATTGAAATTTTGGTATTTGTAACCCTCTTAAGTTATGAAATAGAGTTTTTTAATAGTATTTTTAACAATGTTGAGTTATAAAGTAGAGTTTTAATTGATGTTGAGTTTTTTTTTTTTAACAAGGTCGGATAGTGGATATATTACCAAAAGTTGTGATGGAGCAAGCTCCTATTACAATCGGTGGTAGCATAAAAAGGAACTAAACAATGAAAAGGGAGCACAGTACCTTCTCCTCTGCATGATTTCAAAACTTGATATATTTTTATGACTATTCTTGAGTACTTCCTAACATACTAACCTACTAATAAAGCAAATTTACAGATCATGGATTCTCTGAGAATTTTTCATGGCTTGTAGACTGACTGCTCCTAAGATGATTGTTTCTTCTTGTATAGTTGACCGAGTTCTCTCCTTCATTGCTCATAGTCATTGCTTCTTCTAAGTTCTTGCATTTAGTTTCTAGTGCCATGATCTCTTCTTTCTGCATTTCCATGTTCCTTTTCTGGTAGCTATACTCCATTCTCATTTCGGATCTGATATCCTTAAGTGACTCTTGTAGTCAATTGATCATAAATTTGTTCACTTTGCATGCTGGACATGCATCATTCCTTGCTGCCTTTTCAATGGGGTTGAATTCCATTTGATTTTTTTTCTTCTTCTTCCTCTTGTGTTGCTTTCTATTCCTTGTATTGTTGTGCTTCCTGTGTCTTGTTTTTCCTGAGATAATCCTTGTTCTGTTGTTGCTGCCTGCCTATCTTTTGTCCTGCACTTTACTGCTTGCTGTAGCTTGGCTATCCTGAATGTGACAGTCAGGAAGAAGGGTCGTTGAGGAGGGAGGAGTTAAGAGGCAGGGATGATCGTTTGTGGGGGAGTGCGGATGGGAGCTGAGGATTTGCGCAGCAAGGATGGGTGGAAGTTTGGAGGAGATGACAGGATGCTAGATTCGTGGGCAGTGAAGAATAAACAGGGAGGAGCTTAGGAAAGGTGGAGACGCTTGGAGCAGAATAGGGGAGATGAAGAGCGATTCAAACATACAGCTTTGCCTTGAACTAGAGTTGCATGATATGTTGCATTTCCAAATGTATTTGTAGAGGTTGGGGGCTATCCAAAGCCTTTCGCCGATGGGATGGATTGTTGTGTGGTTCTTGTGACCAAGATTGCGATCATCATTGCTGCCAACACTAATGCGATTTTTTGAGCTGCTATGATGTTTCCTCTGAGCTCTCGTGACATTCTGCTTGTCATTCCAGAGATATGCCTTTCGTTGATTTCTGATTGCTGCTTTTTTTAAATTTCTTTTATGAGTGCGCTTTGTTCCTTTTTTTGATAGAAAGCATGCTTATGATCTTTTGATGAAGGTTATGGGACAGAATTGTGATATTCCTCATGGTTTTCCCGAATGCTCCCTTCATTTCTTTTCACTACTTGATTAGCGAAATGGTATACCTATTGGTTGTGGGTTCGCAAGACATGTCTGAAGATTACATCTCCAGAACCTTCTAAATTCTTCCTGATTCTCCTAGATATTTTATTCATGAACTCATTTCTTGGATTTTTGTGACAGACCATTTCCTCTATTATTATGGCTAGGTCTCCTATTATAATGGGATCTTATATCGCTCTTTTTTTTATTATTCTTGTTCCCATTAACAGGTTGTAGGCTTCGGCCTTATTATTTGAGACTTCTCCAAGTCTCCATTCATATGTAACATTTTCTTTCCCATCCAGATCAAAAATAATTCCCCCTATCCCTGCCTTTCTAGGATTATGTTTTGAGGCCCCATCAAAGTAGAGACAATGTCTTCTCTGATTTTTTTTTCCAAGTTGTGAGTTCCTCTTCATTCATTCTCATTTTCCAGCTACTTTCTGAAGTTGTCATCCTTTGTCCTTTTTGTCCATTGTTATTTATTATGGCTTTGTTGAGCCATTCTCACTCTTCTTGTTGAAGAGTGTTATAGTCTGTTGATGTTGTTCCCTTGACATTGAGGATTTCAGAAGTTAATCCCCAAGTTTTTGAGAGGGTTTTCCCTGTTCTTGGAGTTTGGTTTTTGAAGATGCACTTGTTTCTCGTCAACCAAATTTTCCAACAAAGAACTACAAGGATGCATTTCCAGATCCTCTGTATTGTGACTTTCTTCTTTGTTGTATATGGATAGGCCTTCTCCAAAGTTTGGAGAAAATCCGACAAAGGCTTTTCAAAATTTATATTGATTTCAAGAGGGCTTATGAGCTGCTGCCAACATTCTTTGGCGAAAATGCATTCTTGAAATAAATGTTGAATGGTTTCTTCAGCCTGCAAGCACATTGGGCATCATGATGGGCCTTGGAAGCCTTTCTTTTTTAAGTTTTCACTGGTCAAGATCTTCCCTTTTAAGAGAGTCCATATAAACATTTTGATCTTAGGCAAGCTTTCCAATTACCAAACTATCTTCCAAAATTACCAGTCTTGTTGATTTGGTTGTTCTTGTAGGATTTTGTATTCAGTCTCGACTGTGTGTTTTCCACCACTTGGATCCCATAGGAAGTCATCTTCCTCATCATAGCTTATTGGTGCTGCCCCTTTTAGAAGCTACCTTAATTTTCTCCATTGCACCTCCAGATTTGTAGGGATTGTTAAGATTTGCCAATCTTGCCAATCTCTTTGGTTCCAAAGAGAGATTGAGTGAAGAGTATTTAGACCTTTTCCTATCATCCATTTTTGAGTGCCTTCAATTTCTGGGTGATTCTTTAGTGATTCTTTTCCCATAATTCTATCGTCCCAAATCGATATTGTTTTTCCATTGCCTGGGATTTTAGAGATGTAGTTTCTCATTAAAGAAATTGTCTTTTTTACTAGCTTCCAGGCTTGAGTACATTGTCTTGATGGAATATTTCCATTAAGTAGTGTTTTCCTAGAGTCGTCCATGTATTTTGAGATGAGTGTTTTTTTCCAGTAGCTCTCTTTTCCTGTGATCAATGTCCATATTACATTCATTCCCAGGGATGCATTCATGAGCCCAGGTAGCCGGATTGATAAGCCTCCTTGTTCATATGGTAAAACTACTTGCTCCCACCTGACCAAGTTGAATTTTTTGTTTTCTTGCTTCCTCCCCTGCCATAAAAAGATTCTTAAGATTAACTCCATTTGTTTGTGGGAACTTGTTGGGGCCGAGATTATTGCATATTGGTAGATAGGCAGTGTTGCTATGAGTGCTTTAATTAATATTACCCTTCATACCATATTTAACCACATCATTCCCCAGCTTTGGATTTTGTTTTTCAATTTTTCAATCTGTTTGGTCCATATTTCTGCCTTCATGTCTTCTTTTGAGATAGGGAGTCTTTAGTAAAAGAAGTGAGTCCATTTTTCCTGTATGGGGATTTCTAGGATTTGTGAAATCCTTTGCATGCTTCTCGGAGGGGTATTCCATCCATAGATTCTGCATTTTGTGTTATTTGAGAGCCCACCTGAAACCTGTAAGAAATCATCCAAAATTCTTTTGAACCTTCTTGCAATTATTGTTGATGCCCCTCCCATCAACAGGGTGTCATCAACAAAAAGAGAGTGGTTTATTGTTTGTACTCTTGCGATTTTGAGCCTGGTGATGTTTCTTTCTTTTCTTTGATTTCCAAGGCTCTACTTAAAATTTCCACCATTATAATATATAGGAAGGGAGAGAGAGGGCATCCTTGTCTGAGGCCTCTTGTGCTTTGGAAAAATTCGTTGGGCCTTCCATTTATGAGAGGAGCAATCCAAGGAGTGGAGATGCAAGCCTAGACGACTTCTGTTATTTCTCTTGAAAATCCAAGTTTCTTGAGGACTGCCATTAGATATGGGAGGTTGACCCTATCAAATGCATTTACCATATCCAATTTGATTATGGTTCCTTTTTCTTTTCTTTGCATAGTGGAATGTACAGCTTCCTATACAATAATTACATTATCTATGATTTTCCTGTTGGGCACGAATCCTCCTTGGTTTTCAGATATGATTATTGGAAGCACTCCCTTGATTCTATTTGCAATTATTTTTGTTATGTTCTTATAAGAGGAATTACAAATAGAGATAGGACGAAATCTATTGAAAGTGGAAGGATTGGATTCTTTTGGGACTAAAGCGAGGTAGGGGTATTTTGTATTGCTTCCTATTTTTTTAAGACATTCTTCACCATTCTTAAGAAGTCCTTTCTAATTGTTTTTCAATGGAATCTGTAGAATGCTATCGTAAAACCATCTGACCCTGGGGCTTTGTCTGGATGTAGGCTCCATATGGCCGCCAATACCTCTTCTTCTGTTATCTCTTTTCACATTTATGCGTTTTGGTCTTTTTTGATTTTTTTTTTTTGTATGTTGTAGGAAGTTTTCATATTCAACCGTTTCTTCTTTAGTTGAAAGTAAATTTTTAAAGTGCTTGTGGGCTGATTTTTTTAGTTCCTCTGCACCTTTGACCTCTTGACCATCAACTTGTATTTTTTCTATCTGATTTCTTGCTCTCCTTATCTTCATAGTATTGTGGAAAAAGGAGGTGTTTTTATCCCCTGCCTTGAGCCACAGGCTTCTAGATTTCAGTCTGGCATCTTCTTCTTCTTTCCTGTTTTCCCTGTATATTTCCCAAAATATCTCCTTCTCTCTTAGATAGTCTTGCTTGTCTTCTTCTTTACTTTCTTTTTCAATTTGCATGTTGTCCATTTTCTATTGCAGCTCTTTTTTCCTTCTTTTTTTTTTTAATTTCGTTTGCTCTTGCCCATTCCTTTAGCTTGGCACTTAAATTTTTTAATTTTGTTTCCCAAATATATTGGGGTGGTCCTGTTACTCTTGGTGCCCATGCTTCCTTGATTAGTTCGCTAATTTCTATAGAGTGGTCCTTGATTTTCCATTTTGCCCATCATTATTGCAACCGGTTTATGATCAAATGCCGTGGTATGTAAAATTTTTGATTTAATAGAGGTGTGCACTGCTGCTATGTTTTCTTGAATCAGAATTCTATCCAGCCTTTCTTTAATGTTGTTTTTGCCCAGTCTTTTGTTGCTCCAGGTATATTTTCCATTGTTTGGGGGGATGTCTATTAAGTTGCGTTGTTCCATTATCTCTTCCAGAGAATCCCTGGATGGGTTTGTGTGATATGTCCCTCCAAACTTTTCTTCTATACTTCTTACCAAATTTAAGTCTCCTCCCAGAATTATTTTCCCAGTTTGTGTTTCTTTTAGTGCTTCCTTTATGGTGTTCCGACATTGCTCTTTTTCCTTGTAGTGGTTGGGAGAATATATGTTTATGAAACTATACTTCTCCTTTGTGCTTATTTGCATTAGGTCCGTTTGTATCCAGTGCTGATCTTTTTTTTGTTGTATCAATTCTCAGAGCCCTTTCTTCCATATTGTGCAGATTCCTCTTGATGCTCCTATTGCCTGTATTGATTCCCCTTCATAATTTTTGAATTTTTTTTTTAATATTTTCAGTTTCGTGGCTATTTGTTTTGGTCTCCTGAATCATAAGAATGTCTGGATTTTCATTTGCCAGAATGTCTCTTGTGGCATTTTCTTTAAAGGATGATCCCATTCCTTGGCAATTCTAGGGGACCATTATCATTATTTGCTTGTTGGGTGGTGCAAGGGACCTTTCCCTCTTTGTTGGTTTTTATCATTGTTTCCTGAGCTCCTTCCTAAGAAGGATTCCATTGGTTGCTGCATTCCTAATGCCATTTCCTTTGTTGCTGCTTCATCCCTCAGGGAGGGGGAGGAGATTGGGTGTTTGAGATCAAAGGGGATGATGGGGGGTTGAGAGTATTGGCGGGGGGGGGGAGGGATCTCGATCTGGATCTGGAACTATGTCTCGGGGATGGGGTGGCTGAGGGGTCCAGTGGCTCAAAAGGATTTAGGCTAATGAGAGGATTGTTGTCTGCTTTTGGTGATAGAGGGTGTCAAATGATATGAGGGGTTGCGAAGAAAGATGAGTGGGTTGTTTGTTGGCTGTCTTCTTTCTTTTAACCTGTTCCCATTTGTTTTCCGGACCTTAAATATTTTCATTTTTATTTTCTTTTTTTTTTTGTACATCTATCAGCAAAATGGACATATTCGTGACATACCTTGCATTTGAAGGGGATTTGTCCATAATCCAGTTGTTGTATATGCGTCCGCTGATCCACTTTGATTTTGATCACTTCTGGAAGCCCTTTCCCTAGATCCACTTCTACGCAGATTCTGGCGCATGCATGCATATTTCCCTTTGGCTCGCACCTGTTTATGTATTTCTCGACTGCATTTCCTATAGGTTTAACAGAGTCATCTCCCCAGCAGTGGAGGGGAAGATGCGGCAACCTAACCCAGACTGGAACAACAATGGGTACATCCATTTTTGGATCAAAGTCTGGTGTCCATCTGTTTAGGTACAATCCCCTTGTATCCATAAAGTATGGACCATTCCTAAATATCAGATCACGATCGTCCTTGGTTTCAAAGTGGAAGGTGTAGTACCCTCTTCCATAGAACCCAATTGAAATTTTCCCATTTATTGATGCAGTCTAGTTCCTTTCTACCCATTTTTGGACAGTCTTGGGTAAGGGCCATAACCCAGTAAACTGCCCAACTAATCCACACTCTGCCAGGGATAGTGCTGCTCTACAGGGGAGAGCAGGAGAAAGTGAGATTTCAGGGATGTCTTCCAATCTTTTAACAAATTTAGTTACTGACAGTCGATCCTTTGTCAGACCCATTGTAGAAATGAGAGAGGCGAAAGCTTTTGTTGTTCCTTCATTTTCTTGCTAGTGATCAGAGAGAGGATCTCTGTCCTTTGGTGTACCCATCTTGCTTGATCCTCAGTAGTAGGAGGCCGCTGAGGGGCAGTTGCATGCTGCGTTCTCTGGCTAGGGCTGCGCAGATCCTTAGCGACAGCAGCAACGTGTTTTCTCTTAATTGATGTTGAGTTTTAATAAAATAAAATTGAAGTAAAATTTTTCATGGTATCTTTAATAATGTTGAGTTATAGAGTAGAGTTTTAATTAATATGTTTTAATTAAAAAAATAGATTAATTTGAGTTGGAAAATAAAAAAAATGAAAATATGATTTTATAATAAATATTTAGAATAAGATAAAGTTATTATAAATTTATTTTTTGGAAATTTGATATAATAGAATTTTGTTTATAATTTGTAAAATATCAAGTTTCTACTTTTTTTTTTCTTTTTTTTCAAAATTTATTATCATTTTATCATATATAAATTTGCATTATGATACAACTTCAATAATTCCTGAAATTTATGTTAATTTTATATTAAAATTTGTGAGAGGATATTATATTATAATAATAATTAACTTTAATAATAATAAAAAATCACTATATAACCTTTCACATGAGAACGACTTAACAAAGTTATTTAATTTTATAATAAATATATGCGAAATCTACTTTAAAAAACAAAATTTCCATAATTTAAAATTTTAATCAAATTTTTAACATTGTACATCGATAATGAGGCAAACCCTTAAAAGCATCTTTCCATTATACATCAACTTAAAAGATAATAAAAGTCATTTTCCCAACATATTTTTATAAATAACTCATATCAATTCTCATTTAACGATGAAGATGAATTTTAATGATGAAGATGAATGATGTAAATGATTAATGAAATATTATCTCATCCCAATGAAATTCATACTCTTAAATAAATTTAAAATATAAAAATCAAGTTTTTTTATAATAAAAAACCGTAAATCCAATTAATTTTTTATAATTTTTATTATATGAAAAAATAATTATATTTATTTTTTTTTAATTAAAATAAATAATAAAATGACAAAAAAAATTTGCTTTTATTTAAATGTCAATGATGTATATCAAAAATATTGTTCCATTCAAAAATTCAAATTGTAAAAAATTAAAAAACACGAGAGTAATATTCGAGAGTCACAATTGCTACTTTAATATGTTTTGGATTTGGATTTATTGTTACCGTGCGTGTGAAAATTCATAAATTTGAATAGGACTTTTCAGATCTTCGTAATCTTTAACATGCTCAATATATAACGTTTAGGGATATATTGGGTTGAGACTAACACTAGTTAGACTATGGTTGTAACATGTAAGGTTAAGTGTCACTTTCCCCAGCTAGTGGTTTGTATATTTGTTTGCTTATTCGGTTCCCACGTGTGGTGACCTTACTTTACTTTTGTATTATAGGTGGGTGGGGCCTTCACCATGTTCTGGACAGATCACAGGACGCGCTTTTCATGCAATTTCCACGTCACATATGTTTTAGACCAAGTGTTTCAATCCATCACATTAAAATTTCCACGTCACATATGTTTTAGACCAAGTGTTTCAATCCATCACATTAAATTGTTACAAATGGTAGTCGTGGATCCCATGTGTCATACTCTCACAAAAGTTGAGCCATATGTAATATTGTGATGGCAGATTGGGTAGTTGGTTGGTCAACTTATGTGAGGATAACAAGTGAGGTATTTGTTTCTATCTTATTATCCGTGCCCCTACGATATAATTTATTCAAAAATAGGTTGACCTCTCAATTAAATTCATTTTGAACAAAAAAATTGTGGAAAACATATAAAGTAGACATTAGAACTTACAAATAATTTATTTTTTACAATTATTAAATGAAATTTATTTAATTGTTGATTGGTGCAAAAGAGAGGGACTCTTAATCATTACTTCAGACTTCTCATTAAATAATGACAACTCATTTGCACCATGTAGAGATAAGTGACATGACATGTTCTTGTAAAGCCATAGTTTAACTAGCTGGAGGAATTGCTCGGAAAGTGATCTGAATTGGATCCTTAAACTCTCTTAAAGTTACCCAAAATCTGTAAAGAAACTCATGCCGAAGTTCAAAGTCTTGTGGATATCGAGCTTATCAGAAATAATCTCTGAACAATGGCAATTTGTGGTTAGCACGGAACAACGAGGACCCTCGGTCAAAGCGCGCAGACCGTTGGCCCAGGGTGATTGCGAACTGGCACAAATTGGCAATCGGGAGGCCAAATCCAAAAACAGAGGCAGTTTCTGATACACTAATTGCGTATTGCAGGGCATCCCCCTCAGTGAAGGAAAGCCCTAAGTGCCCGGTCACGAGGAAAAGGCATAAAACCGTATGGGAATCGTCGATTTTGTCAGAAGGCGGGTCCCGCGCCAAAACCGGCAGGATATCGCAAGCACTTCAGGTGGTAAGTGGGTTTGACCGAGTCCCGCGCGATTCCATACACTGGGTGACACGTTTCTAACAGATGAGAGAGAAAACCACTCACATCGCGCAAGTAAAGTTCAGGCAACTTACCCGTGCGATATGGACGGAGACCGTAGGATTTGGAGGCTCTAGATCAACGGCGGAGATGCGACCGATGGATGACCGGATTTGAAAAAGTCATAAAGCAAATTGTGCGGGATTTTGAAGTCCGACGTGGATGATGATTTGGTAGAGATTCGTGTTTCGCGGACATTCTTGGAGTAACTGGGAATAATGGTCGTTTCAAACGATCGAGTGTTTCTGATGAACTTGACACTTATCCATTACAGAATAGGTGGCCATTGCCTTGTGAGGTGTGATGCAGTGACTGTAACAGCTGAAGAAGGGATTCAAACAGACAGAGGCAGGGAACGAGAGAGCTGAAAGCGGAAACGAATAGTCAGGAAGCAGATGGCTTAAAGCCACAGACTGACAGAGATAGAGGGGGAAGAAGAAGAGAGGAGAGTGAACAACGAGAAAAAGCTGAATGTGCAGAGAGTCTTTGGAGTCACTCGGAGGTCGAGTGAAAAGCTAGAGAGCTCAATTGACAACAGGATATTGTTGTTGGAGTTGCTTGGAGGTCAAGCGACTCATAGAGGCATGCAAAGGTCGAGAGAAAGAGCTTAGAGAGCCACGAGCCACAACCTGAGCCAAGAGCCAAAGCGAGCGCCAAAAGCGAGAGCTAAGAGCCAGAACCAGAGCCCGAGGCAAAGAGCCAAAGCCAGAGCAAAAGCTAGAGCCAGAGCCAGAAAACTGAAGAGCTCCAAAAGCCAAGGGATAAGATGATGTTTTGAGCCCAATGTTCCTTTGTAAACATTAGAGTTGAGTGTGGAACTTGTACAAGAACTGTTGCCATAATCCCAGGGAGCCTAGTCGAGTTGACTAGAGCTCAATGAGACGTAGCCCAAGCGTTTCGGGTGAACTCTGTATTAAATTGCTACCTTATGTGTTTGCTTATTGCTGCATTTGTCTATTATCATATGTATTTACATATCAGCATGAACAACCGAATTTTAAAAGCACATAAACAGTTAAAAACACATGCCAGCATACACCTTATTTTCAAGCATTTCTTAATTCCGCATTGGTTAATCATTAAGACTTGGGAAAATTTAAAACTTTGGAAGTGGGAGAGGTTCTTGTAAGTTAGACAAGAATCCTAAGAGCCCCATTTTCAGATCAAGTGGTATCAGAGCTTAAGATTGATTAACCCCACCTTCAAAGAAAGTTGTATCAGAGTGCTTGATTGACATGGCAAATATTGCTTGTCTGAAAGGTTTTTGGACAGTCAAGGATTGATTGCTTCATTGATTGTATGCTTGGTTGCAGACTGACTATTGTTTGAGTTTGCAGAGGTGAAGGGAAAGCTATTGATAGCTCAGTCCAAGAAGGACAAGAAGGAAGAAGGGCTAAAGGCATTCTTCTATCCCAAAGGACCTTAGGGCAATCCTTGAAGCACAAAAGGTTGTTGTAAGAGGTTACTAAATAAGCTTTTTAATAATCTTGTTTGAAGTTCTTTTGTTCATTTGCATAATGATGACTTCTACAAGTGAATCCTCGAATTCTTCTTTCTTCACAAGTTCCTTTGATGGAAACATGAAGCAAGACTTGTTCATCATGATGAACGGGGTAAGAGAAATGTATAAAGATGGAAGGAAGAGCAACATACTTAGAGAGCAGTTGAATTCCGTGGAGGAAGAGAAGTAGATGCTTTCTGGCAAATTGCGGGAAATGGAGGGAAAACTTCATATTGCAAATATGAACCTGAAAAGGATGCATGAGTTGGAGTCACAACTCTTTGTTGCCGAAGAAGCCTTGGTTAAGTATCAGCCTAAAGAAGAGGTAAACCATTCCAGTTTGTCTTCAAATTCTTCTAAGAATGCTTATATTGGTTCTTTTGAAAAACATACTAGAGGCATAGGTTCCAAGCTAATGCCCAAGATGGGTTATGAAGGAAAAGGATTGGGAAAATATGCACAAGGTATTGTTGAGCCAATAATGGTTGAGGACAGGCCTAAGTATTTGGGTCTCTATTATGGACAGTCTTATGGAGAGAATTCCAAAGCTTCCATGAAGGCCATTGAAATAGTTCCAAAAAGGAGTTTCATTGCAGGTCCTCTACCTCAGAAGTGTGAGGGTTGTATTAAGGAGGAATGCAATAGCTCGAAACATCATTCGCAGGATGCAGGTGTTCAGAAGAACACACTTGAACAAGAGAGTTGTGGAAACTCTGACAACCTTAAAGAAAGTGATGGTGTTCCAAAGGGAGCCACTTCTTCATTTGTTTCACCTACTCCTGAAGGCAATAAAGGTGAAAAAGGTAAGTATAAATCTGGTTCTAAACACATTCCTTTTGATTTTGTAAAGCCTGGAAAAAAAAATTGCATGTTCCTTTTGTGGTTTGGATGACCATTATGTTTCTAGATGTTGGAAGAGGATGGCCACATACAGGAAACTTTTGAAGGAAAAGAAGCAAGCAGCCAAAGGTCCACTGGACAAGGCAAATCATGTTGTCAAAAGGATGCATATGTGTTGCACTTACTGCCATAAGCAAGGGCATCTTGTTGAAAGGTGTTGGACTTTGAATCCAGCACTGCTTCCACCAAAGCTGAAGGAGAAGGTGGAAAAAGAAAATGGCAAGGATGGAAATAAAGATTCCATGATTGATGTGTTTCAGGATGATTCACATATTAATGTTGATGTGCAAACCAAGGAGGGACCTTTGAAATGGATTGGTAAGAAATGGTTAGAATTCTTATCCAATTAAGACTGCATGTTCTTTGATGCATCTGTTTGCATTTCTTTGTGGAATAAATGCAAGTTGCAGGATCTTACCAAAATGGTAAATGGAAAGAAGTTGAGTAGGAAACTCACTTTATTGCTGCAACAATATGTTCATTTCAACTTCGAAAGTACAGTGTACTTAAGCGAAAGTTGATAGATGGAATACATGCATGAGCATGAGATGCATGTAATGTTGGCTTGGGACAAGTTAACTTGGTCTCCAAAATGGAGATAATGACGAAGTGTTTCATCTTTTGGAAAAGAGTCCTAAAGGTCTTTTTCTACATGCTTGACCTGAAGGGTCATTTGTTTTAAAGGCATGTTTTATTGGCTTGTTATCTAGTCAATCATTTGTATGCAGATATAAGACAAGGAAGGGTTCACAAGATGTGAAATATGTTTCTTTGTTGAAGCAGGAGTTAGTCCATCCAGTTGTTGTCTGTATACCTACTGTTGTTAACAGTTGTTGTTGGCAGCTTTTCAAACAGGTACAAATGAAAGTTTTGTGGAGCAGATGTACTTCACATTCGTTTGAGCCACCTTGGATCAAGGATCAAGGTAAAGAAGTTCAAACTACCTTCTGTAAATTTCACAGCGGAAGTTTTACATGAAGTCAAGGAGGAAAACGGTTCTTCCCAAGACAACCAACCCATCCAAGAAGGGAAGTGGTTAGAGATTGTGGTTCAGAGGCACTATGCAAAGGCAAGTGTAGGGATGCTAAAAGAAGAGGGTGTTGTTACTCTCATTTACTGCTCAGATCAAGATATCAGTCTTTTGGTGGACCAAAAGTTCTTTTAGTGAGAAGGCGTGATCCAAATTGGATCCTTAAACTCTCTTAAAGTTACCCAAACTCTGTAAAGAAACTCATGCCGAAGTTCAAAGTCTTGTGGATATCGAGCTTATCAGAAATAACCTCTGAACAATGGCAATTTGTGGTTAACACAGAACAACAAGGACCATCAATCAAAGCGCGTAGACCATTGGCCCATGGTGACCGCGCACTGGCACAAACTGGCCATTGGGAGGCCAAATCCAAAAACAGAGGCAGTTTCTGATACACAAATCGCGTATTGTAGGGCATCCCCCTCAGTGAAGGAAAGCCCCAAGTGCTCGGTCACGAGGAAAAGGCATAAAACTGTACGGGAATCACCGATTCTATCAGAAGGTGGGTCCCGCGCCAAAACTGGTAGGATATCGCAAGCACTTCAGGCGGTAAGCAGGTTTGACCGAGTCCCGCGCGATTCCATACACTGGGTGACACGTGTCTAGCAGATGAGAGAGAAAACCGCTCACATTGTGTGAGTAAAGGTCACACAACTTACCCGCGCGATATGGACGGAGACCGTAGGATCTAGAGGCTCCAGATCAACGGTGGAGATGCAACCGATGGATGACCAGATTTGACAAAGTCATAAAGTAGATTGTGCGGGATTTTGAAGTCCGATGTGGACGATGAGTTGGCAGAGATTTGTGTTTCGTAGGCATTCTTGGAGTAAACGGAAATAATGGTCATTTCAAACGATCGAGTGTTTCTGGTGAACCTGACACTTATCTGTTACGGAATAGGTGGCCACTTCCCTGTGAGGTGTGATGCAGTGACTGTAATAGTCGAAGAAGGGATTCGAACGGACAGAGGCAAGGAATGAGAGAGCTGAAAGCGGAAACGAACAGTCAGGAAGTAGATGGCTTAAAGCCACAGACTGACAGAGATAGAGGGGGGAGAAGAAGAGAGGAGAGCAAATAGCGAAGAAAAGATGAATGCGCAGAGAGTCTTTGGAGTCACTCGGAGGTTGAGTGAAAAGCCAGAGAGCTCAATTGACAACAGGATATTGTTGTTGGAGTTTCTTGGAGGTCGAGCGACTCACAGAGGCATGCAAAGGCCGAGAGAAGGAGCTTAGAGAGTCAGAGTAGAGAGCCACGAGCCACAGCCAGAGCTAAGAGCTAGAGCGAGCACCAAAAGCGAAAGCTGAGAGCTAGAACCAGAGCTCGAGCCAAAGAGCCAGAGCTAGAGTCAGAGCCAAGAGCTAGAGCAAGAACCAGAGCAAGAGTCAAGAACCAGAGCCAGAAAACTGAAGAGCTCAAAGAGCCAAGGGATAAAATGGTGTTCTGAGCCCAATGTTCCTATGTAAAACATTGGAGTTGAGTGTGGAACTTGTACAAGAACTGTTGCCATAATCCCAGGGAGCTTATTTGAGTTGACTAGAGCTCAAGGAGACGTAGCCCAAGTGTTTCGGGTGAACTTTGTATGAAATTGTTGTCTTATGTGTTTGCTTATTTCTGCATTTGTCTATTATCATATGTATTTACATATTAGCACGAACAACCAAATTTTAAAAGCACATAAACAGTTAAAAACACATGCCAACATACACCTCATTTTCAAGCATTTCTTAATTCCGCATTAGTTAATCATTAAGACTTGGGAAAATTTAAAGCTTTGGAAGTGGGAGAGGTTCTTGTAAGTTAGACAAGAATCCTAAGAGCCCCATTTTCAAATCAGAAAGTTATGGAAATTCCGGTCATATTTAGAGAAAATCCGGCAAGGATTCTTGTAAGCGCAAGTTAAAGTTGTTAAACTTCAAAATTTTAGGTGTCCTAGATGTTTTTGATGGTGCTGAATCCATTTCCAACATCAAAAACATGATTCAAACACTACCTCTATAAGATTTTTAATTTTTTTTTGCCCAGATTCCAGCCATTTTTGGCTATCCAGGCAATTCCTCTACCTCGGTAGACGACTCCTATTGTAAATATTTTTTATACCTATTTACAAATAAATAAATATATCTTTCAATAACTACCTATTTAAATATGCATAAACTTTATATACATTAGACTTTATTGCTTCTTATTATGAACTTAATCTTTAGTACAATTAAAAAAAGTTATATAAAATATAAAAATTCTAATAAAGTATTTATTGACTCTGCAATGTGTTAAATCATCTCATCGATTACGAGGCACTTAATTTTCATTACCGTCATTTGAACATATGGTTACTGCGAATTAGGTTCCCAGTAGCGAGATGGATTTCAGACTTTCGAGGTAATCAATTCGCTAATTAAATGCTCTTTAGCGACTCTATTCTCCATCGCGGTGTTAATATATTATCCATTGTAGCATTTTAATATTGTCCATTTGTCATTAATATATTCTAGCAGTGATAGCATACATTAGTCTAATCGCAAAGGTGGAATACTGGAATAATGATAGCCATACGATAGTCTTATGGCGATTATTGCAATACAGATAGTCCATCTCCATGTCATTACATTATCTTTATTGTGAATCAGGTTCCAAGCATCGAGATGGATTTCAGATGCAACCTGTCTTTCTGGGTAATCTGTGATTAAATTCATATCATATTTTATACTCTTCCACTTTTCCTTAATGGAAATCACTAGAAGAACAGAGGTAGTAGGAACCTATCACTAAAGAACTCATGTAGCAGGTAGCGGAGGTAATGGAACTGGCATTGAGCGATATCACCAGAAAATAGAGGTAGCAGGAACTAGAAAGAACATTTGTAGCATCTGTGCAACTGATTGAAGGTATGGCTTGCTACAATATTTATACTTTTGTTTTCTCTCTGGTTTTCTTTTGTTTCCTCTCTGGTTTTCTTTTGTTCAGTTTTCTCGTTGTAACTTTCTTTCCTTTGCGTTGTTGTGTCTGTTGTTCACTTTTCTCTAGTTTCCTTTTGTTTCCTCTCTAGTTTTCTTTTGTTCATTTTGCTCATTGTAACTTTCTTTCCTCTGTGTTGTTGTGTATGTTGTTCACTTATAGAGTGGATAACTCACTCCCACTACCAGTGTTGTAGAATGCACACATTACTTATATGTAATTAGACACCAGGGCTGTAAAATGCACATCGGTTATCTGCAATTAGGGTTTTTTCTCGAGTGTGATTTTAACCACCTACCATTTCGCATTGCTGATGAAAGAACCAAACGGTATTCCGAATCATTTTCGGTCAGTAGTCACCGAATCTAGGTTGGGCTCAGATATTTTGGTGAAACTCTAAAATTTCCTTAATGTTATTGAACTGTACTTTAAATTCCTCAAATTCCACTCTGAAACTTTAAGTTGTGATAAACAATGCGGAATAGGTTGGGCTCAGATATTTTGGCGGAATTCTAAAATTTCTCGAATGCCATTGAACTTTCCTTTAAAATTCTCAAACCTCACTTTAAAATTTTAAGTTGAGATAAACAATGTGGAAATGGAAATCACCGTTGTTCAAATATGGGCTCAGACATTTTCCTAAAATTTCTGCAATGCCATTGAACCCTCTGTGTTAACATCGAACCAAGCTACTTTTATTCTCATTGAGTTTTAAAATTTCTCTAAAATCTGAACTAAACAATGTTGGAGATATGAGTATAGGTTTAGGTGGTATTGTCAATTATCATGTTCTCACATAGTAAATAAAGTATAATATCAGATGATAAATACACACTATGATAGTTTGTTGACTTAGGGCTTTGATGTCATTATAGTTCACTATCTAATCCTAAATATCAACCTTTAGTGAGCAAACAAATCATGTTCTCAATTATTGCTTTTGGTAAGTGGAAATGCTTGTTTTAGATGCATGGGGAGATGGGAACTAGAACTTCGTATTATGGCGGTATAGCCCACGTTAATGTGGGGACTGCCAAATTCAACCAATTTATACACACAATCAGCTCTCTATGCTGAAGCAGGGTGTGAACCCTTATTTATGATTGTGGGGATGTATCAATTTCTGGATGATTGTGGGGATTTTATTTTCTCTTTTTTTGGGTAAATTATACATATGGAGTGCTTTGAGACATGCTATGTTGATTTTCTTTGGCTTAACTGCCAGGTTCGAGTCTCGAGGGGTAGCTATTTCAATAGAATTGCCTAAGTCATGCTCCTGACCTCATCCCCTTGAAACTAATGCATGGCAATGGGCGTATGTCTCTCTATCTCACTCTCACTCACTCACTCATTTGACTCTGGAGGAGTGTCTATTTCAGTAGAATCGCCTCTCACCCCCTTTGAAACTCATACCTAACGGGTTGGGAAGACCACAATGATAATGTAACATGGTGGACAGTTAACATTATCTCGATATTATGTTGCCTTTTGTCTATCTGTTAGGTCTGCTATGTTTTTCAACATTGTCACCACCTTTCAAAAAATGGAGAAACTACAAGAGATAAATATGAAAAATCGAAAATACAGTTTATGTCCAAAGAATGGTTCCATAATGCCTTTTAATTTTGTTCTCCCAAAGGTTCCACTGATATTGACAGTTGCAGAGGAGATTCAAACAAGGATTTCAGGGATGTTTTGGTTATTTTTGTCTCAATTAGATACCATCATCAGAAAAGTATCATCAAAGAAAATAAATTATCTAAAATTTTCATTTTAATTTTAAGTTATAGTGTTTAAGGCACACAGTTTTCAAGCGTTCACCATTGCCCAATGACTCTGTTAAAGAAACCAACCCATTAAATCATAAACGGTGCCATTGGAAAAAGGATTTAAGTGGTCTTGCTCTCCCACTAAACTTACAGTACTATATTTTTTGGCTTCTCCTTTTGTTCCATTCTTGATAATGTCAAATAAGATTGTGCTATGTTGTATGCATAGTTACAGATTAAGGAACTAAGTGATGCTACTTCGATTAAAGATGATGCTAGCCAATTGCTTGCCACTTGAGAAATATCACTTGAAAACACTCACTCTTCATTCAATAATAGATCAATAAGTCACCACAATATCATGTACCTCTAGTTACTTTATGTGATTAGAGTGTTTTCACCTTATGAAACAATGCTTAGGAACTAGTGACCTACATGTAAGCACAAGTAATGAATGACCACTAACAGCAGTTCAAATAAGAAGCAAATTGACTATAGATATAATGCAAGTGGATTTAAAATAGGGAGAAGTTGAGGGTTAGTATCAACACATGCAATGCAATAAATCATTAGAGGTTGCCTTTTAAGCTGTCAAATGCAAGGTATAAGAGACAAGAAGAAAATTTCAGAAGTGTAAAGAATGCACCAGCTCCTAAAAGTACCACTTTCAAGGTGAGATAAGCCTACTCCAGCTTACCAGTCAGCTTGGGTCAATCAACTGTGACTAAATTTAGATTAGTGAAAGAAATTAGTAAGCTAGTAGATTATTTTTCCCTTTTAAATCAGGAGATAGAGGATGCCAAGGGACCAAAATCCCAAGCTTCCCAAAAGAAAGATTCACTTCTATTAATGAAGTTACAAATGAAGAAGCCTCTTAGACAGAAAGAAGGTTCTTCTTCTTTAAGAAGATTTACAATGTGGGAAGGATGGAGCGACAACGACAGCAAAGGAAAAAGTTCAAGGGTTTCTGCTAGCGGTATGGGGTACTGCTGCAGACCGTGGCCTGACTGGCAGCTACCCTAGCTTACCTCGGCATTCATCCGACTCCTAACATTCTCCTTTTACTTTTTACGCTTGAGGGCTTCAGTCTTAGCCTCGCCGGTCTTATAATACTTGCGACTTACCTGAGCGTCTACCTGTTACCATCTACCTTCACATCAACTTACTGCTCCCCGTCGTTTTTACTGTGTTTCTGTTTCCGTTACACCTCTGTCGCTGCTGTTTCCCGTTGGCTAGCTATTTCAAGGCAGTTACCTTCGTTCTCGGTGTAGCTGTCGATATGGACCTTGATGCTGTAGATTACTTGGATGGCCCACTGGAGGAGGGTTCCATCTTGCAGTCCACGTATGCCGCCTTTGAAGGTATGTTAAATTACAGTGTAGGTTTTACTGGAAACTTTGATGTTTTCCCTCAGTTCTTTGGACCTGCCACTTTTGTTATTGTACTACCCGATGAGCCTCCCTCCTGGCCGGCTTTCTCGTCACCTCTGCCATCCCCGACTTCATTAGGGTTTATTACGGGTTGTATAAACCCTTCCTCGGAATTGGAAGTCCCTAATTCGGACCCGCCATCCCACCTAGCTGAACAATTCACTATCGTACCCTTTGCTAAGACCCCATACATCGACCCTAATCCCCCCTCCATTTCCACTCCCCCCTCGGGTTGTTTTACCACTGTACCATCGCTCTCGAATGCCATCCCTACAATTCCTACAAACCCTAACCCTTGGATCGAGGACCTTGAATCAGTGGGGGTTTCTGAGCGACCGCATACCTCTACGTCCAGACCCCTGAAGAAGAATAAATGATACAAGACTAAGGCTGATGACGTGATACTAAAACTTGAGGAGGATATACACTGGGGTGATACTATGGACTACGCTGATAGGGTTTTGGTCGGCAGAATCAGAGGACGGAACTACTCGGCAGCTTGTCTGAAGACCTGGGCATCAGAGATTTGGGGTCATCACCTAGAAGACATCCCATTTGTTCAAACATTTGTGAGGGGATGGTTCACGCTGAGATTTGCTAGAGCAGATCATACGAACTGGGTCGTTTCATCCTATTGGCACTTTGAACATGCCCCTGTGTTATTAAAGCGTTGGACACCGCTATTTGACCCAGAGACAGAGCAAATTGGTGTTGGCACTATATGGATCAGACTACCTGGATTGACTTTACAGTATTGGTCTGAGGACATATTCAGAAGGATTGGAAACTCGCTAGGTACCTACATGGAGTATGATAAATCCTATCAGACTACGGGCATGATGGCATTCGCGAGGATATTGGTACATTTGGATACCAGAGGTGGACTGTAGGAGCATATCACAATTCAGTGGAGATCTTCCTCACACAAAAAGCTGTTAGATTATGAAGGTATTCCATATCGATGTATAAGATGCCATAAGGTTGGACATCTCTTCAGGGATTGCCCACTCAATTGAAAGAACAAAAAGACTGTTCAGGAAATCGATATGGAACCCCCAGTTGATCAGCCCCAACAACCTGCTGTTGTGGATCATACAGAGGAACACTTAAAGACCTGTGCTGATACAGTTGAGGAACATGCTGATGGTGTGAAGAAAAAGCATGGAAAGGCTCCTATTCAACCTTCCTCTCCACTAATAACGTGATCTAGAGCAGCCTAGGGTGAAGTCTTCTCATCGGGTATGTCCATTTTTTCTCACTTACTTGTAACTTGTCATGTTGCATCTCATTCATCTCCTTTATATAATCATGCATTGGTTCCCCCTGCACACTCGTCCATGTCTCCCATCTCAGCCTCGATGGATCGGTTGATCCTTCATCCTGCAAGACAGGTTTTGTCTTCCTTTCTGTCCTGCACCCTGCCTCCACCTCCTCCGACTTACACCTCCTGTCATCCCTCCACTTATCCACTCCCCATTCATCCTCCACCTTCCCCATCTGTATCCTCCTCCTCTAGATACCCTTTCGCTCTAAAGCCAAAGATAGAGGGTTGGATGCAATTGGCTTGGACACTGAGGCTTCTCCTGCTTCTCATAAGCCTACCAGGGGTCACCCCTCATCTCTCTCCAGAGCAAAATTTCAGGCTATGAAGGAGGTGGCCCTTAGGAAACAGAAAACCATTGACAGGGTTCTCAGAGCAAGGAATGCCCTCTCCCCACCCCCTCCATGAATATTTTATCCTTTAATTGTCGAGGGTTAGCTAGCCCTACCAAAAAACTAGCTCTGAGGTGACTCTTTTCATCTATTTCTGTTGACATCATTTTCTTACAAGAAACCTTGAGTATGTCTAGTTCGATGACACCTTTTCTGGAATCATGGATGTCAGGTTGAACATTTCATGCTTTGGATGCATCTAGGCGATCTGGAGGTATTGCAATTGGTTTTCAGAACCTGACTATCAATTTAAGGAGTATCTCGGGTGGTGGTGGATTTTTAGGGGCAAACATATACTCTGCAACCCTAGAGAGTGAAATTAGAGTAATCAACATATATGGTCCTTATCAAGATAGGGGTGTATTTTGGAGACGGTTATTTAGCACCTCATTCATGCAGCTTGATAACATCATTCTTGGAGGAGACCTTAATTTCTCTTTGGGTTTCATGGAATCATGGGGACACTTGGCACAAGTGGATGGATTAACTAATGTTATCACAAACCTGTTGGAGGATCATCACTAGATTGACATCCCATTAGCTAAGATTTAGTATACTTGGAAAAAGAATCACATTGGTGAACACAGTCTGGCCAGGAGATTGGATCGATTCCTCATCAAGGAAGAATTTCTCTCTAAACACCCCGATATCAGACAATGGGTTGGCACAGGAGGAATATCAGATCACCGACCAATATATCTAGAGCTGGATGATAGTGTACACAGAATCAGAGCTCCATAAAAATTCAAAACCTCATGGCTTCGAGATCCCTCATATATACAGCTAGTGACTGAATATTGGAAAACTCATCTGATTAGGGATGATGAGGACACTGCTGATGGTTTTGTTCGCAAACTTAAGGATTCAAAGGGCATTTCCAAAGTGTGGGCGCACAAGAAAAGGAAGCAAGAAGACAATACACTAAGAGAGGCGGAGCAAACCATCATACACCTTGACGAAATCACTAATGCCACATATACCTCTCAGGAACAAAAACATCATATCTCCTCCCTCATCAAGCAGAAACTCAAATTTTGAAAGACAGAGAGGAAAGTTGGAGACTTAGAAGCAAGGCGATTTGGTTAAAGGAAGGAGATGACAATACCAAGTTTTATCACAAGTTTTCTAATGGTCGGAAGGCCATCAATACTATTTGGGAGCTTCAAAATGAACAAGGACTCATTGTCAACACCTCCAAAGACTTGGCTAACTTAGCCACTTCACATTTTAAAGATATATACAAGGCCCCCCTGGGAGCCAATATACTGGAAGTTATGTGTACAACAGAGCTTTTCCCACAATTTTTTGATCAAGAGGAAGCCGATGAGCTCACTAAGGAAGTGACAATGGGGGAACTTGAGGCCACTATTAAATGGTTCAAGAAGGATAAGAGTCCAGGGCTGGATGGTTGGACCATCGAATTTTAAATTGCATTTTTTGACATCCTCAGTAATGATCTACTTAAAGTGGTGGAGGAATGTAGAAGGACAGGAAGGATGTCCTCAGCTATTAAATCAACATTTATAGCTCTCATCCCCAAATCAGACAATCCCTCATCTTTCAATGAATTTCGCCCTATATCCTTATGCAATTGTTTATATAAGATCATCGCCAAGATCATTGCCAATAGAATCAAACCTGTCCTTTTGGCTTATATATCCCATGAGCAATTTGCATTTCTCCAACATAGACAGATTCATGAAGCCAATGGTAGAGCCCAAGAACTGCTTCACTCGGTTCACTTGAGAAAACTGAAAGGCATGATTTTAAAGGTCGACTTATCAAAGGCTTTTGACAGGGTAAATTGGTTATACATTAGAATGCTTTTAACACATCTGGGTTTTCCCTTTATTTATATTAAATGGATTATGTGCTGCATTACTAATGTCACATTCTGTGTACTTCTTAATGGTGCTGCTACTCCCTTCTTCCTTGCGGAGAGAGGACTTAGGTAGGGGTGCCATTTATCCCCTCTACTGTTCCTTCTCATCATGGAAGGTCTGAGTAGAATCATAAGTGCTGAGCACATAAGGCGTCATATTGTGGGCATCAAAATCACAGATAATTTCACCCTCACTCATATTCTTTTTATGGACGATGTCCTTATATTCTTGAATGGGGGCATAGGAGATATATCTGCACTTCATAATGCCTTTGGCCTCTTTCAGCAAGCTATAGGTATGGTTTTCAATGTCAGCAAATCTACTTTGATGCTCTCAGCATGAAATCCAATTTGGTACGAGATGGTTCCCATTTACTCTACATAATATAGAAGATGGTTTGAGGTATCTTGGATACAGGTTGAAACCTCAAGGATACAAAATTGCAGATTGGATTTGGCTTATCTCAAAGGTTGAAAAACGTCTTAATGTATGGTACCATCGATACCTCTCAAGAGCAGGAAGGCTTGTCCTTATCAAAGCTATTCTGGAAGCAACACCAGTGTACTGGATGGCCTTGGCATGGATTCCCAAGGGAATACTGGCTAGACTGCAAAACATTTGCTGTATATTTTTGTGGAAAGGCAATCATCGGGGGAGACTATTTGCATGGGTTAAATGGGACACCATTACAAGACCTAAGTTGTGGGGAGGTTGGGGTATAAAGAGATTGGACATTTTTTCTAGAGCCCTGGTAGCGAAGCTAGGCTGACAGCTCATTACATCTCAAAGTCCATGGACCAAGGTAGTCTATGCAAAATATATCAGCCCTGCTAATATCATGGACTAGGTCCGGTAGAATCAAAGGAGCAACAACAACTTTTCTATCATTTGGAAGATGGTGATAAACTCTATCTCACTTATTCGAGATCGTATAACTTGGAGAATTCAAGATGGTAATGTAGTTTGTATTGGAGAAGATCCTTGGATTGGATGTGGAAATGCCCATAGACTATCTGCAGATCTGATACGATATATATCCAGCCAGGGCATTTCTCATATCAGCCATATTGCAAATCATAACAACACTACATTATTCCAACAGGCTTGGAAAACTTCCCTTGAGATTAATCTCCCCGCGCAGTGGCATCAGGAATGGCTAGATTACATAGATGCCTTACACAAGCCCATATCCGGATTGCTGATGGCGAGGATGAGATTATATGGGCCTTCGCTAACCATGGGAAATATCCGCCTAAGGATGGATATCTGAAGCTAATGGAACCTGTTAAACTGCAGCATAATGAGCACTCGTGGAAATCTCTCTCGAAACTTAAGGCAACTCCTAGGTCACACATGCTCATGTTGTTCAAAAAGATCCTGATTGGACTCAACTTGATGAAGAGATCATATTATGGACCATTCTGGTGTCACCTCTATAGAAGGGATGATGAGAGTACTGAGCATATTTTTCTTGAATGCCCTATCATTACCAAACAATGGAATCACATCACAGCACACTACCCTGCTCTTAAATAATGGCAAGGCATAAACATTACCGAAGCCTGTAACAATTGGTGTAGTGGACACAATGGCAAGGACTGGAACATGCCATTAATTATGTGCTGGACTATTTGGATTGCTAGAAATCAATCAATTTTCAACCTTAAGGCCCCTCATTGGCCTTCCATAATGACCAGGGTCATTACTGATTTTGACCTCCTTCCTGAAGAAGACTCTAACCCTCCCCCTAGAATTATACAGCCTGAAACCATTGATAAATCCATCCCATGGGCATACTTTGATGGATCTGCTTAGGAAGGGGGATGTGGGGTGGTGGGGGGGGGGGCATATTATATATTAATGAATCACATTGCTTCAAAATCCAAATGATATTGGGGAGGGGCACTAATAACTTTGCTGAACTATGTGCTGCAAAATATCTCATACAATTTGCACTAGAAAAACATTGCAATCATCTTCAACTTTTTGGGGATTCCAAAATAGTATGCAACTGGTTAAATAAAACATCACATTGCTCTGCATATTCATTGAGGCACATTTTGGCTGAGGCTCACAGACTTATATCATCTTTTGATTCATTTTTCTGTCATCACATTTACAGGGAGCACAACTCAGGGGCAAACTTCCTATCAAAGGAGGCAGCGCTCAGACATGATGATGATTGGTTAATTCAGGAAGAAATCGATGGAGTATTCTACCAGCATTACCATATACCCTTCATCAATCTGTATGCACATCAAGGGCTATAAGGCCATCATAGTTTTTGAACATTTGTATATATTTATATTTGCTTTCTCTTTATGATGCACTTGAACATATAGTATAGATTATCGATCTATTCGTGAAGAGACAGTGACCATTTTGGATGTTTATAGTTATCATTCTCTCTGTGAAGAGACACTCACCATTTTTTGGGATGTTTTTCAACGCTCCCTATGAGGGGACCATGTTTTTTGGTACCATTTTTGTATCACTTGTTTGACAGGCTATCAGCCACAATATGCATTTGCTACGCCATCTAAAAAATGTACTTTCTTATTATTAATGAAAATTACGACTTTTTTCCAAGGGAAAAAAAGAAGATTTACAATGTAATGAAGTTATAAATGTAGAAGCCTCTTAGACAGAAAGAATGTTCTTCTTCTTTAAGAAGATTTATAATGACCATGACGGAGATCTCCCTGGGAAACAAAACTGATTCAACTGTAATCTCATCTCAAAATCTTTAAATAAATTCAGTGGATCAACCTTCAATTACTCTCAGCCATCTGCAATGATTAATATAGTCTATAATTCTTACGGCCTATGTAAGAAAGAGGCCTTCGAGGGTAAAAAAAAATATGGAGAGGGAGAGTGGACCTTCCAGGAGGAACTTTTCAGCTTCTACAGAACACAAATGATATGCAAAAATGATGCAAGGATTTCTGCATAAAGTCAGTACAGGTTAGTTGATAATTTTGACAATGAAATTGAGGTCTCTTCAAAGCCAAATCAGATGACCAACAAGAAATGACACAAACACTACAAAGAACTGATCCAAACCCTTTACGACCACTCCAGAAAATGTTCACAAATTTTTAGTTAAATCTTATTCCAATTCAGGGGTAAGTTTTTATTAAGTTTTTTATTCTTCATCTTCTCTAGAATCAATTTAAACCCTATTTCAAGTCATGCCTTTTTCATCGGAGAAGGAAAATATAAATGGATCTCATAGCTTTGAGAGGAATAACTCAAAATTAGACATATATTAGACTCACATTTACCCTGGGAGGTGGGATTGGGTGGGGAAAGAAGCATTCTAAAAGTTTGCCAATCCATAAGACTACTTTGAGAAAAATGCAAGCTTAATCAAAAGAATGAATTTAACAAACTCAAGCACAAAGAACCTCAAATATCAATGTACGTAGGACAACAATTTATGAATATTTGATATCATATAGTCACATGCCCAAGTTATCCAAGTTTTCCACAGCTATCTTCAATTGGCATACTTGACAATTTTAGCATTTTAATAATAGCAAGGTAATCATTTATCTATCATATTCTTCATGTGGAAATTTTTCTCTTGAGAAGCCTTATCAAGGAGTGGAATCAAACATTGATGTTTCTCATACTCTTGGCATTGCCACAGTTACTAGTTTCTGATTCTTGATATTGAAACCATCAAGCATGTTGAAAATGAACATCTCCAGAATAACTCGAGCATGCATACATCATAGCACAATCTTATTTGACATTATAAAGAATGGAAAAAAAGGAGAAGTAAAAAAAACCTAGTATTGTAAGTTTAGCGGGAGAGCAATACCACTTAAATCCTTTTGCCATTTCCACCGTTTATGATTTAACGGGTCAGTTTCTTTAATAGAGTCATTAGGCAATGGTGAACACTTGAAGGCTGTGTGCCTTAAACACTATAACTTAAAATTTAAAATAAAAATTTTAGATAATTTATTTTCTTTGATGATACTTTTCTGATGATGGTATCTAATTGAGACAAAAATAACCAAAACATCTCTGAAATCCTTGAGTGAATCTCCTCTGCAACTCTCAATATCGGTGGAACCTTTGGGAGAACAAAATTAAAAGGCGTTATGGAACCATTCTTTGGACATAAATTGTGTTTTCAATTTTTCCATATTTATCTCTTGTAGTTTCTTTATTTCCTGAAGGCAATGAATTCCAAGGCATATTGACATTTTCATTAAATTTTTTTGCATCAGGCATTTTCATTATCAATTGAACTCCATGGAATACTTTTTCTCCAGGCCAATCAATTCCATGGCATATTGACATTTTCACTAAATTTTTATGCATCAGGCATCTTGTTTATCAATTGAACTCCATGGCATACATTTTCTCCAGGCCAATCAATTCCATGGCATATTGAATTTTTCATTAATTTTTTAAAATTTCATGCCGACCAATCAATTCCATGGTATATTAACATTTTCATTAGATTTTAAAAAAATCTAGGCCAATAAATTCCATACCATATTTTGTGGTAGCATTAAAATAAATCCTATCCTATTTGATCAGAAAAATGCTTTGGGCATTTTCAGGATCGATTGAACTCCATGGCATATTTCGTGATAGCATCAAAATAAATCCAATTTTGTTTGACCTTTCAGTTTGTCACCTATAAACCAGAAAAATACTTCCAGGCTCTGTTTATATTGTTTTGTTTCATGCAACTTTTTATTGTGGACTATTGATGAAGGAGAATTTCCATTTAGTAGAAAAAGAATGACTTTGCAATCTTAATCAGATTTATGTTGTTTATATGTGCACATGCATCTATCCTGCAAGTTTCAGTAAGCAAGAATAATCCTTACACCAAACATTATGATAATAGGGAAGGCCAATTCTTATTTCTTAGTGCTGCTTTTATTAGAAAACAAATCTTTCTGTGCCGGTTTAAAATTTTAAAAAGTAAAATATGTCATAGGATTTGGATATCCTACTATTATTTTAGATAGAAATACTCACACAAATTAACTTCAAGAAAAAACAGAGGCAGGAAAAGCAAGAAAACATACTCTCCAAGTCACTAATAAGTTGAGCATTAAGAAAACCCAAGTTACCACTTACCAGTAAGCCTAACATAAAACAAAGGAAAGCCAAGCAAGAAAACATACTCTTCAGGTCACTAATAAGTTGAGAATTAAGAAAACCTAAGTTACGAGTCACCAATAAACCTAACATTTAGGGACTTAGAAAACATCCTAGCTGCAGTTAGAAGTTCTACATGTTTGCGTAGTTGCAATAAAAAAGTACCATGACAAAAGAACACATTATGCTATATGCATCCCTGCTGCAAGATTAAAAGCCATAAGGACTACAGAACTTGAATCTTTGCTCAATTCACCAATGTTGAGCACATCTTGATGATGTGCTTGATAGATCTGAAATTTATTCTTGTTATGAGAGTACACTTGTTATCGGGAAAACTAGTGTCTATGCAGAGCTGCTAGTCCCACTAAGGCTGGTAGCCACCTTAGAAACAAACAAACTAAAAACGACTTTTGTTTTCCTTTATGAGAAATAGATAAGAGGGGAATAAGGAGACCAACCTCTGTCTTGTACTTGGTTCCTTGCTTGATTCCTCTCCCTTCTGATAGGTCTTCGCTACTCGCTTCCTTGTCTACCCAGCTTCAAAGAGCACCTGTAGAATCAAAGCAGCATAACACTATCCAAGAACATAGATCTATTATCATAAACAATATAGGACCAGATATATATTGACCACACAAACGCATAAATCATCAATCATACAAAAATGTGGAGGAAAACTTGAATAACTTTATTGCTAATCAAGAAAGAGCAAAGAGGATTACAACCAATTGTTTTGACCTAGCATCATCCTCTCAGCAAGAAAGCCCTTCTTCACCTCATGAAAAGCTTAGATCACCCAACACTATGATATTGCACCAAGAAACCAACAACACTTCCTTACAAGATACAAAATTCCAGCCTCTGGATCTCTGGGATGAGGGATCCATATATAGATGTTTGCAAGGGAGGTGAGTCAGCTTCTGAGATTTGATTAGTGTCCTCTCTCTGATAGTTCTTGATTCCACTTGGAGATTGATGATCTCTTACTCATCCCTGGGCGAATGCAGAGAGGCAAGTGTCACAGGAGAAGTTTCTGGAAGATTCCATGCTCCTCCACCTTGCGGATTGACCCTGCCATTTGTCCACTCTCGCCCATCGCACCCCACAGAAGGGTTTTTCAACATGCATCGCACCTACTGTGTGTATTCAGGTGGGATGCAACGCACTTTGACCATGGAGCAGGTGAAATGGTCCAGTTTTGACCAGTTCTGAGTAGTTTTTCATGGAGAACTTCTGGGAGATGTTGTAATCAGTTGACCTTGTTCTTTTAGGGGTTGGAACAACACCTTTAGGGACTTAGGAGCCCTTGGTTTATGGACATTTATGATTGGGGTTGCAGTGTGTTATCACTAGAATCTATAGTTCATGTATATGTTAATTATCCATAAGTTTTTATAAAGTCTTGAGGTCTTGTAAATAAGTTTGTTAACTTATGTCAATTTCAAATTTTGAAATTCAAGAGTTATGAATGAAATTCGTGTAAAGGCAAGGGCATTAGTCATCTTCCATCATGGTTAGTTATGTCATGTCATGTCATTGGTACTTGCGCAGTTTCGCAGCGCGGGTATGATCTCTTAGGTACTTGCGCAGTTTCGTAGCGCGAGTGTGATTGGTCAGTTCTGCTGCTAAATAATGTTTGCGTGTTTTCGTAGCGGCCCGTTTGCCAGCGATTTCGTAGCGCATTCCTTTAAATTTGAACTGCCCGCGCTACGAAATCGGGGTTTCGGGCTGTTGTCTAGTTTTTTTTCCTGAAATGTCTAATCCGAGAAGTGGTGAGTCACGAGTCCGGTTATGATTGTTTCCTCACACCATTTACGTGTCATGATTAGCCATTACTTTGCCATCAGGTCTGATTTCATTGAGTTAGGTGTCAGTTTGGAGGACGTTATAGGAAGTGGTCATTCCATGATGTGTTTTTCATAACATATGAATGTCTTCTACTCTATGAAAAGCGTGAGCTTTATTCTAATCAGACTACTGCAAGCGAGCCTGAGTTCTACAGCCAAAGAGTGTTATCGTGCTGCAAACCACCGTCATTTCCTTGTGTAGAATTGTGCAAAGAAACATGGAAAGAAAGGAGCACCGTTCGGGTAGATGTGTGAGAACAGAGCCGGAGGGATTAGATGTAACCCTCAGGGATGAGGAAGTAGCAAAGGCGTTCAGAGCTGCTGGTTGTTGGCGGTTCTGTGAAAAACTCAAAGGTGGACATGCAGAAGTGACCAAGGCATTTGCAGTGAACTTCACGGGATTAAATTCAAAGGTGGCCATGCTGGAGTTTCCGGTTTCCCCTGAAGTCATTTCTACAGTCACAGAAATCCCAAGAGGTGGCCAAGAATGGTTCAAGAATTTCAAGTTTGATATGGGTCCGTGTAAGGAGTTCTTAAAGGCACCATATGTAGACGAAGATCTTACTAAAGCTGTCCCAAGGAGCTATCTTAAGGAGAATTATGCTACATTATTGACATGCATCCAGAAGTACTTGACATGTGAAGGTCGGTACAACAAAGTCTACTCATATCATTTCAAGCTGCTACTACACTTCACTGGTAAGAGCTCAATAGACATCCCTTTTTACTTATTCAGGAGTATTTCTAAGATGTGTGACAAGATTCAGTTGAAAAAGGAAGCTTATGAAACATCTCTTTTCCATCATGGTCTGGTTAAATTATTGGTGTTGGATAGTCTACATAAAATTGGTAAAGACTGGGATTCGTTTGTATTCATGGCCGGTTTCCCTAGTAAAACGGGCCTCACTCCATTACCTGTAAGAGAAAGAGAAGATAGGAGTGAGGATACTACTTTGGCTGAGATTAGGAAAGAAATAACAGACCATAAGAAGCCCAAAGCTAAAACAAAGAAACCAGAGAGGTCTGTAACAGTCAAAGAAACACCTGAAGCATCAACAAAGAAGACTCCTAAGTTAGCAGTTAAAGAAACTCCTGAGGCATCAGTAGTCAAAACTTCAAAATCATCCAAAGTATCTGAAAAAGAAGCTTCTAAGTTGCTGCTTAAAGAAACACCAGAATCATCTAAACAGAAGACTCACAAAAGAAAAGATGAAATTAAGTCTAGTGAAGTTGAAAGAGTTTCAAGAGCAAGAACTAGAGGCCAGCTGAACAAAGAAAAAGGAAAATCTGCTCATGTGGAAGAGAGTCCTGTTTCTAAGGGTAGTCTAAATGATTTGCTGGAAGCCATTGAATTAGAACAAGAACATCCAATCCAAGTTGAACCACTTGAAATAGAACCAGATCAATTGGTGGCACCTATGCATATTGATCTAACACAATCTTCACCTGAGAGTTCTAAGAAGTCAAAGGCTTCCAAAAGGTTAAAGTTTGAAGAACCAGGTGAAGAGTATGCCTTTAAACCTCGCAGACCAATGACTAGGAGGCAAATAAAGGAAGCAGAAAAGGCTCAAAAAGAGAAAGTCCCTTCAGACCTGCCTAGGACAGAGGCACTTGAAATCTTCTCTGGAATAGTCCAAGCAGTTAAAAACAAGAATAAGGACAATAAGGTGGTTATTAGTCAAAGTGGAAATGTGGTTGCCATTACAAAACAAGCTGGAGCAAGTAAGGAGATACCTCAGGTTCATAATATTTTTAAAGAGAAGGCAATGAGATATACTAGTTATAAGAAAGCTGTGATGAAAGGTAAAACAAGTTTGATCAGTCAAGCTAGTTCGGTATCTGACGCCTATGTATGGACAATACCAGCTCTAAAACAGGCAAAAACTATGAAGCAAATGAATGCAAGTCTAAGAGCACAGAACAAGAAGTTGAAGGAGGAAGTCATCAGCCTGAAAGAAAAGCTAGACAAGCTAGCTAAATGATTCAAGGAGGAATGTGTTTTCTCAAATTTTGATATATTTTGGGCCATTGTCTTTTTAAAAGTTTTTGAGACTTTTTTGTGTCTTCACACCTGTATGGAAAGACTAAAGGAATCATAGATTTGAAATATTGCTGTTTTGAGGTTCATATATTTAATTTTGATGACCTACAGCAGTTTCGTAGCGCGCTACGAAACTGCTGTAGATGACTGGTTAGGTTTAAAGCTTGAGTTGGAATGCTGAGATCAGCATATATTCAAAGAGATGGTTTAATATCAGCATGTAGACTATAGAAGATCAGTCAGATATTTTGAAAAGGAGGCCAGGTGTAAATATTCAAAGAAAAAGCCGAAGTTTTGTCTTTTGCCTAAAAGTCACTTTATCTCCGAAATTTTAGGGTTTGGATAGAGCTGCTGAGGTGTTAAATGATACACTTGTCCAGTTGTGGGATGGCTGGGTTATGAGTTTTCTTCAGTCACACGGGACTATCCAAGGTTTAAATGGCTTAAAGATGGATCATTAATATATGAACACCGAGGGGAGGCAGCAACCAAGAATATAGGCTTCATTTTCTTTTCGGTTGTTGAAGTCATCTATGCATCAAGTATCCGGAGCTGTATGTACATTGAATCTGTTTTAAGCTTGGATATGGTTATTATTGCAGTACTACAGGTGGCAAGCTCTAAGGACACATCAGGGTATACAAGGAAGAAGACTTAAAGTGCCAATATGATGGAATCCTCTGTTTTCGTAGCATCATATCTCTTGTAATAAATTAGTTCGTTTATGTTATTGTTAAGGTCATTTATGTCAAAAGCCCGAGCTCCCTTCATGCTTGATGAGGAGTCTCGTACAGCAGTGTTTTGATAGGCTATATATAGGAATAACTTAGATGTAAAAAAGGTTGGATACTTAATAGAAAAAGTGTGTTGTTTTGGGCCACTGTAAGATCTTTTTGACAGTAATAGTAAAACAGAGTTATACTCTTCTCAAGATTCTCGAAGGATTGTCATGGTCAAATGAAGTGATGATGTGTTATACCTTATGTTATTTTATGGTTTTGTTGTATGCAATCACTCAGAATTCATACTTATATGCTCTGACTTCCTGTGTATACAGCAAGCTATGTGTGGTGGAATACGTTTGACTTGTAATGCTAAGAGCCTTGATTTCTATGAGTTCACTGTGTTTTTCTTGTTTACTTGATATTATAGACTCCATAGCCCAATGAGATATCTTTTGGTGTGTTTCCAACCAGTTATGCTTTCATTAAATCTATTGTACAAGAGTTAGCCCTCTTATCAACATTCAAAATCAATAACCTTTTCTTGAGAGAGCCCTCTCAGGCTAGGGAGGCTAATCCTTAGTCAAAAGCTTGGTCTGAAATAGTTACACAGAGTCTACCTGATCAGCAGCCCTTCAGTGCTTGATTTTGTGATAACATTTTGGTGCGTCTGCCGGGAGCTTAAGATTGAATTTCTGAAGGTAGCAGGAGTTCAAATGATTTTCGAGGCTGCATTCTACCTTGGTGACTCCATTTGTTATTTTAAAGTTTAAAGGTGGCTTCGAAAGGAAGGTACACAAGGAGTAACCCTGATCCAAATCCACCTAGTCCTGTGGAAAATCCGAATATCATCTCAAGAAGTAAACAAAGATTCTCTGACATACCAGGTACTTCAAGTATTTCAAAGTCATTATTTACTGAGTTTTCTAGAAGTCTTGAGAACAAACTTGTGGATGATAAGGTTCAAGAGGTCATATTAAGGTCTGAAAATGAAGAAGAAGTAATAGGCATTATCTTGGATTTACAGAAGAGAGGTATTGATACCTCTTCTTTAATTTCACAAAAAGATAAAGAGGAGTTTTGGGAAATTGTTTCTTCTGAGCTTTTGTTAGAAAAAGAAGATTTAAAACAGCTCAAGGAGCTTGATCCTTTTGAAATTCTGCTTAACTCAAACCTTGGGTTACCTCTCCCAAATTGGAGCTCTTTTGTTGGTGGGTTACAAAGTCCTAATAGTCCTTTTCGTACTCATATTTTGTCCTCAGCTTCTGCAAGTCCAAACAGTCCTCAACTCACATCTCATACTAGTCCTGGTCATAGCATACCTATTGTTGCTGTTCCTCCTTTCATCATGGCTGTACCTGCAAGGTATGCGCCTTTGGCCCTCCCTGTTGTTTTGCATGACTTACCAAACAAATATGCTTCTAAGATTCCAACCTGGGGAGGGGATGAAGACATTACAGCTGAAGAGCATGTAGATAGATTCAATGACTTTATTGATAGGTATGAAGTAGATGATGAAGATGTCAAATTGAGATTATTTGCTCAGTCCTTTATTGGGGAAGTTAGGAAATGGTTCAAAGCCTTGGGAGCTGGTAGTATTCACAGTTGGATTGAGTTTGAAGATAGTTTTTTGAGAAAATGGGGAAATAGGACTAATCCAGTACAGGCCCTCACTGAGTATAATAATTTGAGAAGAGCCCCAGATGAGACTATTCAAAACTTTTCTAAGAGGTTCAATAAGATTTACAATTCCATTCCAGCTCACTTAAAACCTCCTGGAGCCCTGGCCCAACTAAGATATGCTGAGTCCTTTGAATCTGATTTTTCTCTCTTACTCAGAGAAAGAGAGTCTGCTACATTGGCTGATATGCAAAATGATGCTATCAAAGTTGAAGTAAATATACTTGCTGCTAAAAAGTCTAAGATGGCTAAGACCAAAATTAAGGAAGAGGAGAGGCCCTCTACTTCAGCTCAAGATGAAAGATTTGAAACCATGATGAAGACTATGGAAAAGTTAATGGACCAATTAGCACTTGGGAATACTGCTGCTCCTCAAGCACAACAAGAACCTCGGTTCAGAAATCCCCAGTTTAGAAGGCCACAAAATCAACCAAGGCCAAGGGAAAATAGAAATCAGCCAGCTGATCCTCCTGTAAGACCTCCATTTCAGCAAAATATGGTAGATGGTGAGGAAGAGACTGAGGAACCAGAAGAAGCTATTCATTGTCTTGGTGAAGAAGATTCAGAAATCTTTTTAACAAAAGAAGAACATGATGAGTCTAGTCAACAAAAAGTTGAAGAAGAACCTTCAGATTTCCTAAAGGGTTATCAGCATGCCATATTTGAAATTCAGAAGCAATATAACCTCAGAAATCGAGATGTCCCCATTACAGCAAATAAGGGTCAGCCTAAGAAGAATATTCCAAAAGCAGTGGAAGACAAAAAAGAAAAGCCAAAACAAGCTGAAGAAAAAGGTGATGCTCCTATTGAAAAGAAAGAGAATCAAGCTCTTGTTCTTCCTAAGGAAGTTGAGAAGTCTACTCCAGGATTCAATATAGAAAATGAGATTTCTAAAATTAAAATATCAGTCCCATTTAATGAACTTTTGAAAGTAAACAAGTATAGAAGCAAGATTGTGGAAATGCTTAATTCTCCCCCGGGAGGAGCTGATATTTTAAATTTGCAAGAAGACAATCCTATCATTTGTTTGGGCCCAAGGCTGGAAGATGAGCAGAATGATGAATTTCCTCCTTTTTATATAAGCATCAATATACATGAAATGACTCTTCATAATGCCATGTTGGACTCAGGAGCATCTCATAATCTTATGCCCAAAGTCATTATGGAAAGGTTAGGATTGGAAGTGACCAGACCTTATAAAGATTTATTTTCTTTTGATTCTAAGAGGGTGCATTGTATTGGGTTAATTAAGGATGTTGTTGTGGCTCTTACACAAATCCCAGCCAAAACCACTGTCATGGATATTGTTGTGGCTGATGTTCCACCTAAATTTGGAATATTACTTTCAAGATCGTGGGCAGCTAAAATTAAGGGTACTATGCAAATGGATTTGACTTATGCTACTATTCCAGTATTTGGGGAGCAGAGAAGGTTATACCGGGAAACAAGGATGGCATATATGGTGAGTAGTAAGGATAAACCACAGAATTTTCCTATCTATTCTTGTGATACAGGCTTGGGATCAGCCATTCTGTTTAATGAATCAGTGGGAGAGGAATCACAGAAAGAAAAAGCAGAAAATCAGTGTGAAGAGTTGCAGCAAAGTAATGAAGAAGACATTTCTGGTTGCTGGTCTTTGTATTTTGATGGAGCAGCAGGGAAAGAAGGAGCTGGCGCTGGAATTTGGATCATGAGTCCAGCTGATGAGAGTAAGTTTCTGTCTTATAAGCTCAATTTTGATTGCACAAATAACATGGCCGAGTATGAGTCCTTGGTTTTAGGCCTAGAAAATTTGATTGAGTTCAAGGCAAAAAACATTGCTGTTTATGGGGACTCTGAGCTAGTTATAAAACAAGTTCAAGGTGTTTATCAAACAAAAGATGCAAGAATGAGAGCTTATAGGAATTTGGTGTTAGAATTGTTGGAAAAGTTTCAATCATACACTTTCAATGTCATAACCAGAGAGCAGAATTCCATGGCAGATTCTCTTGCTGTAGCAGCTAGTCTTTTTGTCATTCCTAAACATGCTTCTGACAGTTATGCAGTCAAAGTCCGCCATAGGCCAGTGATCCCTGACAATATCCTAAATTGGCAAGTATTTGAAGATGACCAGCAGGTGAAAAGTTTCTTAGAATTGAAAGGAGAATTTGAGAATTGTCAAATTGACCAGCAAAACATGTTAGTGGAAACAAAAGAAAAGTCTGAGGTGTTGCAGCTGCAAAATAACCTCATTCCTAAGGGTCTGATTCCACTTGAGAAACTTTTTGATCAGAATGATGTTTTTAAGGCGCCAAGGTTGCAGGCAAATGAAGAAGAGATAGAAAGCTGCAATCTAGGTGATTTAGTAGCGCCTAAATTGATCAAAATTTCAAAATTTTTATCAGCTGATCTAAAGGTTAAGTACATTGATTTGATGAAGAAGTTTATTGATGTGTTTGCTTGGAATTATACTGATCTCAAACAATATGATTCCTCAGTTATACAACATACAATCCCCATCAAGCCAAATGAGAAACCTTTTAAGCAAAAATTGAGAAGAATAAATCCTCTGCTGATGCCATTAATTGAGAAAGAGGTTAAGAAGTTGTATGATGCGAAGATTATTGTTCCTATCAGATTTTCAAATTGGTTAGCCAACTTGGTTCCAGTGAGGAAAAAGAACGGAGAAATAAGGATTTGCATAGACTTTAGGAATTTGAACAAGGCTTCACTCAAGGACAATTATCCTCTTCCTAAAATGGATCTCATGTTGCAGAATATTGTAGGTTCTCAAAGAATGTCAATGTTAGATGGCTTTTCAGGATACAATCAAATCCTTGTTCATCCAGAGGATCAGGAGAAGACAGCCTTTACTACACCATGGGGCACATTTATGTATGCCAAGATGCCCTTTGGCCTCATGAATGCAGGGGCGACTTTCCAAAGGGCTATGGACATTGCTTTTGCAGAGGAGAGAGATAAATCAGTTGTGGTATACCTTGATGATATCACAGTATTTTCAAAGAGAGAGGAAGATCATTTAAAGCATCTAGAAAAGATATTATTGAAGTGTAGAAGGTTCGGCATTTCTTTGAATCCAACTAAAAGTATCTTTGCTTTGACTTCTGGTAAGTTGCTTGGGCATATCATTTCTCAAGAAGGCATTAAAATAGATCCAAATAGAGTTAGTGCTATTTCAAGGCTGGATTTGCCAAGGAGTAAGAAAGAAGTTCAGTCTTTTCTTGGTAAAGTCAATTTTGTTAGGAGGTTCATTCCTAACTTTGCAGAGGTGGTTAAGCACATCACAAAAATGCTAAAGAAGGGAGCAGACTTTAGGTGGACAGCTGAGGCAAGAAAGTCATTTGAAGAAATTAAAAAAGCACTCACTCAAGCACCGGTGCTTATTAGTCCTGATTTCTCCAAGGAATTTTTAATATTCACTTATGCCTCTGAAGATACAATCGCTGGAGTTCTTTTGCAGAAAGGGGATCAAGGTACTGAGCAGCCTATTTCATTCTTTAGTAAAACATTGGCAAATGCTGAATTAAAGTATAACATTTTAGAAAAGCAAGCATATGCTTTGGTTAAGGCAATCAAAGATTTTAGAATCTATGTGCTTCATTCTCATATTATTGCATTTGTGCCAAGTGCTGTTATTAAAGAAATTCTCACACAAGCAGACCCGGATGGTAAAAGAGGGAAATGGATAGCCAAATTGTTGGAATATGATATTGAAATTAGGCCAACTAAATTGGTGAAAGGCCAAGGGTTAGCAGAGTTGCTAACTCACTCAAATCTAGACTGCAGTGATATTAATTTTAATGCAGAAATATCAGAAATTTTTGAAGAAGAGGAAGAGTTGGTTCAAATCAATGAAAAATTTCTGATATCTGAATGGTATAAGGATGTCTCGTTTGTACTACAGCACAACAGAGCCCCTGACAATCTTCCCAAGTCTAGAGCCCGTTTCATCAAGCTGAAATCTCTTAAATATTTTGTTTATGAACAGAGTTTGTTTTGGAAGGATGCTGGAGGGATTATGCTAAGTTGCTTAATTGAAGAGGAGGCTGATAGAGTGATTGAAGAATTTCACAAAGGAGACTGTGGAGGTCACCATTATTGGAAGGCTACTGCTAACAAAATATTGAGAGCTGGGTATTTTTGGCCCACCATGTTCAAAGATATTTATAAAAAGGTTGCAGCTTGTCATGAATGTCAGTTGTTTGAAGGTAAAAGAAAGCTCATGCCTATGCCTCTAGTTCCTATTTATGTAGAAGCGCCTTTTCAGCAGTGGGGGCTAGATTTTATAGGTGAGATACATCCCTCTTCATCAGGCCAACATCGGTGGATACTTACAACCACAGATTATTTCACAAAGTGGATAGAGGCAGTGCCAACTAGACAAGCTAATGATGCAGTCATTATTTCTTTCTTAGAGAACAATATTTTATCAAGGTTTGGATGTCCACTCAAGCTTATCACAGATAATGCTCAAGCATTTAAGTCTAAGAGAATGATAAACTTTTGCCACCAATATCATATTACTCTTGGTCACTCAACAGCTTATTATCCACAAGGCAATGGTCTAGCTGAAAGTTCAAATAAGAGTCTTGTGAGGATTATCAAGAAATTGCTGGAGGAAAACAAGAAAACTTGGCATTTGAAACTGAAGTATGCATTATGGGCTGATCGCATTTGCACTAAAAGATCTATTGGAACCTCTCCTTATGAACTTGTGTACGGAGCAGAAGCTATTTTTCCAACATCTCTTGGTGTCCCAGTTATGAAATTAATTCAAGGACTTGAAGAAGAGCCCAATGCCATACAGAGGAGGATTAATCAATTGATTGCATTACAAGAAAAAAGGAATGAAGTGGTTGAAGATTATCAACAAAGTCAGAATAGAGTAAAAAGGGCTTTTGACAAGAAGATTAAAGATGTGACCTTTCAAATTAATGACAAGGTTTTGAAATGGGAAGCCAAAATTGAGGAAAAGGGCAAACATGGTAAGTTTGAGAATTTATGGAAGGGGCCATATTTGATCTCTGCCTTCCATGGAAACAATACTTACATTTTGCAAGAAGTTGATGGATCACAGTATGCTGGTGGGCCTGTCAATGGCAGGTTCTTAAAGCATTATTATCAGTGAGAAGTCTGCCAAGTAGTTCATGATCATTGTAAATAATCATTGCTTTTGAAGTGTTTTGTGCTAGCAATAAGTGACAAGCTGAACTAGCAGATTTTAGCCCGAGGAGAAGGCCCACAAAGTTTGAGAGGAATGCTTGTCAGCCAGATGTGAGTGTAATAAATGGATAAAGCACTGGTACTACGTGTTCTTAGTGTACCACAGGGGCACACTATCCCTAGTGGAGCCGCTGTTATCACTAGAATCTATAGTTCATGTATATGTTAATTATCCATAAGTTTTTATAAAGTCTTGAGGTCTTGTAAATAAGTTTGTTAACTTATGTCAATTTCAAATTTTGAAATTCAAGAGTTATGAATGAAATTCGTGTAAAGGCAAGGGCATTAGTCATCTTCCATCATGGTTAGTTATGTCATGTCATGTCATTGGTACTTGCGCAGTTTCGCAGCGCGGGTATGATCTCTTAGGTACTTGCGCAGTTTCGTAGCGCGAGTGTGATTGGTCAGTTCTGCTGCTAAATAATGTTTGCGTGTTTTCGTAGCGGCCCGTTTGCCAGCGATTTCGTAGCGCATTCCTTTAAATTTGAACTGCCCGCGCTACGAAATCGGGGTTTCGGGCTGTTGTCTAGTTTTTTTTCCTGAAATGTCTAATCCGAGAAGTGGTGAGTCACGAGTCCGGTTATGATTGTTTCCTCACACCATTTACGTGTCATGATTAGCCATTACTTTGCCATCAGGTCTGATTTCATTGAGTTAGGTGTCAGTTTGGAGGACGTTATAGGAAGTGGTCATTCCATGATGTGTTTTTCATAACATATGAATGTCTTCTACTCTATGAAAAGCGTGAGCTTTATTCTAATCAGACTACTGCAAGCGAGCCTGAGTTCTACAGCCAAAGAGTGTTATCGTGCTGCAAACCACCGTCATTTCCTTGTGTAGAATTGTGCAAAGAAACATGGAAAGAAAGGAGCACCGTTCGGGTAGATGTGTGAGAACAGAGCCGGAGGGATTAGATGTAACCCTCAGGGATGAGGAAGTAGCAAAGGCGTTCAGAGCTGCTGGTTGTTGGCGGTTCTGTGAAAAACTCAAAGGTGGACATGCAGAAGTGACCAAGGCATTTGCAGTGAACTTCACGGGATTAAATTCAAAGGTGGCCATGCTGGAGTTTCCGGTTTCCCCTGAAGTCATTTCTACAGTCACAGAAATCCCAAGAGGTGGCCAAGAATGGTTCAAGAATTTCAAGTTTGATATGGGTCCGTGTAAGGAGTTCTTAAAGGCACCATATGTAGACGAAGATCTTACTAAAGCTGTCCCAAGGAGCTATCTTAAGGAGAATTATGCTACATTATTGACATGCATCCAGAAGTACTTGACATGTGAAGGTCGGTACAACAAAGTCTACTCATATCATTTCAAGCTGCTACTACACTTCACTGGTAAGAGCTCAATAGACATCCCTTTTTACTTATTCAGGAGTATTTCTAAGATGTGTGACAAGATTTAGTTGAAAAAGGAAGCTTATGAAACATCTCTTTTCCATCATGGTCTGGTTAAATTATTGGTGTTGGATAGTCTACATAAAATTGGTAAAGACTGGGATTCGTTTGTATTCATGGCCGGTTTCCCTAGTAAAACGGGCCTCACTCCATTACCTGTAAGAGAAAGAGAAGATAGGAGTGAGGATACTACTTTGGCTGAGATTAGGAAAGAAATAACAGACCATAAGAAGCCCAAAGCTAAAACAAAGAAACCAGAGAGGTCTGTAACAGTCAAAGAAACACCTGAAGCATCAACAAAGAAGACTCCTAAGTTAGCAGTTAAAGAAACTCCTGAGGCATCAGTAGTCAAAACTTCAAAATCATCCAAAGTATCTGAAAAAGAAGCTTCTAAGTTGCTGCTTAAAGAAACACCAGAATCATCTAAACAGAAGACTCACAAAAGAAAAGATGAAATTAAGTCTAGTGAAGTTGAAAGAGTTTCAAGAGCAAGAACTAGAGGCCAGCTGAACAAAGAAAAAGGAAAATCTGCTCATGTGGAAGAGAGTCCTGTTTCTAAGGGTAGTCTAAATGATTTGCTGGAAGCCATTGAATTAGAACAAGAACATCCAATCCAAGTTGAACCACTTGAAATAGAACCAGATCAATTGGTGGCACCTATGCATATTGATCTAACACAATCTTCACCTGAGAGTTCTAAGAAGTCAAAGGCTTCCAAAAGGTTAAAGTTTGAAGAACCAGGTGAAGAGTATGCCTTTAAACCTCGCAGACCAATGACTAGGAGGCAAATAAAGGAAGCAGAAAAGGCTCAAAAAGAGAAAGTCCCTTCAGACATGCCTAGGACAGAGGCACTTGAAATCTTCTCTGGAATAGTCCAAGCAGTTAAAAACAAGAATAAGGACAATAAGGTGGTTATTAGTCAAAGTGGAAATGTGGTTGCCATTACAAAACAAGCTGGAGCAAGTAAGGAGATACCTCAGGTTCATAATATTTTTAAAGAGAAGGCAGTGAGATATACTAGTTATAAGAAAGCTGTGATGAAAGGTAAAACAAGTTTGATCAGTCAAGCTAGTTCGGTATCTGACGCCTATGTATGGACAATACCAGCTCTAAAACAGGCAAAAACTATGAAGCAAATGAATGCAAGTCTAAGAGCACAGAACAAGAAGTTGAAGGAGGAAGTCATCAGCCTGAAAGAAAAGCTAGACAAGCTAGCTAAATGATTCAAGGAGGAATGTGTTTTCTCAAATTTTGATATATTTTGGGCCATTGTCTTTTTAAAAGTTTTTGAGACTTTTTTGTGTCTTCACACCTGTATGGAAAGACTAAAGGAATCATAGATTTGAAATATTGCTGTTTTGAGGTTCATATATTTAATTTTGATGACCTACAGCAGTTTCGTAGCGCGCTACGAAACTGCTGTAGATGACTGGTTAGGTTTAAAGCTTGAGTTGGAATGCTGAGATCAGCATATATTCAAAGAGATGGTTTAATATCAGCATGTAGACTATAGAAGATCAGTCAGATATTTTGAAAAGGAGGCCAGGTGTAAATATTCAAAGAAAAAGCCGAAGTTTTGTCTTTTGCCTAAAAGTCACTTTATCTCCGAAATTTTAGGGTTTGGATAGAGCTGCTGAGGTGTTAAATGATACACTTGTCCAGTTGTGGGATGGCTGGGTTATGAGTTTTCTTCAGTCACACGGGACTATCCAAGGTTTAAATGGCTTAAAGATGGATCATTAATATATGAACACCGAGGGGAGGCAGCAACCAAGAATATAGGCTTCATTTTCTTTTCGGTTGTTGAAGTCATCTATGCATCAAGTATCCGGAGCTGTATGTACATTGAATCTGTTTTAAGCTTGGATATGGTTATTATTGCAGTACTACAGGTGGCAAGCTCTAAGGACACATCAGGGTATACAAGGAAGAAGACTTAAAGTGCCAATATGATGGAATCCTCTGTTTTCGTAGCATCATATCTCTTGTAATAAATTAGTTCGTTTATGTTATTGTTAAGGTCATTTATGTCAAAAGCCCGAGCTCCCTTCATGCTTGATGAGGAGTCTCGTACAGCAGTGTTTTGATAGGCTATATATAGGAATAACTTAGATGTAAAAAAGGTTGGATACTTAATAGAAAAAGTGTGTTGTTTTGGGCCACTGTAAGATCTTTTTGACAGTAATAGTAAAACAGAGTTATACTCTTCTCAAGATTCTCGAAGGATTGTCATGGTCAAATGAAGTGATGATGTGTTATACCTTATGTTATTTTATGGTTTTGTTGTATGCAATCACTCAGAATTCATACTTATATGCTCTGACTTCCTGTGTATACAGCAAGCTATGTGTGGTGGAATACGTTTGACTTGTAATGCTAAGAGCCTTGATTTCTATGAGTTCACTGTGTTTTTCTTGTTTACTTGATATTATAGACTCCATAGCCCAATGAGATATCTTTTGGTGTGTTTCCAACCAGTTATGCTTTCATTAAATCTATTGTACAAGAGTTAGCCCTCTTATCAACATTCAAAATCAATAACCTTTTCTTGAGAGAGCCCTCTCAGGCTAGGGAGGCTAATCCTTAGTCAAAAGCTTGGTCTGAAATAGTTACACAGAGTCTACCTGATCAGCAGCCCTTCAGTGCTTGATTTTGTGATAACACAGTGCCCAAAAATTTCTATAACAGTTGCCCCTAAAGCATGAGGTCGTTAATCTTTTGATGTCGGGTGAAATGCTTTATCATGAGGATCCGAAGTTTTTTCAAGCTAGAAGGTGACTTGTAATAAGATACAATACAATACATTATCTTCATAATTTTTTCATGATCTAGTTGAGGCGAGCATTCCCATGCTCAGCTTTATAAATTCATTTTCATGTGCATGAGACAGAAAATCGTCTGAGTGTAGACTGATTATTCTGGTAGAGCCATCATCCCTTAGATTGGATGATTATCTGTGCAGCAGTGATGTACATTTGATGTCTTTATTTTCCTGACTATATATCGCAGCCCGGATGGATGAAACTAGATGCGGGGTCTTCAATCTCATTTGATCTTCACTCAAAGTACAAGTCGATCCATGTGAGAGATGTTCTGGAGTCGAACATGGAAAGACATTGCCTGATTACCAGCCAATGATGTAAGCTGTTAACAGGCGCGAGAGGAATCATCGATAATGATGATGACCCTCAAGGTACTACAATACAATTCACGTGGTGTGCATAAGGGACTTGGCGTCGAACACCACACAAAATCTTTCGGTCGAAGGCCATTGATGTAGACCTGTCGCCGGAAGTGAGAAACTTGCCATTGAGGCATGCAAGCTTCAAAGTACTGAAAGGGTTGTTCCTAGATCGACTTCTTGGATAATGAGCTGATGTCGACAAGAAGCGATCCGTCATAGGAGGGCCTTAGTGAATCCCACATCAATGAAATGGAACATAGCAAATGATTTTAATGGAGGTGAAAACGATCTGGTGATATAAGGTTCAGGGTGGCGGTCATGAAAGTGGAGCGTGAATGTATTGCAGCGGGCGAGACACAGGTGAACTCTCTAAGTGACTTCTCTTGAACATATCGGTGACACTGACATGATGGATCGATAGCATTAACCCCAAATATGGAGGGTGTGACGGAACCATGGTGATGTGACCAGTGAATGGAACAACCCAACCCGACTCGGATGAGGAGCGAAAGTGTCATGTTCAAGAGCGACTTGCTACCAACAAAGTTTCTTCAAGTTTTTCTTCCCAATTTTCCCTAGTCATTGCTGACCAGTACCTCTTTATTTTTGTCAAGCTTGAGGAGGATAACATATGCTTGTTCTATAATTTTCCCTTTGGGCAAACCCATCGCTATGTTTTACCGAGCCTAGCGATAGTGAAACTCATTCTTGTTTGTATGGACAAGTTTGTCGCTATTCAGTTTTAATGAGCTTAACGACAAAGATAACTCGGTCCTTTTCAATTTTAGAGAGTCTGAAAAGGGACGTAAAGGAAACTCAAAAAATCCTTTTTTGTCATCTAATCCCTTAAGTCCGAAAAAGTATAAAATAATACAAAAGGGATGAATTTTCGGTAATTTTAACAAGCCGAACAAAACAAGCGCTCGATCTTTTTGTGTAATAATCCCTCAGGTCCAAAAAGATTAAAATCTAAAGGAGGGATAGCACTTCTTGCCACTTTAATGAGCTGGAGAGGCCAATGGCTCGGCAATCTTTTCATATTTTACGAGTCAGTTGAAAAGAGCTTAAAGGAGACTCGTTTTTGAGGAACGAGTGATAGATTCGGGTAGCAGCTGATTCCAGGTAAGGTTTGGAATTTTCCAATCACAACAGTGTCACAAGGATGGCTAACAGGATCACTCTTCGCAGCTGTTCCTCAAAAGGGGTAAAAAATCAAGTGGAGGTGAATGATCAGCCAATACAGAGTGGAGGTGATGATGAGAACACAACCAAGGCTTCAAAGGCTGATGATAATACATTCACGATGGTTATTTACCGGAAAATGGTTCATTTTTTAATGAGCTTAAACGCTGGGGGAACACTTGCTCATTGCTTATGTTTATTTTTTAACGAGATTGAATTCCGCGTTAAAACTGCTCGATATAATGGTCATTGATTTTCTTGATTTTACCATTAATAACTTTGTTCCTTCAAAGGTTGGACTGCCTTCTCAATTGCTTCATCAAACTAGTTAGAAATGAACAATATATGTTTGAAAAATGAGTTAAGACACTAATATTTTACTTGAATTACGTAAAAAGTAATTTAAAAGTGCTTTTACCTCTCATTTTACCATTTCATTTGAAGTTTGGTTTGTTGGAGCTTTGGAGGTGCTTTTCCCCCTTGATTTTCACCAGCTGATTCTGGGAGATTCTGTGGACAATTTTCGGCGCCGTCTGGACCAGGTAGGAGCTAAACCTGAGCTCTTTCATTTCATCCTTTCCATTTTGCATTCTGAGCATGTTTTTTGGTTTTTCTGAGCCTCAGGGGTTTGAAAAACTCACCCTGGCTCCATCGCACCCTTTCTATATCGAAAGGTGCGTTGCATGTTGGCCTGACCATTGGCCAGTTAGCATGCAACGCACCCAGAACACTGCTGGGGGTGCGATGGGTGCAAGGAGGGAAATTTGTGCACAATTTTCCATGGAAATTTTTGCCTGTTTTTCACCAAATCAGGATCTAACTCTTCTCTTGTTTGTTTTCAGAGATTCATTGGAGCAAAATGCATGTTACATGGCGAGAACATGAGCATGAAGAAGAGGACATGCTTGCTTTACATGATCCGGTTACGGTAAATGCACTGCGGAACTGTGGCCTGTTCAAGTTTTTCCGCATCTCTAGCATGAGGCAACAAATCAACTTGTTGCAGTATTTTCTCGATGCCTGGGATCCTACCAGCCAGGTGTTCTAGATTAGGGGCAAATCTATCCCCTTGACTGTTGTGGACATCTATTTTTTGACCGGCTTATCGAGGCGGGGTGCCCCTATCTCATTATCAGGTTCGACCAGTGGGGGTGAATCTGTGAGAGATTACATTCGCAGGTATTGTAGAGAGGGATCTCAGCCGAGTAAGGATGGCAAGGTCAACATCCGAGATGTCACTGACAGGCCCTTGAGGACCATTCTGTTCACTTTTGCTAGGATGGCTTGTAGTGCGGCTGTTCATGTGGCCAACCGGTCTTATATGCAGTATGCCTTAGAATGCCTTGAACCAAAGGTGTTCAATTGGTGTGATGTAGTACTCTTTGTGATGAAAGAACAATTGACCAAGGTGAAAAATGGAAGATTGAAGAACTTTGGATATGGTTCTATTTTGACCGCTTTTACCTTGGAAAAGATCCCGCTGATGCAGCCGCAATATATTTCACTTGGTTTACCTCCACCGACTGAGCCACGGATGTAGAGATGGGTCGACCATATGTCCATACATGCTGGTCAATCTCAGGTTTCCTTTTCTGGTACCTTCTTCGGGTGGTTTGATCGTCAGGAGATGGTTTTTTCCGAGTATCCATATGCTGGTATGGATTTCCGGGGTGACCCGGATTTGGTACTGTCGGCTGGCGAGCAGTGGGGTGCCATTGGTAATTTCTTTGACCATATCTATGTTTATCGTTTCTCTTTATAATGTTCTTGTGATTTATTCTGTCAAGACTAATCAGAACTCATGTACTCATGCAGATGTTGGACCAGCTCGGCCAGTAGTACGCCCAAGAGTGCCAGCTGCCACTCCAGCAGGAGAGGCTGTGGGAAGGGCTATCCTTTGTGACCTTGATGTGGCCGAGACTCTTTCAGCATTACAGGATCAGGTCGAGGGCCTCACTCTCGGTATTCCAGATGTGAGGACTGACGAGCTGCCTCTAAGGTTGCAGCGACATACTACTGGCGTGCCAAGTCGATGGACTAGGCTTTTACGCATGATTGCACAGGCGGTGACTTGTTATCACCAGCATCATTAGACTAGGGTGCCCCCTAGCGTTTTGAGTTTTGGGTCATTTGACCAATTTTGTCTTGGTTACAGAACATTATGTGTAAACCATAAACAGTTATATATATATTTTTGATTTTCGGAGTTTTATTTTGGTTAAGTTACATGATCCTGATGCAAATATTGATGAAATGCTTCTTTTTATAAATGTTGCAAATGTCTATCTAACACATAATTTGCCAATGAGTTTGTTAATGTGTTTAAGTTTATGGAAATATCATGATATTGAATAAAATCAAATTTACTTTCCAAAATCTTGCCCCTTAGGAACATGTGATAGATAGCTGGATTTCGAACGAAGTAGATACCAGTGAGTTGTAGTATGACGAGCTGTGAGTCTAGCCTGACCACAAATCGGCGTATGCCATGGGTGATGGAATCAGAGAGAAGTTCTATCAACGCGCTATATTCATCGATGTTATTTGTTGACCGACCAATACCTACCCCTCTAAAACTTACTAACTCGCCGCTTGGATAAAAAATGGCCCAGGTCGCAGAAGATAGGTTTCACGAACTACGACTCGCTCCGTCGGCATATCCAACAAATGATTCCAATAGGTTCAACATCTGCAACAAATGTAAAAAGTGGATTACTTGACCAAAATGATTACCCTTAGCGAAAACAAAAATGTAACAAAAGCATATGGGTTACTACACTGCATCATGCGTAGTAACGCTTAAGGTACAACCCGTTACGGGGTTGCGCCAGTGGAATCCCGTCATAATCCATTAACTCGTAGGCTCCTTTTGCTAATACACATTTAACAATATAGGGGCCCATCCATAAAGACTTGGATTTACCTGCTCCCAATTTATCGGATTCTTGGTCGTACAGTAAGACCAAGTCACCTTCTGAGAAGACATGGGTTTGACATTCTTGTCGAACTGCGCCTTGACTCGTTTCTTATGGGCTTCGTTAGCCAAAGCGGCATCACAACGGGTTTCATCCAATTGGATTAGTTCCAAGAAACAAGCCTCCTCTTCTGAAGTTCAGGGAGAAGGTCGATTACGAGTTTGAGGAACGAGATTTCACACTGAACTGGTAAGATTGCTTCTAGGCCATACACCAGTTGGAAGGGTGTAAACCCGGTTGCATTCCTTACCGATGTTCGGTATGACCACAAGGCCGAGTACAGGATCAGTTTCCAACTCCTTTTGTGGACTCCAATCATCCTTTGTAGCATGCGCTTCAGGACCTTGTTGATTGCTTCAACTTGTCCGTTGGCCTGCGGGTAATATGGAGTAGAGCTATCGTGAGACAACCCTAATTTGGCAGCCAATTCGGCCATCATGTGATTGTGAAAATGCGATCCATGATCTGTGACTATAGCCTGTGGAACGCCGCATCTGGTGACTACATGATTGAAAAAGAAAAGGGCAGTTGTTTCACCAGTGTTATCTAATGTAGGCATCGCCTTGGCCCATTTGGTAAAATAGTCAACTGCGACTATGATATACCCATGCCCCCGGGTCGAGGTGGGGTTACATGTCATGAAATCAATGCCCCATTTGGCGAATGGCCCAACAACAACTATTGGCTGCAGAGGTGTGGGTGGTCTCCTGGTTTTGCTATCAAAAATTTGACATGCGTGGAAACTTCTTACTGCGGTTATGCAATCTTTGAACATTGTTGGCCAGAAGTATCCTACTCGTAATTTTTTTTGCGCTGTAGCGTAACCAGATTGATGCCCCCCACACGCGCCTGAATGGCAATCATTCAGGACTTTTTCGACTTCCTCATGGGTGAGGCACCTCCTCAGAACTGTATCGACACCACGACGATAAAGCGTATCACCGACGATCATGTAGTCTTTTGATTGGTATCGAATACATTTTTGTTCGGAGCGAGAGGTATTAGGCCTATATTTTTGGGTTTGGATATAGATGATTATATCTCCATACCACGGATTGCTTGAAGATATCAGAAACAAGGATTCATCCACGATTGTTTCTTCGGATGTTTCATCGTTGGACAATGATCGGAGATCGCATAGTAATTCCGCGAAAACCAGGGATTTCTTTGACTTGGATTTTACAAATTCCAGATCAAACTCTTGAAGAATTGCTATCCATTTTGAATATTTCCCCCCCAGCAACTGTCGCGACAATATATAAGTCATGGGGTTGCAATCTGACAGAATGGTAGTCTTTCAAAAGAGGATAGAATGGCGAAATCTCTGTATCTCTTGAACAGCTGCGAGTGCCAGCTTTTCAACATAGGAATATTTTCTTTCTGTATCATTTAAGTTCCTACTTAAATAATATATTGGATGTTCAATTCCGTTGTCTTCTTAAACTAAAACCATTGCGATGGTTGTATCCGCTGCAGCCAGATACAGGTTAAAGTCTTTTTGATAATCAGGAGCGTACATTAACGATGCTTTCATTAGGGATTCTTTTAAAGCATCAAAGGAAGCTTGCGCGAACTGATCCCAGACGAAGGGCACTTCCTTTTTCAATAGACGTGTATAACCTTTAGCAAGTTCGGCATAATTTGGAATGGACCTCCTCAGAAAGTTTGCTTTCCCTTGGAGTTTCTGAATCTGAAGAAAATTCAAAGGTGGAGGCAAATTTATGATTGCCTGAACCTTACATGGGTCGAGACGAATCCCGTCCTTTGAGACTACAAAGCCAAGTAAACGACCAGAAATGACACAGAACACACATTTGTGTGGATTGAGTCGTATCTTGTAGTGTCAGCAACATAGAAATATCGCTATTAAATGCTGTGATGATCGGTCCGCTTTCGCGAATGAGCCAGAAGGTCGTTGAGATATGGTTGAACAATGTTTTTGATGTCATGGAAGGCATAATTCATTGCCCTCTGAAACGTTCCCCTGTGTTCTTTAAACCAAAGGGTAATTTGCGATATGCGAATGTGCCCCATAGACAAATAAATGCAGTCTTTGCTTGGTCCTGTGGGCGGATATTTATTTGATTATACCCGGAGAATCCATCCATGAATGAAAATATTTCACATCCGGTGGATTCATCAATTATCTGGTCAATAAAGGGTGTAGGGTAGTTGTCTTTTGGACAAGCTTGATTTACATCCCTGTAATCGACACACACTCTAATCGTTCCTTGTTTTTTCATTACAGGAACAATGTTCGATACCCAATCGGTTAGAGGAACCGGGTAAATGAAACTAGCATGGAGAAGCTTTTCAACTTCTGCCTTGATGGCAGCGGCTTTCTTGGGGCGCACCTGTTGTAGTTGTTGTCGTACTGGTTTGACATCTGGATACATCTTGATTTCGTGTTCAACTATACTCGAGTCGATGCCTGGCATTTCATCATATGACCAAGCAACGACATCTCTGAATTCGCGAAAAAGGGCGTTATATGTTTCCAATTCTGAAGGAGAACAACATTTGCCAACATAAATATTCTCTTCGACTTAGTCACCGGAGAATCCACAGTAAGAACCATTTTCTGCCAACATTTCAAATCCCAACCGGGATCCATCATCAGGACAACTTGAATGCTTGATAGAGGAAGAGCTGCTTTAGGGTTTAAATAGTAATGGGGAGAGAAAAGATGAAGGTCGGCTCTCAATATTTGAAAAACAATTAATTTGAAGGTCGGCTCTCAATATTTGAAAAACAATAAATATTCTCTACAACATCCGTTTTGGTCGAGATATTTATGGCGACAGTCTCTTCAATATTGGACAAGTTTCGCTCGGAATCCACCGTTTTTACAGTATTTGATAGGAAATCAAAAACTGAAGGATGATGAAGGTCATCAGGAGTATCTCCTTGACAATCCGGAAGATGGGAATGATGGTGGTAATCTTCCCATGGCGCCCCTTCAATTACCATTGACTGAACAATTCCTTCGTCGGTGTAATGCAATTGCGACCAAGGATCTGAAGGGGTGCCATATTCCTTAGACCTATCTATCCAAACGCTTGATGAGCGTTGGTCTGGGTCTGCCTCATATGCCGAAAACATTGATTGCTACAATATTTCTATTGGGCTTGGAGGCAATACCTGTGGATGATCCATGTTTATATCGTTTTATGAGATCTTTTGTATCGAAGATATTGTATTGCAGGTTCCTACTGTCGCCACTTCCGCCAGATTGATTGGAGGCAGGAGGGCAAAAGTCCCCATTAATATAGGGTCTTTTAGTAGGCCTACTCCGATATTTTGAAGCGTATGGGGGCTTCCATGGATCGTCGGAATGCTTCTGGTAACTTGGGAACTATTGGGGAGAAATGTTTGTTGGTCGACGATTGTAATTCCTCCTTGAAAACGAAATGAAATCTTCCTAAAGTAGGTCGACACAACTGCAGCCATAGCGTATATCCATGGTCTTCCCAGTAGGATGTTGTAATCGAGGTTTCCGTCGATTACTTTGACATCTATTTCTATTGTTTTCCCTCCTAGTTCAACTTGCAAGTTACTTAGAATACCATATGGGGTATACGTTCGTCCGTCAAATGCTTTTAATGTTGTTGAAGATCGCGACAAGGTTGGAGATCCTAAAGTTTTCTAGCAACTCATCGACATAATACATGTAGATGCCCCCTCATCAATAATTGTTCGATGAATAGTTTTGTTGAGGGCTTTCACTTGAATGAGGAAAGCTAGTTGGGCTGATAACTGAGGATCGTATCCTTTATGATTAAAGGACACAAGATTAGAATCCTTTGGGTCTATCCTACCTATAGCTGATAATAAAGCCTACTTTTGGGATGGACAATTTTGCAGTACCTCAAGTGTCAACATATCGGATGGTGATTGGGCCAGATCTTCCAATATATTATAATGCTGTGCTGCTCTGGCACGAGGATTAAATGTTGACTTGTGTACTACTCCCTTTGGGGGTTTTATTGTTAGCTCTGGAATGATGGGCGACGCAACTTCTGTTGAAGTTGTTGTCGAAATACTAGGTTGATCTTTATCCTTGTTATTCGACAGCTGTGGATTCCCGTAATCTTTATTCCTTGTTGATATCAAAGCATCATTTTGTTGTTTCGAAACCAAGAACATCAGCACTTGGGACGGGGAAGCATTTTCACTAGCAACCAGATTTGTTCCTGGATTTGGAAACGGATCAGTCAATACTGCCAAGGTGTTTGAATTCTTGAAGAATCTTTTAAGCTCAGCTTTATGTGGACAACTTTTTGTCCAATGATCCTCATAACATATTAAGCACGGATTTTTTGGTTTCCTATCTCCAGGAGGATTTGCAGAAGAATTTTCAGGTGATGATTCCTCCTGTTTCTTCTTCTTCCCTTTGTTTTTCTTCTTGCCTCCTGGTTGCTTGGTTTCTTTGCCTTTATCAGTCGAGACGACATTTACTTCCGAGGCGAGAAGTTCTTCTTTTGCATTTTGACTAGAAATATTATGGGCCTTTTTAGATGTAGCCTTTGTCGATTTCGTGTCTGTCGTACCAATCACGCCATCACCAGCATGAGAGTCATTGTTTGATTTAGGAGGAGGAGGGACGGAAAATTCCAGTCTGGGAGCGTCAGGGATTTTATCGTAGAGCGTGCCAGACTGAGTATAAATCAAGTCTAAATATTACGCACGAGCAATAACTTGCTGTTCAGTGACGACTCCTCCTTTTGCCACATCTTCTATAATGCAAGGTAATAATGACTTAATAAACCATTTAGCTAAAAGTTGATCAGGAACATACGTTTTTACCATTCTACAACGACGTCGCCACTCATGAATATGATCAGATATGTGAGTGGCCGTTGTTTGCTTGAAATTGGTAAGAAGTTCTGTTCCCGTTTCGTACCTTATCGGTAACTGAAAATGGGTTAAAAAAGTTGTGGCTAGGGTATTGAAGTTGTCAAATGAAGCTCTAGGTAACTCGATATACCATTTTGTTGCCGGACCAGTTAACGTCCTCTGGAAAAGGTGAAGCCTAATCGAATCATCATTTAGGGTGTTTGATGAACACCACAGATGAAATGTCATCACATGATTCGACGGGTCTTCACCCGGATTTCCATTAAATTTAGGAATATCTGACGGAAGTTTATGCAGAATCACTAGCCACCAAGGGGCGTAAGCAATTGGATCGTTCGTTAACCTATTTAGATCCGGTAACTCCAAAGTTTTCGTGAAGGGTAGCTGTTGATTCAGGTTTGGCGAAGCATACCCAGGATAAGATGGGATTGCCTGAGCAGTTGGTCTCTGCATACCAGCATAATGCATTTGATGCTGGTAACTTTGGTAAGGTTGATGGGCATAACCATTGTAGAATGGTTGATTTTGACCGTTTTGAATATAAGGATGCCCACTATTTGCAAAGATTTGTTGCTCATATCCTTGGTATACTTGTTGGAATTGCGGTTGTTGGTACTGCACCAGCCATGGTTGCGAAGCCATGTGCTGTTGTCCAATACTGACCGTTTGACTAAGATGAGGGTTAATTGTACCGTTTGGACCTGTGTCATTCCACTAGTTGGCGATTGTGGTTGAGTCGTAGGGATAAGAGGTTGTTGCATTACAACCTGAGAAACCTGAGGTTGGCATACAACGGGCAGTGCTTGTACTTGTGACACTATCACAATAGCTGGCGTAGTTGGTATATTTGAAATAGGTAAACATTGTTGCATCAAATATACAACTCTTGGTTGTTGAGGAAGTATCGACACCCAACCGCTAGATGTAATTCCAGGATACCCTGAATTTTGTTGTGAACTCTCGTATGGTTGTCCTCCCGGAGGAGACAATGAAAGGGTATACTGCCCCCCATACGGCAGTAATCAGGTACTTAAAGGAATTGTTTTCCCTTAAGGACTGGACTACCCAAATTGACACCCTGAAGGATCAATTTGTTGAGACTCAAGATAAGAGTTCCCGGATACTATTCTGGATGAACAAACAGGAACTGATCATACTATCGAAATAGCCCCTGAGTGGGCCCCGTCTAGCAACTGAGAGGTAGTTGGGACAGATGGTATGCCGGCGAACATCATTGGAGTGACAGAAGGAAGTTCTGCCGTTGTTGTGTCAGATGACACAGTCCTAGATGTCGACGGTTGTTCAGACATTTCTAGTCTATCCAAAAGATTGCCTAGCGATTCTACAGGAGCTTCCGATGGTGGTAGACTAATTTCTGACGAAGAAGGATATAGAGTGATCCTGACTCCAAATCACGATGGAGTACTAGATGGAGGATCCTCCACAATCTCTTCTATAGCAATCAGACCAGGTGGAAGAGGTAGACCGTCAGGTCCGTAAAATATTTCTGGTGCCGAAGAAGGTATAGAATCTGCAGCGACAGATGTTTGGGGAATAACACCTTCCGAATCAGCTGTAGATGGAGCTGGCTCAGTAACACAAGTGTTTACCTTCACACTAGGATCAATTCTACTGTCCTTTGGTGGCTGCTAAACTTCTTCTGTAAAGGCAGGGATACTAGAAATTTTTGGAGTAACCAGAGTCTCTGATGGTGTTGGAACACTTGTTCTAAATTTAACAGGGGATTTGGAACCGGTTAAACGAGTTCGCTTTGTCCGTAACAGTTTCAACTCTGGAGACAAAGACGGTTGACTCGTAAGCCTCTGCGAACGACAGGGTTTCAATTGACTTTCTTCCACAATTGCGGATTACTCAATCAACTAAAAATCAAGGGGAAGTATGTTTCCGAATTAGATGAATTCTAGACGCTTTGACACAACTTGCTTTTTCAATTTTTAAGAGTCGAGAAAAAACAAAAGATGACTCTAGTTGCCTTCGATTTTTAATGAGCCTGAAGTGACAAGTGCTCAGATGGACCTTTTCCTTTAAGGAGTCTGAAAAGGAATGGAAGGGACTACTCTGGAAATCTAGACAGAGGGATTACCAAACCAATCGCAAAACTGCAGAATACTTTTTACAGTACGACAGTCAATCTTCCCGAATGCTGTGTTCAGTGCATTGCGATTGATAGGGCGACAGACACGGCTTCCTATGGATAAAGGATAAAGCCTATTGTGGTCTCCCAAAATATACTCGACGGTACGTGGGAGCACAAGTCCGTACTGGCACTTGTCGTCTCAAAGTGGAGGAATCACCCAACCAACAGTGAAAACAACAGTTACCAGGCTTTACGACGTTGGAACACGTCTCTAGCCTAGACTTCTAGATGTTGTGTGTTAGGTTCCAAAGCGTTTTTAGATTCATTAAGTTTATTTTATAGTTGATCTTGCTTAAGAAATTTTCCTTTTAGGTTCACCGTGTGATGTAGATGTACAATTCCTAAAATGCAATCTAAGATGATAAACAGTCGTTTAATCTTCTTTTTGCAATGAAAATCCTAGCTACTAAGGAAAGAGAGATGATTTTCTTTCAACATAGAGCAGAGAGCACACATTATATGCACTGTCCTAAATCAAACCAACAAACAGTCTAAATGCAAATGCACATGCATGTATTTTTTTTCAGCCTTCTTAATTGTGTGAATGATAAAAAGAAAGCTAAGCGCAAATCTGAAATATTTTTCAAAGCGACAATTACTAACAAGCTTCTTTTCAAAACAAAATGAGGACAATGACGACACTTTGTTATTTGGAATTGAAAACTTGCTTTCGACACTTGAAAAACTACCAATTCAAATCAAATACAAGATTAACAGTGTAATCGACTATCAAGAACAATCAGATTATCTCCTATGACTGAAAACGACACTTGCGACACTTTCAAATCAAGAAACGACAGTTCAATTATGCTACTTCTTTGTAAAGGAGAACTGAAAATAACTCAAAAATACATAAAAACATTTATAGTTCTTTGCACAATGGAGGCGGAATAATGGCAAGGAAGGGGGTTTCAACAGAGGTGTATTGACTATAGGCAACAAAACTCTTGAATAGAGCTGAAAAGTATGAACACAGAAGCCAAAATCTAAGAGCAGAAGAGGTCTGATCAGCGCACTTGTAGCACAGGGAAACTGAAATGCAACGCACCTACTACACTCAGGAAGTGCGATGCATTCAGGTTTCAAAGAAGATACAGTGCGATGGACCATGGACGAGACTTTAGCTGGGTTCCAGGTCACAGTTTGCAGCTCAGTTCAGGGATTTAGGCCGAGCAAGTGGTAATAAGTAAATCAATCATAGGGGTAGATCTAAGGAGGTAACTAGAGCCACCACAAGGGAAATTAGAGAGATTGTAAATCAATCGTTTAATTCATAAACAAAACCTGGAGATAGACTGAAGCAGCATTGATCTACTTTGCACTTGCATGGCAAATGCAGTTCGAAGGCTAGCTGGATTGGCTTCAGGCTCCATCTGTAAGTTTATAAAGTAAACAAATGTATGTAAATAAACAATCTATTCGCTCCCCAACGGAGTCGCCATTTTGTTATCGGGAAAACTAGTGTCTATGCAGAGCTGCTAGTCCCACTAAGGCTGGTAGCTACCTTAGAAACAAACAAACTAAAAACTACTTTTGTTTTCCTTTATGAGAAATAGATAAGAGGGGAATAAGGAGACCAACCTCTGTCTTGCGCTTGGTTCCTTGCTTGATTCCTCTCCCTTCTGATAGGTCTTCGCCACTCGCTTCCTCATCTACCCAGCTTCAAAGAGCACCTGTAGAATCAAAGCAGCATAACACTATCCAAGAACATAGATCTATTATCATAAACAATATAGGACCAGATATATATTGACCACACAAACGCATAAATCATCAATCACACAAGAATGTGGAGGAAAACTTGAATATCTTTATTGATAATCAAGAAAGAGAAAAGAGGATTACAACCAATTGTTCTGACCCAGCATCATCCTCTCAGCAAGAAAGCCCTTCTTCACCTCATGAAAAGCTTAGATCACCCAACACTATGATATTGCACGAAGAAACCAATAGCACTTCCTTACAAGATACAAAATTCCAGCCTCTGGATCTCTGGGATGAGGGATCCATATATAGATGTTTGCAAGGGAGGTGAGTCAGCTTCTGAGATTTGATTAGTTGTCCTCTCTTTGATAGTTCTTAATTCCACTTGGAGATTGATGATCTCTTACTCATCCCTGGGCGAATGCAGAGAGGCAAGTGTCACAGGAGAAGTTTCTGGAAGATTCCATGCTCCTCCACCTTGCGGATTGACACTGCCATTTGTCTACTCTTGCCCATCGCACCCCAAAGAAGGGTTTTTCAACATGCATCGCACCTACTGTGTGTATTCAGGTGGGATGCAATGCACTTTGACCATGGAGCAGGTGAAATGGTCCAGTTTTGACCAGTTCTAAGTAGTTTTTCATGGAGAACTTCTGGGAGATGTTGTAATCAGTTGACCTTGTTCTTTTAGGGGTTGGAACAAGACCTTTAGGGACTTAGGAGCCCTTGGTTTATGGACATTTATGATTGGGGTTGCAGTGCCCAAAATGTCTATAACAACACTGTACACTTAATTTTTTTTTCCTACTTAATTGATATATTTAAGCTTCTTTCTAGTAACAAAGTTTACTCATTTGTTTAAACTTTCTCAAAACGTATTGAATATCTTATGCAATACTGAATGAGTAACTTGTGCAGATTTATCGTCATAATAAAAATGACCATTGATTTGTGTTTAGAACTTGCACTCACTCAATCTTAGTGGTTCGTTTTTGGAACTTATTAGGTGATTGGAGTATTGAATTCACGGCGTAGCGGAGCTCGTAGTGAGCGAAATCATCAAAAAAATAGAGGTAGCAGGAAGTGGTTGTGAAAGAACATTTGTAGCATCTATGCAACTGATTGAAGGTATGGCTTCTTGCAGTATCTGTACGTTTGTCTTCTCTCTAGCTTCCTTTTGTGCAGTTTCCTCATTGTCACTTTTTTTCTTGTGCGTTGTTGTGTGTTTTAGATTTTAAGATGAATATGTCTCATGCTATCAAAGTTTATACATTTATTTAGGTTGATTCACTAGATTTTAATTTGTGTTTGGTTAGCAATGGATAATATTGTTCAATGAAAAGAAGAGATGGTACAAAGATTGTAGTTCCAGTTTCTGTTTCCCTGCTTTCAATCTAGATGATTATGGTGGCAAAGATTGCCTCTCTATTGTAAATGGTATATGTTTTATTGTTGCATAAACAAATTCATACATTAATGTATCCTTATTTAATATTTCAGAATGAAATTTTTTTCGGTGTCTGTTAAAATCCTGTAGCAAATGGGAAGTCATAAAATGATTTTTAACCTACCTGTTACCACATGAATTGTCACCAAATAGTGCAAGACGTGCATTTGAAAACAATTCTATGGAACTTGGAAAATAAACCACTATCACCTTAATTTATCTTCCCACTCTTTGGGATGGTCCAAGATCGCTACAGGGGCTTCCCTGTAAAAGATTTCTCTTCTATGGCCTATGGTGCCCAACAACAAAAGGGATTGCTGATCCAAGTCTTACAATCGGATATAATATGATGATGATCTATTCTAGTCAAGCTGAAAATAAATATAATCAATAGAACAGAAAGTGAACTCACCAAGAACATATCTATATTCATGGCCTACACATTATGTGTAATCACGTTGTTACAAAGTCTTGCTTTAGGCGAATTAGAACCATCTCACTTAACTTGTATTTCTTGTCAACAACATCATTTCTCTTCTCGATAGTTTGCTAAAGTACATGGCTTTTGTGATTTCCTCATCATCTTCCTTTCTTTAGGTTCCTTCATGCTTTCGTTGTATGTCATAAGCTATTGGTTCAACATATAGAAACTTATATGGAAACTTCATTGTTTTCTTTTGCAGAGTCTACTTGCAAATACGTGGGAGTAAGAATGTCAAGTTAGTTGCAAGTTCTATTCCACTTTTCTCCTGCTTTTGTTTCATTACAAATACAACTTCCCTGTCTTGTTCCAAATACCCCAATCTTGCAACAACAAGACAATTGCATCTAGCTAGCCAATTCCAACAAAACAATTCATGAAATAACAATATGCACATGTCTGAAATATTAGATGTTGATAGTTACAAACCAAAAAAACAATGTGGTAATGATGTGACTATTGATGATGTCTTCAACACCAACAAACTTTTTAGACTTGAAGCATTTTCATACAGTCTAGATGATTGTCTTTTCAATGCAATTGAAGTCCTTTTGGATTTTCGATATACGTCCACTGAATTGCAAAATTTCACAATAGACCACTACTTGATGGCCTTGAACAAGGTCACATAGAAGCACTAGAATCATTCAATTACATGCTAGCACCTGATATCCTGTATCAGCTTCATGGAATTTGTGACGTCGAAACATATTTGCGAAGAATGTGTCTTCCGGCTTCAAATGGTCCTATTGAGAATGAACAAGGACTATGGGGAGACACATTTTGCATACGTTGGCTAGCGAAATGGTTGAACTTATCAATAGGAATTTGGTCGTTAACAAAAAAAAAAAGGTATTTTCTATTCAATTGAAACAAAATGAAAAATCCATTGCATATATTGTTCTGTGATGAGAACCCCTTTAATAGGCACAATGAACCATTGTTATACAAAAAAATAGCTCAATCAATTGTAATATGCAATGAATATCTTTCTCCTCCCTGCAAAGATCTACAAACCTATTGGGAAATAATGAATGATAAAATGCAAGGCCATAGATTATATAGAGCGACTTTGATGTAGAATCCTTAAGACTTTACATTGTGTAGTCATTTTGTAATTCTATCATGTGAAAGCAAACATTGCATTGCATTGTCTACAAAAATATCTATAAAAAGATGTCATAAAAACTCAAAAAATGTTGCAGATTGGCAAACGTACCTTATGAATATGGCAATGCCATTTGAAAAAGGTGGAATAGAAGGCGGGCTGTTTTGCTTGCAATGGGTAGCAATATTATTCAAAGTAAACATACAGGAATGGTCCTCTGTAACTAGGAGCGTTGTCAATTACTACCAATGCAACAACTTTTCAAGTCAAACATACAATATAGTGTCATTTGAAATAGATGCATTTCACACCCATTACGCACCTTTGTCAATAGATGGACATACGAATAGAAGCAATGTACATTGTTAAATTCTACCAATAGAAACAACATCGTTGCACACGCAATGTGGACCTATGTCAAAAAACGCACATGTGCATGAAGACAAATTTCAATATGGTATTACGCCAATGATAGAAGATAGAAATAATAGGTTCAATTTTGTATATTAAAACAACTATCATGATTACAGACAAAAAAAATATAAAAATTTATGCAAACAAAAATCACAGAATAAACATAATTGCTTATCCAAGAAAAACCCTATAACAATTTACCTAGCCAACATAGAGGACACACCTAAGCAAAAATGTCCAATATGTAAACAATTACAGTTTCACAAGAATATGAATAGGATTGGAAAAGACTTTTAACAAATATACGTAAATTTATCTAAAAAACATAGAAATATGCCCAAGAAAGTAATTTGCAAGGTTTGAAAAACAACACTTCGAAATGGAAAATTGCCACAATTTGACAGTACCTGAGAACATTAGGCAAAACAAACCATTTCAATTGTAGCCACACTCTCAGAACTTGAAGAACGTCTTGTAGCATTAAGAATTACATTTGCACAAATAAGACAATGGGGCCACAAACGATCACAAATGGGTTTAACAGGATTGATCATCAATGTTCCTGTCCAAACATACATTGTTCAAACTGCACTTCCACAATCTATGGAAAACACAACGACAGTTTTTGTTGCATTGAAAAGATGATTGGAATATAAAAATGCATTTCAAACAGGAAAATTCCGTGTGCATATTGTCAATGTGACAGCATTGAAGGAACTATGTTCTCTGTTATCACTCCAAAAATTTCTCTAGAAGTTATTAAAGAAAGAAATGTTTAGAGGTAACCACAAACCTACTTTGGAGATTAGGATCTAGCTTGCCTAGTTCTCAGAGAGGGCTCTCTCTTTATGATTTAACTTTGTTTAGTTAATTGATTTTGGGCTAGTTATTGTTGGACTTGGGTTTTGATTTGAATTTGGGTGGTGGGATCACTTAGTTAGATGAACAAAGGGTTGCTTTTCCCATTGGGCTATGGGGTCAAATGCCAGATGAACAGGGCTAGATCAAGTTCTAAAAAACAGTGTCTACAGGGCAAGATAGAGGAGTTACTACAGATCTCAAAGGCTAGATAGTGAAATGGTTTCCTATTAGATCTAGGGATCAATTAAGGGTTCCTTAGACCGGATTATGAAGAGAAATGAAAGAGGTCAACCGGGATGGGAGAGCAATTAAGGGTTCTCAAATCTGGATATCAGAGGAAAACATAAAAATGACTAATTGTGCAAAATAGAGTGTACTTAAACAAATTCTGAGTTAAATTTCCAGTTAATTCATTCAAATTTGGATAACATTTAAGTCTATGAAACACATAAGAAAGTAACAAAATTAGACAAAGAAGATACTTCACTGCAATAGCTCATATCATGAATCCCGTAATGCAATACTTTTATTACTTGCTCTAGTCCGTTGACTTGAAAATTGGTACAGTAACCCTTAAGTTTAAGATCAAAATAACTCTACAAATGTATAGAATCCACACTCAATACTTCGAATTATGAAGTATTTATACAAAAATATTTTACAACATATCCCAAACTATCTTGGGAACTAATCTAGGAGAAAGAGAAAACTTCATGCAAGAAGATAGAGACAGTTATTAAATTGATGCTTGATGTCCCTGCTTATTAGGTTGTGCTGGCTTTAATATTTGATATTTTTCATTTTAAACTGCTTTTTTGTTTGGTCTTCATGCTGGATGCTCTATTTACTCTGGCCTTTCATCTGATACACTTTGACTTGGCTGACCTGTCAATGTCCTTTTACTGTGCCCTTTTACTTTTACTCTACATTTTACATTTTTACTATGTATTTCAACAGTAAATCATTTAGTTCTTCCCATGTTTCAACATCTACTAATTGGATATTGAGCATATTCTTGTAGATCTCATCTGCCTCTGTATACTTGGAAAAAGTAGGCTTATTGACAAAAGGTGTTTTACCTCATGTTGGAGGTAAAACAAATTCTCAAAAGTTTGACACAATACTTTGCCAGTAGGTATACCCTTCATGGATGAAGTATTCACCTGATCTCTGGCCACTTCTTAGATTTTTGTGTTATAATCCTCCTGTGTCATCAGCTTATCATTTATAACCAAGGGATTCGGTAAAACTTTTTGCTTTAAAATCTCAAATTTGACCATGATTCTGTCAATGGCCAGTTGCATGGTTTGGCACTTATCCTCTAGGTTCAACATCAAATTCCTCTTGGTGAGGACTCTTTTAACCTCAAAAATTGTACCTATTATGTCAGGTATCTCTAATTCCTGCAGCTCATACTTGTTCTTGGAGTTGAGGAAGTGAATGATCCTTGTAGCTTCCTCTGGCATGTCTCCAAGTTCTGATTTGATTCTTTGAATGGCTTCTGTAGCCTTCTTTATTAAATCAATCTGTTAAAAAATAACCTGTATGGATGGCCAAATAACATTGAGAGAGTCAATGATATTGGCCCACAATTGCTCCTTAGCCTAACTTAGAGGTTCATTCAGTGTCAGTTCCTTCTCAAGGATTTTGATTCTTTTGGTCATCCTTGTAAAGTTATGTTGTTCTTCTTTGTGCATGATTTGGGCAAGTTTGTAATCTATTTCCAGGCTGGTCACTTTCTCCTTAAGCTTGTTCATCTCAGTGGTCTGGATGGACATTTCTTCCATTGCTTTCACCAACCTATTTTCCGCATCACTTGTAGACCCTGATGTTGTAAACCATGTTGCTGATGTAGTTGGTGTAGATGATGGTAGTGTAGTGCTATGGGAGCCAAGGATGCTGCCAAAGTAGAAGGTACAACAATGGTAACTGTTGGGATAACAGTTGCAGGGGCATCATCAAGACTAGCTTGCTTTAGCTGAATCAAGCTATCTAATTCTTTCTCCATATCCTTTAACTGATCATTCAATTGTAGCACTAGGTCCATCATATCTTCATGATTAATTTGACTCCCGAGGACCTCCTTTGTTTGTGGGTGCTGTAAATGAGGAAGCTTAAGTTGTTTCTTGAGTGTTGCTATATCCTCATTCTTCTTTTTTATCAATTTCTCAGTAGCCTTAATGTCACTTAGATCATGGCCCAATTCAATGGCCAAGTCCTCCAATGATTTTATCTTGTGGTCTTTGGCCTGTGAGGAGGCCTTCTCTAATTTATACTGGGTTGTTACATTATATAGTGAGTCTTGTAACCTGTGTGAAACCATGGCTTTTCCTATAAGGCTGGAGTAAATTATTTCTCTAGCCTGCTTGCGGAACTCTATTTGGTCAATGGGATGAACATCCCTGGCCAACACCTCAAAATCAGTCTTCTTATAGTCAGCCGAGGTCTTTGGTTGTTGAACACTGGGCTACAAAAATGATACTTGTATCTTTCATGCTTTGATGCCAAAGGCTGACATCAACCTGCTCTGGTTGGCTGGTGTATGTTTGAAGTATTTGGCATATGTCTCTGCCTTCAACTTCTCATTCCTCATCTTTATTTATTTGTACCTGTCTTTGATGTCCTTTTCTCTGTTAGCTAGTCTGGAAAAGGAAGAAACCTCAACACTTTGTTGTCTCTCAATCATTTGAGTGTTGGAGGTTGATGGATGCTGTGTTTCACCTGATGCAGTTGTGACTTTGATTCTCCACCCCATTGTTTCAGTGTCATTTATTTCCACTGATTCAATGTTCTCCTCCTGTTCAGACACAAGATTCAACTTGGGCCTTTTTTTAAGCTCAAACACCTCATTTGTAGTCTCCATGTCAGAAATGGATGCCTCTTCCCTATTCCTCTTTGGATTCTTCTCATCATTGGCTGGGGTCTTTAATACAGGATGAATATTCATTGGTTCCCCTAGTTTTGGAACTTGCAGGAAAGAACTTTTGTCAAATTTCTTTTCTAGATTAATGAGTGTGTTCTCTACATCCAAAACTGTGTTATCCATATCAATCAATGTGTTTTCCAACCACTTAGATTGGATGGAAAAATGTTCAATGTCAAGTCTTGGGTGGTGGATGTAAGGTCCCAATTTGACCCTAAGTCTTAGCTTGTTTATGACCCCATGAGGGTCATATTGCCACATGAAGCTATTGCTGAATTTCATCTGTTGTAGTATCTTGTCAGCCTCTAGTCCAACCTCCCTATTATTGAAAATGAATGGGCCCAATTGGTTTTTCATCTTAAACTTGGTATTCTTCCTAGCAGATAGGAAGTGGACCTCATTAGAGTTGATGATTTTTATAAAATACTCAAGCGCAAATATATGCATAGGGAGGTATTTGGGAAACTTATAAGGGGTTACTTGGCAGCCATAAACCCTGATCTTAGTGTGGTTTAGGTACAGGTACCATTTTCCCACCTTGTTGTTCTTAGCCAATTGTTGGCTAATTCTAGGTTGAGTGTTATAGGTCAGCATGTTCATGACTGGGTATACAAATGAATCTATGAAATATTTATATGTAAATGTTGTGGAGTATTTCTGGATCAAGGGTATCTAGAAGGCTACTGGTCTTTCTTTTCCCTTGGTATCCATCTTCTGGATGCTTACGAGAAAATAACACTTAAGAGTATTTGAAAACTCTTTCAGTGGGCAGTCTTGTGAATTGTTCATGCATCCTATCTGCAATGAATTGAGCATAATTGTACATGATAGTAGGAGGCTTGCTTGGGGTGAAGATGGATAGGAAGGCCAAGATAACCTCATGCACATGCTCATATGTGGTGTATCCTAAGATGCATGAGAACATGGTGATTATATGTCTTCCTGTTTCTGAAAAATGGTAGCAGCATAAGGTGGAATATCTGTAGGAGTATCGTTGTCTTCAATTATGAAATTTTGGAAGATTTGCCTTATCTTAACCAGGTCTAGGGTGATATACAGGTCCAATAGATATCCAATGGATAGAGGGGTATGATTAGGGCTAGGTTGGACTTGAAGCATTTGGTTGATGGAATCTGGTGTAATGGTGAATAAGAGCTGCTAGTTTGGAGGAACAATAGCTCTTTGGCTAGGGATATAACAAGCATGACAAAAATGTATGATATCAGGGAATGGGTGAACTTCTGGGAATATGTATTTGGGTGAATTGGATTCCCAAAGGTGGATGTCATCGGCATGGTTCAGGAATCTGTCCTTACTCCAGTAGTGGAGCTTCAGAAGGTAGGCTGGGGTAGCAGTGTCTCTTATCTGGAAATCCTTGTCTGCTAGTGCCAAATGGTCGATGTCCAGGTGGGGGGTTGACACAGGTCCGACGCCCATAGAAGTATTGGAAGCCATTTTTAGGGGGAAAGGTGTGAATTAGGCTTGTGTAGGTTGTAACAGTGAGAATTTAAAAACTCTAGTGCAGTGAGAGGGTAATTTGCAGTTTGCAAAAGAGGGGTTTGGGTATTTAGGTGGAGATACTCCAATTTAAGGGAAAATTAATTAAATTCAATTAATTAATCTTTGAATTAATTAAATGCTTTCAAATTGAGAGGGTCGTTCTCGTTTTTTCTCAAAATACTTGGAAATTGGTGGTTCAGGCTACAAACTAGTTTTAATGGTGACTGTAGATGGTATAGTGGCTCCAGTTGTGCACTGGATGCTTGAATTGGGTGTCTGGAGCTTGTTCGGGAGGTAAAAAATGGTCAATTTCAGTTGCAGAGGCTCAGGGTGGCGCAGGAAGTGTTATAGACATTTTTGTGCCTTGCAGCTCCAAGCATGAAATGTCCATAAACCAAGGGCTCCTCAGTCCCTAAAAGTGTTGTTCTAACCCCTAAAGGAACAAGGTCAACAAATTACAGCTTCTCCCAGAAGTTCTCCATGAAAAACTACTCAAAATTGGTCAAAACTGGATCAATGCACTTGCTCCATGGCTAGGGTGCGCTGCATCGCACCTTGTACACACGGGAAGTGCATTGTAGTGCACCTAAATACACTGTGAGGGTGCGATGGATGGGAAAAGACAAGTGGCGGAGACAGTTTGCGAGGTGGATGATCATGGAATCTTCCAGAAACTTCTCTTGGGACACTTGCCTCTCAAAATCGCCCAAGGATGAGTAAGAGATCAATGAGATCTCCAAGTGGCATCAAGAACTATCAGAGAGAAGACTCTAATCAAAAACCTAGAGCTAACTCACACCTCTGCAAATATCTATATATAGATCTCTCATCCCAGAGACCCAGAGTTTGGAGGCTGGAATTTTGTACATTGCAAGGAATTGCTATTGGTTTTGAGATAGATATCAGAGTATCGGGTGATTTATGCTTTGTTGGAGGTGAAGAGGGGCTTCTTTGCTTGGAGGTTGATGCTGGGTCAGGAATCATCAGTTGTAACTCCTCCTGGATCTTCTTGTATATCAATAAAAATTATTTGAGTTTTTCCTACATGCTTGTATATCATTGATGCTTGTTACATTTGTATGGTTAGCTTAAATCTGATCCTAAGCTGTTTATGAATATAGATCCATGTCTTTGTATAGTTTTTCTTCTTCTGTGATCTTATAGGAACTTGGTGAAGCTGAGCAAGTAGCTGGAAGCTGTCAAAGAAGAGAGGGATTGGATCAAAGGATTAGCGCAAGACACAGGTCGGTTCTTTCTATCCCCCTCTATCTTTAATTCATAAAGGAAATACAAAAGTAGTTTTCTCTGTTTGTTTCTAAGGCAGCTGTCACACCTTAGTGGGATAGAGCAGTTCTAAATAGACACTTTTCCCAGTAACAGGAAGGCTTAGGCAGCATTCACAGTGCAAATGAGCGAAAGGAGTCGAAATGGGCTTCTCGGAATTTTAACCAGCAACGGTTAGAATTTGGCACGAAATTCATAAATGAACAGTGGATGGTTTTGGATTTTGGCGGGCAGGCGATTTCAGGGGACATTGTAATGCTTTTGGAGAGCGGGCGGTATTTCCTTGAGAGCAAGTGATTTCTCTTGGAGGTGCGACGTAGTAGAATAGTGCCCAAGCATCAATATACCCCTCATCTACAATCGAAACAACTAAGTTGACTTGGCTTCAAATGTGTGTTGACCATTCAAGAGAATGGTAAGGACTACACCCTTCACACAAGCTAGTGTGAAAGCCATCACGATCAAATAATTGAATAATACTTCCCGAAGGGTGAGACTCGCTTTTCATGAAATAAGGTCCATATAGAGATTTGGAGTTCTACTAGTGTGTCGCAAATGCTGTAGAGGCTACTCCAAATTTTTGGCTTGCATGCAAATTTTGGAGACTACCTTGGATCCTACAATCGAGGGTCCTTGGTCACTTGTTGGTAAGTTGATGATCTCAAACTTCCCCTCATTCATCTTAAGAGTTGTTCATGTTCGCATCTTTATACAGCACGTGTCATCTTTGGGCATAGGGATTGTTGGTTTTCATTCAAAGGTAATTTTGTTTTGCTTCAATGGAAAGCATGTGTGCATGAGTTTTCATCATCACATAGACATATTTCACACTCACTTCACACAATCTTGTCACAAAGGTTGTTGCATCAAGTAGAGTATGATTTATACATTCTAGATGGTCTACGTTGTATCACTATGTATTCGTGTGTGATCATAGTCGATTCTTATCAATGTTTTACATATGTTTCATTAATCTCACACTTAGCCAATTTCCCAAGAAACTTGGCTTCGTCCAACTTCCGGAAACTATGCACTTTGCTTCTGTAACCCTCAAGATTTTTTCCTTGCCTGTTGGAAATGCACAATGCGCAGAGACCCTAGCCTCCCTTGGCATCCAAAACTGCACACTAGTTTTCTCTAGTGTTCTTCACTCATTATGAACCCACTGTCATCATAAATTGTGCAGTATTCTCCCTAAATTTCTCATTCTACCTTGCAACCTGAAACTGCACAGATGTTTCCTGCAGAACCCTTCCTGCACTAGTGCCTTACATCCAGAAAATGCATAGTATTTCCTCTTAGCTTCCCAGGCTGCACTGCACTCAGAAACTATGCAGAGGTTTCCTCTTAGGACCCCATCCTGCAACAGTGTCATGTGCCTTAAAACTACACAGTGCTGTCCAAGTTTCCCTATATCTCTTACATGTGGAAACTACGCAAATGGGCCTCCCATGGCCTCATCCTGGAAGCAACCACTGCCCACTAAAACTGTGTTGATTTATCTCTTAGTGACTACAGGAAAAGGTGACATGTTGAGACCACTCCCAAGGAGTTGAGGAGAAGGACCAGGAGAAGGACCAAGAGACTAAGTGATGGTAAAGGATTAGGACCGCATTCAAACTCCGTCGGATGCATGATCATCTCGAGTGTAAGTATGGTAAGTAAAGAACACCTTTCAAAGTTCACCTCTTAGATGAGTTTAGAGGATTGATTTTCATTATCACATCATCCTGTCTTTAATAACATGCATGTGTGAAAACACAAAATTCATTTCATGCATTTCCTCTACATGTCTTGCTTCCTTTTCATTTGTTTGACCAACTGTCGTCTTCGACATGTTGATTGCTATGTCATGCTTGCGACCTTGTTCTGGTGATGTTGAAGGTTTGCCTTTTTGTGTATGAGTTGTGTTCGCTATGTAAACATCTATCACACTCACACATGAAGTGGTAAACAATATTGCACAAGTGTCATCACGGTCGTTCAATGATCTATCTCAAGTGTCGCACTTGTCGCTCTTTAGGCAGTCACACTGAGACATGTTGTCTTGTTGGTATGAGGGGTCTTTTCGTCAAGTCATGTTGAGTGTGTGTTTGCAAGTTCATGTATACGTGAGTTCACTCTCTCACACACTTAGCCATTTTTTTGAAAATATATCGACCGGACCACCCTCCATTAACCGGACCTTCACTAAGTTTCACTGCGCAGTCTCAGCCCTTAGTGACTAAGCACTGTTTCCCAGAATTGCGCAGATATTGAGCCTTCTCTCCAGACAATCTGCACTACGCAATCCTGGAATCAAATTGGCTAAATGTCACTCAGAACAATGTAGAAGTTTCCCAAGAAGCCATCTTAGTCTGCATTTCCCGCAAGCCTCCTGCTGGTCAACCGAAGAATTTTACTTAAGTAGTGACCCAGGGCTACACTCATCCCCAAATCTACGCAGAAGTTGCCACCCTGCCTCCTTGTACTACTTGAATAAATTTCATAGACATGAGGGATAGGCACCCATTTCCTGTCACTGCATTGTCCCAGGAAATATCACAGTTTTGATAGGCAGTCCCTGTGCTGGCCTGCTTGTCACTCCTCCTAAAAATTGAGCAGTATTAATGGACAGTCTACCTGCTTCTCGGCACCCCACTCATCCTAGAAACTGTGCAGATATGTCTTGCCTGACTGCCTCCCAGATCTGCAGAGTTCTAACCAGCAGGCTCCTGCAACCTGATCTCGACCTCCTCTAGAAATCTGCATAGTTTTCACTAAGAGCGTCTCCTGCTGCCCGCACTGCCTTCCTCGGAAAAACTGTGCAATTATGCCTCCTAGTTGAGTCATATCCTACAGATGTCATTGTTGTTTTGCACTTCTCAACCCATCCTCTCAGTGACCTTTGCGCAATTTTTCTTGACCCTCTCCCAGAACCTCACATCCTGTCCTGACATGTGCTTTGCATCGTTTCAGAGCCTTGTTTTTTCTCCCAATCACCTGCACTTGGAAACAAAATACAATGCATCATGGTAGACTAGGGGATTTCTAGATTTGATGTCATCCCGTCATAATTGATTGCAGAAACAAGTACATGGATGAGACTTGGCATGACAACGAACGAGGTGAACAAGGAGCGCATGCTAGAAGACTTGCTCGCAGTTGGACAAACACACAAAGGTTAGAAAGTAGCATGCAAAGGAGACACATGTGCATGCATTAACCATCAAACGAACACCAAGACCATTGAAGACTCTGCTCACTTTTCCATGCGAAGGTGAAGCTATGGTATACCATAGGCACACTTATCACTCATAAGTATAGCAGCTCGACACGAACAACACATCCAACATGTGCATACTAGCAGTGTTAGGTCGAGTTGTGTCATGAGTCACCTTGGCCAAATCATTACTTTGGGTCATACTTTTGTAATCAATGTAATGTAACGTGGAAGTCCAAGAGACACAAGGATGAATTTAAAGAGTCATTTAAGTCGAACAGTCATGAGGGAAGTCGAAGAGTCACAAGGGCCAGTTTCACCCTTGGTTATATATACCCCTCATTTTTACATGCAAATTTTTTTTCACCTTGGCTCCTCCCACATAGCCTTGAGAGTTTGTAATCTTTTCTTTGAGGAGCGAGCAGTGGCTCCAATGCTCCACTACTGGGGCTAGTGATGTATGGTGTACGAATGTGTCTTGGAACTTTTGCTTAATTCAGAAGCCTGTCACAAGCCAACACATTTTCACACATGTATTGTATTCATTTGTAAGACTATTGTTTGGATGCTTGTAATGTATGTTGCTTTAACATCTACTAAGATAGTTGAACTACTTCGGTTGTTTTAGTGCATATGTTGTTGGAAATATGTTGTATCAGTTGTTATCGTTGTCTCACCCATGTGGACTACTCCACCGGACACTAGATGGACTCATTCTTGTAAACCTGTTATAAAAACTGTCGTACTCGTGTGGACTACTCTGTTGGGTGTTGTACATGCTATTTGTTCACCTTTGTGTATGTGACTGCCGCATTTGTGTGGACTACTCCACCGAAAGTTGTGCAGATCCTGTCGTCTGGTGTTTCTCTACCTGAGTTGGGAATACTCCTTTTTGACTTGAGACTCACTCTCACCCTCCCCCTCTGCAGTGAAAGAACTTTGACACAAGTGACACTAAGCACTCACCAGGCACATGAACCTCTTTTCTTGAAGACTAAGTACACCACTCTCATGTGCTAACAAGCAAGAGCTAAGGCATATATTTAAGATAATGGCACCCCCGGATGGTACTCCTACACCATCCCCTGAATATTGGAAAATCCAACACCATCAACACCTTGCCATTTTATGTGGATCAAATCTTCCTCACTTCAAGGAAATTATTTGCATCTATCAACAACAAATGAATAAATGTGAAATGTGGTATAATGCATTATGATATATTCTTAATGTATTGAGCTATGCTAGATTATGCTTAAGCATTGTAATGGTATCTCTCAACACCGCCTATTCTTGGAATCATTTTCTCTTTGATCGCTTAATTGTCTATTTCTCCAACATTGTATTGGAGCTACTAGTTTAAATCACTAGCCTATTGCTTATGATTCTTTTGGAGGTTTTCATTTATATCACTCTTATTTAGTCATATCTATTTAATGAATAACTCTAGGATTTGACCTACAAACCATATATCAAAGATTAGATATACATATAAACATAATGTGTTCCAAGATAGAACTTACAATGATATTAAATAGAAATAATAAAGGAAAATGGGAACAAGATATAGAGACATTTCAAACAATGAGGCACTCTAGTAGCTTACAAAGACTAAAATCCTAGATATGATGACCAATGGAAGTTTTTCATCAATGAGGAGATGGGTGAGGTAGTAGGGGCCATTACCACATAAATTTTGATCAAGTTTCACTTTCATACAAGTGGAATTGACTATCCTTTGTAGGTTTGGAGAAAGATAAAAATCTATTTGATAAGACTGACAAAATTCAAGTGATGCAAATTTAGGAAGAGTTAATTTATATTGACCCTCTTTCCTTTCAAAGAGTTAAATACTCCTTTACTTATGTTAAGTAGGTTCACTTGAAGTTGGGTGAATATGGAAAGTACATTGCAGAGAAAGATGATCATATCATTGAATGATCCTCTTAAACTTGTAGACACCCTATGGAGATTATGTTTGACATTTCATGTTAGTTGGGTTTCCATAAAATAAGGTGGTGGGGACTATACCTGTGATTCTTTTTTGTTTTCTAATTAGGGTATACTGAAATTTTCTTAATGAAGAGAAATTATAGCTCAAGAAATATGCCCACTTACTAAAGAGAAGAGGTCAAAAAGACTATAAAGAGACCAATCATGTAGTCAAAATAAGCTAATAAGTTGCATAACTAGAATGTAAATAAGAACCATAATAATTATACTTTAACTTCCAAAGGTAAAAAAAGGAAAACTACCACTATCGTAGAAAATTTGGATATACATAAGATTGTTAGAATTCGACTAAAGATTTGGAAAAGAAGGTAAGGAACCTGAAAAGAAACATGTCGACTAGAAGCGCAACCAATGCTAATAGTAGAAAATTACAAAAGGTAAGGTAGATAAATGCATCATTTCTCTTAGTACAGTCCTCTCAATCCTTAAATACTCACACTTCACAAAGTGTGTGGATAGTCAAATCTAGTTTTACAAATAATATGGCTAAAGCTGCTTCTATTATTTCTTCCTTATGTGAAGCTACTAAAAAAATATGTGTATTACATGATTATGCACTTAGTATTGCTAGTTTTGGAAATATTGAATGTCGAAATAATGTCATCAATAATGTGTATCATGTACGCTTCATTTTTCGTATCTCGACTTACCCAAACTACTAAAAAGGTTGAATTCTAGCCAAATCAGTTTGTTAGGAAGGATGTAAAGAATAATTGAGAATTTATTACTCAATGAATTATTGATCCTAAGGATGAACTATACAAGGTACATGGCCTTCCTCAAAGAGATTCCAGATAGATTGCATTTATTTCCTAGAATAGTGACCACAGAAAAATTTAGCATGAATGACTTGAACACCTAGACTTCTGAATCATGAAACTCGTGGTGAAACATAACATGGTTACTATATTACCTAAAATTACTCCACCTAATGGATTTTTTTTAAGGATGTGTCCTTGGAAAGAAAGACCAAAATCCTTTTGAAACAAAGAAAGCATGGTGAGATAAGAATTAATGGAGCCCGTCCATAATCATAACTATTTCATGAATAAACCAATAGTAGCATGTGAGAAGTATGCTTAATCGTTCAGTGATGAGTATTTGAGGTATATTTTGATATATTTATTGAAAATAAGAGTTGTCTTTGAAAATTTTAATAAATTTAGGGTGTTGGAATAAACTCAATGTGGTCAACTTATAAAATGTTTGAGATGAAATTGTGGTGGGAAATATGTGTGTATACTATTTGAAGATTACTAGTTCTAGCATGATACCTCATCAAAATGGATTTGTATAAAGAAAAAAATGAAATTTGCCGGAAATGGATGTACATTTGCTTCAACGCAAATCTCTGTCAATTCACTTATGGGTAAAAGTTGTTTAATGTTCATATTATCTTATAAGCATTAGTCAAGCTAAAGTTATTTCTTATATGACCCTATCAGGAAATGGAGTGGGTGAAAAACATTAGTAAAACACCTTAAAATATTTTCATGTATTATGTGGGCACACATTTCAGGTAATTGTATAGAGAAGTTGGATTTAAACAACCATGCTTGAATTATGATGGAATATTTTGAAGGGTTGAAGGAATATTGTGCTACATGCTATAAAAATTGTGCTTGTACTCCATCCAAATTGACGGTGGCCCTGAAAAAGAATGTTATGAAACCAGCTCACAAAAAGATAGAAAAGATAGATCAACGCCTTAGAATTCAGCCTCTTCGAGGGGGAAACCTCCTTTACATTACACAAATGAACAATTCTTGGATGATACAAATGACAAGACATCCTTTCTATATATAGGAGTCTAAGGGGTCATAATATAATCAGAGCCGACATAACAATAATAATGTAAGGGCATAATAATAACAATAGTGGGCTTCTATGGGGCACAATAATAACAATATGGGGACTACATGGGTACAACAATATAATAAGGGGGTTGTACTAATAATAATAAGGGGTTACACTAGTAGTATAGGGGCCTAACATGCCCCTCTCCTTCAAAAATTGTTGTCCTCAACGCTTGAGTAGTTCCTGATGCTTTTGTATAAGATTTTTGTCCTCCCATGTGGAATCTTCAGCGGGCAAGTTCTTCCACTTATTGAGATACTTTGAAATTGATTTATTTCGTAGCTGTCGAGTTCTCGTTTCTATGACTTCTCTAGGTTCCAATATGATTTTTCCTTACTCTTCAAGTTCAGGAAATATTGTTTGAATTGGGATATTTTGCAACTTTTGAATGAGTGGCCACACTTCTTTGTCCTTCTTCCATTCATCCCTTTCTTCGTTTATCCAATTTGGTTGGATAATAGAAATAGCACAAAACAATGCTTCCACATCCTCATCCTTTCTTGACAGTGCATCTGCAACAAAAAAATTCTTCCCTTTTCTGTAGATGATGTCAAAGTCATAACCCAACATATTTGTGACCCATTTTTTATGTTCTTCTAATGATAATATTTTTTCTAAAATGTTTTTAAGACTATCACGATCCATTTTTACCTTGAAGTGTCTTCCCATTAAGTAAGGTCGCCATTTCTTAAGTGCATGTAGTATGGCCAACATTTCCTTCTGATAAATAGCTTTCTTGAGATGTAACCGTAAAAATACCGAATCACCTACATCAAAACATTTTTCATTGCGATGTTGATCTACCTGTTTTTTCATTCGATTCTGCACCAAAGTGGCATTATCCTTTAAAAGTTGGAGAACTTGTTGTTGCTGATCGATGTGATATTTCACTGGTTGAACCTTTTTCTTCTTGATATTTCCTTCTATCTGGAGAGTTTGAGGAGTGGTAATTTCTTCCAATGCTTTACAAGATATGGTCAGATTCATTTCTTGATGCTCGATGTGATCTTTCACTTCTTGAACATTTCTCTTCTTGATATGTCCTTCTATCTTGATAGTTTGAAGAGTAGTAATTCTAGCCAATACATTACAAGATATGGTTGGATTCATTTCTTCTTTCTCGATGTGATCTTTCACTTCTTGAACCTTTTTCTTCTTGATATGTCCTTTTATCTTGAGAGTTTGGGTGGTGATTCTTGCCAATGCTTTACAAGATATGGTTGGATTCATTTCTTCTTTCTATGGGGTTTGGGTCCTGGCGTATATCCTCTTCTTGTGATGTTTCTTGATCCTTTTCTTCCTCTGCTTCATACTCTATGTAAAATAATTTCTTCTCAGCACACTTATGACCTTTAGTGCATTTTCTATCACAATTGTAACAAAGCCCTTTTTCTCTTTTTTCTTCCAATTGTTGTGGTGTAAGCCTTGTGGGTTGTGGAAGGCTAGGAGAAGAAACACTTCCAAAATTATAGTCATGAGTGGTGGGTGTTATCACTCAAGAAAAAATATTTTAAACTCTGAACATCAATTTTTTAAATTTTTCAAAGGGTTGGTGTCAGTTTTGGGTCTAGTCTTTTCATCTTGTTTTAGAGTCTTGTTAGTATGTCAAATGGGGTAAATTCTCTATTTTAGTTTATCATTGGTCTCATATCTCACATGAATATCATATGTTGAAACTCATTTCAAATTTCATAGCGTAGAAACCCGATCTAGGTGATTTCGTAGCACAAAACACTGATTTTTCACTAACTGCGCTACGAAATCGGGGATTCGTGCTGATCCATAGCAAATCTCACCCAGCTGTCAAATTTATCAAAATTCGTATGTTTACATCAACAGTTGTCAGCTTATACACTTTCCCTGTCGAATTCAGCTGTGATTCGGTGGTTTTTGTCCAGTCTAGCGTTTGTTCCCTCGACGGACTGCTAGCCGCCTTCACTTGCAGCCATGTATGCTCCTGTTCTCGTTTTATGAAGTTTTAAAGCAAGAGACTAGAAATAGGGTGTGCCATGCAAATATTCAAGCATCAAAGGCTATTGCAGATATTATTCGAACCACATTAGGTCCCTATTCTATGATGAAGATGCTACTTGATGCAGGAGGAGGCATCGTGGTTACAAATGTTGTAGGCATATTGTTTCAATGCTGAGCCAGAGATGATTCGAGCTCCACGCATTGTTCGTGTTGGTCTTATTCAAAATTCCATTGTTCTTCCCACATGTAGTCAGTGGAAAAGTTCAAGAATTAGCCCTGAAAATTCAAATTCTTCTTGGAGTGTTCTTACAGTGCATGATAACATTGTCCTTGCAGTGTCTATCAGCCCAGCCAATCCTCCGAAACTGAAATATGGCCATCTGTCAAGAATTGACACAGATAATGATAAAAAAAACAAGGTGGAGGTGGTTAGATATGTCAATTCCCTTCATGGACAATTCAGAGAAAGTGAAAGCTTCGCTATCCTCAATTGAATTTAATATTTTGAAGATTCCAGTTAAAGATCAAGAATTTTTGTTAACATAAGGTGCCAAACAGCCTTTTGAGGTGATATTTGTGTCATCTAGATTCTCAAGTGAATCAAAAAGTAAGGAAAATGCTTTTCGGGAGGATGCTTGTAATCCACTCATTGTTATCCTCCATGGTGGGCCACATTCTACTTCATTGACAGGCTTTTCAAGAACTCAAGCCTTTTTGTCATCAATGGGCTACAACCTACTTTATGTAAACTACAGAGGTTCTTTGGGCTTTGGAGAGGAGGCTTTGCAATCTCTACCTGGTAATGTTGGGCGACAGGATGTGGCTGATGTCATAAATGTTGTTGATCTAGTAATTCATAAGGGACTTGCCCTCCCACGGAGGGTTTCTTGCAACCCATTTAATTGGCCAGGCACCAGATAGGTTTGTTGCTGCAGCTGTCCGGAATCCTGTGTGTAATCTCTCATTAATGGTTGGCACAACAGATATTCCTGATTGGTGTTATGTGGAGGCATATAGAAAGAATGGGAAAAATGTTTACACTAAAGCACCTTCAATAGAAGATACCACCATGTTTTATCAGTGTTCACCAATTAGACATATTTCAAAGGTAAAAGTACCCGTTCTCTTACTTTTGGGTGTGCAAGACCTCAGGGTTCCTGTATCAAATGGATTGCAGTATGCTCGAGCTCTGCGGGAGAAGGGGGTGGAAGTAAAAGTCATCGTTTTCCCAAATGATGTACACAACATTGACAGGCCGTAATCTGATTTCGAAAGCTTTCTAAACATTGGACTTTGGTTTAAGATATTCTTGAAATGAAGGCCTTTGGCAGGCCCATGTTCCTCTATAGGTCGCGTGCTTTATTTTAGTGAGAAACCTAAGGGGGCATTTCTTCTTCTTGGCTATATGTATAGTGGTTCAGGGCACAGCAGATGCCATGAGGCAATTTATGTCGTTTTCTTTGGGGATCCGAGGAATAGGCATATAGAACATGTTATTATTTTGTCAGGTGACCATCTCTACCGTATGAACTATATGGACTTTGTACAGAAACACATTGATAAGGAGGTTGATATCACAATTTCATGTGTCTCGATGGATGACAACCGTGCTTCTGATTTTGGTCTCATGAAAATTGATGATAGAGGTCACGTGCTTTATTTTAGTGAGAAGCCAAAGGGGGCTGATCTAAAAGCTATGAAAGTGGACACAACAGTGCTTGATTTGTCACCCAATGAGGCTGACAAAAAACCATACATTGCATCAATGGGTGTGTATGTCTTCAAGATAGACATTCTTCTCAAGCTTCTCAGGTTTAGATACCCAACTGCCAATGATTTTGGATCAGAAATTATTCCTACATCAACAAAAGAATGCAATGTACAGGCATATCTTTTTAATGATTACTGGGAGGACATAGGAACAATCAAATCATTTTTTGGCGCAAATTTGGCTCTTGGAGCTCAGGTTCCAAAGTTCTGTTTTTATGATGCCAAGAAGCCAATCTTCACATCACCCCGTTTTCTGCCACCAACTACAAATTTCTCGAAGTCTTGTTGCTTTGACATATCTCAACATAAAGTCATGCTGTATAACTGATGCTGAATGCTAAAAGCTTGAAGGACTTTTGAATTTAAAAACTGCTGAAGATGATGCCTAATGCACAGCAGTTTCGTAGCGCGCTACGAAACTGCTGTAGCTGCATAATTAAAACTCAGTTGACAAATTTTGAGGGACCGAGGGGAAATTTTTTGAAAGGAAGTCTCAGAAAAAGATCATTTACAATGTGCAAGCAATCAACAAGGGCAAAAACAGGTGGAGGAAACATATATTTGAACTCTAAACTTTTTGTTATAAAGTGATCATAGTTACTACAGTTCATGATATGTCAGACAGCTTGGAGGAGGTCTTGTCTTCACACATGGGAAAGGTCGACAGCACATAAAGGACATGACACTCTAATACATTTTTGTATAATCAAAGAAGAAGGACATGGTTCATTGGTTTCGAATATCTTTGAGGAAAACCAAAAGCAGATAAACAGGGGGAGTTTCCTACTTTTCAGGAGCAACTGAGAGATGTGACATTAAGGACCAACAGGCAGCCACAAACATCCACCACAGCTAAATTAAGAGAGACCACTTGTCAAAGAACGAGAATTGATTGTAATTAATGCTATTATTAGCATGATATGGAGTTAGACTCCTGATTGCCTTAGGTTTCTAAAAAGTCCAGTTAGCAGTTTGTTACATTTAATAGGTAGTTAAAGTTTGAATAGGTGTCATAGGAAGTAGAATTCGAGTTCCCCTCATGTTGGAGGAGGAATCTCAGCCTTGTAAAAGAATTCTATATATAGGAGAGAGGGAAATGTACCAAGGGTTGGAAAATTATTCAGAAAAGCTCTGATATTTGGCTTTATGTAAAGACTCTTTTTCAGTAATACAAAATTTGCTTTGCTTCTCAGGACTCAGGAGGGATTCGATGTTCAGAATGTGTTGTATTGTTATTTTCCCAATATTTGCAGTGGTATGAATGTGTAATCACTTAGAACTCACTCATGGTGCTCTAATTTCCTGTATACATTCATAAACTATGTGGTCCAATATGTTTCTAGTATGTTCTAAATGTGTAGAATCCTGAATGCCCCGACATCTATTTAAGATTGATGACATTGTTATACTGAAATGATGTTGACTCCATAAGCCCAATGGATAGTTTCTAATTGTGTTTCCACCACTCACATTTTAACTTTGTTTCACAAGAGTTAGCCATCTTTATCATAATCAAAGATCATTAATCCTTTGAGCGAGCCCTCTCAAGTTGGGGAGGCTAAGCCTCAGCCTAAAGTAGGTTTGAAATAGTTACTTAAAGTCTGCCTGATCACAGCAGCCTATCAGGGCCTGATTTTGAGATAACAGCGGGATTCCTTGTTTTCATAATTTTGCTTTCAATTTTTCTTGCCAACTCGAATGCCTCCTCCAATGAATCAGGTTCCCAAAAATGAACCTAATGTTGAACGTTATCCTTTAAAGTCCCTATGAAGACATCAATCCTTTGCTTCTCTGGAATATAATTTACCCTTCTATTCAATTTTTGAAAGTCTTCAATATGCTCTTTCATTGAACCCTTTTGTTTGAGATTTATCAATTAGCTAAAGAAGGAGTTTCTCTTTGTATCCTCATAATATGCTATCATTTCCTCCGTGAAAATTGACCACGTGACAAGTGGTTTACGAGAACAAAGCTATTTATACCATAAAAATTGATTCGATTCTAAATAATTAGATGCAATACATACCTTTTGTAACAGTGGTACACCATGTAGATCAAAATATGTCTCCATCTGTAGTATCCAATTTACCGGATCCTTGCCATCAAACTTCCTCATCTCGCTTTTTCTTGATTTTAGGAGCTCGATCTTGAAACAATTGTAACTCTGTAATTTCGGATCTTCCAGTTCTGAAATTGTGACCGGTAGTAGCCCTTTGCATCCTCTTTCTAATGCCACTAGTTTGATCCAAATGGGATTCTCCAAGGAAGAGTTATGCCAAATCTCCCACGGTTACCTAATTATAGACTAGTTCAGTAGATTGAACTTGTATGATGTGACACGTGTCATTTTTCAACCTCTGGATCTAAAAAATGTACACAAGAAACTACAATCCATCCTCTTTTTATAGCTTCTTATGAAATTTCAATCTGATGCTCAGAGAGAAAGTTATGATGATTTTCCCCAGGTCACCTGTTTGGAACGTAATTCGGGGGTCTGCAAAAACCCTAACTTCCTCAGACTATATCTCTGAAAATATAGCGAGATAGGATCTGAAATTCGGAGCCAAGGTTTAGACCCGTTTCTTCTCAAATGGGTTTTTTTCTTAGCTTCTGAAATTTTGTAGCGAAATAGTTATAGCAAAATCCCACGATGATCTGTTTGGAATAACAAAACCCTAGAATCCACAGCTCTGATACCAAATGTTATGAAACCAGCTCACAAAAAGATAGAAAAGATAGATCAACACCTTAGAATTCAGCCTCTTCGAGAGGGAAACCTCCTTTACGTTACATAAATGAACAATTCTTGGATGATACAAATGAAAATACCTCCTTTCTATATAGGGGAGTCTAAGGGGTCATAATGTAATCAAAGTCAACATAACAATAATAATGTAAGGGCACAATAATAACAATAGTGGGCTTCTATGGGGTACAATAGTAACAATATGGGGACTACATGGGTACAACAATATAATATGGGGGTTGTACTAATAACAATAAGGGGTTACACTAGTAGTATAGGGGCCTAACAAAGAATGCTATGCATAAGGTATCTACAGTTTTAGTAGTTGTCGATCTGATAAGCATGTTAAAATCCATGGCAGATCCTGGTATCTACGCGATAGATGTTTATCGTGTGGATGCGTATATAGAATTAAGTTCAACGTAAATTATTGCAACGATTCAAAATATTAGAATATTCTAAAACGAATATTGCTCTGAATATGAGGTCAGAAAGAGAAAAGAAATCAACACAAACTGTCATCAAGTGCGTGATCCAATACCGACTTGATTGATGACGGGACCCACAGTTTGTTTGCTTGCAATTTCAGGTGAAATATTTTTCTGGTTTGGAAGACAGAAGGTAGCAGGGATGGAATTTGAGGGGTAAATGGTCAGGGATGGAAGGTAGCAAGGATGGAATTTGAGGGGTAAATGGTAGGGATGTAATTTGACGGGCAAATTGTTTATTATGAAATGAGAGATAAATATTTTGATTGTGAAATGAGAGATGGTTTTTGGGCATGTGATGTTGATGGGCCATGATATTGACTCATAGTATTGTAACAAAGCTTATTTACAAGTTAATAATATCCATGGTAAAGTGGAGATGAATATCCATGGTTATATTGTAAGTATTAATAGTTACAAATTTATTATTTTAATTTATTTGGTAAAATGGATCTTAATTTATAGCTACTATATCTGTCTTATATATTTTAATGTGATAATTATAAAATATTTTGATTGTGAAAAGAGAGATAGTTTTTGGACATGTCATATTGATGAGCCATACTATTGGCCCATGGTATTGCAAAAAAAACATATTTACAAATTAATAATATTTAGGGTAAAGTGAGTGAATATATATTACTTTTACCCTTTTATTATTATTTAATTTAGCCTAAATGTAAATATTTACAACTTCTTATAAATTAAACATGTTAATATCAATTCAACATATTTAGCCCACATGTATACTTTCTTACATTACACCTACACATCCATCTTATAAATTAAACATATTAATAACAAATCAACATATTTAGTGTTGAGTATGGAGCATGATTGTTTAGAGGTCTTTGTTTCAGCCGGATGTATACCCCTGGAAGTTTGTACACCCCTCCACGTGGGGGGGGGGGGGGTGCGGGGGGGACATGTCCCCCCTGCGGGGGTTCGGAGGCTGGGAGGTCCAGGGGCCAGCGGTCCCCCGACGGGGGTTTTGGGGGCAGCGCCCCCAAAGCTAAAAACAGATGTAAAATTACCTTGTAAAAGTATAGTAATCTCTAGTCAATTTGGGCCGTTCATTAGGTGGATGATCTGACGGTAGAACTTATGTTTAGTTTAGGGTTTTTTTCCCTAGAAGGCAACCCCTCTCTTTGTATGAGGGAATTGTATTTGAGGTTGTGTAATAGATGTGTATTCTTCGAGCGAGAAGTAGAGAGGTGAGACTGTGAGAGAAAATAGAGGATATTACAGTGTATCTGCTGTAGGTTGTGTCTCTTCATTTTGTTGGATAATATAAAGGAAGGACTGGTTGTTCGGGGTGGACGTAGCCCAAACTAGGTGAACCACATATATCTCTATCTCTCTTGTTTTATTTGTTTTCTATGTTTATATTTCTGCAATATTTTGTGTGTTCCATTGCTCCGTAATATATAATTTTCTAACAACTGGTATTAGAGCCGAAGGTCTATTTGGCTGATAAACTTGCAGGAAAGAAGGGTTCCTCATTCAAGTGGGAGAAATGGCAAAAGATGGTAAGTTTAGGGTCGAGAAATTTAACGGCCAAAACTTCTCGCTGTGGAAGATGCAGATGGAAGATTATCTGTATCAGAAAGATCTATACCTACCATTGGGCAGAAAAACAAAGATGCCGACGGGTATGACAAATGAAGAATGGAACCTTCTCGATAGAAAGGCACTCAGAATAGTATGATTGTGCCTCGCAGTGTCAGCGGCCTTCAACATTTCGAAGGAAACAACGACAAAGGGTTTGATTAAGGCGTTGGAGAAACTATATGAAAAACCCTCGGCCTCAAACAAGGTATTTCTTATGAAACGGTTATTTAATATGAAGATGTCGGAAGGTGGATCTATTGCAGACCATTTAAATGATTTTAATACTATTACAAGTCAGTTCTGTTCTGTAGGGGTAAACTTTGATGATGAAGTTAAAGCTCTCTTATTCTTGTGCTCATTACCAGAAAGTTGGAATGGTTTAGTAATGGCTATTAGTAACTTTGTTTCTGGATCTAGTACTTTAAAGTTTGATGATGTTGTCGATGCTATCCTTAGAGAGGAAATGCGACGGAAAAGCTTCGGTGAGACATCGGGTAATGCTTTGAGTGCAGAGTCTAGGGGAAGAAAAATGGAAAGAGGAAAGAGCTCAGGATATCGCAGTAAATCAAGGAAAGGGAGATCCAAGTCCAGATCGGGGATAGTGTGCTAGAAATGCGAAGAGAAAGGACACCTAAAGAAAGACTGTAGATCTCGGAAGGGAAAAGAAGGAGATGCACAACAAGAAAAAAATCATGAAGCAAATGTGACAGGTGAGGTGTTACAAGATACTTTGATTCTTTCTTTTGAAAATATTACTGATTCCTAGGTGGTAGGTTCAGGGGCCTCATTCCATGCCACACTTGATAAGAAATACTTTCATGAATATGGTCAAGGAGATTTTGGACAAGTTCGTTTGGGTGATTATAAACCCTGTAAAATTGTTGGAATGGGTAAGGTTCTTGTAAAATAGCAGAATGGAAACCAATGGCTACTAAAGGAGGTAAGGCATGTTCCAGATCTAAAGAAAAATCTGATTTCAACAGGGAAGTTAGGCGGTGAAGGTTGTGTGACAACTTTCACAGATAAAGCTTGGAAGGTCACCAAAGGAGCCCTGGTAATAGCAAAAGGTGAAAAGGTTGGTACATTGTATTTATGCAATGGTATTTCTAACTCTGTTAATGCTTTAACTTCCAAAGGAGTAGATGCAGCATTATGGCATCATAGGCTCGGACACATGAGTGAAAAGGGGATGAAGATCCTTCACTCAAGGAATTTGTTGCCGGGTTTAAGGTATGTTGATTTGGACTTCTGCGAGAATTGCATTTATGGAAAATAGAAGAGAGTCAAATTTCTCAGAGTTGGGAAAGAAAAGAAGAGCGAAAAATTAGAGCTTGTGCATACAGATGTATGGGGACCTGCTCAGGTATCATCTCTCGATGGCTCTCATTATTATGTTACTTTTATTGATGATGCAACTAGAAAAACTTGGATTTATTTTATTAAGAATAAATCTAATGTATTTGATACTTTCAAGAAATGGAAAGCTTTGGTTGAGATTGAGACAGGAAAGAAATTGAAGTGTATTAGATCAGACAATGGAGGTGAATATTGCAGCAAAGATTTTGATAGGTACTATTCAGAGCATGGAATTCGCAGAGAGAAGACAGTTCCAAGAACACCACAAGAAAATGGTGTGTCAGAAAGAATGAACAGAGCAATCATGGAGCGTGCAAGGTGCATGAGATTGCATGCAGGATTGCCTTTATAGTTTTCGGCAGATGCTGTAGATACTGCTATTTATCTAATAAACAGAGGGCCTTCAAGTTCCTTGGATGGTGGTGTTCCAAAGTAAGTATGGACAGGTAAAAAGGTAAAGTACTCCTTTTTAAAGCCTTTTGGTTGTGAGGCCTTTGTCCATATTGATAAAGAAAATAGAACAAAGCTTGAGGCAAAGTCAAAGAAATGTACCTTTATTGGATATGGTGTTAATGATTTTGGTTATCGCTTATATGATTCCGAAAATCACAAAATCATTAGGAGCAGAGATGTAATATTCAATGAAAAGGTATTGTATAAGAATCAGTTGCAGGAAAGAAACAGGAAAAATAAAACAAGGAATACGCAGTTCTTGATGAAATCACTGAAAAAGTAAAGGTGCCTGAAAATAATAATAATCAATAACCACAACAACAGCAACCACCACAATAGCAACAGGCACCCCAAACACTTGAAAGTGGTGTTAGAAGATCTACCAGGATAAGTAGACCCCCTGAACGATACTCTCCTTCATTATATTATTTATTGTTGACTGATTCTGGTGAACCCGAATGTTATGAAGAAGCAATGCGGGTTGAAAGCAGGAAGAAGTGGGAGGTAACCATGGAAGAAGAGATGGACTCCTTAAAGCATAACCAGACTTGGGACTTAGTCAGGTTGCCTACAGGAAAAACTACATTGAATAATAATTGGGTTTACAAGCCAAAGGAAGAAGATGGAGGAAAACAGAGGTACAAAGCTAGACTTGTGGTGAAGGGGTTTGCACAGAAGAAAGGTATTGATTTTGATGAAATATTTTCTCCTGTTGTTAAAATGACTTCAATCATAACTATTTTAAGTCTAGTAGCAATTGAAGATTTGCATCTTGAGCAGTTAGATGTAAAGACAACCTTTCTCCATGGGGATTTGGAGGAAGAGATATATATGTAGCAGCCACAAGGATATGAAGTGAAAGGGAAGAAGAATCTAGTGTGTAGTTGAAGAAGAGCTTGTATGGCTTAAAATAGGATCTAAGGCAGTGGTATCTAAAATTTGAGAAGTTTATGTCTAAACAAGGTTATAATAGATGCCACTCTGATCATTGTGTTTATCTGAAAAAGCAAAATGATGGCATCTATATTATATTGTTATTGTATATAGATGACATGCTTATTGCAGGGTCTAACATGCAGGAAATAAATGTGCTCAAAAGAAAATTGGCAAATTCATTTGCAATGAAGGATTTGGGAGCTGCAAAACAAATCCTTGGTATGAGAATAACTAGAGACAAGAAAAATCGTAAATTAACATTATCTTAGAATGAGTACATACAAAAGGTGTTGAAAAGTTGAAAAGACTTAATATGCACAATGCAAAACCAGTTAGTACACCTTTTGCTAGCCATTTCAAACTTAGTAAGGAAATGTGCCCAAAGACCCAAGAAGACATGGATTATATGTCTAAAGTTCCATATGCATCAACAATTGGAAGCTTAATGTATGCAATGGTCTACACAAGGCCTAATATTGCACATGCAGTAGGAGTTGTAAGCAGGTACATGAACAATCCAGGAAAGGAACATTAGATGGCAATGAAATGGATTCTCAGATATTTGAAAGGTACCACAAATCAAGCATTATGCTTTGGTGGTTCAAACATTTCTCTACAGGGATATGTTGATGCAGATATGGCAAGTGACAGAGATAACAGGAGGAGAACTACAGGATATGTATTTACTGTAGGTGGAACAAATGTTAGTTGGGTTTCAAAAATCCAAAGTGTTGTTGCACTTTCAACAACAGAGGTAGAGTATGTTGCTGCTATAGAGGTTAGTAAAGAAATGATTTGGTTACAAAGGCTTATGGGTGAATTGGGTAAGGAGCATGATATGAGCACGTTATATAGTGATAGCCAAAGTGCCATTAATCTTGCAAAGAACTCAACATTTCATTCCAGGACTAAACACATACAGCTCAAGTACCATTTCATACGAACAATGTTGGAAGATTGAGAGTTGAAGCTGGAAAAGATACACACTAGCCAGAATCCTACAGATATGCTAACAAATGTTGTAACCAGGGAGAAATTGAGAATATGCTTAGTTTCAATTGGTCTTCAAGGATGACGATGAAGATGAGAAACAGACAGGTCCAAATAGAAGTCATTGTCCAACAAATGAAGTAGCAGTGGAGTTGCTACAATCATTCTCCAAGTGGGAGATTGTTGAGTATGGAGCATGATTGTTTAGAGGTCTTTGTTTCAGCCGGATGTATACCCCAGGAATTTTGTACACCCCTCCACACGGGGGGGTGTGGGGGGGACTTGTCCCCCTCGTGGGGGTTCGGGGGGGCTGATCCCCCCGGTTGGGGGGTCTGGGGGCCAGCGGTCCCCCTACGAGGGTTTCAGGGGCAGCACCCCTGAAGCTAAAAACAGATGTAAAATTGCCTTGTAAAAGTATAGTATTCTCTAGTCAATTTGAGCCGTTCATTAGGCGGATGATCTGGCGGTAGAAATTATGTTTAGTTTAGGGTTTTTTGTCCTAGAAGGCAACCCCTCTCTTTGAATGAGGGCATTGTGTTTGAGGCTGTGTAATAGATGTGTATTCTCCGAGTGAGAAACAAAGAGGTGAGACTGTGAGAGAAAACAAAGGATATTACAGCGTATCTGTTGTAGGTTGTGTCTCTTCATTTTGCTGAATAATAGAAATGAAGCACTGGCTGTTCAGGGTGGACATAGCCCAAACTGGGTGAACCACGTATATCTGTGTCTCTCTTGTTTTATATGTTTTCTGTGTTTATATTTCTGCAATATTTTATGTGTTCCATTGCTCCGTAATATATAATTTTCTAACATTTAGCCCACATGTATACTTTCTTACATTACACCTACACATCTCCCCTATATTTAAATGTAGAACCTCGCTAATCACAATGATCAAATTTCTCGAGTTGAAAAAATCTATAAATCGGATATCTCTTGAGTTGCAAACCTAAATTTGATCCCTCTGGAAGCCTGATAGATCTGGATTTAAATAGATTTGGAGTTAAGATTGATCTAGGCTAGTTTAATTATTAATTATAATTATTAATTTAATTTTTATTTTTATTTTTAGATAACATAACATAACGGAACATTACAACATCTCTTCCATATTGAGTTGAAGAGTAGTAGGCCAAAAATAATATATATATATATATATATATATATATATATATATATATATATATATATATATATATATATATCAAAGATGGTTTTTGGGCATGCATTATTGATGAGTCATGATATTGGCTCATGGTATTGTAACAAAACCTATTTACAAGTTAGTTTTTATGTGCTTATTAATAGAATTTAAATATGGCTATCAAATTATCTTTCTCATTTATATGGTAAAATGGATTTTAATTTATAGATAATATTTATATCTTATATATTTTAGTGTGATAGAGGGTTTCGATATATGTCAAAAATCATTATAGTTTTTTTTCTTTTAGATTTAACTAAAAAATGTTATAAAATTAAATTCAAATAAAATATTTATAAAATGTTTTGATTGTGAAATGAGAGAATGTTTGAGGGCAATGGTATTGACCCATAATGTTGTAACAAAGCCTATTGACAAGTTAATAATACCTATGGTAAAATGGGTGTGAATATCCATAGTTAAAAATATTGTTATATTGTAAGTTTATTGTAAGTATTAAAGTTTTTATATGTTTATTAATTAAATTTAAATATGGTTACAAAATCATTATTTTGACTTATAAGGCAAAATAGATCTTAACTTATAACAAGTTACGTCATAAGGTGTTTCCCTTTGAAATGAACTCTCCTCTGGTCCTTGTTGTCCTCACTAAGCACTATCAGATTAGGTGTTAGACAATTAAACTGGTTCCCTCTGTTAATCTCATAACTAACTCCTTATAGCTCAACTGACTCGCTTATTAATCTCATAACTAACTCTTACCGCTCAAATGACTCACTCATTAATTTCAAAGATAGGGCGATACATCTGCAAACGAGAGGCTAACGAAAGGTTGTTATCAATTTGGATTGAACAAGGGTTCGAGCCACCTTACTTTAGTATGCAGATCCTTGATCCAAAGGAGAAATTGGTGGAAAAGGTCGCTCGCAGTGTTGAGGTTGAAGAGGTGTTGTGAACGACACGTTAGTTTTCCTCCCACCGGAAGAGAAAGTCAAGTTGTTCAAACCCCAGGCTGGCCGAAACTTTTAGACAAGAAGAGAACATGTGGCTAGCTAGAGAGAAGCTGCTAGGAAATATCGAAGGGTAGACAAGAACAACTTCACTCTCAATTCGCAGAGCCCTCTTTTGATTTGATTTTTCTGAACTCACTTAACTGATAGAGTAATGTTTTCTTTACTGAATAATTACATTTCCAAGAACAGAATAGCCTAAAAACACCTACCTAATGTGAGGTTATTATGGCCTCCAGACGATCTTTTCTCTCTTTCTTTTGCAGGAAACAAATGCCCTTCGTATTTCTTCTACAGGTATGAAAAGTGGTTGGATGTTTTGATCAAAGGGAATGCCAGAACACTGGAATTGTTCCTGTGCAACTATTGCTTCTTGGTTAAAGACGTTAAAATAGTAACTGTGGCAATCCGAATTAGGAATCCTTCCCCAGAAATTTATCATGCTATGATCAAATCCATCAAGGTTGTAGGATATGATTCCCTGATGTAGTCCATGTACATTGTTGAGGACAGAGTGCTTCAAATGTTGAATATGCTTTCCATTTTTCAGAAACTCTCACAACTCTTGGAACTTCATTCGATTCTTGAAATAAACAATCCACTTCTCTCTTTTTGTATATATGAGCTTACTGGTAATTTCTCCATAGGTTATCAAATGGATTCGAGGGATTTTAATGAGATCGCTGAAAATTTATTTACAAGTTATCAAATGGATTATTTGCAAGAGACTCAAGGAATGTTGCAAAGTCATAAAGAACACATATGTTGCAATAGGGCTTTTGTTCCCAAACTTGATGCAACAAAAATTGAAACTAGCAGTTAAATTATGGCTCAAGTAGAAGAAATTAAAGAATCTGTGCTGGCAGTACAACAACAGTTGGATCTACTTTGGCCATGTTTTTTACTAGTCGTGAGATAGGCCATAGAGCTTTGTTATCTTTTCAAAATGGCATTAAAACTGAAATCAATTCTAGAATCAGGTGTTACGGATCCTCCACTTCTCTAACATTTTGTTAGTAGTACTACTTTAAAATACACCAAGTTAAAAATAAATATAGTTAGGACTACTTCATACATTAAAATGTCTTAGGTTGGTTGATAAATTTTAGAATTTTTTTAAGTAATTGGGATGAAAATTTTCCCTCGATATGCATTTCGAACTTGAGGTTCTTGCCCACTGATGAAAGATTGATTTTTTTGATCCAAATCAAATCAGAATGCCCACACTTTCTCAATTCTAGACTGCTGCATAAAAATAGGAAACCATAAGTTGAGGCTATAAAAAACAGTTTTTAATAAAGATATCAAGGCCTGCAAATAATTCATCGCTCCAATCGAGTATGAATACATCCATGAGTAGAGGTTATCAAGCTCATAGTTTCTGATTAAATACATCAAGGCATGCATGACCTAAATGTAAAATAAAAAATATAATTCATTGTTCCAACTGAGTATGCATTCATCTCACCTTTTGATTTCACTATGTTTTATATTAATAGCCTGAACAATATTTTTCTAAGTAATGCTTAGAATATCATGGAAATTAATCAATGTTATAATATTATATTTTTTTTTTTTTTTTTTTTTATTAGACTAATCTAAGTACCCACGGGGGATTTGAACGGGTGACCTATCGCAAGGAGTGCCTTAACAGTGCACCCATTCACCGTCAATCCAAAGCCCCGTGGGCTATGTTATAATATTATCTTTAAGTCTTAATCTAAATTTAAATATTTTAAAGAGCAGTTCTTTTATCTTTTGATTTCATGTATTAGTTATTTTATATTAAAAGATAAAAATGAGATCCCTTGCATTATTTAATAAATCTATTAAAATAAATTTATATTATAATTATTTATTTTCATTCAATTTAATTTTTCCAGTTAAAACAACACTTATATAATTTCATTCAATTTAATTTTTCCAGTTAAAACGACATGAGAACATTCATTCCACTGTGAAAACGCCCTGCAATCAATAGTTGTTGACATGGTGGAGAATCTATTTAACCTATCAATCCATGCCTTTATAGAAAAGAAAACTTCCAAGGTGAACATTATGGGTATTTTCCATATCTCAAGCATAAGGTGATACCATTTTTTGATCTTAGTAAATGGTATAAAGCGGAAATTTTTTTCTTTTTCTTTTTTTCTTTTCTTTTTTCTCGGTTTTACTTAAATCTTTTTTAAGTGGTTGGAAGATTTTGGCTACCTAAATCTCTTTTAAGTGGTTGGAATATTTTGGCTACCTTATCATTCTGTGTAGTGTGTTTTCTAATAAGACATTGATTCCAAATTCCATTATACATGAATGTTTTTTTCCATTACAAAGGCTTAAGATGTTAGTGCAATGCTTTTTTCCACTACAAAGGCTTAAGATGTTAGTGCAATGTTTTTTTCCATTACAAAGACTTAAGATGTTAGTGCAATGAGATTTAATTAAGCTAATGTAAAAATTCAACAGGTCTAGGATGATTTTTTATTTATTTATTGACCTAATTTTCCTAGACACAAATTTTGATTAGGTAATGGACAAATTTAGAGGTTTTTTTTCTCACTTTATATGGATTTCATCTTGTCAGTTATCAAGAATCTTGTGCAATTGATGTTGCATATCTATTTTGGACAAGAAAATTGGTGTTGGCCAGCCAATAATATTGGTGGCAAATTTTGCCAATAAGTTTGGTGGAAAATTCTGCCATGAATACTGATAAGATTAAAATTTATGGAGTTGTGTATGGGTAGATTCGATGGCAAAAGTAGCATAGATTGAGACAGAAAGAGAAAATGAGGATGAAGGCGCGAAGATTATTTCTAAACAAACAATTAATTTATAACTTCCAAAAGAGTTGTTTGTTGATTCTCGAATACTTGCCATTGAGCATGCTATTTTTGATGGAATTGAATGGAGCTCTTGTAGCTGGGGAGAAACTGCTTCAAATTTGTACAACCTAAAATCATTTAACCTTGCAAACTAATTGGGGAAATCAAACAAATTGACGAAATCATGATCGGGAAGGACAAGTTAATTCACTTTTTAGGAGTTAAGTTGGGATAAACTTGTATTATAGTCTTGAGTGTAGAAAACTAATTATATAACATCAATGAACACAATTTCAAGAGTTGAGTTGGGACAAGCTTGTATTATAGTCATGAGAGTAGCAAAGTAATTATATAACATCAATGAACACAATTCAAAGGGAGAATAAATCATGATGGGGGAGGAAAAGTTAATTCACTTTTCATGAGTTGAGTTGGGATAAGCTTGTACTATAGTCCTGAGAGTAGAAAAATAATTATATAACATCAATGAACACAATTTCAGTAGTTGAGTTGGGATAATATTATACTATAGTCCTGAGAGTAGCGAAGTAATTATATAATGTCAATGAACACAATTCAGAGGGAAAACAAGCAGCAAATCCAGGTGCAGATACATGGAGTGATTGAGTTGAAAATTCTTACCTTAGCAATTAAGGTGAAAAGTCTAAGTAATATACATGATCACTCCAAAGAAAGGTTTTTCCACTGCAGATAAATGATGTTCAACTTACACATAATTTTCTGGCAATTAAACCAAGAGTCGCCAATTTCAACAATGACAGTAGTTTCATTTGATAGCATGTCCTACAACCAACCAATTTTGACCAGTGACTATCAACAATAATCCTACTGTAAATGTATCCTCTAAGGGCAAAGGCAACCAAAAGATAGTTGTCTCAGTATTGTTACTTCAGAATATGGGTAGATTCTTTGAGGCCTTTCCTGAATATGTTTGAATAGAATATTTACCGTCAGGGACTCATATGCTGCACTTTTCAGGGTAACATTTTTGGTACAAAAATACGCTAATAATTATTTGTAAGCCCATTTTCCATAGTCACCATGTTAGGCTGCATGAGTATTTTTTTCTTCTTTTTCAAAAGCAATGAATATCCCACTGAACTATAGTTATTAAAAATAGGCCCTCCAAATAAATATGCATTTGCATACTCAACTATTTCAGCACGTATGCAATACTTGTTGCACCCCAGTAAGGCCCTATGAAATGAGGGCGTGTCTCTAGGAAAATGCAATAATCGGTGCACCCCAGTAACTCCCTATGATTTGAGGGAGTGTTTCTATAACTTGTCCCTTAGCAGATGGAATTACAACCACATCATAACCCAATGCATATGCCAATTCCAGAAATAAATTCAAATAATGGCTAAGGCAATAAAACACCAATGCAAACAAAAAGTGAAATTCACGAGAGAATTGTTTAGTGAGCAAAAAATTGGACCAAAGGCTAGAATGTAAAAAAATTAACAAATCTCAAGAAAAATACAATTTATTTTGTAGGAAATGGTTGGTCAGACACCCTAGATATGAATGCAAATCAATATATTCTTGTAAGTTGTTTTTGGAATTAAATTGTGAGAAAGTGAAATGTCTAAAGCGTCTCATGAACAACTATCGTATGAGAAAAATTATGAAAACGGTTCATAACATTATAAATAATTACAAAATCTTACATTCTTAAAATCATAACTATATAACTTACTTTGTCAAAATTAGTATGAATGTTAAAATCCAACTTCCCAGAATACCAAAATTGTTCAGATGTTAGCATTGGAAAAAGGAGATCAAAATCATTTGTCACTATTAGTCCTCTCAAAATTTAGAAAGTTATTTTACAACAAATAGTAAATAAGATAAAAACTATCTACTCAAAGAACTAGAATGCAAATTTCATAAATTGTGTATTTCAGTACAATTGAAAAATCACTACTGGAACCTGGACCTGGAACTGTAGGAAGGGATGACTTTTCAACTCGAGGGGATGCTTTCTTTGGAACCGTAGGAAGGGATGAATTTGAAACTCGAATGTTCAGTTGTGTTATATTCTTTCCATGAATAGCCCACGTAGTTAGCATCTGTTGATATTAAAATTTCAGATGAAGATAAGTGCATTAGTTTGTTGCGTTCTCTATCAGATTCGTGGGATAGTGTGGTTATTGCAATAGGTAGCAATGAAACTGCCTTGCAGTTTGATGAAATAGTCTCATCCTTGCTGACGGAGGAGATGAGACGGAAAAATATGGAGAGCCAGAATGGTGATGCCTTGTCTATACGAGGATGGTCCCAAAATAGAAACAAAAATAAGTCATCGAGTGGGAGATCTAAATCTAGAGGGAGATCTAAATCTCCAGTAAAACATGTAAAGGTGGTGTGTTGGAAATGCGTAAAGGAAGAGCACTTCAAAAGGAACTGTAAATCTAAAGATCTTGATAAAGGAAATGGATTTGATGATGCTCCTTCTGCAGAGGCGAAAACCACCTCAGATGAAGGTGGGGATGTGTACTTGGTTTCTTCAAGTACATATGTAGATCATGAGGCATGGTTGATTGACTCAGGTGCATCCTTTCATGTCACTCCCCATAGAGAGTGGTTCTGCGAGTATGAGAAATATGATGGTGGTGATGTCTTCTTAGGGGATGATAGGAAGGCTAGAATCATTGGTTGTGGAAAATTAAAGTTGAAGTTGCAAGGTGGAAGGGTTAGAACACTTCCGGGTGTTCTGCATATTCCTGCATTGTCCAAAAATCTGATTTTTGTAAACAAGTTGGATGATGCAGGTCTAAAAACAATGTTCGAGAAGGATACCTACAAGATGGTTGGGGGAGCACTGGTATTGATGCGGGGAGTTCAGATTGGAACTCTGTACAAGCTGCAAGTAGCATAGTTGTTGATGGGATCAACATTTCTGTGGTTCCTGAAAGTGGAGCAGAAAATATAGTGGTCTTTGGAGAGAAGATCATGATGTGGAATCAAAGGCTTGGACATATTGGAGAGAAGGGCCTTCGAATACTTCATGGTAAAGGTATGGTAGAAGGTATGAGTAATAGCTCTCTGGAATTTGATTTCTGTGAAAATTGTGTATATGGGAAGTAGAATCAGGTGAGGTTTCCCTTTGGTGGTAAGAGGGAAAAGCATATATTAGAGCTTGTGCATAGTGATGTGTTTGGACCTGTGAAGATTCCATCACTGGGTAAGTCTGTGTAGTATGTATCATTTATAGATAACTTCTCAAGGAATACATGGATATATTTCCTTAAGAAGAAATCTAAAGTCTTTGACAGGTTTAAAGAATTCAAGGCTCTGGTGGAAAAACATACGGAGAAGAAGATAAAAGTACTGAGGATAGATAATGGTGGAGAGTTTTGTAGTAAGGAATTTGAAGAATTCTGTAAGAAGTGTGGTATAGCACGGTGGAAGACTACTCCATATACACCTCAGAAAATTGGAGTTGCAGAAAGAATGAAAAAGTGTTGATGGAAAGGGCAAGAAGCATGCTTAGTGGTGTCGGGTTAGGATAGGAATTCTGGGCAGAGGCGGTGGATATAGCATGTTACCTGGTCAACATATCACCTTCATCAACGTTGGAGGATAAAACTCCACAAGAGGTATGGATTGGTAAGAAACCCTCTCTTTCACATTTGAGGGTATTTGGATGTGATGCATATGTACATGTTCCAAAGGAGAAATGAACCAAGTTGGATAGTAAATATGAAAAGTGCATCTTTATTGGGTATAAGGATGGTTTAAAGGGTTATAAGCTTTGGAACCCAGTAACAAGGAAGGTTGTGTACATCCAAGATGTGGTGTTCAGAGAAGTGAAAGATGTTTTTAAACATGAAGTCTGACCAAAGGAACCTGAGAAGATAGAGTTTTAGCTAAAGGAGGAAGAATCTGACTCTACAACAGAAGAGGAATCAGAAGATGAAGAGCCACAAACTCCAGGTGTGAGAAGATTAGTTCAAGAAAGAAGATAGCTAGAAAGGTATAGTCCATCTGCTTTCTGTTCAAATTTTGCTTTATCTATTACTAATGATGATCCCAGAATTGTGAAGGAAGCAGTAGATTCAGAGGATGGAAAACTCTGGAAAGAGGCCATGGTTGATGAAATGGCATCTTTGCACAAAAATGAGGCTTGGGATCAGGTGGAGTTACCCGTTGGAATGAAACCCATTGGAAACAAATGGGTGTTCAAGAAGAATACAAATGCAGAAGGAAAGGTGGAGAAATACAAAGCTCGGTTGGCAGCAAAAGGCTATTCCCAGGTGTCGGGAATTGATTTTGGTAATATTTTTTCTCCTGTTGCCAAGGTAATTTCTATTAGATTACTTTTATCTGTTATTGCTGCTTTGATTTTGAGGTAGAATAGATGAATGTGAAGACAACATTGCTTTTTGGGGATCTGGAATAGGAAATCTACATGAAGCAACCTGAAGGCTTTGCGGTGAAGGGTAAGAAGGAACTGGTATGCAAGTTAAAGGAGTCTTTGTATGGGTTAAAATAGTCACCAAGGATGTGGTATCAGAAATTTGATACATTTATATGGGGACTTGGCTTCACCAGAAGCAAAGAAAATCACTGTGTGTATTTTAAATTAATTGGTGACCGTGTTATTTATTTGGTCTTGTACGTGGATGATATGTTGCTGGTTGGAAATGACAAAGAAATTATCCAGGATTTGAAGACCCAATTGTCCTCCAAATTTGACATGAAAGATCTTGGTGTTGCAAACTATATTTTGGGCATGGAAATTAAAATATATCGGGAAAAGAGGAAGCTCTAGTTAAACCAGAGGAAGTATGTCAAGACAATATTGCAGAGATTTAATATGCAGGATAGTAAACCAGTGAAGGTTCCTATTCTTGTAGGTGTAAAGTTATCTGTTGAACAATGTTCCAAGACACAAGAAGAGGAAGAGGACATGTCCCGTGTTCCATATGCAAGTGCAGTCAGTAGCCTGATGTATGCAATGGTCTGTACTAGACTAGACATTGCACATGAAATGGGAGTATTGAGCAGGTTTATGTTAAAACCAGGAAAGGATCATTGGACAACAGTGAAGCGGGTTTTCAGGTATTTGTGTGGCATTAGTTATTATGGTTTGTGCTACCAAGGAAGACTAGGATTGGACAGAGAGTTGGATATTCATGGCTTTGTTGATGCAGACTGGGCTGGAGATCTGGATCAAAGAAGATCTACAAGTGGGTATGTGTTTAACCTATTTGGAGGTGCAGTCAGTTGGATGAGTAAGAAAAAATCTGTAGTGGCACTATCAACTACAAAGGTAGAATACATGACAGCCACTCATGCAAGCAAGGAAGTAGTTTGGTTGCAAATATTGTGTTTAATTATGGGGATAGTACATGGAGCTATAAGGATAGACTGTGATAGCCAAAGTGCAATTTTCTTGGCAAAGAACCCTGCATATCATTCAAAGACAAAGCACATTGATGTTCAATATCACTTTGTGAGGGATATGATAGAAGACAAAAAGGTGTTGCTGGTAAAGGTGGACACTTTAAAGAATACTGCAGATGCATTGACAAAATCTGTGAGCTCTCAGAAGTTCTCTTGGTGTAGAGAAACAATGGGTGTTGTAGGGCTGGATAAATGACTAAGCTCTCTTGTGGAAATAAAACAACAAGTGGGAGAATGTTGGGTTGTGTTATATTCTTTCCACGACTAGCCCACATAGTTAACCGAGGGGTTTGGGGGGGGGGGGGGTATCCCCCTTCATTTCGCCGATTGCGTAGCGGGGGGGTCACAGGGGGTTTGAGGGGTTCAAGTGACCCCACTCTATGGGGCCTGGGGCAGCACCCCGAAAAATTTTGGTTTTGGAACCTATGTTAGGGTGGGCAGACCCACCTATGGTTTTGTGCATGATTATCGCGCATGTTTTTAGATGCAATGGTTTTCAGTTCATGGTATTGGATGCTTCGGAATGTATGAATATGTATTATAACATTGAAAGGAACAAAATGAAAAATCAAGCTGGTAGTCTTGGTTTTGGGATCCAGGGGAAACTATCTGTGTATATGTGTTTTATGTGTTATGCTCTCGCATTGTTTATTTTCTGTGTTTTAGAATTCGTATGCAGGTAATTTCTGTACGGGGTTAAAACCTACATCGAAGGGATGCTTTCTCTGCTTGATCAACTCACACCCTCTATTTATTCCCATAAGCACCACAACTAGCAGTAGTTTACTCCAATTGAATCAAATTCAACTATATACTCCACATCAAAATCACAATCATCAGGATCTTGCTCACCACAAAGGTTGGACTCTGGATCACGATCTCAAAGTTGAAGCTCACTGCGAAGGTCAGACTCTGAAAATCCTCTATCATGCTACAAGAAGAATATCCCTAACATGCGTGAATATCCTAAATGTTCTTTCTTCGTTGATCTCTCTAAGAACTCCCATGAGGCCCATCAAGTGTCTTAGAGTGGATTAGATACCACTATTATGAACCAAATACAGAATCTGGATTGTAATTGAAAATCTGGCCCTTACCTACCCTTAATTAAAAACATGAAATTGGGGCTACCACATATCGTTATCCAAAGAACCAAGCCTTTAATTATGCTAATGGAGACGTGTATCAATGGAAATTCCTCTGCAGATTACTCACATATAAGTTTGATCTAGAACCATTACCATATGAGGGTGAACGGTTTAGTCTAGTTGAGGTGATGAAAGGAAAAAGTATGGTCCAGGATGCAATTGTGAATGAAAATAAGTTCTTGGATTGAGCACTTACTAAAGAAGTTTCATAGGGTTTTATATTATTTTTAACCTTTTACTATTATTTAACTGATATGACATGTAAACGTTTACAAATCCTTTACATCTTAAACATATTAATATAAATTCAACATATTGAGCCAACATGTAATTTTTTTTACATATTTTACTAACAAATCAGTGATAAAATGGTAAAAACATTTAGAGAGAGAATATATATCTATAGATATATATATATATATATATATATATATATATATATATATATATATATATATATAGTTGAACTATTTTAGTTGTTATAGTGCATATGTTGTTGGAAATGTGTTGTATCATTTGTTATCATTGTCTCGCCTGTGTGGACTACTCCACCGGAAGTTGCACATATCCTGTCGTGTGGTGTGTCTCTACCTGAGTTGGGACTACTCCCTTTCGACTTGAGACTCACTCTCACCCTCCCCTCTCCAATGAAAGAACTTTGACACAAGTGAGACTAAGCACTCACCAGGCACACAAATCTCTTTTTTTGAAGACTAAGTACACCACTCTCATGTGTTGACAAGCAAGAGCTAAGGCATATCTTTAAGATAATGGAAATCGGGCTACCATACTGGATGGTACTCCTACACCAAATGGTGTGTGGTCTAGTTGGGCCTTCATATCAGGGGGATCGCCTAAATGTTGGCGGATCCAACACGTCAACTCCTTTCCATATTATGTGGATCAAATCTTCCTCACTTCAAGGAAATAATTTACATTTATCAAAAAATGAATACTTGTGAAATGTGGTATAATTCATTATGATATGTTCTTAATGTATTGAGCTATTCTAGATTATGCTTAAGAATTGTAATGGTATCTCTCAACACCGCCTATTCTTGGAATCATTTTCTCTTTGATCACTTAATTGTCTATTTCTCCAACATTGTATTAGAGCTACTAGTTTAAATCAATAGCCTATTTCTTATGAGTCTTTTGGAGGTTTTAATTTATATCACTCTTATTTAGTCATATCTATTTAATTATTAACTCTAGGATTTGACCTACACACTATATATAAAGTATTATATATACATATCAACATAATGTGTTCTAGGATAAAACCTACAATTATATTAAATAGAAATAATAAAGGAAGATGGGAACAACAAATAGAGACATTTCTAAATAATGAGGCACTCTAGTAGCTTACACAGACTACAATCCTAGATATGAAGGATGACCAATGGAAGTTTTTCATCATTGAGGAGAAGGGTGAGATACTAGGGTCCATTACAACATAAATTTTGATCAAGATTCACTTTCATACAAGTGGAATTGATTATCCTTTGTAGGTTTGGAGAAAGATAAAAATCTATTTGATAAGACTGACAAAATTCAAGCGATGCAAATTTAGGAAGAGTTAATTTATATTGATCCTCTTTCCTTTAAAAGAGTTAAATACTCTTTTACTTATGTTAAGTAGGTTCACTTGAAGTTGGGTGAATATGAAAAGTACATTCGAGAGAAAGATGATCATATCATTGAATGAAAACCTGTAGACACTCTATGAAGATTATGTTTGACATTTCATGTTAGTTGGGATTCCATAAAATAAGGTCGTAGGGACTATACCTTTGATTCTTTTTGGTTTTCAAATTAGGGTATACTGAAATTTTCTTAATGAAGAGAAATTATAGCTCAAGAAATATGCCCACTTACTAAAAAGAAGAGGTTAAAAAGACTATAAAGAGACCAATCATGTATTCAAAATAAACTAATAAGTTGCATCAACTAGAATGTAAATAAGAACAATAATGATTATACTTCAACTACCAAAGGTAAAAAAAGGAAAACTACCACTATTGTAGAAAATTTGGATATACATAAGATTGCTAGAATTAGACTAAAGATCTGGAAAAGAAGGTAAGGAACCTAAAAAGAAACATGTCGACTAGAAGAGAAACCAATGTTAATAGTACAAACTTACAAAAGGTAAGGTAGATAAATGCACCATTTCCCTTAGTATAGTCCTCTCAATCCTTGAATACTCGCACTTCACAAAGTGTGGATAATCAAATCTAGTTGTACAAATAATATGGCTAAAGATGCTTCTATTCTTTCTTCCTTATGTGAAGCTACTAAAAAAATATGCTTATTACATGATTATGCACTTAGTATTGCTAGTTTTGGAAAAAATGAGTGTCGAAATAGTGTCATCAATAATGTGTATCATGTACCTAACTTCATCTTTTATATCTCAACTTACCCAAACTACTAAAAAGGTTGAATTATAGCCAAATCAGTTTGTTATGAAGGATATGAAGAATAATTGAGAAGTTATTACTAAATGAATCCTTGATCCTAAGGATAAACTATACAAGGTACATGGCCTTCCTCAAAGAGATTCTAGATCGATTGCACTTATTCCTAGACTGGTGACTAGAATTTTTTTTAGCATGAGTGACTTGAACACCTAAACTTCTGAATCATGAAACTCGTGGTGACACATAACATGGTTATTATACTACCTAAAATTACTCCACCTAATGAATCTTTTTGAAGGATGTGTCCTTGGAAAGAAAGACCAAAATCCTTTTGAAACCAGGAAACCATGGTGAGATAAGAATTAATGGAGCTTGTCCATATTGATAAGTATTTCACGAATAAACCAATAGTAGCACACGAGAAGTATGATTTATCCTTTAGTGATGAGTATTTGAGGTATATTTTGATATATTTATTGAAAATAAGAGTTTTCTTTGAAAATTTTAATGAATTTAGGGCGTTGGAATAAAGTCAATGTGGTCAACTTATAAAATGTTTTAGATCAAATAGTGGTGGAAAATATGTGGGTATACTATTTGTAGATTACTAGTTCTAGCATTATACCTCATCAAAATAGATCTGTCGTCGAGTGCGTGATCCAATATCGACTTGATTGATGATGGGACACATAGTTTGTTTGCCCGCAATTTTAGGTGAAAGATTTTTCTGGTTTGGAAGACGAAATTGGAGGGGTAAATGGTCAGGGATGGAATTTGACGGGCAAATTGTTCATGACGAAGGTGATTTGTCCTTCGGTACAAATTTACAAAATTTACAAAAAAAAATTATTCACATTGTAAAAATAAGTAGAAATATGTAAAAACCATCAAATTAAAAAAATAAGTCTATTTTGAAATTCCACTCTAGAAGGTAGCCAGCTCAAATGTGCATTACCTGTAACTTTCCAATGTTGAAACACCAAATAAATAAAAAATAAAAAAATAAAAAACATAAAACTAATAATTATATTTTTCCATGGGATGTAGAATACATGACGATGGGGTGTTGTGTTAAGGTACTCCATGGTTAAAATGTCACTGGTTTGAAACTTCGTGTGTAAACAAGCTAGCCATGCCAAAAGGTTGGTGTGGCCTGGGTTGGGTGCGATCCCCGAGTGACTTTGAAGTCTTCGATGCCCTTGGGTCTCGGCTACTCAAGTCATAGGTTAGGCGTGGCTAAGGATACAAATGAGCTGAGGATGGGTATTGCCTACCTAGCTATGAAAAAGTAGAAGATGAAGAATAAGTACCCCCTTCCACTAATAGAAGATTGCTTCAACAAGTTTTCTAAGGGAAAAGTGTCACAAAGATGGATTTGAAACAATGTTACTATCAAGTCTAGATAGTAGAGGGTGATGAAGTGAAGATTACCATGGTAACGAGGTATGAAAGTTATGAATTCTTAATTATGCCTTTTGGTTTGTGTAATGCTCCTACTACATTTTCATCTTGGATGAATGAAGTTCTACATTTGCACTTAGATAAGTTTTTTGTAGTATAATTCGATGATATTATAGTGTTCAATGATAATTTAGAAGAGAATAAGAGGAACTTGGGAAAAAAATTTGAGGCATAAAGGCAAAATTAGTTGTACTTAAAGAATGCTAAGTATATATTCACACAAAAGGAGATGCCAATTTTGGGTCATTGGGTTGGTTAGGGATGTATTTGCATAAACCCTGAGAAGATAAAGGTGATAGTAAATTGGGAGGAGCCTCGTAAGGCATATGATGTGAGAGCCTTCACTTGGATGACCAATTACTACCAAAAATTTATGGGGGGATTTTCAAAGATAGGATCCTTATTGGTAGACTTACTGAAGAAGGATAGACCATGGAATGTTGGAAATAATACTGAGAGGGGGGGGGGGGGGTGAATCAGTATTATCAGATCAATAAAACTTTTTCATTTCCATACTTAGATACATATATGCTACTTCATTCAAGGGAAACCGTGTGCATACGCAACTGTGTCTAAAGAAACCAGCGTATATCCAAAATACTTATGATTCAGTTAATTCATTAAATGTTGATCTTTAGTTAGTGAATCAGAACTTCATTAACCATATGAACAGTAAGTAGGTGTAGTAAAACAAAACAGATCATCACACACAAGAAGCACACATGAACACTAGATATAAGGAGGAAACCCAATGTGGGTGAAAACCCCCTGCTGCAAGTCATCACTATCTTCTTTCAATAAGATACATCATTTTACATTATTTTGTACTGGTGCAGTCCTTTACCAGTACGCAGGCTTCTACCTGCAGAGGGATACAACCCTCTCTCTCGTTCTCCAGACTCTCCTGGATGGGAGCTACAACCCCCTTAGCTCTTGTACTAGCCAATTTACTAGTACGTAGGCGTCGGCCTACAATCTCCTTTCATCCTCCAGGGACCGCATTTCATACATTTTCAAATTGGATACTCCTGAAGCACAACACATAATTTGAAGGCCACGTTTCATCCAATTTTCATACTGGACCCATAAATATCATTGAAGCACAAAACAATCAATACTAGCATCATCAATTTCTAAATCACTGAAACACTGAAACCCTGTCAATAACACAGTCACCAGGACACAGAGCAGACAACAGAACTCTGCCATAACCATCAGATCCATCTGCAACTTCAAATATTATCCTTCATAATGTATACGCTACTATAATGAATCAAACCCGCGTACATACGCGCTTTTGCCAAAGGCAACCCGCGTACATATCTAAAAATATATTCTTATAACTTTGCAACTGTACCAGACATCAGTCATACTCATAAAATTTATAGAACATTACATGCATCAGTATGTAGATCTAGAATAAGCATAATCAACCATAGAAAGATAGTTCATTTCAAACCATTTGATCCCGATCTCTTCTTAGATCTTGTTCTCCATCCACCGGTGAGATCCCTCCTTAGCTCAGATCAAGCAATGCATCATCAACCCATAACCTGCATACTGGATCTCATCCTTCCTCAGATATTCAAGACATTTCAAATGCCCTTGCTTAATGATCTTCTTCTCCTTTTATAGTCTTAGGCCTTGCTCAATACCACGGTCCAAAACCATAATAAATCAATACCAAGAGCCCAATACTTGGGTTCAACACACTTGTCGAGATACCATGGTCCAAAACCATAGGTTCAAATACCGAGGACTAACTACCACGGACCAAAAGTAAGATTTCCGACATGTACGCACTTTTCTGTGCATAAAAATGCATGTATACCCTACTTGGTATATAGCGAACCTGCGTATACGCGACTTGGTATATAGTGAACCTGCGTGTATACCCTACTTTCTTCATTCTTTGTAGTCTGATCATCAATTCTTTGCTACTAACCTGCTACACTCTAATTTGTCATCTGTGAGATTTGCCATCAAAGACAACACTTGTCTCATAATGCCAACAATCTCCCCCTTTGGACTTGATGGCAAAGCTAACTTGTCATACTTAGAACTTGATCTTCTTATTCCTTTGAGCTGTCCTGCATCCCATGCATTTAGTCACATATGTAGATTGATCTAGTTATATGTAAGTGAGATGTTCTTCTATGAGAGGGTTGCCATCAAGTACAACACATGCATCATAATGCCAACAATCTCCCCCTTTGGACTTGATGGCAACAAGACCAAATCACTCTCCCCCTTTGACATCAAGGGAAAAGGGCAAACCAAGATATTCTCTTCCTTTGCTAAACATTCCGCTGTCCATATTCCCCCTAAGTATCTGTTGAAATATCTGAATGAGCTCCCCCTTTGTATATGCCAAGGTGTACTAATATGTCCACGCTCCCCCTGAGTACATGCTGAGTCTCTGTACTGCTGAGGTGTGCTATTCTTGCTCTTCCTGACTGTAGGCAAGATCTGCAAAAAGATGTTCTTCAAGAAGAACCATGACTTATACATCATAAAAGACCTTGTTATCACCAAAAGACTCAATACATACATCCATTTCCCAACCAAGTGGGGATATACTAGAATTGACTCATCCACCCAGCCAAGTGGGGATACATCAAAAGTTTACACATGATAAAACAAGAACATTACATCTTCATCCCACGTATAGTGGGGAAACCAATATAGGTCGTTACATGACCTTGACACCATAAAAGAGATACATGACATAGAGATGAAATATCTAGAGCAAGACTTATGAAAGTCACCAATAACTGATAGCAGCAGCATCTGTCAAACACTTTTCAGATCCGCAACCATGATCTCCTTTGTTTATCCATCTGCCTCTGTTCCACCTGAAACCAACAACAACTGTGAACTAGAACCAAAAGCTTCTAAGGTAATGCCAACAATGCATTATTAGAAGTTAATTTGCTCCCCCTGAACCTATGCCAGATGGTCTCTGTCAAACCCATATCAGACTCTTCTCACCCAGAGTCTGGCCCACTGATTTTATTCAAACCAACATATACGCGACTGTATCCACAGAAACTAGCGTATATACGTGGATACTCCTTGTGAAACTCGCGTACAACCAATTCCAGATCAGCAACCTGTAAATGTCCTGTAGAGTATAAGTCATCAACCTATAACAAGGTATGTCTGCATCAATTCATCCCTTTGAACAGAATTCAGAGTCATTCACATTATATCATGTGTGAAACCACCATAGCCATTTCATCAACATCAAGATCTACATGATCCAAGTATCATTGTTTGGGAACATTTGCATCAATCAACATATGTACGAAACAACCTATCATCATATAGGTAGGAACTCATCATCATCATGTCTCCAATAATGCAACTTGAATAATCATCCATGTATCCAGCCAACAATCCTCATCCATATATGTGCCAAGAACAATCATAATTGTATGATCTTTATGTATATGATGACAACAGCATATGAGTGGCTCATCACCAAGTAAAGAAGATCACCATGTAATCACCATATATGCATCATCCACAAATCTGATCAACTATGTAACTCCAAGAATCATATGATATGGACAACTCATAACCATATCATAGCAAGCTATATCATTTAGCCATATAGGCATCATCACCAAGGACTATTAACCATAATGCTAACAATGAATTATTAAAGGCATATGCTCCCCCACAACCTGTGCCATCTGTTAGATCTGATCATGCATATATCAACAATAAGCATCAAGACATCATCATCATCAAGTTAGGATCAAAACACTTCTAGACATCTTACAAGTATCAAAACATTTCCACACATCCTCAGCAGACTGTAACTATTAACCAATAGAGCAAATAATGGACTGAATCATATCAGATCCTTTTTCTGAGCCTGTCCCTACTGCATTTCCTCAGACTGACATATATGCGACTTTGCAGTGTCCAACTCGCGTATATATGCGACTTCCCTTTAGGAAACCTGCGTATAAGATTCAAGACACTGAAGTTTTACACTTTCAGCTCCCCCTGATTCTGTTATGTCTGTGCTGTGCCGTGTCTGATTATATTGTGTTGTGCCACATCTTTCTGACTATACTTCCTTCTTCTTCCATATCTTCAAGCGTGATGATGTTTTCTTCTTTTGGTATGGTGCCCGTACTTTGTTTCTACATTCCTTTACTGTATGTCCAAGCTTGTTGCATGCATAACATCTTACATGTTTCATATTCCTCCTGTAGCAATCAGCAGCTTTGTGACCAAACATATTGCAAGAAAAACAATATCCATTAAAGTACCTTGAATGTGATGATATTTCTACATGATGGTCTTGAACCCTTCTTCTTCCACATCTAGCTACAACATGTCCAAGATTATGACATACATAACATTCAAAATTATTCATAGGAGGAGTAAAAGATTTTCTTTGAGGAGTCTCTTTCCTTGATTATTGATGGGGTTGACCTTTCATCTCCTTGTTGATCATTTTAGATTTCTCTTTAGAGTTCCTTGCCTCACCTTGTGAACTAGATTCACCTTCAACAGATTCATGAAAACCAAGACCAGTCTTGATAGGAGGAGACCTTTGACTACTAAGAATATCATCCAAGGCTTTAGTACTATCTTGAAATCGTAATAGTTTATCCTTTTCCTCTAATTTACCTTTCAAGATATTTACCTCAACTTGAAGTTGTTCTTCCTTTTCTAGACATTTCTTCTTCACGTCTTCTTCCACTTTCCTTCCTTCTTCTAACTGATGCCTCAATTTGAGAATCTCCTTTTCTTGTTCTTCATTCATATTCTGCTGCATTTGACGAATTCTGAAGGCACATTCCAGTTGAGATTTTAAGTTGATAACTTCGTTTTCCTTTTTTTCAATAGCTTGGAGTAGATCTTTATTCTGCTTCTTTGTTTCTTCAAGTTCTTCCTTTACCGAGAGGGTCGTAGCTTCAAGACTTTCATAATAACTGGATCGACCTCTAAGCTCCTTGATTTTTGTGTTCTTTTCAATGACTTCATTTCTTAGAGATGTTACTTCATCCTGTAACTTTTGATATTTGTCCTTGAATAACTCTCGTTGGTCCTTTAGTCTAGTAACAACTTCTTCGAGGGCACCATCCTTTATGTTCAGAAGTGTCTCTTGTTCACTAATTTTGTTTGTCATCCTGTTAAATTCTGCCTCAATTTGATATCCTTCTTCCTCACCCATAAGAGCACATTCAGTTGTTTCGTTGTCACTTCCATCTTTTCCAAATGGATAGATAGCTGGAGCATCAGAGGATAGCAAATTCATACCTGATAGTTCATCTTCATTTTGAAATGATTCTGAATCTGAAGAGCTTATTATACCTAATCCCCAATCGATTCTCCCACTGTCATAGTTCCTCTGAGATGTCTTCTTCTTCTTAGGTGCTTTCTTCTTAATCTTCTTTCCCATAGTTCCACGGATCTCCTTCAAGCGATCAAGCTTCTACCAAAGGACCTGCTCTGATACCAATTGTTGGAAATAATACTGAGAGGGGGGGGGGGGTGAATCAGTATTATCAAATCAATAAAACTTTTTCATTTCCATACTTAGATACATATACGCTACTTCATTCAAGGGAAACCGCGTGTATACGCAACTGTGTCTAAAGCAACCAGCGTATATCCAAAATACTTATGATTCAGTTAATTCATTAAATGTTGATCTTTAGTTAGTGAATCAGAACTTCATTAACCATATGAACAGTAAGCAGGTGCAGTAAAATAGAACAGATCATCACACACAAGAAGCACACATGAACACCAGATATAAGAAGGAAACCCAATGTGGGTGAAAACCCCCTGCTGCAAGTCGTCACTATCATCTTTCAATAAGATACATAATTTTACAATATTTCGTACTGGTACAGTCCTTTACCAGTACGCAGCCTTCTACCTGCAGAGGGCTACAACCCTCTCTCGTTCTCCAGACTCTCCTGGATGGGAGCTACAACCCCCTTAGCTCTTGTACTAGCCAATTTACTAGTACGTAGGCGCCGACCTACAATCTCCTTTCATCCTCCAGGGACCACATTTCATACATTTTCAAACTGGATACTCCTGAAGCACAACACATAATATGAAGGCCACGTTTCATCCAATTTTCATACTGAACCCATAAATATCATTGAAGCACAAAACAGTCAATACTAGCATCATCAATTTCTGAATCACTGAAACACTGAAACCCTGTCAATAACACAGTCACCAGAACACAGAGCAGACAACAGAACTCTGCCATAACCATCAGATCCATCTGCAACTTCAAATATTATCCTTCATAATGTATACGCTACTATAATGAATCAAACCCGCGTACATACGCGCTTTTGCCAAAGGCAACCTGCGTACAGATCTAAAAATATATTCTTATAACTTTGCAGCTGTACCAGACATCAGTCATACTCATAACATTTATAGAATATTACATGCGTCAGTATGCAGATCTAGAATAAGCATAATCAACCATAGAAAGATAGTTCATTTCAAACCATTTGATCCCGATCTCTTCTTAGATCTTGTTCTCCATCCACCGGTGAGATCCCTCCTTAGCTCAGATCAAGCAATGCATCATCAACCCATAACCTGCATACTGGATCTCATCCTTCCTCAGATATTCAAGACTTTTCAGATGCCCTTGCCTAATGATCTTCTTCTCCTTTTATAGTCTTAGGCCTTGCTCAATACCACGGTCCAAAACCATAATAAATCAATACCAAGAGCCCAATACTTGGGATCAACACCCATGATCTGTTATAGCTCCAAATCTCACTCTTATGGTTTGTGATGCTGCACTCATGGCCTAGGGAAACCCCTCCTTCCAGACCTGGTCCTAAAATTTAAAAAACAGTGTTTTATCCCCTATACGCGACATTGCCCTGAGTTAAACGCATGTACACGCGGGTCTGTGTATACCCAACCCGCGTGTATGTATTAAAACACTTAAAAAAATAAATAATTCCTTATTTTCGGGCGGAGATCACGGGTTTTACCTGCTGATCACCTGTTAGTGCCCGTGGCCCAACTGTTCCCAACCAACTCCTAACTAAAAAACTACTTTGGAGATGGTATAAAAAGACATCAAAGGGAAGGCCTAAGAGAGAGAGAAAAGAAGAGCAAGATTATTATGCTGAGATTTTCCCCTTAGACCAGGTCTGAAGTCCTTGGTGCCTTCTGCACTTCCCCCATTTTGCATAGGAAACCCTTGTTTCCATGTGTATTGGTGATCATTCATCTTTTATATCACCATTGAGTAAGACTTGGAAGGAGCTCTTGTTGGAGGCTTGACGCTGGAACGAATCAGGGAGGAAGCTTTGCTTGGAGCCTGCTGAAGGTGTTTCAGGTGAAATCTTTCTGTTATATGTACTTTACTTGCCTTGATATAAAGAAACACGTCTTGGTTCATGAAACAATCTTTCTTTGTGCTTATGAGATTCTTGTTTTGAATTCTTATGCAAGTAGTTACTTAAAGATTTTTATAACTAACTTTATAGCATGAAGATGGTTTTCATATAAGTATTTTTCCATGTACTGTTGTTTTCTTTGATTTGTTTGTTTTACAGGTCAAAGGAGAAGAAGGGAACTCCAAGAAGGGTTTGGACCCTAAAGGCCTTCTCGAACGTAGGACCTTAGGTACGTACCCTAAACATTAGAATTTGCTTACAGTAAAGATAATGGCTATGTGTGTGTTTCTTTGAATAAGCAATTTTCAGTCTGGTAGAGTCTCAACCCAAAGGACCCTAGGGGTACTTTCCCCTCAACCACATGGTCCAAAACCATAGGTTCAAATACCGAGGACTAACTACCACGGACCAAAAGTAAGCTTTCCAACATGTACGCGCTTTTCCGTGCATAAAACTGCGTGTATACCCTACTTGGTATATAGCAAACCTGCGTATACGCGACTTGGTATATAGTGAACCTGCGTGTATACCCTACTTTCTTCATTATTTGTAGTCTGATCATCAATTCTTTGCTACTGACCTGCTACACTCTAATTTGTCATCTGTGAGATTTGCCATCAAGGACGACACTTGTCTCATAATGCCAACATGGAAGTGGACAGAGAAGGGTAGAATTTCACTTGAGGAACTCAAATGTAAGATTGTGATAGCTCTTGTATTGAAACTATTAGATTATGAGAGATCATTTGAGGTGCAGACAGATGCATCTGATTTTTCCATAGGAGTTTTAATGCAAGATGATCACCCTATAGAATTCAAGAGTAGGAAGTTGTAGTATTTGGGGAGGAGGTATCTTATCCATGTGAAAAACATGGCAACAATAGTACACTATCTTCAGGTGTGGAGACACTATATTTTGGGGAAGCTATTTATGGTCCAGACAAATAACATCACATTGAGCTACTTTGCTAGCCAACCAAAGTTGTAACTAAAGCAAGCTTGATGGCAAGACATTTTCGCTAAGTTTTACATGATGATTGAGTATAGTCTAGGGAAACTCAATGTAGTTGCATATGCCTTGAGAAGGAAGGAAGAGTTGGTAGCGATTAAGGAAGATGAAGAGAACCTGCCTACTCTAGAGAGAATCAGATTGAGTTTGTTGAAGAGATAGAAAGAAGAATTTGTGATGGGTTGTAGAATGATACTACAATGAGGAACATAATGAAGTAGGTGGACTCATGAAGTAACTCTTAAAAGAGTATCGTAACTCGCCTTGGGTTGTCCATCCAAGATAGTAGAGAACACTAGAATTGTTGGAGATAGGTCACTTTTGGGGAAGCATGAGGCAATATGTGGAGCATGTGCAAACTTGCATTATATGCTAGCACAATAAGTCTGAACTAGAGGACATGTAAGATTATTGCATCCTTTAATTCTAGATAGACCATGGGCAAGTGTCTTAATGGAATTCATCTCATAGTTGTCAATGGTGCAAAGGTATAATGAGGTGTTGGTAATTGTCAACCGATTCTCTAAGGATGCCATCTTCTTACCTACAAAGGTACATGCAATAAAGAGGAAGTAGCAAAGAATTTCTTTTGAAATGTGGTGAAATATTGGGGTCTTTCATTGAGCATTATGTCATATAGAGTTATAAGATTCACGAGGAAGTTTTGGGGCTCATTATTCAAACTTGTGGGGCCGCAGTTGCTACATAGTTATAGATTTTATCTGCAAATAGATGGAAAATAAGAGCATATCAACTCCCTACTAGCATTAGAGGAAATTCTAGCTTAAAAGTGACCTCCTAAGGAAAAATAATAAAATAATAGTTAAAATAATAAAATAAGAGTTATAAATTTCGGAGGGAAAATAAGAAAACTACTTTTTTAATTTTATTTTTAGCTTGTCTCCTTATAGGTTTACTCAAATTTGAAGTGTAGACACTCGTTCGATGCGAAATTAAATTTCACATCCAACGAGTACCCATTATGCACACTTTTGAGAACACCCACATTGATAAAAAATAAGATACATTAAAAAAGTGTGTTGAACATGCATTTTTTATGTGTCTTCTTTTTTTATCAATGTGGGTCTTCTCAAAAGTATGCATAATGGGTACTCGTTGGATGTGAAATTTAATTCCGCATCCAATGACTGTCTACACTTGAAATTTTAGTAAAAATTTAAGGAGATAAGCCAAAAATACAATTAGAAAAAATAGCTTTTATTCTTTTTCCTCCAAAATATTTACATGTACCTCTTTTTAAATTTAAAGGATTTTGATTGGTTTACATATTATGACATGGAAATTACATGAAATTTTCATGGGCACTTTTAGGCTGAAATTTCTTCTAATGAGGATTACCTCAGGAATTATGTGAGGGCCAATCAGGAGAATTGGTGAAGCTTATTGGATGCAACTCAATTCAGTTACAATCTACAAAAGTGTGCTTCTATGGGATACAATCCATTCGAGTTGGTTAATGGTAAGATTCATATTAACCCATATATGGTCATGCGGGGATACGATGGAAGGAGTCCCTTAGCTCTAAAGTTCATGAACCATTGGTAGGAAATGATGGAGATAGCTTGAGTGCACTTAATAGATGTAGTAGAGAGGATGAATAAGTTTTCAAACACAAATAAGAGGGATGAAGAGTTCAGTGTGGGAGATATGGTATTTCTCAAGATGACCAAGGAGTAGTTGCCACCGCCATTTGGGATGTCTAGATCACATCTGAGGAGGTTTGAGGGTTCATTCTGAGTTGTGGAGAACATTAATGGTGTTGCCTATAAGCTAGAGTTTCCTTTCCATTTGAGATATTATTATCCAAGTATTCCACATCAGTCAATTGAAGAAAGGAAAGGTGGATATAGGGGATCTAAGTAGAGAAAAACCAGCATGAACCCTAGCATTAATTATTGGTCATCCAAAGTTAGAGCTTGAGGAGATCATAGGCTATTAGAATTCGGGATTTGGAAACAATAAGAAGAGAGAACTCTTCATTAAATAGAATGATGCTCTAGAAGAGAATGGATGGGAGACCTATGAGTCCTTGTGGAGATGGGAGAAGGAGTTGAGGGCTATTGAGAGGAGGCATTGGTTAGAAATCCTAGGGCTATCATGGATGGCAACAAATCAGGGTGGGAAAGGATGTCAATCCCTAGGGTACCAAGGTGTACCCTTGTCTCATCCATGCACCAAATGTGTGCCTAGAAGCGTTGTTGAGATGAGGTGTCATGGGAAACACCATCATCATAAGAAATGTGATGAGGATATCACATAATTTGCAATGTTATGGGAGGAAATTGTCAAAAAACCAAGAAGAAAGACTTAACATGTTGGATTGGTGGACGATAGGACAATCAATGAGTGAGTGATGCATCTGTTGTGTGTGGAGCATGATTGTTCAGAGGTCTTTGTTTCAGCCAGATGTATACCCCAAGAAGTTTGTACACCCCTCCACACGGGGGGTGCAGGGGAGACTTGTCCTCCCCGTGGGGGTCCGAGGGGGCCGATCCCCCCCGGCTGGGGGGTCTGGGGGCGAGTAGTCCCCTGGCGGGGGCTCTGGGACAACGCCCTCGAAGCCAAAAATAGATGTAAAATTTCCTTGTAAAAGTACAGTAATTTCTAGTCAATCTGGGCCGTTCATTAGGCAGATGATCTGATGGTAGAACTTATGTTTAGTTTAGGGTTTTTGCCCTAGAAGGTAACTCCTCTCTTTGTATGAGGGAATTGTATTTGAGGCTGTGTAATAGATGTGTATTCTCCAAGTGAGAAATAGAGAGGTGAGACTGTGAGAAAAAACAAAGGATATTACAACAGATCTGTTGTAGGTTATGTCTCTTCATTTTGCTGGATAATAGAAAGGAAGGACTGGCTGTTAGGGGTGGATGTAGCCCAAACTGGGTGAACCACGTATATCTGTGTCTCTCTTGTTTTATGCATTTTCTGTGTTTATATTTATGCAATATTTTACGTGTTCCATTGCTCCGTAATATATAATTTTATAACAGGATCAAGTGACAAAGTGTGTAGCTGCTTGATCCTACTCTTCCTTGATTTATATTTTCTTTCCTTTGCCTTATTGGTCCTTCGTTTTCTTTCCTTGATCCAATGCTATAGTGCTCCAAGAAAAACTCCAAGTGTCCAAGAGTGTTAGGGAGAGGGAATAGAGAGAGAGTTCCAAAACTGAACTAATAAAATGTTACAAACTGATCCTTAGAAGCCTTTTTATTAATGAGACCTCTATTTTCTTCAATTTTCCTTTTTCCTTCATTTTCCTCCTCACATGAAACCTATGACCTTTCACCTTCTTTTTATCCTAATTTCTATTTTTTTCATAAATAAAATGTCAATTAATAGCACTTTTCCTTTCCAAAGCCTTTGCCATTTCCTTTGTCAATTTCCTTAGCCATAATAAACAAAATGAACACCCACACTAGGATGTTTTTTCCAACACTCAGTTTGGAATACATGTTCCATGACCTTGGTTATTATTTTTCCTTTATTAAATTTATCTACATGGAATTTTGACTAGGGTTGTTACAGTTCTTTAGGGATGTATTTTCATGCCCCTTGAGAAGATAGAGATGATAGTAGATTGGGAGGAGCCTCATAATGCATATGATGTGAGTGCCTTCACTTGGATGACCAATTACTACCAAAAATTTGTGGGGGATATTCAAATATAGGTTCCTTATTGATACACTTACTAAAGAAGGATATACCATGGAAGTGGATAGAGAAGGGTATAATTTCACATAAGGAACTCAAATGTAAGATTGTGATAGCTATCGTATTGAAATTGTCAGATTATGAGAGATCATTTAAGGTGCAGATAGATGCATATGATTTTTCCAAAGGCGTTTTGATGCAAGATGATCACCCTATAGAATTCAAGAGTAGGAAGTTGTAGTATTAGGGGAGGAGGCATCTTATCCATGCGAAAGAGATGGCAAAAATAGTACACTATCTCCAAGTGTGGAGACATTATATTTTGGGGAAGTTATTTGTGGTCAAGATAGATAACATCACATTGAGCTACTTTGCTAGCCAACCAAAGTTGTCTATGAAGAAAGCTTGATGGCAGGATATTTTGGATAAGTTTTACATAATGATTGAGTATATGCCAAGGAAACTCCATGTAGTTGTGGATGCCTTGAGAAGGAAGGAAGAGTTGGCAACAATTGAGGAAGATGAAGAGAAACTACCTGTTCTAGAGAGAGCCAGATTCAGTTTGTTGAAGAGATAAAAATAAGAATTAGTGATCGATTGTAAAATGATACTACAATGAAGAACATAATTAAGTAGGTGGACTCATGAGGGAACTCTTGAAAGAGTGTTATAACTCACCTTGGGTTGTCCACCCAAGATAGTAGAGAAAACTAGCATTGTTGGAGAGAGGTTTGTTTTTGGGAAGCATGAGGTGAGATGTGGAGGAGTATGTGAAAACTTGCATTATCTGCTAGCACATTAGGTTTGACACTAGAGGAAATGCAATATTATTGCATCCTTTACCGATTCCAGACATGCCATGGGCACGTGTCTCAATGGACTTCATCTCATAGTTGTCAATGGTGCAACGATGTAATGAGGTGTGGTCATTATCAACTGAGTCTCTAAGGATGTTGTCTTCTTACCTATAAAATTAGCATGAAATGAAGAGGAAGTAGCAAAGAATTTCTTCTGAAATGTGGTGAAATATTGGGGTATTTCATTGAGCATTGTGTCAGATAGTTGTACAAGATTCACAGGGAAGTTTTAGACCTCATTATTCAAACTTGTGGGGGTGTAGTTGCTACACAATTGCTACATAATTATAGCTTTCATCTGAAAACATATGAAAAATAAGAGCATATCAACTCCCTACTAGAGGATTATGTCAGGAATTATGTGAGGACCAATCATGAGAGCTGGTGAAGCTTATTAGATGCAACTCAATTTAGTTACAATATGAAAAAGAGTGCTTTTATGGGATATAGTCCATTCGAGTTGGTTAGTTGGAATATGCATATTACCCCATATATGGTTATACAGGGATACTATGAAAGGAGTCCCTTAGCTCTAAAGTTCATGAACCATTGGTAGGAGATGTTGGAGATAGCTCGAGTGCACTTAACAGATGTAGTAGAGATGATGAAGAAGTTGCCATACACAAATTAGAGGGATGAAGAGTTCAGTGTGGGAGATATGGTATTTTTCAAGATGGCCTAGGAGTAGTTTCCACCGCTTGTTGGGATGTTTAGATCACATGCAAGGAGGTTTGAGGGGTCATTCTGAGTTGTGGAGAAGATTGGTGATGTAGCCTATAAGCTAGAGATGCCTTTCCATTTGATAAATAGTCATCAAAGTATTCCATATCAGTGAATTGAAGAAAGGTGAGGTGGATATAAAGGATCTGAGCAAAGAAAAACAACCACGTGCCCCAACATTGATTATTGATCATCCAAAGTTATACCTTGAGGAGATCATAGGCTACCAGAATTCGGACATTGGAAGTAATAGGAAGAGAGAGTACTTCATTAAATAGAATGATGCTCCATAAGAGAATGGATGGGAGACCTATGGGTCCGAATGGAGATGGGAGAAGGAGATGAGGGTTATTGAGAGGAAGCATCAGTTGGAAATCCAAGGGATATCATGGATGTAAACAACTCAGGGTGGGAAAGGATGTCAATCCCTAGGTTACCAAGGTGTACCCTTGTCTCATCCATGCACCAAACGTGTGCCTAGAAGCGTTGGTGAGATGAGGTGTCATGGGAAACACCATCGTCGTAAGAAATGTGATGAGGATATCACACAATTTGCAATGTTATGAAAGGAAAGTGTCAAAAAACCAAGAAGAAAGACTCAACACGTCAGATTGGTGACATGATGGGACAAGCGATGGGTGAGTGATGGATTGATTGACCAAGTGTGTAGATGAGAGCACATCAGCTGAGACAAGGTGGAACAACATGTGAAGGAGTAATGGGCATATTAGGCACTTCACGCAAGCGCTTAGAAAACATGATGAGGTCAACCCAACCTATGGTGCACTGACCCATATAGGGAACCCACCCTGAGCATATGTGGAAGCAACCACATAGAGGAAGAATGGCCCATATATATGTGTAGTTGCACAATGTGAGGGGATCATAAAAAATACACCAACCAAAGTCACATTACAAAAGAGGACTTGGAACAGGTGTGAAGGAGGAGTGTGAGGAATATAAAGGAGCCAAATGGATTAGCTTAGTGCTTGCGGTTATGTGAATCTAGGCGAGCCTTGAGTTTGAATTGAGACGGGTCAAGCAGGGTGTCGAGTGATTGAGGTGGGGTTTGGCGAGTGGGGAAAAGGTTTGGTGGTATTATCTCTGGGTTCTTGGCTATGTACTCTTGTTGACCGAGCCTTTTCCTTGGTGAATCATTGTAATTTTTGGTTCATTAATAAATCAAAATTCTAGCGCCAAATTTATCTGTGCATTTAAATTTGGGAAAAACAGTTTTTGGCGCTTACTATTAATTTCTATCCAATGGCAGTTACTATTAATTTCTATTGTTGGAAGTCGGATCAGTTATTGTTAGATTTTTATCGTTGTAATTCTGGTTAATCTAATATTCTGTCTTTTGACTGTAAAATTGACGGAATGAATAAAACCAGAGACAGTCCCCACAAAATCAGCTGAGCGTTGGATATGATGACACATATGGAGGTTTTTCAGAGAGTGGCGGTTTCGATTCGAACCATGGGCGTGTGAAATATTATCGCATATCCCCGCAATATGGAGGTGGAGGAATTGCCCAGATGGTTAAAAGTGGCTGGAATTCGGGTAAAAAAAATTCAAAAAACCTTGTAGAGGCAGAATCGTGTTTTTTTGGTGGAAATGGATTCAGCACCATCAAAAACATCTAAGACAATCGTGTTTTTGAAGTTTAACAACTATAACTTGGATTTACAAAAATCGCTACTTAGTCATACTAAGTTATATTTCTATATATGGAGAAAGAGATTTTAAATGATTTTTTTTAAGACTATATTGAAGAATATTATATATTTTATGTGTGTTTTTTTAAATGATTCTATGGAAATTTGTAAGTCATTTTTTTTCCATATGATTGTGTTTTTAAATAAAGAAAAGCTATTGTTTTGAATTTAAAAATAAATTTAGTATTTTTATTATTTGTAATGTAATAACAAAATTTTAAGTTAAAATGTAAATATTTTGATTAGTCGAAAGAGCCCAATTCATAAGTCATCTAATTTTAGATGAGAATTTGAATTTTCTTTTCAATTATTTTGAATTGAAATTTTTTTATTTGTAACCCTGTTGAGTTATGAAATAGAGATTTTTTTATAGTATTTTTAACAATGTTGAGTTATAGAGTAGAGTTTTAATTGATGTTTTTTTTTTTTTTTTTTTGCTTTTTTTTGTTTTTTTTGTTTTTTTTTAACAAGGTCGGATAGTGAATATATTACCAAAAATTGTGATGGAGCAAGCTCCTATTACAATCGGTTGTAGCATAAAAAGAAACTAAACAATGAAAATGGAGCACAATACCTTCTCCTATGCATGATTTCAAAACTTCATATATTTTTATGACTATTCTTGAGTACTTCCTAACATACTGACCTACTAATAAAGCAAATTTACATATCATGGATTCTCTAAGAATTTTTAATGGCTTGTAGATTGACTGCCCCTGAGATCGCTGTTTCTTCTTGTCATAGTTGACCGAGTTCTCTCCTTCATTTCTCATAGTGTTGTTTTTGTAGTATGTCACTGCTTCTTCTAAGTGCTTGCATTTAGTTTCTAGCGCCATGATCTCTTCTTTCTTCATTTCCATGTTCCTTTTCTGGTAGCTATACTCCATTCTCATTTCAGATTTGATATCCTTAAGTGACTCTTGTAGTCCATTGATCATAAATTTGTTCGCTTTGCATGCTGGACATGCATCATTCCTCGCTGCCTTTTTAATGGGGTTGAATTCCATTTGATTTGTTTTCTTCTTCTTCCTCTTGTGCTGCTTTCTATTCCTTGTATTGTTGTGCTTCCTGTGTCTTGTTTTGACTGAGAGAATCCTTCTTCTGCTATTGCTACCTGCCTATCTTTTGTCCTGCACTTTACTGCTTGTTGTAGCTTGGCTGTCCTGAATGTGACAGTCAGTTGAAGGGTTGTTGAGGAGGGAGGAGTTAAGAGGTAGGGATGATCATTTGTGGGGGAGTGCGGATGGGAGCTGAGGATTTGCGTAGCGAGGATGGGTGAAAGTTTGGAGGAGATGAGAGGATGTAGGATTCATGGGCAGTGAAGAATAAACAGGGAGGAGCTTAGGAAAGGTGGAGATGATTGGAGCAGAATAGGGGAGATGAAGAGCGATTCAAACATATAGCTTTGCCTTGAACTAGAGTTGCATGATATGTTGCATTTCCAAATGTATTTGTAGAGGTTGGGGGCTGCCCAAAGCCTTTCGCCGATGGGATGGATTGCTGCATGGTTCTTGTGACCAAGATCACGATCATCATTGCTGCTAACAATAATGCAATTTTTTGAGCTGCTATGATGTTTTCTCTAAGCTCTCATGACATTCTACTTTTCATTGCAGAGATTTTGCTGATTTCTGACTGCTGCTTTTTTTTTTAATTTCTTTTATGAGTGTGCTTTGTTCCCTGTTTTTGATAGAAATCATGCTTATGATCTTTTGATGAAGGTTATGGGACAAAGTTGGTTTCCCCGAACACTCCCTTCATTTCTTTTCACTGCTTGATTAGTGAAATGGTCTTCCTGTTGGTTGTGGGTTCGCAAGACATGTCTGAAGATTACATCTCCAAAACCTTCTAAATTCTTCTTGATTCTCCTATATATTTTATTCATGAACTCATTGCTTGGATTTTTGTGATGGACCATTGCCTCTATTATTATGGATGAGTCTCCTATTATAATGGGAGCTTGTATTGCTCTTTTTTTTTATTTTATTCTTGTTCCCATTAATGGGTTGTAGGCTTCGGCCTTATTATTTGAGACTTCTCCAAGTCCCCATTCATATGTAACATTTTCTTTTCCATCCGGATAAAAATAATTCCCCCTGCCCCTGCCTTTCTAGGATTATGTTTTGAGGCCCCATCAAAGTAGAGACAATGTCTTCTCTAATTTTTTTTTCCAAGTTGTGAGTTCCTCTTCATTCATTTTCATTTTCCAGCTATTTTTTGAAGTTGTCATCCTTTGTCCTTTTTGTCCATTGTTATTTATTATGGCTTTGTTGAGCCATTCTCACTCTTCTTGTTGAAGAGTATTATACTTTGTTGATGTTGTTCCCTTGACATTGAGGATTTCAGAAGTTAATCCCCAAGTTTTTGAGAGGGTTTTCCCTGTTCTTGGAGTTTGGTTTTTGAAGATGCACTTGTTTCTCGTCAACCAAATTTGCCAACAAAAAAATACTGGGATGCATTTCCAGATCCTCTGTATTGTGAATTTCTTCTTTGTTGTATATGGATAGGCCTTCTCCAAAGTTTGGACAAAATCCGACAAAGGCTTTTCAAAATTTATATTGATTTCAATAGGGATTATGAGCTACTCCCAATGCTCTTCGACGAAAATGCATTCTTGAAATAAATGTTGAATGGTTTCTTCAGCCTGCAAGCACATTGGGCATCATGATGGGCCTTGGAAGCCTTTATTTTTTAAGTTTTCACTGGTCAAGATCTTCCCTATTAAGAGAGTCCATATAAACATTTTGATCTTATGCAAGCTTTCTGATTACCAAATTGTCTTCCAAAATTCCCAGTCTTATTGATTTGGTTGTTCTTGTAGGATTTTGTATCTAGTCTCGACTGTGTGTTTTCCACCACTTGGATCCCAAAGGAAGTCATCTTCCTCATCATAGCTTATTGGTGCTGCCCCTTTTAGAAGTTGCCTTACTTTTCTCCATTGCACCTCCAGATTTGCAGGGATTGTTAAGATTTGCCAATCTTGCCAATCTCTTTGGACTTTGGTTCCAAAGAGAGATTGAGTGAAGAGTATTTAGACCTTTTCCCATCATCCATTTTTGAATGCCTTCAATTTCTGGTTGATTCTTTAGTGATTCTTTTCCCATAATTCTATCCTCCCAAATTGATATTGTTTTTCCATTGCCTGGGATTTTAGAGATGTAGTTGCTCATTAAAGGAATTGTCTTTTTTACTAGCTTTCAGGCTTGAGTATGGGATATTTCCATTAAGCAGTGTTTTCTTAGAGCCGTCCATGTATTTTGAGATGGGTGTTTTTTTCCACTAGCTCTCTTTTCCTGTGATTAGTCTCCATATTACTTTCATTCCTAGGGCTGCATTCATGAGCCCAAGTAGCCAGATTGATAAGCCTCCTTGTTCATATGGTAAAACTACTTGGTCCCACCTGACCAAGATGAATTTTTTGTTTTCTTGCTTCCTCCCTGCCATAAAAAGTTTCTTAATATTAACTCCATTTGTTTGTGGGAACTTGCTGGGGCCAAGATTATTGCATATTGGTAGATAGGTAGTGCTGCCAGGAGTGCTTTCATTAATATTACCCTTCCTACCGTATTTAGACACATCATTCCCCAGCTTTGGATTTTGTTTTTCACTTTTTCAATCTGTTTGGTCCATATTTCTGCCTTCATATTTTCTTTTGAGATAGGGAGTCCTAAGTAGAAGAAGTGAGTCCATTTTTCCTGTATGGAGATTTCTAGGATTTGTGAAATCCTTTGCATGCTTCTCGGAGGGTTATTCCATCCATAGATTCTGCATTTTGTGTTATTTAAGAGCCCACCTGAAACCTATAAGAAATCATCCAAAATTCTTTTGAACCTTCTTGCAATTATTGTTGATGCCCCTCCCAGCAACAGGGTGTCATTAGCAAAAAGAGAGCGGTTTATTGTTTGTACTCCTCTTGCGATTCTGAGCGCGGTGATGTTTCTTTCTTTTCTTTTATTTTCCAAGGCTCTGCTTAAAATTTCCACCATTATAATATATAGGAAGGGAGAGAGAGGGCATCCTTGTCTGAAGCCTCTTGTGCTTTAGAAAAATTCATTGGGCCTTCCATTTATGAGAGGAGCAATCCAAGGAGTGGAGATGCAAGCCTAGATGACTTCTGTTATTTCTCTTGAAAATCCAAGTTTCTTGAGGACTGTCGTTAGATATGGGAGGCTGACCCTGTCAAATGCATTTGCCATATCCAATTTGATTATGGTTCCTTTTTCTTTTCTTTGCATACTGGAATGTACAACGTCCTATACAATAATTACATTATCTATGATTTGCCTGTTGGGCACGAATCCTCCTTGGTTTTCAGATATGATTATTGGAAGCACTTCCTTGATTCTATTTGCAATTATTTATGTTATTTTCTTATAAGAGGAATTACAAATAAAGATGGGACAAAATCTATTGAAAGTGGAAGGATTGGATTCTTTTGGGACTAAAGCGAGGTAGGGGGATTTTGTATTGCTTCCTATTTTTTTAAGACATTCTTCACCATTCTTAAGAAGTCCATTCTAATTGTATTCCAATGGAATCTGTAGAATGATATTGTAAAACCATCTGGCCCTGGGGATTTGTCTGGATGTAGGCTACATATGGCCGCCACTACCTCTTCTTCTGTTATCTCTTTTCACATTTCTGTGTTTTGGTCTTTTTTTATTTATTTTTTTGTATGTTGTAGAAAGTTTTCATATTCAACTGTTTCTTCTTTAGCTGAAAGTAAATTTTTAAAGTTCTTGTGGGCTAATTTTTTTAGTTCCTCTGCACCTTTTACCTCTTGACCGTCAACTTGTATTTTTTCTATCTGATTTCTTGCTCTCCTTATCTTCATAGTATTCTGGAAAAAGGAGGTGTTTTTATCCCCTGCCTTGAGCCACAGGCTTCTAGAATTCAGTCTGGCATCTTCTTCTTCTTTCCTGTTTTCCTTGTATATTTCCCAAAATATCTCCTTCTCTCTTAGATATTCTTGCTTGTCTTCTTCTTTACTTTCTTTTTCAATTTGAATGTTGTCCATTTTCTGTTGCAGCTCTTTTTTCCTTTTTTCCTTTTTATTTTTTTTTATTTCGTTTTCTCTTGCCCATTCCTTTAGCTTGGCACTTAATTTTTTTAATTTTGTTTCCCAAATATATTAGGGTGATCTTGTTCATCTTGGCGCCCATGCTTCCTTGATTAGTTCGCTGATTTCTGTAGAGTGGTCCTTGATTTTCCATTTTTCCCATCATTGTTGCCACCGGTTTATGATCAAATGCCGTGGTATGTAAAATTTTTGATTTAATAGAGATGTGCACTGCTGCTATGTTTTCTTGAATCAGAATTCTATCTAGCCTTTCTTTAATGTTGTTTTTTCCCACTCTTTTGTTGCTCCAGGTATATTTTCCATTGTTTGGGGGGATGTCTATTAAGTTGCGTTGTTCCATTATCTCTTCCAGAGCATCCCTGGATGGGTCTGTGTGATATGTCCCTCCAAACTTTTCTTCTATACTTCTTACCAAATTTAAGTCTCCTCCTAGAATTATTTTCCCAGTTTGTGTTTCTTTTAGTGCTTCCTTTATGGTGTCCTAGCATTGCTCTTTTTCCTTGTAGTGGTTGGGAGAATATATGTTTATGAAACTATACTTCTCTTTTGTGCTTATTTGCATTAGGTCCATTTGTATCCAGTGCTGATCTTTTTTTTGTTATATCAATTCTCAGAACCCTTTCTTCCATATTGTGCAAATTCCTCTTGATGCTCCTATTACTTGTATTGCTTCCCTTCATAAATTTTTTTGAATTTTTTTTAATATTTTCAGTTTCATGGCTATTTGTTTTGGTCTCCTGAATCATAAGAATGTCTAGATTTTATTTTGCCACAATGTCTCTTGTGGCATTTTATTTAAAGGATGATCCCATTCCTCGACAATTCTAGGAGACCATTATCATTATTTGCTTGTTGGGTGTTACAAGGGACCTTTCCCTCTTTTTTGGCTTTTATCATTGTTTCCTGGGCTCCTTGCCAAGAAGGATTACATTGGTTGCTGCGTTCCTCATGCCATTTCCTTTGTTGCCACTTCATCCCTTAGTTCTTTGTTTGACTTTCTTCTTGATTTTTTTTATATTCTACTTTTTGAAGTGTTTCCTTTGATTGATTTCTTGTTATAACTCTGTCTACTAAGGGAAGGGGAGGAGATTGGGTGTTTGAGATCAAAGGGGATGATGGGGGGTTGAGAGTATTGGGGGGGGGGGGGGGGGGGGTGGATCTGGATCTGGATCTAGATCTATGTCTGGAGGATGGGGGGGCTGAGGGGTCCAATGGCTCAAAAGGATTTAGGCTAATGAGAGGATTGTTGTCTGCTTTTGGTGATAGAGAGAGGGGGTCAAATGATATGAGGGGTTGCGAAGAAGGATGAGTAGGTTGTTTGTTTGCTATCTTCTTTCTTTTAACCTGTTCCCATTTGTTTTCCGAACCTTCAATCTTTTCATTTTCATTTTTTTTTGTACATCTATTAGCAAAATGGCCATATTCGTGACATACCTTGCATTTGAAGGAGATTTGTCCATAATCCAACTATTGTATATGCGTCGACTGATCCACTTTGATCTTGATTTCCTTTGGAAGCCCTTTTCTTAGATCCACTTCTACACAGATTCTGGCGCATGGATGCATATTTCCCTTTGGCCCGCACCTGTCTATGTATTTCCCGGCTGCATTTCCTATACCTTTAACTGAGTTATCTCCCCAGCAGTGGAGGGGAAGATGTGGCAACCTGACCCAGATTGGAACAGCACTGGGTACATCCATTTCTGGATCAAAGTCTGGTGTCCATCTGTTTAGGTACAGTCCCCTTGTATCCATAAAGTATGGGCCATTCCTAAATATCAGATCACGATCCTCCTTGGTTTCAAAGTGGAAGGTGTAGTACCCTCTTCCACAGAACCCGATTGAAATTTTCCCATTTATTGACATAGTCCAGTTCCTTTCTACCCATTTTTGGATGGTCTTGGGTAAGGGCCATAACCCAGTAAACTGCCTGACTAATCCACACTCCCCCAGGGACAATGTTGCTCTATGGGGGAGAGCAGGGGAAAGTGAGATTTCAGGGATGTCTTCCAATCTTTTAACAAACTTAGTTACTGACAGTCGATTCTTTGCCAGACCCATTGCAGAAATGAGAGAGGTGAAAGATTTTGTTGTTCCTTAATTTTCTTGCCAGTGATCAGAGAGAGGATCTTTGTCGTCTAGTGTACCCATCTTGCTCGATCCTCAGCAGTAGGAGGTCGCCGAGGGGCAGCTTGTTATAGACATTTTTGTGCCTTACAGCTATAAGCATGAAATGTCCATAATTCAAGGGATCCAAAGTCCCTAATGATGTTGTTACAACTCTTAAAGGAACAAGTTCAACCAATGACAGCTTCCCCCAGAAGTTCTCCACCAAAAACCACTCAGAAACAGTCAATTCAGGATCAATTCAGAGGCTCCACTAGCTGCCTGCGTTGAAATGCAAAGTCTACACTGGCTAGGTGCACTGCAACGCAGGTGGAAGCACTACCAGGGTGCGCTGAGCGGGAAATGACAAATGGCAAGCTCATTCAACGAGGTGGAAAGACCTTGGAAGCTTCCAGAATCTTCTCCAATGACACTTGCCTCAATGAATTCGACTAGTGATGAGTAAGAGGTTCTCAACCTCCAAGTGGAAGCAAGAACTTACAGAGAGAAGCCACAAGTCAAAACATAAGCTGACTCATCCTCTCTGCTTACATCTATATATGGATCTCTCACCCAGAGGTTCAGGAGGCTGGAATTTTGTACTTTGCAGAGAATTGCTGTTGGTTTGAGATTGAGATTAGCACATTGGGTTATTTATGCTTTGTTGGAGGAGAGGAAGGGATTCCTTTGCTGGGAGGTAGATGCTGGATCGGAACTCACTTGGTTGTATCTCCTCTTGGACTTTCTTATTTCATCAATAAACTATTTGAGTTTCTCCTACATGTTGTGTACCAATGATGTTTTGTTATGCTTACATGCTTAGCTTAATCTGATCTTGAGCTTTTTATGAATGTATATCTGTATCTTCGTGTAGTTTCTCTCTCTTGTGATCTTGCAGGAATTCGGTGAAGCTGGGCCGGCGAAGGAGCAAGAAGCTGGGAGCTACAGAAGAGAGGAGTGATTTGGATTGACAAACTAGCGGAAGATACAGGTTAGTTAGATCCTTCTTCCTCACTTACATTTCATAAAGAAGAATACTCAAATAAGTTTACCTGTTTGTTGCTAAGGCACTATCACCTCTTAGAGTGGGATAGGGGCATTCCGAATTGGATACTTTTCCCAAAAACAAATTGGCGACTCCACTGGGGGGAGTATCTTGTTAGTTTATTTGTGTTTCTATTGTTGTTCTTCTCATAAACTCAGGAGTGCCGAATCGAAATGCATTTGCCATTTTCAAATGCAAAGTAGAGATCTGCCACTCTAGTCCACTCACTGGGCCTATTTTTATGATCTGAACAAACTGATCCACAAGTTCTCTAACAACCCTTTGTGATAGATCTTAGTCCTCCTTTAAATCATCCTCCTAATTGTACCTAATTGATAGCTTTGATACGGCCAAAAACTGTAGATTTAACTGCAAACCGTAACCCAGAACCCAGAAACAACTCTCGTTTCTGCTTCAGCGCAGACTCTGTGAAGAGGTTCTGCATTTCAACGCAGGTCCCTTGAAGGCTACCTGCGCTGAAGTTCAGTTTCTCTGTGCTGAGGGTGCGCTGATCAGTCTTTGCCTTGTGCAACTGTGGTTCCCTGCTTCCTTTTGCTCAGTTTCATCTCTGTTTTTGCAGCTTGTTATGAGTCAGTGTACCTATCTGAAACCCCTTTTCTTTGCCTCAATTCCGCCTCAGTTGTATAAAGAAACTGTATTTGTTCTTTGTGTATTTGTTACATCATTTGCAGTTTCCCATTACAAAAGTAAACTAGTCATACTGTCGCCCTTAGATCTAGACCTATCGTAAGTGTCGTTTTGATCTTAGGAGTGAGTTTGTTTGCTGTTCACAGTTGATTGAGCTTTTACTTTTGTCGTTTGGTTTGAATTTATGCATTTCTAGTGTCGAAACAAGTAAATCATAAAGTGTCGTAATCGTCTTTTTGATTTTGAAAAAGGAACTTGTTTATGTTTTCACTTGAAATCGAATTCAAATTTGTACAACAGCTTTCTTTTTAGGCATCAATATTAAGAAAGCGAAAACAAATACATGCATTTGTGCATTTGCATTTTGATAGTTTGCATGCTTTGATTTAGGAAAAGTGCATTACAGTGTGCTCTATGCTCTTTGAGAAAAGTTTGTATCTTCCTTTTCCCCTTGTAGCTAGGATTTTCATTGTTGAAAAGATATAAAAGCTTGCTTATCATCTTTAGACTGCATTTAGGAATTGTATCATACATCTCGTGGTGATCCAAAAAGGCAAACTTCTAAGAAAGATCAACCTAAAATAAATTGAATGAACTTAACAACGCTTTGTAACTTAACGCACAACATAGAGGTCTAGGCTAGAGACGTGTTTCGGCGTCGTAAAACCTGGTGACTGTCGATCTCGCTGATGGTTGGGTGATTCCTCCTGAGGGACGATAGCGCCAGTACGGATTGTGCTCCCACGTACCGTCGAGTATATATTGGGAGACCCCTATAGGCATAAAACCTTTATCCTTAGGAAGCCGTGCCGGCCGCCCTACTGATCGCAATGCACTGAACACAGCATTCGGGAAGATTGACCTCCCGTACCTTAAAAAGTATTCTGCAGTTTTGCGAAAAGTTTGGCACACCCTCTACCTAGAACTCCAAAGCAGTTCCTTTTGGCCTTTTTCAGACTCTATAACGGAAAAAGTCCATCCGAGCATTTGTCACTTCGGGCTCGTTAAAACATCGAAGGAGACTAGAGTCATCTTTAGCTTTTTCTCGACTCTTTAAAATTGAAAAAGCAAGTTGTGTCTAAAGCGTCGTTAAAATTTATTTTAAACGGAACAATCACCCCTTTTTCCTGCGTTGATCTTCAAGTTGAGAAAATGGAACCCACCAACCAAGGAATTCCCCTTGGTGGAAATCCTAGTCCCTTCTCCTCTTGGGGAGATGTTGGTGCGCCCCATATGGCCACATTGTCGCTTCCAGGACTGACAATTGGCTTGCCGGTCTGGCTCTTCTCAACCAATGTCGTTCAGAACACCGCTATTCCTGAACAGTTGAATCAACAGTTAGACCAGTCCAAAGTTGCCCACCAGCCTTCTACTTCCTCTAATTCTTCCTCTCCTCCTTCCTCTTCACTTGACAGAACTGGTAAAACAAAAAACCAAGTTCCTAAGGAGAAGAAGGAAAAGAAGAAGAAAGAGAAGAAGAAGAAGGAGCCAAAAGCGAATGGGGGCAAACAAGTGTCATCTGACAAAAATCCACACACAGCACTGACTAGGCCTAAATCGCCATGTGTCATATGCAAGGGAGACCACTTCCACAGAGATTGTCCCTGCATCCCTCGGATACTAAGGGACTGGTCTCCCCGTTTGCACAATTCGGTGGCATCAACCTCTGATAGCCATGTTGAATGCATACCGTCAACTAGCGAGAGTGAAGTCCTTGGACAAAAAGGGAGAGCTAGATCTCCCTGTAGACTGTGCGAAGGCAACCACGCCATCCACCGTTGTCCCTTCTTAGACGAAGCGAAAAGAGTTTTGGATGATCATCCGGTTTCACCGTTACGACTTCCTCCTGGATATAAAAAACTCTTGTCGAGTCCTTCGTTAGTTGAAAATCCAGCTGGCCCGCTCAAGTGGTCAGCTGAAGTGCCGGTCATTGAAGATGAGCCAGCTGAATCCATACCTGACGAAAGTCAAAAGGTCGAGGCGGCAGTTGACCCGATCTTGCCTTCAGAGGATTTATCTTCGAATGATACAGTCACTGAAGAGGATAAAGATGACACCATCCAAATTATCTTCATCAATACAGACTCCGACGAGCACGGGGGCACTCCCCCAATTCCTTTATCGCAGGAAGGAAGTTCGTGAGAGCGATACCCGACCGTTTACTCGGTCCCACCACCAAGCAACCTAGTTGTCTCCTTCGACTAGAACCAACTAGGCAGACCCCGTTTGCCAGCAAGCATACCATTCAGAATTATCGTCCAAACATACAGAATGGTCATGGCTGGCACCATCATTGATGGAGGGGCGTCTGTGAGTATCCTTTCCTCCACTGCTTGGAAAGCGCTTGGTTTGCCAGCGCTTTTGCCTGAAATGAGAAATCTGACAGGCTTTGATAAAGGAACCAGTCGACCTTTAGGGATCCTCCCCAATGTGCCTATCACATTGAAAGGGAAGACCGTTCAAATGAACGTGATGGTCGTTCAAGGACCCTTGGATTATAACCTACTCCTTGGACGAGACTATATATATTGCATGGGAGCCATCGTCTCCTCACTCTTTAGAGTAATGTGTTTTCTGCACGAAGGAAGAGTGGTCAATCTCGTGGACCAGCTTTCATTTCCCGGATCACGCATCGCAAATAGTCATATACCTTCCCTAAATGGTCTCTTCACGCAAGAAATGTCTCAACCCACGGTCCGTCCTCCCGATGAGCGCGAGTAATTCGGAGGGATATGACTGGAACCCAGGGGGCATGCGTCCTGGTCTGCTTCGGCAGGAAAACTTTGTGTATAGGGTAGGTTTCCACGGGAGAATATGACTAGTCTGTACCCCGTCCGTCTTGGAAGAGGGGTTATTCTAGAATAAGATTCTTTTGTCAAAGTTATGTGTTTGGCGCTCGTTGTCACTCACCTTTGTCTATCTCGGTAGACATCGCCGAAGAAGTGTTTTGTTCGCTGCATTGATGAAACAATCTTTGGGTAACCTGAAAGAGGTAGGCCTTTTCTGGTAAAACAAATGTTTTATCTGCAAATTGAGGGGTAACCTTGAAATCATACTTTATACCTGGGGGCATGCAAACCTTTTGGAGTGCAAGCAAGGGGCGACTATTTATTTTTAAAATTTTTAGGTCCTCCCTTTAAACCTGTAGGTCTAACCCTTTAAACTCGTAGGATTAGTCGTTTCCGAACTTGCATAACGAAAGGATGCGGGGCATAGCTTTGGTAAGGCGCAAGCTCCATAAAAAATGGCATCTTACATGAGACATTCTTATCATATGACTGGATTATCGAGCAGTTTTAGCACATAGTTCATGCTCGTTAAAAAATAAACATAAGATTGAGCAATGTTTTTCCGCATTTAAGCTCGTTAAAAAATGAACTATCTTCTGGTAAATAACCACCGTGAATGTAACATTATCAGCCATTAAAGCCTTGGTCGTGTTTGCACCGTCACCTCCACTTTTCCATTGGCCGATCGTTCACCTCCACATGATTGTTTACCCATTTTGAGGAACAGCTACGAAGAGTGATTTCACTAGCCATCCTTGTGACACTGCCGTGCTTGGAAAATTCCAACTCTTACCTGGAATCAGCTGCTAACCCGTTTTATCACTCGTTCCTCAAAAGATGAGTCTTCTTTAAGCTCTTTTCATCTAACTCGTAAAATATGAAAAGATTGTCGAGTTTTGGCCTTCCAGCTCGTTAAAGCGACCGAAAATGCTATCCCTCCTCTAGATTTTAATCTTTTTGGACCTGAGGGATTATTGCACAAAAAGATCGAGCGCTTGTTTTGTTCGGCTCGTTAAAACTATCGAAAATTCATCCCTTCTGTATTGTTTTATACTTTTTCGGACTTAAGGGATTAGATGACGAAAAAGGACTTTCGGAGTTGACTTTACGTACCTTTTTAGACTCTCTAAAAATGAAAAGGACCGAGTTATCTTTGTCATTAGACTCGTTAAAAACATTAAATAGCAACAAACTTGTCTTTAGGCGAGAACGAGTTTCACTATCGCTAGGCTCGTTAAAACATAGCGATGGGTTTGCCCGAAGGGCAAATTATAGAACAAGCATATGTTATCCTCATCAAGCTTGACAAAAATAAAGAGGTACTGGTCAGCAATGACTGGGGAAAAATTGGGAAGAAACTCAAAGAACTTTATTGGTAGCAAGTCGTTCTTGAACATGACACTTCCACTCCGTGCCAGAGTCGGGTTGGGTTGTTTCATTCACCGGTCACATCACCATGGTCTCGCCATACCATCCACCTTTGGGGTAAATGCTACCAATCCATCACACAAGTGTCACCGATATGTTCAAGAGAAGTCATCCAGAGAAGTCAACCGTGTCCCATCCACTACCATACATTATCGTTCATTCTTTCATGACCGCCACCCTGAACCATATATCGTCAGATCGTTTTCACCTCCATCAAAATCATTTGCTTCGTTCCGTGTCACTGATGTGGGATACATTAAGGCCCTCATTTGACAGATCACTTCTTGTCGACATCAGCTCATTATCCAAGAAGTCGATCTAGGAACAACCCCTTCAGTACTTTGAAGCTTGCATGCCTCAATGGCAAGTTTCTCACTTCCGGTGACAGGTATACATCAATGACCTTCGATCGAAATATTTTGCGTGGTGTTCGACGACAAGTCCTTTATTCACACCACGTGAATTGTACTGCAGTACCTTTAGGGTCATTATCATTATCGATGATTCCTCTCGCGCTTGTTAACGGTTTACCTTATTGACCGGTAATCAAGCGATGTCTTTCCATGTTCGACTTCAGAACATTTCTCACATGGATCGACTTGTACTTAGAGTGAAGATCGAACGATTTTGAAGACCCCGGATCTAGTTTCATCCATCCGGGCTGCGATATATATTCAGGAAAAATAAAGACATTGACATGTACAGCATTGCAGCACAGACAATCATCCTACCAAAGGATGATGATTTCAGCAGGATCATCAGTCTATCATCAGACAATTGTCTGTCCTATGTACACAAAAATGAATTTATAAAGCTGAGCATGGGAATGCCCGCCTCAGCTAGATCATGAAAACAGTATGAAAAATAATGTATTGTATTGTATCTTATTACAGGTCTCCTCCCAGCATTGAATGAACTTCGGATCCTCTTAATAAAGAATTTCACCCGATAAACGGCCTCATACTTTAGGGGGCAACTGTTATAGACATTTTTGTGCCTTACAGCTATAAGCATGAAATGTCCATAATTCAAGGGATCCAAAGTCCCTAATGATGTTGTTACAACTCTTAAAGGAACAAGGTCAACCAATGACAGCTTCCCCCAGAAGTTCTCCACCAAAAACCACTCAGAAACAGTCAATTCAGGATCAATTCAGAGGCTCCACTAGCTGCCTGCGTTGAAATGCAAAGTCTACACTGGCTAGGTGCACTGCAACGCAGGTGGAAGCACTACGAGGGTGCGCTGAGCGGGAAATGACAAATGGCAAGCTCATTCAACAAGGTGGAAAGACCCTGGAAGCTTCCAGAATCTTCTCCAATGACACTTGCCTCAATGAATTCGACTAGTGATGAGTAAGAGGTTCTCAACCTCCAAGTGGAAGCAAGAACTGACAGAGAGAAGCCACAAGTCAAAACATAAGCTGACTCATCCTCTCTGCTTACATCTATATATGGATCTCTCACCCAGAGGTTCAGGAGGCTGGAATTTTGTACTTTGCAGAGAATTGTTGTTGGTTTGAGATTGAGATTAGCACATTGGGTGATTTATGCTTTGTTGGAGGAGAGGAAGGGATTCCTTTGCTGGGAGGTAGATGCTAGATCGGAACTCACTTGGTTGTATCTCCTCTTGGACTTTCTTATTTCATCAATAAACTATTTGAGTTTCTCCTACATGTTGTGTACCAATGATGTTTTGTTATGCTTACATGTTTAGCTTAATATGATCTTGAGCTTTTTATGAATGTATATCTGTATCTTCGTGTAGTTTCTCTCTATTCTGATCTTGCAGGAATTCGGTGAAGCTGGGCCAACGAAGGAGCAAGAAGCTGGGAGCTACTGAAGAGAGGAGTGATTTGGATCGACAAACTAGCGGAAGATACAGGTTAGTTAGATCCTTCTTCCTCACTTACATTTCATAAAGAAGAATACTCAAATAAGTTTACCTGTTTGTTGCTAAGGCACTATCACCTCTTAGAGTGGGATAGGGGCATTCCGAATTGGATACTTTTCCCAACAACACAGCTACGTGTCGTGTTCTCTGGCTAGGGCTGCCTAAATCCTTAGCGACAGTAGCAACACATTTTCTCTTAATTGATGTTGAGTTTTAATAAAATAAAATTGAAGTAAAATTTTTCATGGTATCTTTAATAATGTTGAGTTATAGAGTAGAGTTTTAATTAATACGTTTTAATAAAAAAAATAGATTAATTTGAGTCGGAAAATGAAAAAAAATAAAAATATGATTTTATAATAAATATTTAGAATAAGATAAAGTTATTATAAATATTTCTTTTGGAAATTTGATATAATAGAATTTTGTTTATAATTTGTAAAATATCAAGTTTCTACTTGTTTTTTTTTCAAAATTTATTATCATTTTATCATATATAAATTTTCATTGTGATGCAACTTCAATAATTCTTGAAATTTATGTTAGTTTTATATTAAAATTTGTGAGAGGATATTATATTTCCACGTCACATATGTTTTATACCAAGTGTTTCAATCCATCACATTAAATTGTTGCAAATGGTAGTCTTGGATCCCATGTGTCATACTCTCACAAAAGTTGAGCCATATGTAATATTGTGGTGGCAGATTGGGTAGTTGGTTGGTCAACTTATGTGAGGATAACAAGTTAGGTAGTTGTTTCTATCTTATTATCCATGCCCAACGTTATAATTTATTCAAAAATAGGTTGACCCTTCAATTAAATTCATGTTGACCAAAAATTTGTGAAATACATATAAAGTGGACATTAGAACTTATAAATAATTTATTTTTTACAATTATTAAATTAAATTTATTTAATTTTTGATTGCTGCAAAAGAGAGGGACTCTTATTTAGTAATCATTACTCCAGACTCCTCATTAAATAATGACAACTCATTTGCACCATGTAGAAAATGATAAGTGACATGAAATGTTGTTGTAAAGCCGTAGTCTAACTAGCCGGAGGAATTGCTCGGAAATTTATGGAAATTCCGGTCACATTTAGAGAAAATCCGGAAAGGATATTTGTAAGCGCAAGTTATAGTTGTTAAACTTCAAATTTTAGGTGTCCTAGACATTTTTGATGGTGCTGAATCCATTTCCACCATCAAAAACATGATTCAAACAATACCTCTACAAGATCTTTTAAAAAAAAAATTTGCCTGGATTCCAACCACTTTTGGCCATCCGGGCAATTCCTCTGCCTCGGTAGACGACTCCTATTGTAAATATTTTTTATAACTATTTACAAACAAATAAATATATCTTTCAATAACTACCTATTTAAATATGCATAAAATTTATATACATTAGACTTTAGTGCTTCTTATTATGAACTTAATCTTTAGTACAATTAAAAAAAGTTATACAAAATATAAAAATTCTAATAAAGTATTTATTGAGTCTGCAATGTGTGAAATCATCTCATCGACTACGAGGCACTTAATTTTCCTTATCATCATTTGAACATATGGTTACTGCGAATCATGTTACCAACATCGAGATGGATTTCAGACTTTTGAGGTAATCAATTCGCTAATTAAATGCTCTTAGGTGGCTCTATTCTCCATTGCGGTGTTAATATATTATCCATTGTTGCATTTTAATATTGTCCATTTGTCATTAATATATTCTAGCTGTGATAGCATACATTAGTCTAATCGCAAAGGTGGAAAGATGGATTTCAGTGTTTGGAGGTAATCAATTCACTAAATAAATGCTCTTTGGTGGCTCTATTCTCCATCGCGGTGTTAATATATTATCCATTATAGCATTTTAATATTGTCCATTTGTCATTAATATATTCTAGCAGTGATAGCATACATTAGTCTAATCGCAAAGGTGGAATACTGGAATAATGATAGCCATACGATAGTCTTATGGTGATGACTACAATACAGATAGTCCATCTCCATGTCATTACATTATCTTTATTATGAATCAGGTTCAGAGCATCGAGATGGATTTCAGATGCAACTTGTCTTTTTGGGTAATTCGTGATTAAATTCATTTCAGATTTTATACTCTTCCACTTTTCCTTAATGGAAATCACTAGAAGAACAGAGGTAGCAGGAACCTATCACTAAAGAACTCATGTAGTAGGTAGCAGAGGTAACGGAACTGACATTGAGTGATATCACCAGAAAATAGAGGTAGCAGGAACTAGAAAGAATATTTGTAGCATCTGTGCAACTAATTGAAGGCATGGCTTGCTACAGTATTTGTACTTTTGTTTTCTCTCTGGTTTTCTTTTGTTTCCTCTCTAGTTTTCTTTTGTTCAGTTTTCTCATTGTAACTTTCTTTCCTCTGTGTTGTTGTGTCCGTTGTTCACTTTTCTCTAGTTTTCTTTTGTTTCCTCTTTGGTTTTATTCTATTCATTTTTCTCATTGTAACTTTCTTTCCTCTGTGTTGTTGTGTATGTTGTTCACTTATAGAGTGGATAACTCACTCCCACTACTAGTGCTGTAGAATGCACACATTACTTATATGTAATTAGACATTAGGGCTGTGAAATACACATTGGTTATCTGCAATTAGGGTTTTTTCTCGAGTGTGATTTTAACCATCTACTATTTCACATTGCTGATGAAAGAGCCAAATGGTATTCCAAATCATTTTCAGTCGGTGATCACTGAATCTAGGTTGGGCTCAGATATTTTGGTGAAACTCTAAAATTTCCTAAACATTATTGAAATGTACTTTAAATTCCTCAAATTCCACTCTGAAACTTTAAGTTGTGATAAACAATGTGGAATTGGTTGGGCTCAGATATTTTGGCGGAATTCTAAAATTTCTCGAATGCCATTGAACTTTCCTTTAAACTTCTCAAATCTCTCTCTGAAATTTTAAGTTGAGATAAACAATGTGGAAATGGAAGTCACCGTTGTTCGAATCTGGGCTCAAACATTTTCCTAAAATTTTTGCAACGCCATTGAACCCTCCATGTTAACATCGAACCAAGCTACTTTTATTCTCATTGAGTTTTAAAATTTCTCTAAAATCTGAACTAAACAATGTTGGAGATATGAGTATATGTCTAGGCAGTATTGCTGGTTATCATGTTATCACACAGTAAATAAAGTATAATACCAGATGATAAATACCCACTATGATAGTTTGTTGACTTAGGGATTTGATGTCATTACAGTTCACTGTCTAACCCTAAATATCAACCTTTAGTGAGAAAACAGATCATGTTCTCAATTATTTCTTTTGGTAAGTGGAAATGCTTGTTTTAGATGCATGGGGAGATGGGAACTAGAACTTCGTATTATGGCGGTATAGCCCACGTTAATGTGGGGACTGCCAAATTTGACCAATTTATACACACAATCAGCTCTCTATGCTGAAGTAGGGTGTGAACCCTTATTTATGTTTGTGGGGATGTATCAATTTCTGGATGATTGTGGGGATTTTATTTTCTCTTTTTTTTTGGTAAATTATACATATAGAGTTCTTTGAGACATGCTCTGTTGATTTTCTTCAACTTAATTGCCATGTTCGAGTCTTGAGGGGTAGCTATTTCAATAGAATTGCCTAAGTCATGCTCTTGGCCTCATCCCCTTGAAACTAATGCATGGCAATGGGTGTCTGTCTCTCTATCTCACTCTCACTCACTCACTCATTTGACTCTCGAGGAGTGTCTATTTCAGTAGAATTGCCTCTCATCCCCTTTGAAACTCATACCTAACGGGTGGGGAAGACCACAATGATAATGTAACATGGTGGACAGTTAACATTATCTCGATATTATGTTGCCTTTTGTCTATCTGTTAGGTCTGTTATGTTTTTCAACGTTGTCACCACCTTTCTAAAAATGGAGAAACTATAGGAGATAAATATGGAAAAATCGAAAATACTATTTATGTCCAAAGAATGGTTCCATAACACCTTTTAAGTTTGTTCTCCCAAAGGTTCCACCGAAAAAGAAAGGTGCAGAGGGGATTCACTCAAGGATTTCAGAGATGTTTTGGTTATTTTTGTCTCAATTAGATACCATCATCAGAAAAGTATCATCAAAGAAAATAAATTTTCTAAAATTTTCATTCTAATTTTAAGTTATAGTGTTTAAGGCACACAGTGTTCAAGTGTTCGCCATTGCCCAATGACTCTGTTAAAGAAATTGACCCGTTAAATCATAAATGGTGTCACTGGAAAAAGGATTTAAGTGGTATTTCTCTCCCACTAAACTAACAGTACTAGATTTTTTGACTTCTCCTTTTGTTTCATTCTTGATAATGTCAAATAAGATTGTGCTATGTTGTATGCATAGTTGCAGATTAAGGAACTAAGTGATACTACTTCAATTAAAGATGTTGCTAGCCAATTGCTTGCCACTTGAGAAATATCACTTGAAAACACTCACTCTTCATTCAATAATAGATCAATAAGTCACCACAATATCATGTACCTCTAGTTAATTTATGTGATTAGAGTGTTTTCATCTCATGAAACAGTGCTTAGGAACTAGTGACCTTTAAGTACATGTAAGCACAGGTAATGAAAGACCACTAACAATAGTTCAAATAAGAAACAAATTGATTGTAGATATAATGAAAATGGATTTAAAATAGGGAGAAGCTGAGGGTTAGTATCAACACATGCAATGCAATCAATCATTAGAGGCTACCTTTTAAGTTGTCAAATGCGAGGTATAAGAGACAAGTAGAAAATTTTAGAAGTGTAAAGAATGCACCAGCTAGATAAGCCTACTCCATCTTACAAATTAGCCTGGGTCAATCAACTGTGACTAAATTTAGATTAGTGAAAGAATTAGTAAGCTAGTAGATTAGTTTTCCCTTTTAAATCAGGAGATAGAGAATGCCAAGGGACCAAAATCCGAAGCTTCCCAAAAGAAATATTCGCTTTTGTTAATGAAGTTACAATTGAAGAATCCTCTTAGACAGAAAGAAGTTTCTTCTTCTTTAAGAAGATTTATAATGTAATGAAGTTACAAATGAAGAAGCCTCTTAGACAGAAAGAAGGTTCTTCTTCTTTAAGAAGATTTACAATGACCATGACAAAGATCTCCCTGGGAAGAAAAATTGATTCAACTGTAATCTGATCTCAAAATATTTCAAGAAATTCAATGGATCAACCTTCAATTACTCTCAGCCTTTAGCAATGACTATTATATTCTAGAATGCTTACATCCTATGTGAGAAAGAGGCCTTTGAGGGTCACAAAAAATAGGGAGAGTGGACCTTCCACGAGGAAGTTTTCAGCTTATGTAGAACACAAATGATATGAAAAAATGATGCAAGGATTTATGCATAAAATCAATACGAGTTAGTTGATAATGTTGACAGTGAAATTGAGGTCTCTTCAAAGCCAAATCAGATGACCAACAAGAAATGACACAAACACTACAAAGAACTAATCCAAACCCTTTATAGCCACTCCAGAAAATGATCACAAATTTTTAGTTAAATCTTATTCCGATTCAGGGGTAATTTTTTCTTAAGTTTTTTATGCTTCATATTCTCTAGAATCAATTTAAACCCTTTTTCAAGTCACGCCTTTTTCATCAGAGAAGGAAAATATAAATGGAGATCATAGCTTTGAGAGGAATAACTCAAAATTAGACAGATATAAGACTCATGGTTACCCTACGAGGTGGGATTGGGTGGGTAAAGAAACATTCTGAAAGTTTGCCAATCCATAAGACTACTTTGAGAAAAATGCAAGCTTAATCAAAAGAATGAATTTAACGAAATCAAGCACAAAGAACCTCAGCTATCAATGTACGTAGGACAACAATTTATGAAGATTTGATATCATATAGTACCATGCCAAAGTCATATTCAAGTTTTCCACAACTATCTTCAATTGGCATACTTGAATTTTTTAGCATTTTAATAATAGCAAGTAATCATTTATCTATCATATTCTTCATGTGGAAATACTGCTCTTGAGAAGCCTTATCAAGGAGTGGAATCAAACATTGATGTTTCTCACACTCTTGGAATTACCACAGTTACTAGTTTTTTATTCTTGATATTGAAACCATCAAGCATGTTGAAAATGAGCATCTCCAGAATAACTCGAGCATGCATACAACATAACACAACCTTATTTGACATTATCAAGAATGGAACAAAAGGAGAAGTCAAAAAATCTAGTATTGTAAGTTTAGTGGGACAGAAATACCACTTAAATACTTTTTCCAGTGCCACCGTTTATGATTTAATGGGTCAGTTTCTTTAACGGAGTCATTGGGCAATGGCGAACACTTGAAGATTGTGTGCCTTAAACACTATAACTTAAAATTAAAATGAAAATTTTAGATAATTTATTTTCTTTGATGATACTTTTCTAATGATGGCATCTAATTGAGACAAAAATAACCAAAACATCTCTGAAATCCTTAAGTGAATCTCCTCTGCAACTCTCAATATCAGTGGAACCTTTGCGAGAACAAAATTAAAAGGTGTTATGGAACCATTCTTTGGACATAAATTGTATTTTCAATTTTTACCATCTTTATCTCCTGTCAATTACTACCAATGCAACAACTTTTCAAGTCAAACATACAATATAGTGTCATTTGAAATAGATGCATTTCACACCCATAACACACCTTTGTCAATAGATGGACATACCAATAGAAGCAATGTACATTGTCAAATTCTTCCAATAGAAACAACATCATTGCACACGCAACGTGGACCTATGTCAAAAAACGCACATGTGCATGAAGACAAATTTCAATATGGTATTTTGCCAATGACAGAAGATAGAAATAATAGGTTCAATGTTGTATATTGAAACAACTATCATGATTACGAACAAAAAAATATAAAGATTTATGCAAACAAAAATCACAAAATAAACATAATTGCTTATCCAATAAAAACCCTATAACAATTTACCTAGCCAACATAGATGACACACCTGAGCAAAAATTTCCAATATGTAAACAATTACAGTTTCACAAGAATATGAAGAGGATTGCAAAAGACTTTGAACAAATATATGTAAATTTATCTAAAAAACATAGAAATATGCCCAGGAAAGTAATTTGCAAGGTTTGCAAAACAACACTTCGAAATGGAAAATTGCCACAATTTGTTGTACCTGAGAACATTAGGCAAAACAAACCATTTCCAATTGTAGCCACACTCTCAGAACTTGAAGAACGTCTTGTAGCATTAAGAATTACATTTGCACAAATAAGACAATGGGGCCACAAACAATCACAAATGGGTTTAAAAGGATCGATCATCAATGTTCCTGTCCAAACATACATTGTTCAAACTGCACTTCCATAATCTATGGAAAACACAACAATAGTTGTTGTTGCATTGAAAAGATGATTGGAATATAAAAATGCGTTTCAAACGGGAAAATTCCGTGTGCATATTGTCAATGTGACAGCATTGAAGGAACTATGTTCTCTGTTGTCACTCCAAAACTTTCTCTAGAAGTTATTAAAGAAAGAAATGTTTAGAGGTAACCACAAACCTACTTTGGAGATTAGGATCTGGCCTGCCTAGTTCTCAAAGAGGTCTCTCTCTTTATGATTTAACTTTGTTTTAGTTAATTGATTTTAGGCTAGTTATTGTTGGACTTGGGTTTCGATTTGAATCTGGTTGGTCGGATCACTTACTTAGATGAAAAGAGGGTTGCTTTTACCATTGGGCTATGGGGTCAAATGCCAGACAAACAGGATTGGATCAAGTTCTAAAAAATGTCTACAGAGAAAGATAGAGGAGTTACTACAGATCTCAAAGGCTAGATAGTGAAATGGTTTCCAATCAGATCTAGGGATCAACTAAGGTTCCTTAGACCAGATTAAGAAGAGAAATGCAAGAGGTCAACCAGGATGGGAAAGCAATTAAGGGTCCTCAAATCCGGATATCGGAGGAAAAAATAAAAATGATTAATTGTACAAAACAGAGTCTACTTAAACAAATTTTGAGTTAAATTTCCAGTTAATTCATTCAAATTTGGATAACATTTAATTTTATGAAACACATAAGAAAGTAACAAAATGAGACAAAGAAGATACTTTACTGTAATAGCTCATCTCATGAATCCTGTAATGCAATATTTTTATTACTTGCTCCAGCCTGTTGAATTAAAAAGCGGTACAATAACCCTTAGGTTTAAGATCAAAATAACTCTACAAATGTATAGCAATCCACACTCAATACTTCAAATTATGAAGTATTTATACAAAAATATTTTACAGCATATCCCAAACTATCTTGGGAACTAATCTAGGAGAAAGAAAAATCTTCATGCAAGAAGATAGGGACAGTTATTAAACTGATGCTTGTTGTCCCTACTTATTAGGTTGTGCTAGCTTTAATCTTTGATATTTTGCCTTTTAATCTACTTTGTTGTTTGGTCTTCATGTTGGATGCTCTATTTACTCTGGCCTTTCATCTGATACACTTTGACGTGGCTGACTTGTCAATATCCTTTTACTGTGCCCATTTACTTTTACTGTACATTTTACATTTTTGCCGATGTAGTTGGTGTAGATGTTGGCAGTGAAGTGTTGTGGAAGCTAAGGATGTTGCCAAAGTAGAAGGTATAGCAATGGTAACTGTTGGTATAACAGTTGGAGGGGCATCATCAAGACTAGATTGCTTTAGCTGAATCAAGCTATCTAATTCTTTCTTCATCTCCTTTAACTGATCATTCAATTGTAGCACTAGTTCCATCATCTCTTCATGATTAGTTTGGCTCTCTAGGACCTCCTTTGTTTGTGGGTGTTGTAAATGAGGCAGCTTAAGTTTTTTCTTGAGGGCTGATATATCCTCATCCTTCTTTTTTATCAATTTCTCAGTAGCCTTAATATCACTTGGATCATGGCCCAGTTCAATGACCAAGTCCTCCAATGATTTTATCCTGTGGTCTTTGGCCTGTGAGGATGCCTTCTCCAATTTATACTGGGTTGTTACATTATCTAGTGAGTCCTGTAACATGTGTGTTAGCCGAGGTCTTTGGTTGTTGAACACTGGGCTGCAAAAATGATACCTACATCTTTCCTGCTTTGATGTCAAAGGTTGAAATCAACCTACTCTGGTTGGTTAGTGTATGTTTGAAGTATTGGGCATATGTCTCTGCCTTCAACTTCTCATTCCTCATCTTTATTTCTTTGTACCGATCTTTGATGTCCTTTTCTCTGTCAACTGGCCTAGAAAAGGAAGAAACCTCAACACTTTGTCGTCTCTCAATCATTTGAGTGTTGGAGGTTGATGGATGTTGTGTTTCACCTAATGCAGTTGTGTCTTTGCTTCTCTACCCCATTGTTTCAGTGTCAGTTATTTCCACTGATTCATTGTTCTCCTCCTGTTCAGACACAGGATTCAACTTGGGCCTTTTTCTAAGCTCAAACAACTCATTTGTAGTCTCCATGGTAGAACTTGATGCCTCTTCCCTATTCCTCTTTGGATTCTTCTCATCATTGGCTGGGGTATTTAATATAAGATGAATATTGATAGGTTCCCCTAGTTCTGTAACATGTAGGAAAGAACTATGGTCATATTTCTTTTCTAGATCAATGAGTGTGTTCTCTACATCCAAAATTGTGATATCCATATCAATAAATGTGTTTTCAAACCACTAATATTGGTTGGAAAACTGTTCAATTTCAGGTCTTGGGTGGTGGATGTAATGTCCCAATTTGACCCTAAGTCTTAGCTTGTTTATGACCCCATGAGGGTCATACTACCACATGAAGCTATTGCTAAATTTCATCTGTTGTAGTATCTTGTCAACATATTGTCCAGCCTCCGTGTTATTTAAAATGAATGGGCCCAATTGGTTTTTCATCTTAAACTGGGTCTTCTTCCTAGTAGATAGGAAGTGGACCTCATCAGAGTTGATGATTTTTATAAAATACTCAAGCGCAAATATCTTCATAGGGAGGTATTTCGACAACTTATAAGGGGCTTGTTGGTAACCATAAACCCTTATCTTAGTGTGGTTCTGGTACAGGTACCATTCTCCCACCTTGCAGTTCTTAGCCAACTGTTGGCTGATTCTAGGTTGAGTGTTACAGGTCAGCATGTTCATGACTGGGTATACAAATGAATCTATGAAATATTTATATGTAAATGTTGTGGAGTATTTCTAGATCAAGGGTGTCAAGAAGACTACTAATATTTCTTTTCCCTTGGTATCCAGCTTATGGATGCTTATGGGGAACTTATCTGCTTGGTAATGCAAAAACACGTGAAATAACACTTAAGAGTATTTGAAAACTCTTTCAGTGTGCAATCTTGTGAATTGTTCATGCATCATGTCTACAATGAATTGAGCATAATTGTACATGATAGTAGGAGGCTTGCCTGGGGTGAAGATGGATAGGAAGGCCAGGATAACCTCATCCACATGCTCATCTGTGGTGTATGCTAAGATGCGTGAGAACATGGTGATTATATGTCTGTCTGTGTCTAAAAAAATGGTAGCAGCATAAGGTGGAGTATCTGTAGGAGTATGGCGGTCTCCAATGAAGAAATTTTGGAAGATTTGCCTTATCTTAACCATGTCTAGGGCAGGGAAAATTTTAAGAACCCCCCCTAAATTTATAAATATAATAAATGGGCGAATCTCCATGGTATATAGGAAAAATGGAAGGCAATTTTATCAATAATTTAATATGTATATATAAATTTTTGGCGAATCTCTCACCAGGCATGGCGAATATTTTACTCAATTATAAAATCTTGTAAGATCTTGGCGAGTCTTTCACTAAATAATAAAACTTTGTAAAGTCCTAGTGAATCTTAGCATAGGCTACATGCTGGTTTAATTCCCCCATTTAAATAGGCTACATTCCAGGTGAATACCATGGGTCAATACCATGTTCCATTTTGGTGAATACCATGGGTCAATACCATGTTCCATTTTGGTGAATACCATGGGTCAATACCATGTGCCATTTTTATTTTCATTAATTCTAATATTAGGGTTAATAATGGTTTTTTGCATGGTATTAATAACAATCTAGTCCATGGTATTTGTGTCTAGTCAATTTAATGTCTTAAATTGCTCTACATAAATTATCAATCCGGGTATCGTAAACTGATGAAGTGTGGTGCACTATATGTGCTTAGTTAACCTTTCTCTTACTTCGTTGTTTTATAGTTTATGTTTGTTTTTGGGGTTTTGTTCTTGTTGGTTTTCTAAAGTGTTTAATGCAAATGGAAATCGTATTCTAAGGTCTTAAGAATACTTTTAAAGGACAAGTATGGATAAAGATTTCAAGACAAGGCCTATGTCCCTAATGGTAACTTCCAAAACTTAGCACTTCAAAAGAACTTAAAACATGTTATTGATGGAGTTAGTATTTAAACAAAAGTGTAAATATACAACTAGTTCAATCAAAATAAAATGCAATAATCAAATAATGAGAGAATGACTATGAGACCCAGTATCCTTGCTGGTTCAGCAAAAGGATAAGATGATTCTATCACGTCATTAATTCATTAAAAGGCTATGTGCATCACTAATCTACAATCAACTTGAAAGCAATTTATGTACAGCTAATATACATGGTGAAATAAAATGCAAAAATAAAATGACAACTATACAAGGCAGGGGCCCCCTACCACCTATGAAATCAAATGCTTAAAGGAAAATAAAGACATCAAATAAAGGACTAATGACATCGGCCAAGTATCTCTGCTGCTGATTTAAAATGAAAATGAAATGTGAAATCTAAGTGACACTACATAAAGGAGACAAATCACACTACTTTAACCTTTTCTTAACCTTTTTGCCTTTCAGCTAGATTTATCATGTGAGAACAATTATGAACAAGTCAGCAATGTGAGTCTTAAAGCAAACTAAACCAAGCTGTACTAAGTGATATTTTGGCTCCAATAAAGTTATTTGATTATGGAAAAAGAACCATCAATAGATGAACAACTTGATATCTAAGAGCAAAAGTAAAGTGCAAGTTAAAGAAATGATACTAATGAAAATCAAACTACAGAAAAATAAAGGTCAGCAACATAGACAAGATGATCACACATGCCACTAGTCATGAAATCAAAGCAAAATTAAACACACTTGCATGAATTAAAATTGCATGAATGAAAAATCTAATCTACCTTACATTCTACAAAGCAATATTTACAAAATGAAATCTACTCTACCTTACATCCTAATATGCTCCATGACATCTACTTCACATCTCCTTCCATGTTGAGAACATCAAAGCTTTATTCAATTTTTTCAAAAGTACAAAGTACAAAAGCTTTCAAAAGCCATCAAGGAAGAACTACAAACTTGAGAACTAGAAACTAAAAGACTAAAAAGGACTAACAAATGAAGGAGAGATCTCTCCTATTTATACAAAAAGATGAGAGCCATCTCATTAATGAGAGTCCATGAATCTCTCCCTCTACCTCTAGAGTCCTAATCAAAATAGGAACTGATAAGACACATGTCTTTTTAGAGTTACAATACAATTAGGAGATGTGACACATATCCTCATGATCCCATGATTCTTTCCAACCAAATTCGAATTTGGCCTTAGAGTGCCACATAAGGGTCTTCTAGAAGTCTCCTTTCAACCTACACATGTCAACAACCTCAACCCATTTGTTAGGTATAAGCATATGCACATTATTTTCTAATGTTTAACCACAAATTCACTTAAAAAGGCTTAGAAATAATAAAGATTGGAAAAACATAAAGGTGGCCCAATGATAATGAAAGTGGGATGAATGTGGTGACATAGTAGTGAAATGGAGGTGATATAATGGACATAACAGTGAAAGTGTAATGGAAATGAATGACATTTTCAAGACTCAACAATTTGTCCCATAGTATTTTGGCCATAGGTTTCACCTAAATATAACCAATTTTTTGAGTGTTCGTAAATATAAGGTGACTTATGGAGTAAATATAAAAAAATGTTTTATTTGTTTACCATACCTCTCATTTATTTATATTTTTATTAATTTACCATACCTCTTTTACAAATATGGTATTTGGCCCATAGGATTCACTTAAATAAAACCTCTTCCTTGAGCCTTCATAAATAGAACGAGGGTTATGGACTAAATATAAAAAGAGGTTTTATTTATTTACGATACGTCTAGTTTATTTATATTTTTATTTATTTACCATACCTTTTGAGTAAGTATAAAAAGACGGTTTATTTATTTGCCATACCTCCACTTTACTTATATTTTTATTTGTTTACACCCTTACATGTATATAAGGTGACTTATTGAGTAAATATAAAAAATGTTATATTTATTTACCATACCTCTCATTTATTTATATTTTTATTAATTTACCATACCTCTTTTATAAATATGGTATTTGGCCCATAGGATTCACTTAAATAAAACCTATTCTTGAAAATGGGCGAATGGATTCACTTAAATAAAACCTATTCTTGAAAATGGGCGAATGGAAGGTTGTAAGTCCTAATTTCAAGGGCTAAATTTACCTTTTTTACCCTCTCCCTTAAAATAAGGTGGGTTATTTGAGGTGATTTGTAAAAATGTACTATGATACAAAATATTCGCCCACTAAAAATTTAAAACCCCTTAATTTCGCCCCTAAAATTATCCTTGGTCTAGGGTGATATATAGGTCCAATAGGTATCCAATGGATAGAGGGGGGATATGTTTTACTTGAAGCATTTGGTTGATGGACTATGGTGTAATGGTGAATAAGAGCTGCTAGTTTGGAGCAACAATAGCTCTTTGGCTAGGGATATAACAAGCATGACCAAAATGAATGATATCAGGGAATGGGTGAACTTCTGGGAATAGGTATTTGGGTGATTTGGATTCCCAAAGGTGGATGTCATCAGCATGGTTAAGGAATATGTCCTTACTCCAGCAGTGGAGCTTCAGAAGGTAGTGTTATAGACATTTTTGTGCCTTACAGCATTGAGCATGAAATGTCCATAATCTAAGGGATCCAAAGTCCCTAAACATGTTGTTCCTACCCCTAGAGGAACAAGGCAAACCAACCACAGCAATTCACAGAAGTTCTCCACCTGAAAACACTCAAAAACAAGCCAATTATGGATCATGTCAACTGCTCCACTGAGCATCTGCACTGAATGTCAACTGCTCCACTGTCTACCTGCGTTGAATGTCAACTCCAACAAAGGATACCTGCGCTGAGCGTAATTGGACAAGTGGCAGGCTCATTCCTCAAGGTGTCAATGCCCAGGAAGCTTCCAAAATGACACTTGCATCAAGGAATTCGACTGGTGATGAGTAAGAGGTTCCAAATCTCCAAGTGGAAGCAAGAACCTCCAAGTGGACTCAAGAACTGAGAGAGGGAGAGGACACTAGTCAGATCTCAAGCTGACTCATCCTCTCTCCAAAACATCTATATATAGATCTCCCCTCCATGAGATCTAGAGGCTGGAATTTTGTTATTGCAAAGAATTGTTGTTGGTTTGAGACTGGAGACATTGGGTGCTTAATGCTTTGAAGGGAGCTGAAGAAGGAATTCCATTATGCTAGGAAGGAGATGTTGGATTGGGGCCTTATGGGTTGTATCTCTTCCTGAACCCTGTTACTTATCAATAAAGCTATCTTGGTTTGCTCCTATATGCTGGTGTATTTGTATGATTGCATTAGTGTATTTGATTTACTTCTAATCCTGAATCATTTATGAATATGCATATTTGCCTTTGTGTTGTGTTCTTCTCTTGTCGCAAGTAGCTGTTCTCTTGTCACAGGTAGATGTTCTCTTGTGATCTCGTGGGATTCAAGTAGTTGTTCTCTTGAAGCAAGCGAGGAGGCAAGTAGCTGTGGACACCCAAAGAGAAGAGGATCTAGATCGAGGGACAACCGGAAGACAACGGTAAGTCTACCGATCTCCCCTCTTTCACATTTCATAAAGGAAGAAATCATAATAGCAGTATTCGTTTGTTGCTAAGGCGTTGTCACACCTTAGGTGGATAGGATCGTCCTGCATAGGCATTTTTCCCCACAACAAATTGGCGACTCCGCTGGGGAAAAATTGTTTGTTCATTTCATTTGTGTTTCAGTCATTTGTTTATTTCATAGACTTGACAGTAACTATTGAACTACATCTTTCTCGGATGCGAAGTAGAAAGTTGCTGTTTTGATCCAGTTACTGGACTTGTCTATGATTTAAACTAGATCCACAAATTATTTGATGATCCTTGTGATAGTCTTTAGTACCCTCTCAAAGCACCCCTCTGTTTATACCTTGCTTGTGTTTCTGATTTGGCCTGAAACAGTTGATTTTTGAGCATTTTATGACCCAGAACCCAAAGGAAACGAGAGTTTCTCCTTCAGCGCAGGCACTGTGAAGGCAGTCTGCATTTCAACACAGGTCCTGTGAAGGCTACCTGTGCTGAATGTCAACTCCACAGTGTTAGACTTGCGCTGAACCAGTTTAGCCTTGTGCAGCTGGGGTTCTCTGTCCTCTGTTGCCCTGTTTTGATCTCTGTTTTTTGCAGCCTTTAACCAGCATAGGTACCAGTCAGATAACCCTTTTCTTTGCTTAGATTCTGCCTCCTTTTGTACAAAAATATTGTGAATGTTTTTATGTGTTTGTGGCGTCATTTACAATCTTCCTTTGCATGAGTAAAGTAGTCATCCTGTAGCCTTTGATTCAGATCTGATTGATTGTGGTCTTAGAAGAGAGTTCATTGGCTGTTTGCAGATTGATTATAGATTTACTTTTGCTTATTGGTTTGAATTTGTCTCTTTTGAAGTGTCAAAACAAGTCTTTATTTCGAAAATTGCAAAGTGATTGTAATCTCTTCTACCCTTGTGGATTTCGAAGAAAGTGAACTTGTTTGTATTGATCATTTTAAAAGCAAATTCAAAATTGTACAAAAAGATTTCTTTGTAGGCATTTATACTAAGAAAGTGGAAAACAAACACCTGCATTGTGCATTTTTCATTTGATAGTTTGCATGTTGGATTTAGGGAAAGTGCATTAGAGTGTGCTGGTTGCTCTTTGAGAAAAGATAGTGTTTTTCTTTTCCCTTAGTAGCTAAGATTTTCAAAGTTGAAAAGATAATAAAGCTTGCTTATCATCTTAGACTGCATTTAGGAAGTTGTATCATACATCTCGTGGTGAACCTTGAAAGGCAAACTTTAAAAATATCAACCTAAAATAAACTGAATGAACCTAACAACGCTTTGTAACATAACGCACAACATAGAGGTCTAGGCTAGAGACGTGTTCCGGCGTCGTTAAGCCTAGTGACTGTCGATCTCGAAGAAGGTGGGTGATTCCTCCTGAGAGACGGTAGCGCTAGTACGGATTGTGCTCCCACGTACCGTCGCGTATATATTGGGAGACCCCTATAGGCATATATCTTTTATCCTTAGGAAGCCGTGTTGGCCGCCCTACTGATCGCAATGCAGTGAACACAGCATTCACGAAGATCGACCGCCCGTACCCTAAAAAGTATTCTACGGTTTTGCGAAAAGTTTGGCACACCCTCTGCCTAGAACTCCAGAGCAGTTTCTTTTGGCCTTTTTCAGACTCTATAACAGAAAAAGTCCATCCGAGAATTTGTCACTTCGGACTCGTTAAAACATCGAAGGAGACTAGAGTCATCTTTAGCTTTTTCTCGACTCTTTAAAAGTGAAAAAGCAAGTTGTGTCTAAAGCGTCGTTAACAATTTATTTTAAACGAAACAATCACCCTTTAATCCTGCGTTGATATTTAGGTTGAAAAGATGGAGCACACCAACCAAGGAATTCCCCTTGGTGGAAATCCTAGTCCCTTCTCCTCTTGGGGAGATGTTGGTGCGCCCCACATGGCCACATTGTCGCTTCCAAGACTGACAATTGGCCTACCAGTTTGGCTCTTTTCAACCAATGTCGTTCAGAATACCACCATTCCTGAATAGTCGAGTCAACAGTTAGATCAGACAAGAGTTGCCTCCCAGCCTTCCACTTCATCTTCCTCCCCTCCTTCCTCTTCGCTTGACGGAACTGGTCGAACAAAAAACCAGGTTCCTAAGGAGAAGAAGGAGAAGAAGAAGAAAGAAAAGAAGAAGAAGGAGCCTAAGGCGACTGGGGGCAAGCAAATGTCATCTAACAAAAATCCACACACCGCACTCGTAAGGCCTAAATCGCCATGCGTCATATGCAAGGGAGACCACTTCCATAGAGATTGTCCCTGTATCCCCCGGATACTAAGAGACTGGTCTCCCCGTCTGCACAATTCGGTAGCGTCGACCTCTGATAGCCATGTCGACTGCTCACCGTCAACTAGTGGGAGTGAAGCCCCAAGACAGAACAGGAAAGCTAAATTTCCCTGCAGACTGTGTGAAGGCGATCACGCCATCCATCGTTGTCCCTTCTTAGACGAGGCAAAAAGAGTTCTGGAAGATCGCCCGATTTTACGAGCGCAACTTCCTCCTCGATATCAAAAACTCTTGCCAAGTCCCTCACTAGTTGAGAACCCGGCTGACCCGCCTAGGTGGTCAGCCGAAGCACCTGTCATTGAAGATGAACCTTCTGGATCCATGCCTGACGAAAGTCAAAAGGTTGATACGGCAGTTGACCCGGTTTTGCCTTCAAAGGCTCCATCTTCGAATGACACCATCACAGAGGAGAATAAAGACGACACCGTCCAGATTCTCTTCATCAGCACTGACTCTGATGATCAAGGGGGCAATGCCACCATTCCTTTATCGCAGGAAGGAAGTTCATCGGAGCGATATCCGGCCGTCTATTCGGTCCCACCACCAAGCAACCTGGTTGTGTCCTTTGATTGGAACCAACTAGGCAGACCCCGGTTGCCAGCCAGTATACCATTCAGAATTATTTGTCAAATATACAGAATGGTAATGGCTGGCACTATCATTGATGAGGGGGCATCTGTGAGTATCCTTTCCTTTATTGCTTGGAAAGCACTTGGTTCGCCAGCGCTTTTACCTGAGATGAGAAATCTATCAGGTTTTGATAAAGGAACCAGTCGACCTTTATGGATCCTCCCCAATGTGCCTACAACATTGAAAGGGAAGACCGTTCAAATGAACGTGATGGTCGTTCAAGGACCCTTGGATTATAACCTACTCCTTGGACGAGACTATATATATTGCATGGGAGTTGTAGTCTCCTCACTCTTTAGAGTAATGTGTTTTCCACATGAAGGAAGAATGGTCAAGCTCGTGGACCAACTTTCGTTTCCCGGATCACACATCGCAAATAGTCATGTGCCATCCCTAAATGGTCTATTCATGCAAGAAGTGTCTCAACCCACGGTCCGTCCTCCTGATGAGCGCGAGTAATCCGGGAGGATATGACTGGAACCCAGGGGGCATGCGTCCTGGCCTGCTTCGGCAGGAGAACTTTGGGTATAGGGTAGGTTTCCGCGGGAGAATATGACTAGTCCGTACCCCGTCCGTGGTTGGAAGAGGGGTTGTTCTAGAATAAGATTCTTTTGTCAAAGTTATGTGGGTGGAATAATCTGTTTTTCGCCCACCTCTGTCTATTTCGGTGGACATTGCTGAGGAAGTGTTTTGTTTGAAAGATTAACGAGACAATCTTTGGGTAACCTGAAAGAGGTAGGCCTCTCCCGGTGAAACGAAAGTTTCGATGGAATTGAAGTAGAGGTAACCTTGAAATCGTACTTTATACCTGGGGGCATGCAAACCTTTTGGAGTGCAAGCAAGGGGCGACTATTTATTTTTTTAAATTTTTAGGTCCTCCCTTTAAACCTGTAGGTCTAACCCTTTAAACTCGTAGGATTAGCTGTTTCCGAACTTGCATAAAGAAAGGATGGGGAGCAAAGCTTAGTGAGATGAATCTCCATAAAAAATAGAATCTTGATGAGACACTCTTATCAAATGACTGGGTAATCGAGCAGTTTTAGCATAAAGTTCATGCTCGTTAAAAAATAAACGCAAGATCCGAGCAGTTTTAACGCGGTCTTCATGCTCGTTAAAAAATAAATATAAGCAGTGAGCAGAGTTTCCTCCAGTGTTTAAGCTCATTTTTAATTAAAAAATGAACCTATCCCGGTAAATAACCACTGTGATCGTAAATTTATCAGCCATAAAAGCCTTGGTCGTGTTTGCACCTGCCGCCTCCACTTTTCATTTGGCCGATCGTTCACCTCCATATGATTGTTTACCCATTTTGAGGAACAACTGCGAAGAGTGATTCCACCTAGCCATCCTTGTGACACTGCCGTGATTGGAAAATTCCAACCTGTACCTGGAATCAGTTGCTATCCCTGTTTATCACTCGTTCCTCAAAAGACGAGTCTTCTTTAAGCTCTTTTCAATTGACTCGTAAAATATGAAAAGATTGCCGAGTTTTGGCCTTCCAGCTCGTTAAAGGACAGGAAGAGCTATCCCTCCTCTAGATTTTAATCTTTTTGGACCTGAGGGATTATTGCACAAAAAGGTCAAGCGCTTGTTTTATTCGGCTCGTTAAAATTATCGAAAACTCATCCCTTCTGTATTGTTTTATACTTTTTCGGACTTAAGGGATTAGATGACGAAAAAGGAATTTTGGAGTTAACTTTATGTACCTTTTCAGACTCTCTAAAAATGAAAAGGACCGAGTTATCCTTGTCGTTAGACTCGTTAAAACTATTAAATAGCGACAAACTTGTCTTTAGACGAGAACGAGTTTCACTATCGCTAAGCTCATTAAAACATAGCGATGGGCTTGCCCGAAGGGCAGGTTATAGAACAAGCATATGTTATCCTCCTCAAGCTTGACAAAAATAAAGAGGTACTGGTCAGCAATGACTGGGGAAAATTGGGAAAAAATCAAGAAAACTTTGATGGTAGCAGGTCGCTCTTGAACATGACACTTTTCCTCCGTACCATAATCGGGTTGGGTTGTTTCATTCACCGGTCACATCACCATGGTCTCGCCATACCATCCATATTTGGGGTAATGCTACCGATCCATCGCATCAGTGTCGCCATATGTTCAAGAGAAGTCATTCAGAAAGAGTCAACCAGGTCCCATCCACTGCCATACATTATCCTTCATCTATTCATGACCGCCACCCTGAATCATATGTCACAGATTGTTTTCACCTCCATTAAAATCATTAGCTCCGTTCCGTGTCACTGATGTGGGATTCATCAAGGCCCTCCTTTGACGGATCGCTTCTTGTCAACATCAGCTCATTATCCAAGAAGTTGATCTAGGAACAACCCCTTCAGTACTTTGAAGCTTGCATGCCTCAATGGCAAGTTTCTCACTTCCGGCAACAGGTATACATCAATGACCTTCGACTAGAAGATTTTGCGTGGTGTTCGACGCCAAGTCCTTTATTCACACCACGTGAATTGTACTGCAGTACCTTGAGGGTCATTATCATTATCGGTGATTCCTCTCACGCTTGTTAACGGTTTACACCATTGACTGGTAATCAAGCGATGTCTTTCCATGTTCGACTTCAGCGCAATTCTCACATGGATCGACTTGTACTTAGAGTGAAGATCGAACGAGTTTGAAGACCGCGGATCTAGTTTCATCCATCTGGGCTGCGGTATATATTCAGGAAAGATAAAAACATTTGACATGTACATCATTGCAGCAGATGATCATCCTACTCAAAGGATGATAATTTCGCCAAAATTATCAGTCTACCATCAGACGATCGTTTGTTCTATGTACAAAAATGAATTTATAAAGCTGAGCATGGGAATGCCCGCCTCAGCTAGATCATGAAAGCAGTATGAATCATAATGTATTGTATTGTATCTTATTACAGGTCCCCTCCCAGCAGATGGATGAACTTCGGACCCTCCTGGATAAAGCATTTCACCCGATAAACGGCCTCATACTTTAGGGGGCAACTGTTATAGACATTTTTGTGCCTTACAGCATTGAGCATGAAATGTCCATAATCTAAGGGATCCAAAGTCCCTAAACATGTTGTTCCTACCCCTAGAGGAATAAGGCAAACCAACCACAGCAATTCACAGAAGTTCTCCACCTGAAAACACTCAAAAACAAGCCAATTCTGGATCATGTCAACTGCTCCACTGATCATTTGCGCTGAATGTCAACTGCTCCATTGTCTACCTGCGTTGAATGTCAACTCCAACAAAGGCTACCTGCGCTGAGCGTAATTGGACAAGTGGCAGGCTCATTCCTCAAGGTGTCAATGCCCAGGAAGCTTCCAAAATGACACTTGCATCAAGGAATTCGACTGGTGATGAGTAAGAGGTTCCAAATCTCCAAGTGGAAGCAAGAACCTCCAAGTGGACTCAAGAACTGAGAGAGGGAGAGGACACTAGTCAGATCTCAAGCTGACTCATCCTCTCTCCAAAACATCTATATATATATCTCCCCTCCATGAGATCTAGAGGCTGGAATTTTGTTATTGCAAAGAATTGTTGTTGGTTTGAGACTGGAGACATTGGGTGCTTAATGCTTTGAAGGGAGCTGAAGGAGGAATTCCATTCTGCTGGGAAGGAGATGCTGGATTGGAGCCTTATGGGTTGTATCTCTTCCTGAACCCTGTTACTTATCAATAAAGCTATCTTGGTTTGCTCCTATATGCTGGTGTATTTGTATGATTGCATTAGTGTATTTGATTTACTTCTAATCCTGAATCATTTATGAATATGTATATTTGCCTTTGTGTTGTGTTCTTCTCTTGTCGCAAGTAGCTGTTCTCTTGTCACAGGTAGCTGTTCGCTTGTGATCTCGTGGGATTCAAGTAGTTGTTCTCTTGAAGCAAGCGAGGAGGCAAGTAGCTGTGGACACCCAAAGAGAAGAGGATCTAGATCGAGGGACAACCGGAAGACAACGGTAAGTCTACCGATCTCCCCTCTTTCACATTTCATAAAGGAAGAAATCATAATAGCAGTATTCGTTTGTTGCTAAGGCGCTGTCACACCTTAGGTGGATAGGATCGTCCTGCATAGGCATTTTTCCCCACAACAGGTAGGCTAGGGTAGCAGTGTCTCTCATCTGGAAATCCCTGTCTGCTAGTGCCAAATGGTCGATGTCCGGGTGGGGGGTTGACACGGGTCTAACGTCCAGAGAAGTATGGGAAACCATTTTTAGGGGGAAAGGTGTGATTAGGCTTGTGTAGGCTGTAACAGTGAGGCTTTGAAAACTCTAGTGCAGTGAGAGGGTAATTTGCAATTTGCAAAAGAGGGGTTTGGGTATTTAGGTGGAAATACTCTTCAATTTAAGGGAAAATTAATTAAATTCAATTAATTAATCTTTGAATTAACTGTATGCTTTCAAATTGAGAGGGTCGTTCTGGATTTTTCCCAAAATACCTGGAAATTGGTGGTTCAGGATGAAAACTGGTTTTAATGGTGACTGTAGATGGTACGATGGCTCTAGCTGTGCACTGGATGCTTGAATTGGGTGTCCGGAGCTTGTTTAGGAGGTAAACAATGGTCAATTTTGGTTGCAGAGGCTCAGGGTGACGTAGGAAGGCTTAGGCAACATTCACAGTGCAAACGAGCGAAAAGAGTTGAAATGGGCTTCTCCGGCATTTTAATCGGCAACGGTTAGAATTTGGTGCAGAATTCATAAATGAACAATGGATGGTTTTAGCTTTTGGTGGGAAAGCGATTTGAGGGGCCATTACAACACTTTTGGAGAGTGGGCGGTATTTCCTTGAGAGCACACGATTTCACCTGGAGTTGCCACATAGCAGAATAGGGCTCAAGCATCAATATACCCCTCATCCACAATCGAAAAAACTAAGTTGACTTGGCTTTGAATGTGTGCTGACCGTTCAAGAGAATGGTAAGGACTACACCTTTCACACAAGCTAGTGTGGAAGCCATCACGATCAAAAAATCGAACAACACTTCCTGGAAGGCTTAGAATCGCTTTTCATGAAATAAGTTCCATACAGAGATCTGGAGTTCTACTAGTGTGCTGCCAATGTTGTAGAGGCTACAACAACCCTCGAAAATTTTGGCTTGCATGCAAATTTTGGAGCCTACCTTGGATCCTACAATTGAGGGTCCTTGGTCACTTGTTGGTAAGCTGATGATCTCAAGCTTCCCCTCATTCATCTTAAGAGTTGTTCATGTTCGTGTCTTTATACAACATGTGTGATCTTTGGGCATAGGGATTGTTGGTTTTCATTCAAAAGGAATTTTGTTTTGCTTCAAGGGAAAGCATGTGTGCATGAGTTGTCATCATCACATAGACATGTTTGACACTCACTTCACACACTCTTGTCACAAAGTTTGTTGCATCAAGTAGAGTATGTTTTATACATTCTAGATGGTCTACGTTGTATCACTATGGATTCGTGTGTGATCATAGTCAATTCTTATCAATGTTTTACATATATTTCATTGATCTCACACTTAGCCAATTTCCCAAGCAACTTGGTCTCGTCCAACTTCCCAGAACTATGCACTTTGCTTCTTCAACCCTCAAGATTTTTCCCTTGCTTGTTGGAAATGCGCAGTGCGTAGAGACCCCAGCCTCCCTTGGCATCCAAAACTGCACACTGGTTTCCTCCAGTGTCCTTCACTCAGTATGAACCCACTGTCATCATAAATTGTGTAGTATTCTCCCTTAATTGCTCAGTCTACCTTGCAACCTGAAACTGCATAGATTTTTCCCCTTGGAACCCATCCCACACTAGTGCCTTACATCCATAAAATGCATAGTATTGCCTCTTAGCTGCCCAGGCTACACTACACTCAGAAACTATGCAAAGGTGTCCTCCTAGGACCCCATCCTATAGCAGTGTAATGTGCCTTATAACTACACAATGTTGTCCAAGTTTCCCTATATGTCTTACATGCAGAAACTGCACAGATGGGCCTCCCATGGCATCATCCTGACAGCAGTCAATGCCCACTGAAGCTACGTTGATTTATCTCTCAGTGACTACAAGAAAAGGTGACATGTTGAGACCATTCCCAAGGAGTTGAGGAGAAGGACCAAGAGACTAAGTGATGGTAAAGGATCAAGACCACATGCAAACTTCGTCGGATGCATGATCATCTCGAGTGTAAGTATGGTAAGTAGAGAACACCTTTCAAAGTACACATCTTAGATGAGTTTACAGGATTGCTTTTCATTTTGATATCATCCTGTCTTTAGTAACATGCATGTGTGAAAACACAAAATTCATTTCATGCATTTCCTCTACATGTCTTTCTTCCTTTTTGCTTGTTTGACCAACTGTCGTCTTCGGCACGTTGATTGCTATGTCATGCTTGCGACTTTGTTCTGGTGATGTTGAAGTTGTGTATGAGTTGTGTTCTCTATGTAAACATTTATCGCACCCACACATGAAGTGGTAAAAAATGTCGCACAAGTGTCATCACGGTCATTCAATGATCCATCTCAAGTGTCGCACTTGTCGCCTTTAGACAGTCACACTGAGACATGTTGTCTTGTTGGTTTGAGGGGTCTTTTCATCGAATCATGTTGAGTGTGTGTTCGCAAGTTCATGTATACATGATTTAACTCGCTCATACACTTAGCCATTTTTTCCGAAAATCTATCGATCGGACCACCCTCCATTAACCGGACCTTCACTGAGCTTCACTACATAGTCTCAGCCCTTAGTGACTAAGCAATCTTTCCCAGAACTGTGCAGATATTGAGCCTTCTCTCTAGACAGTCTACACTACGCAATCTTTGAATCAACCTGGTTGAATGTTACTGAGAACAACATAGAGGTTTCCCAAGAAGCCATCTTAGTCTGCATTTCCCTCAAGCCTCTTACTAGTCAACGGAGAATTTTACTTAAGTAGTGACCCAGGGCTACACTCATCCCCAAATCTACGTAGAAGTTGTCACCCTGCCTCCTTGCACTGCCTGAATAAATTGCATAGACATGAGGGACAAGCATCCGTTTCGTGTCATTGCATTGTCCCAGGAAATTTTGCAGTTTTGATAGGCAGTCCCCGTGCTAGTCTGGTTGTCACTCCTCCCGAAAATTGCACAGTTTGCATGGATAGTCCACCTACTTCTTGGCACCCCACTCAACCTAGAAACTGTGTAGATATGTCTTGCTTGACTGCCTCCCAGATCTGCGCAGTTCTAACCAGCAGGCTCCTGCAACCTGATCTCGACCTCCTCTATAAATCTACGTAGCTTTCACTACCAGTGTCTCCTGCTGCCCGCATTTCCTTCCTCGGAAAAAATGCGCAATTATGCCTCCCAGTTGAGCCAGATCCCACAGATGTCATTGTTGTCCTGAACTTCTCAACCCATCCTCTCAATCACCTCTGTGAAATTTTTCCCGACCGTCTCCCGGAACCTCGCATCCCGTCCTGACATGTGCTTTTCATCGTTTCATAGCCTTGTTTTTTCTCCCAGTCACCTGCACCCAGTAACAAAATACAATGCATCATGGTAGACTAGGGGATTTCTAGATTTGATGTTGTCTCGTAATAATTGATTGTAGAAACAACTACATGGATGAGACTTGGCATGACGATGAACGGGGTGAACAAGGAGTGCATGCTAGAAGGCTTGCTCGTAGTTGGCCAAACACACAAAGCATAGAAAGTAGCATGCAAAGGAGACACATGTGCATGCATGAACCATCAAGCAAACACGGAGACCATTGAAGACTCTGCACACTTTTCCATGTGAAGGTGAAGCTATGGTACACCACGGGCACACTCATCACTCATAAGTATAGTAGCTCGACACGAACAACACAACCAACATGTGCATAGTAGCAGTTTTAGGTTGAGTTGTGTCATGAGTCAGCTCGGCCACATCACTGCTTTGGGTCATACTTGTGTAATCAATGTAATGTAACGTGGAAGTTCGAGAGAGACAAGGATGAAGTTAAAGAGTCATTTAAGTCAAACAATCATGAGGGAAGTCGAAGAGTCACAAGTGCCAGTTTCACCCTTGGTTATATATACCCCTCATTTGTACATGCAAACAAATTTTCACCTTGGCTCGTCCCACATATCCATGAGAGTCTGTAATCTTTTCTTTGAGGAGCGAGCAGTGGCTCCAATGCTCCACTACTGGGGCTAGTGATGTATGGTGTACGAATGTGTCTTGGAACTTTCGCTTAATTTAGAAGCCTGTCACAAGCCAACATGTTTTCACACATGTTGTGTATTCATTTGTAAGACTATTCTTTGGATGCTTGTAATGTATGTTTCTTTAACCTCTACTAATATAGTTGAAGTACTTCGGTTGTTTTAGTGCATATGTTGTTGGAAATGTGTTGTATCAGTTGTTATCGTTGTCTCACCCGTGTGGACGACTCCACCGGACACTAGATGGAATCATTCTTGTAAACTTGTTATAACGACCATCGTACTCGTGTGGACTACTCCATTGGGTGTTTTACATGCTATTTTTCACTTTTGTGTATGTGATTGCCGCATCTGTGTGGACTACTCCACAGAAAGTTGCGCAAATCCTATCATGTGGTGTTTCTCTACCTAAGTTGGGAATACTCCCTTTTTACTTGAGACTCACTCTCACACTCCCCCTTTGCAGTGAAAGAACTTTGACACAAGTGACACTAAGCACTCACCAGCCACACGAACCTCTTTTTTTGAAGACTAAGTACACCACTCTCATGTGCTAACAAGCAAGAGATAAGGCATATATTTAAGATAATGGCAACTAGGCCATCATACTGGATGGTACTCCTACACCAAGTGGTGTGAGGTCTAGTTGGGACTTCATACCTGAGAGATCCCCTAAATGTTGGCAGATCCAACACCGTCAACACCTTGCTATTTTATGTGGATCAAATCTTCCTACTTCAAGGAAATTATTTGCATCTATCAACAACAAATGAATAAATTTGAAATGTGATCTAATGCATTATGATATGTTCTTAATGTATTGAGCTATGCTAGATTATGCTTAAGCATTGTAATGGTATCTCTCAACACCACATATTCTTGGAATCATTTTCTCTTTGATCACTTAATTGTCTATTTCTCCAACATTGTATTAGAGCTACTAGTTTAAATCACTAGCCTGTTGCTTATGAGTCTTTTGGAGGTTTTCATTTAGATCACTCTTATTTAGTCATATCTATTTAATGATTAACTCTAGGATTTGACCTACAAACTATATATCAAAGATTAGATATACATATAAACATAATGTGTTCCAGGATAGAACTTACAATGATATTAAATAGAAATAATAAAGGAAAATGGGAACAAGATATAGAGACATTTCTAAACAATGAGGCACTCTAGTAGCTTACAAAGACTACAATCCTAGATATGATGACCAATGGAAGTTTTTCATCATTGAGGAGACCGGTGAGATAGTAGGGGCCATTACCACATAAATTTTGATCAAGTTTCACTTTCATACAAGTGGAATTGACTATCCTTTGTAGGTTTGGAGAAAGATAAAAATCTATTTGATAAGACAGAAAAAATTCAAGTGATGCAAATTTAGGAAGAGTTAATTTATATTGATCCTCTTTCCTTTCAAAGAGTTAAATACTCCTTTGATCAGGAAATGGAGTGGGTGAAAAACATTAGTAAAACACCTTAAAATATTTTTATGTATTATGTGGGCACACATTTCAGACAATTGTATAGAGAAGTTGGATGTAAACAGCCATGCTTGCATTATGATGGAATATTTTGAAGGGTTTAAGGAACATTGTGCTACATGCTATAAAAAGTGTGCTTGTACTCCATCCAATTTGACAGCAGCCCTGAAAAAGAATGTTATGCATAGGGTACCTACAATTTTAGTAGGCGTCGATTTGATGAGCATGTTAAAATCCATGGCGGATCCTGGTATCTACGCGACAGATGTTTATCGTGCGGGTGCTTATATAGAATTAAGTTCAATGTAAATTATTGCAACGATTCAGAATATTATAATATTCTAAAACGAATATTACTCTGAATCTGAGGTCAGAAAGAGAAAAGAATTCAACAAAAATTATCTTTGAGTGCGTGATCCAATACCGACTTGATTGATGACGTGACCCACAGTTTGTTTGCCTGCAATTTCAGGTGAAATATTTTTTTGGTTTGGTAGAAGGAAGGTAGCAGGGATGGAATTTGAGGGGTAAATGGTCAGGGATGGAATTTGACGAGCAAATTCTTCATTGTGAAATGAGAGATAAATATTTTGATTGTGAAATGAGAGATGGTTTTTGGGCATGTGGTGTAGATGAGCCATGGTATTGACTCACAGTATTGTAACAAAGCTTATTTACAAGTTAATAATATCCATGGTAAAGTGGAGATGAATATCTATGGTTATATTGTAAGTATTAATAGTTACAAATTTATTATTTTAATTTATTTGGTAAAATGGATCTTAATTTATAGCTACTATTTAAGTCTTATAAATTTTAATGTGATAATTATAAAATATTTTGATTTTGAAAAGAGAGATAGTTTTTGGGCATGTCATATTGATGAGCCATACTATTGACCCATGGAATTGCAAAAAAAAAACATATTTACAAGTTAATAATATTTATGGTAAAGTGAGCCTAAATATATATTACTTTTACCCTTTTATTATTATTTAATTTAGCCTAAATGTAAATATTTACAACATCTTGTAAATTAAACATGTTAATATCAATTCAACATATTTAGCCCACATGTATACTTTCTTTCATTACACCTACACGTCTGTCTTATAAATTAAACATATTAATAACAAATCAACATATTTTCTTACATTCACCTACACATCTCCCCTATATTGAAATGTAGAATCTCGCTAATCACAACGATCAAATCTCTCTAGTTGAAAACCTCTATAAAACAGAGATCTCTCGAGTTGCAAACCTCTATAAAGCAATCAAGTCTCTCTAGTTGAAAACCTATTTTTTTAGTGCAAAATTTGAGGAAAGGTTTCCATAAGGAGAAATTTGATCCCTCTGGAAGCCTGATAGATCTGGAGTGAAGATTCATCTAGGCTAGTTTAATTATTAATTATAATTACTAATTTAATTTTTATTTTTATGTAATTTTACTAAGTCAAAATGTTTTTCTTATTTATTTTTGTATATTTATTTTTAGATAACATAACATAACGTTACAACATCTCTTCCATATTGAATTGAAGAGTAGTAGGCTCAAAAATAATATATATATATATATATATATATATCAAAGATGGTTTTTGGACATGTGGTAGATAACATACTTCCTCGGAAGAGGATTCTTCTTATTTGAATTTTCAGAAAAAGAGGACAAGGATCTCATTTTCAGGAATGGCCCTTACTTCATGGACCCTCAAGGGCTGTATCTAAATAAATGGACGCCAGACTTCGATCCGGCAGTGGATGTGCCTTCAGTTGTCCCGATGTGGGTAAGGCTCCCCAATCTCCCTGTTCACTGCTGGAATTGGGACTCTTTGGAACATATAGGAAACACTATTGGGAAATTCATAGACAAGGCTAACAGCGAAGATTAGTGTCACTGCACCAGAATTTGTGTGGAGGCAGATCTGGAGGTCGGACTACTAGAAGCCACCAAATTAAGGGTAGGTCGGTGGATGCATGTGCAGAAATTGGACTATGAACAGCTGCCGTTCAAATGCCGAAAGTGCCACGTATACGAACATTTTGCCATAGACTGCCCGTCCAAAGGGGTAGAAGAAAAAGGGAAGGAATAAGGTTGGAATCAGGCAAAGAGACCCAAAACTTCCCGGAAAAACGCAAATTCAAATGCTACAGCTTCACAAGCGAGGCTTGCTCAAGATCCAGTCAAGGAAAGCCAAGGGAACGAATTTGAGATCCTGGGATCTGAAATCATGATTACCCTTTTATTATTATTTAATTTAGCCTAAATGTAAATATTTACAAAATCTTATAAATTAAACATGTTAATATCAATTCAACATATTTAGCCCACATGTATACTTTCTTTCATTACACCTACACGTCTGTCTTATAAATTAAACATATTAATAAAAAATTAACATATTTTCTTACATTCACCTACACATCTCCCCTATATTGAAATGTAGAACCTCGCTAATCACAACGATCAAATCTCTCTAGTTGAAAACCTCTATAAACCAGATATCTCTCCAGTTGCAAACCTCTATAAAGCAATCATGTCTCTCTAGTTGCAAACCTATTTTTTTAGTGCAAAATTTGAGGAAAGGTTTCCACGAGGAGAAATTTGATCCCTCTGGAAGCCTAATAGATCTAGAGTTAAGATTGATCTAGGCTAGTTTAATTATTAATTATAATTATTAATTTAATTTTTATTTTCACTGAGTCAAAATGTTTCGCTTATTTATTTTTGTATATTTCTTTTTTATTTTTATTTTTAGATAACATAACATTGCATTACAACATCTCTTCCATATTGAGTTGAAGAGTAGTAGGCTCAAAAATAATATATATATATATATGTGTGTGTGTGTGTGTGTGTGTGTGTGTGTGTCAAAGATGGTTTTTGGACATGCGGTATTGATGAGTCATGATATTGGCTCATGGTATTGTAACAAAGCCTATTTACAAGTTAGTTTTTATGTGCTTATTAATAGAATTTAAATATGGTTATCAAATTATCCTTTTAATTTATATGGTAAAATGGATTTTAATTTATACCTAATATTTATATCTTATATATTTTAATGTGATAGAGGGTTTACATATATGTCAAAAATCATTATAGTTTTTTTTCTTTTAGATTTAATTAAAAAATGTTATAAAATTAAATTCAAATAAAATATTTATAAAATGTTTTGATTGTGAAATGAGAGAATGCTTTTGGGCAATGGTATTGACCCATAATATTGTAACAAAGCCTATTGACAAGTTAATAACACCTATGGTAAAATGGGTGTGAATATCCATGATTAAAAATATTGTTATATTGTAAGTATTAAAGTTTTTATATGTTTATTAATTAAATTTAAATATGGTTACAAAATCATTATTTTGATTTATAAGGTAAAAAAGATCTTAACTTATAGCTAGTTACGTCGTAAGGTGTTTCCCTTTGAAATGAACTCTCCTCTGGTCCTTGTTGTCCTCACTAAGCACCATCAGATTAGGTGTTAGACAATTAAAATGGTTCCCTCTGTTAATCTCATAACTAACTCATAGCTCAACTAACTCGCTCATTAATCTCATAACTGACTGTTACTGCTCAACTGACTCACTCATTAATTTCAAAGACAAGGAGATACCTCTACAAACGAAAGGTTGTTTTCCATTTGGATTGAACAAGGGTTTGAGCCGCCTTACTTTAGTATGCAGATACTTGATCCAAAGGAGAAATTGGTGGAAAAAATCGCTCGCAGTGTTGAGATTGAAGAGGTGTTGTGAATGGCACATTAGTTTCCCTCCCACTGGAAGAGAAAGTCAAGTTGTTCACAAACCCCAGGCTTACCGAAACTTTTAGGCAAGAAGAGAATGTGTGGCTAGCTAGAGAGAAGCTGCTAGGAAATATCAAAGGGTAGATAAGAACAACTTCACTCTGAATTCACAGAGCCATATTTTGATTCGATTTCTCTGAACTCGCTTAACTGATAGAGTAATGTTTTCTTTACTGAATAATTACATTTCGAAGAACAGTACAACCTAAACACACTTACATTTCTAGACGATCTTTTCTCTCTTTCTTTTGCAGGAAACAAATACCCTTCGTATTTCTTCTACAGGTATGAAAAGTGGTTACATGTTTTGATCAAAGGGAATGCCATAACACTGGAATTGTTCCTGTGCAACTATTGCTCCTTGGTTAAAGACGTTAAAACAGTAATTGTGGCACTCCAAATCAGGAATCCTTCCCCATAAATTTATCATGTAGGATATGATTCCCTGATGCAGCCCATGTACATTGTTGAGGACAGAGTACTTCAAATGTTGAATCTGCTTTTTATTTTTCAAAAACTCTCACGGCTCTTGGAACTTCATTTGATTCTTGGTAGATTCTCCATAGGTTATCCAATGGATTCGAGGGATTTTCATGAGATTGCTAGATATTTATCTACAAGATATCAAATGGATTATTTGCAAGAGACTCAAGGAATGTTGCAAAGTCATAAAGAACACATACGTTGCGATAGGGCTTCTGTTCCCAAACTTGATGCAAAAAAAATTGAAACTTATAGTCAAATTATAGCTCAAGTAGAAGAAATTAAAGAATCTATGTTGGCAGTACAGAAACTGTTGGATCTACTTTGGCCATGTTTTTTACTAGTCGTGAGATAGGCCATAGAGCTTTGTTATCTTTTCAAAATGGCATTAAACCTGAAATCAATTCTAGAATCAGGTGTTACGGCTCCTCCACTTCTGTAGCATTTTTTTAGTAGTACTACTTTAAAATATACCAAGTTAAAAATAAATATATTTAGGACTACTTCATACATTAAAATGTCTTAGATTGGTTGATAAATTTAAAAAAAAATCTAAGTAATTGGGATGAAAATTTTCCCTCGATATGAATTTTGAACTCGAGGTTGATGCCCACTGATGAAAGATTCATTTTTTTATCCAAATCAAATCAAAATGCCCATACTTTCTCAATTCCAGACTGCTGCATAAAAATAAGAAACAATAATTTGAGGCTATAAAAAACAGTTTTTAATAAAGATATCAAGGCCTGCAAATAATTCAAAAATAATTCATCGCTCCAATCAAGTATGAATATATCCATGAGTAGAGGTTATCAAGCTCACAGTTTCTGATTAAAGATGTCAAGGCATGCATGACCTAAATGTAAAACAAAAAATATAATTCATTGTTCCAACTGAGCATGCATTCATCTCACCTTTTGATTTCACTATGTTTTATATTAATAGCCTGAACACATATAATATTTTTCTAAGCAATGGTTAGAATATCATGGAAATTAATCAATGTTATACTATTATCTTAAGTCTTAATCTAAATTTAAATATTTTAAAGAGTAGTTATTTTATATTTTAATTTCATGTATTAGTTATTTTATATTAAAAGATACAAATGAGATCCCTTGCATTATTTAATAAATCTATTAAAATGAAAAAAAATTGCGCGAGCCTGCTCTGCTCCCCGCCTGCTGCAGCTTGCCTCAGCCCTTGCGCTCTGCGCCCTTCAGCCCCCCCGCGTCCCCCTGCCGATCCAATGGAGGGCAGCGGGGATCCTGATCCCCCTCTTACACCTCCGGAGGTGATGGCCTTTCGCGCGATGATTGCCGCTGGAACAAAGCGCCCGCCCTCAGGTACGCAGAAGAAGTTTGTGAAAAAGCTGGACTCGATCCCTTCAGTAGCTTTACCTGAACAAGAAACTTGCAAAGCTGCAATGAACCTTGCGGAGAGAGGCCTCATAGGCCAGTTCACAGGTCTCTGGCCATCACCTAAGTCGGTGGAGGATTGGACTCAAAGGAACTGGAAACCCCTGATCAAAGAAGGAGTTAAGAGCTATTTCGTAGGTAAGGGTTTCTTCGTGTTTGTCTTTGAAAACCCAGATGATAAAGGCTTGATCTTCAGAAATGGACCGTATTTTATGGGGCCGCAGGGCCTATATTTGAACAAATGGGCACCAGATTTTGACCCCACCCAGGACATCCCTACTGCAGTCCCGGTCTGGGTCAGGCTCCCTCATTTGCCTTTGCATTGCTGGAACCAAAAATCCCTCCAAATCATAGGTAACGCCCTGGGAAAATATATAGATCAGGCAGCGAGAAAAGACCAGTATTCATGTGCCCGTATTTGTGTAGAAGTGGACTTAGAGGAGGGGCTACCGGAAGCCATCAATCTCACTGTAGCTGGGTGGTCGTATGTCCAGGAGTTGGACTACGAACAGTTACCCTTTAAATGCAGACATTGTCACAGCCATGGTCACTTTGCAAAGAACTGCAAAAAGAGAGCAGAGGAGCAAGCAGAAAAACAGAATGGGGAACAATGGACCCTCGTCCAGAAGAATGCATCCACCAAAAAAAAAGGAAATGGCAAAGGTTCCACGGAAGGAGATCCTAGCAACAGTAAAGCCAACCAGGAAACAGAAGCAAATCCTAAAGATACGGACAAGGATCAGGCTAATCAAGCCATCCCAATCCAGGAGAATGAAGAACAAGTGGATATCCCTATTATAAACAAGGAGGCAGGGGAAGCAATACAGAGGGAGGCTAACCAGGGCAGCCCATCGAATCCCACATATGCAGAGATAGCAAAGAAAAAACCAATTGAAAGCTCTAGCTCCTCAGAGGACGAAATCTATGAGCGCCAAACGAAAAAAGCAGGAAGGAAATCCCGTAAAGAAAAAAGGGAGGAGGAGGCAGAGAGACTCAAAACGCAAGGAAGCCAAGCCACCATAGAAATGACTATTGGGCGAAACACCAGACCAAGGCCCTCCAAGGGAGGGCTCAGCACCCCCTCAAGCAAATAATGAATCTCGTCTCTTGGAATTGCAGAGGTCTGGGGAACCCCTCTAAAATAGAGGCAGTCAAGGATCTTATGAAAGCGGAGCCCTCAGATATCCTCATGCTCCAAGAGACCAAAATAGAAGGGCATGCCCTTCTAGAGATCAGCAGATCAAAGTGGAACAAAAAAGCAGGCAAAGCGGTCAGCTCAAGGGGTACATCTGGAGGGCTGGCAACACTCTGGAATGATGACCTTTTTCAGCTGGAAAATCACAAGGAAACTCAGCACTGGATCCAAACTGAATTGATGCACAAAACAAGTAAGCTATCTATCTCCCTTTTTAATCTCTACGTACCTGTCTCTTACCATGAAAAGAGAGAATGCTGGAACTCTTTATCAGCATTTCTAGAACAGAGTTCCCCCAGCAACATTATCATAGCAGGGGATCTAAACATTATTATGAAAGCAAAAGAAAAGAGGGGAGGGACAAATAACAGAGACCCCATGCTAGATGAGGTGGAGGATCTCTTCCAGCGTTGGGACTTGCTGGACTTCAACCCCATCAGAGGCATCTACACATGGTCCAATAATAGAGTGGGAACGGATCACATCTCAGCTCGGTTAGACAGATTCATGGTTCAAAGCTCCATAATGATGAACAAAAAAATAATAACCACTAAAATTTTGCCCAAACTGGCCTCGGACCATAAACCCATCCAGCTCCTCCTGGAAGATGAAGAAGACCTAGGACCCATACCTTTCCGATTCAGCCCCCTATGGATTGAGAAGAAAGGCTTTGAAGAGACAGTAAAGGCAGCCTGGGACAAATCATTTATGGGATCTCCTAGTTATGTCTGGGAGCAAAAGCTAAAGGCAACTAAACATGCGTTGAAGAATTGGATAAAGAAGCCAGAATACACTCCTACTGAGCAAAGAAAGGAGTCAGTCCAGGCATTGCAAAATTTGCAAACAGAGATGGAAAACAAAGATATAACTACAGATCTGTTGGAGAAAGAAACGAAAGCTCAATGTTCTGCACACCAAACCTTCAGAAAGGAGGAAGAATACTGGCGATTAAAATCCAGGAGCTTGTGGTTGAAGGCTGGAGACAGAAACACCTCCTACTTCCACCGTCAATACAGAGCGAGATTGACCAGGAATCACATAGCAGAGATCAAAACTCCAGAGGGCAGTGTATGCAAAAGTTATAATCAGATCAAGGAAGCTGCAGAAAACTACTTCAGGAACCTTTATAGGAAAGAAAACCACAGCAATGATGAAGAAATTGCTGACTTCACGACTAATATTCCCACTCTGATTAGCCCTGAAGAAAATGTAGTCCTCTGCAGGCCAGCCACGGAGGAGGAAATTATTAAAGTCATCTGGTCCATGGACGCAGATAAGGCTCCCGGGCCTGATGGATTTACAGTCCATTTCTATAAGGCGTGTTGGCACATCATAAAAGTCGACCTATGCAAAATGATAAGCGGATTCATGAGAAAGGCTAAGGTAGGCGGAGGAACAAATTCTACATATCTCGCTCTAATCCCCAAAGAGATCAACCCGGAGACATTCGCAAGGTTCAGGCCGATATCGTTGTGTAACGCCTCATACAAAATCCTGGCAAAATTGATCGCTAACAGGATTAAGCCGCTGCTAAAAAAATTGATCTCACCTTCTCAAGGCGGATTCGTGGAAGGCAGAAATATTATAGACAATGTAATACAGGTCCAAGAGATCATACATTCCAGCAAGCAGCGGAATGAAAAAGGCATGTTGGTCAAGTTAGATATGGCAAGCGCCTTTGACAGAGTGGACCGTTCATTCCTCTGCAAGGTCCTGCTGGCTTTTGGTTTTTCGCATCAATTCATAAATCTAATTAAAGCCTGCATAGGAAATCCTTGGATCGCCCCGTTAGTCAATGGCCGCCCCACGAACTTCTTTCAAACTCAGAGGGGCATCAGACAGGGATGCCCCCTCTCCCCGTCCCTGTACATCTTAATGGCGGAATCACTCAGTCGAAAACTTGCTGAGGAAAAATCAAGAGGCACCATCCCGGGCCTTAAGCCATTCCATGGAGCTGAAGCCCAGAATCATGCGTTATTTGCTGACGATACAATTCTTTTAGGCGGAGCTACCACAAGAATCGCCAGAGCCATAAACGCAACCCTCAAAAAATATTGCAGAGTTTCAGGGGCGTTAATAAATGAAAATAAAACTGAAGTGTATAGCTGGAATATAGAGCAGAGGGAGCTATCAGATATAACCACGCTTCTGGGATTCAAAGGACAGGTAAACTGGGACAAATTCAAGTATCTGGGCCTCCCCATCACATCAGGAACAAATAAAAGATCGCTCTGGAGCGAAATAATTTCGAAAATCAAAGCTAAAATTGTAGCGTGGGGAGGTCACTGGCTGACGAAGGGAGGAAAGGTAATTTTAATCAAAGCAGTGCTCTCAGCACTACCAATCTACCAGGCAGCGTTCCTCCTAGCTCCAAGAAATGTGACAGAGAAAATTTCCAAATTGCTCAGAGACTTCCTGTGGCAGGGAGGAAAGGGAAATGAAAATAAAATTCATTTGGTGAAATGGGACGTGGTTAAAAAAACAAAGGCAGATGGAGGGCTGCAAATCAGAGACCCAGCTCTCATAAATTTAGCATTGGGAGGAAAGATCCTTTGGAAGCTGATCCATGAACCCACACATCCGGTCAGTGAATTGCTGAGATCCAAATACAGTCCCAACAAAACCCTTAGCAATCTCCAGAATGCAAATACAGCCAATAGCACGCAGGTCTGGAAACTTTGCTGCAGGAGCAGTAAGTTCTTCATCAAACATGTCTACAAGATCCCGGGCAATGGCAAGCGCACCCATTTGTGGAATGACAGAATTATGGGGAAAGAACCCTTGAGGGACAATGAGGACATAGCTGATCTCAGGGATTGGCTGAAGCAGGCAGGAGTTAATACTATATTCGATTTGTCAAAGTGGGATCAACGTGGGGATTGGGCAGGATGGGACTTTCAAGGAGTTCCAGAGAGGTTAACACACCAACAAACTATGTTTGAAGACTTGTTGGAGGAAGCAGCGCCCACCAACAGAACCATGAAAGACAAATGGGGTTGGGGCCAGTCCGGAGTCTACACAACAACAGCAGGATATAGAGCAGTGCAGGCCTCAAAAAACAGCAGTGAAAATTCGGTCTTTTGGAAGAATGTCTGGGATCCATTAGCCCTTCCGAAAGTGAACTTCTTTTTTTGGACCCTGGCTCATAACAAACTCTTAACTGGTGACAACTTGGCAAAAAGGAATATAGCAGGACCCCACAGATGTGCACTTTGCAACAGCAACTTAGAAACAGCTCAGCATCTTTTTTTGGAATGCAATTTTGCAAAACAGGTATGGAGCATTATCTTACAAAATTTTCAGATTACTTTTCCTTCACAAACCTCTGTTGCAGATTTATATGCCAACTGGAATAGAATCTACCCTCAGTGCATCCCCTCCAAATCATTCTGGAAAAAAATATGGACAGCTATCCCAAAGTATGTATGCTGGCAGCTCTGGTTAGCTCGAAATCAGCAGATCTTCAGAGAGATAAGGCACACTCCATTGCAAGTAGCAGCAAAAGCTAAATCTTTCCTACTGGAAGCAGCTCAGCAACAGTATTTTAAAGAAGACCCTCTGTTACTGCCTGAAGAAAAAAGATGGCTTGGTGCGCTAGAGCCCTATCCACACAAGCAGCTACTATCTCCAAAAAAGGCAAATCAGGAATGGCGCATAAGAGAAGAAGATGACAAATTCCAACTATGGTGGCGGACACAAAATTTAACCACTATTTTCTTTGACGGAGCATCCAAAGGTAACCCAGGAAGTGCAGGTGCAGGGGGAGTCATATACTCCACAGATGGGATTGCAAAAGACTGCTTCAGCTGGGGACTCGGCCAGAAATCTAACAACCAAGCAGAGATTCTTGGGCTACTGAAAGCATGCAACATTGCAAGAGACAAAGGAGTTAAAGATCTCCAAGTGTTTGGAGATTCAGAGCTAATAATAAAGAGCCTGAAGATGGGAAACCCCTTTAGAAATGCCAGCCTAAACAAAATTCTGGACAGGTTGAAGAGAGTTCTTTTAGACTTTGATACATGTAAGTTTTATCATATCCTCAGAAAGTCAAACGGGGAAGCGGATCAGCTGGCAAACAAAGGCAGCTCTTTGATGAAAGGACTCCTTATTGTAAACAGCGAAAGCACTATACATATGCCTTGAAAATCAAGCAGATTTAAAACAACAATAGGGAGAAGTGTGTAATGTAATTGGAGCCGCTTGGGATTGGATCCAAGAATTTTCAAATCAATAATATCATAACCGTTTTAGTTAAAAAAAAAATCTATTAAAATAAATTTATACTATAATTATTTATTTTCATTCAATTTAATTTTTCGAGTTAAAAAAACATGAGAACATTTATTCAACTGTAAAACTCCCCGCAATCAATAGTTGTTGACATGGTGGAGAATCTATTTAACATATCAATCCATGCCTTTATAGAAAAGAAAACTACCAAGATGAACATTATGGGTATTTTCCATATCTCAAGCATAAGGTGTTACCGTTTCTGGGTTTTACTTAAATCTCTTTTAAGTGGTTGGAAGATTTTGACTACCTAAATCTATTTTAAGTGGTTGAAATATTTTGGCTACCTTATCATTATGTGTAGCGCGTTTTCTAATAAGACACTGATTCCAAATTCCATGTGTAGTGTGTTTTCTAATAAGACACTAATTCCAAATTCCATTGTATATGAATTTTTTTTTTTTTTTTTCCCATTACAAAGGCTTACCATGTGTAGTGTGTTTTCTAATAAGACACTAATTCCAAATTCCATTATACATGAATATAAATATTTTTTTTCCATTACAAAGGCTTAAGATGTTAGTGCAATGTTTTTTTCCATTACAAAGGCTTAAGATGTTAGTCCAATGAGATTTATTTAAGCTAATGTAAAAATTCAACAGATCTAGGATGATTTTTTATTTATTTATTGACCTATTTTTCCTAGACACAGATTTTGATTAGATAATGGACAAATTTAGAGCTTTTTTCTCACTTTATACGGATTTCATCTTGTCGATTGTCAAGGATCTTGTGCAATTGTTGTTGCATATCTATTTTGGACAAGAAAATTGGTGTTGGCCAGCCAATAATTTTGGTGGCAAATTCTGCCAATAATTTTGGTGGAAAATTCCACCATGAATACTGATAAGATCAAAATTTATGGAGCTTGTGTATGGGTAGATTCGATGGAAAAAGTAGCATAGATTGAGATAGCAAAGAAAAATAAAATGAGGATGAAGGCGCAAAGATTATTTCTAAACAAGCAGTTAATTTATAATTTCCAAAAGAGTAGTTTGTTGATTATGGAGTACTAGCCATTGAGCATGCTATTTTTCATGGAATTGAATGGAGCTCTTGTAACTGGGGGAGAAACTGCTTCAAATTTGTACAACCTAAAATCAGTTAACCTTGCAAAATAATTGAGGAAATCATGATCGGGGAGGACAAGTTAATTCACTTTTCAGGAGTTGAGTTGGGACAAACTTGTACTATAGTCGTGAGAATAGCAAAGTAATTATATAACATCAATGAACACAATTCAAAGGGAAAATAAATCATGATCGGGGAGGACAAGTTAATTCACTTATCATGAGTTGAGTTGGGATAAGCTTGTACTATAGTCTTGAGAGTAGAAAATTAATTATATAACATCAATGAACACAATTTCAGGAGTTGAGCTGGGATAAGATTATACTATAGTCCTGAGAGTAGCAAAGTAATTATATAATGTCAATGAACACAATTCAGAGGGAAAACAAGCAGCAAAGCCAGGTGCAGATACATTGAGTTATTGTGCTGAAAATTATTACCTTAGAAATTAAGGTGAAAAGTCTAAGTAATATACATGATCACTCCAAAGAAAGGTGTTTCCACTCCAAAGAAATGATGTTCAACTTATGCATAATTTTTTGGAAATTAAACTAAGAGTCGCCAGTTTCAACAATTACAGTAGTTTCATTTGATAGCATGCCCTGCAACCAACCAATTTTGACTAGTGACTATCAACAATAATCCTACTGTAAATGTATCCTGTAAGGGAAAAGCCAACCAAAAGACAATTGTCTGAGTATTTTTACTTCAGAATATGGGTAGATTCTTTGAGGCCTTGCCTGAATATGTTTGAATAGAATATTTACCGTCAAGGACTCATATGTTGCACTTTTCAGGGGAACATCTTCGGGTACAAAAATACGCTAATAATTATTTGTAAGCCCATTTTCCATAGTCACCATGTTAGGCTGCATGAGTATGGTTTTCTTCTTTTTCAAAAGCAATGAATATCCCACTGAACTATAGCTATTAAAAATAGGCCCTCCAAATAAATATGCATCTGCATACTCAACTATTTCAGCACATAATGCAATACTTGTTGCACCCTAGTAAGGCCCTATGAAATGAGGGCGTGTCTCTAGAAAAATACAATACTTGGTGCACCCCAGTAACTCCCTATGATTTGAGGGAGTGTTTCTATAACTTGTTCCTTAGTAGATGGCATTATAGCCACATCATAACCCAATGCATATGCCAATTCCAGAAATAAATTCAAATAATGGCTAAGGCAATAAAACACCAATGCAAACAAAAACTGAAATTCGCGAGAGAATTGCTTAGGGAGCAAAAAATTGGACCAAAACCTAGAATGTAAACAAATTAAGAAATCTCAAGAACAATACAATTTGTTTTGTAGGAAATGGTTGGCCAGACACTAGATATGAATGCAAATCAATATATTCACCCAAAACGAGATACCAAATTTGGGTCATTGGGTTGTCAGGGATGTATTTGCATGCACCCTGAGAAGATAAAGGTGATAGTAAATTGGGAGGAGCCTCGTAAGGCATATGATGTGAGAGCCTTCACTTGGATGACCAATTACTACTAAAAAATTATGGGGGGATTTTCAAAGATAGGCTCCTTATTTATAGACTTACTGAAGAAGGATAGACCGTGGAAGTGGACAGAAAAGGGCAGAATTTCACTTGAGGAACTCAAATGTAAGATTGTGATAGCTCTTGTACTGAAACTATCATATTATGAGAGATAATTTGAGGTACAGACATATGCATCTGATTTTTCCATGGTAGTTTTAATGCAAGATGATCACCCTGTAGAATTCAAGAGTAGGAAGTTGTAGTATTGGGGGAGGAGGTATCTTATCCATGTGAAAGAGATGGCAATAGTAGTACACTATCTTCAGGTGTGGAGACACTATATTTTGGGGAAGCTATTTATGGTCAAGACAGATAACATCACATTGAGTTACTTTGCAAGCCAACCAAAGTTGTAGCTGAAGCAAGCTTGATGGAAAGACATTTTGGCTAAGTTTTACATGATGATTGAGTATAGGCCAGGGAAACTCAATGTAGTTCTAGATGCCTTGAGAAGGAAGGAATATTTGGCAACGATTGAGGAAGATGAAGAGAACCTGCCTACTCTAAAGAGAGTCAGATTCAATTTGTTGAAGAGATACAAAGAACAATTTGTGATCGGTTGTAGAATGAAACTACAATGAAGAACATGATGAAGTAGGTGGACTCGTGAGGTAACTCTTAAAAGAGTATCGTAACTTGCCTTGGTTTGTCCATCCAAGATAGCAGAGAACACTAGCATTACTGGAGATAGGTTACTTTTGGGGAAGCATGAGTGAATATGTGGAGTATGTGAAAACTTGCATTATATGCTAGCACAAAAATTATGAACTAGAGGACAGGCAAGATTATTTCATCCTTTACCAACTCCATATAGACCATGGGTAAGTGTCTTAATGGAATTCATCTCATAGTTGTCAATGGTGCAAAGGTATAATGAGGTGTTGGTAATTGTCAACTGATTCTCTAAGGATGCCATCTTCTTACGTACAATGGTAGCATGCAATGAAGAGGAAGTAGCAAAGAATTTCTTCTGAAATGTGGTGAAATATTGAGCTCCTTCATTGAGTGTTGTGTCATATAGAGATATGAGATTCACAAGGAAGCTTTGGACCTCATTATTCAAACTTGTGGGGTCGCAGTTGCTACATAGTTATAGATTTCATCTGCAAACAGATGGAAAGGAAGAGCATATCAACTCCCTACTAGCATTAGAGGAAATTCTAGTTTAAAAGTGACCTCCTAAGGAAAAATAATAAAATAATAGTTAAAATAATAAAATAAGAGTTATGAATTTTGGAGGGAAAATAAGAAAACTACTTTTTTAATTTTATTTTTAGCTTGTCTCCTTATAGGTTTACTCAAATTTGAAGTGTAGACACTCGTTTGATGCGAAATTAAATTTCACATCCAACGAGTACCCATTATGCACACTTTTGAGAACACCCACATTAATAAAAATTTAAGATACATTAAAAAATTATGTTGAACACACATTTTTTATGTGTTTTCTTTTTTTTATCGATGTGGGTCTTCTCAAAAGTATGTATATTGGGTACTCATTGGATGTGAAATTTAATTCCGCATCCAATGACTGTCTACACTTGAAATTTGAGTAAAACTTTAAGGAGATAAGCAAAAAATACAATTAGAAAAAATAGCTTTTCTTCTTTTCCCTCCAAAATATTTACATCTACCTCTTTTTAAATTTAAAGGATTTTGATTGGTTTACATGTTATGACATGGAAATTACATGAAATTTTCATGGGCACTTTTAGGCAGAAATTTCTTCTAATGAGGATTACCTCAGGAATTATGTGAGGGCCAATCAGGAGAATTGGTGAAGCTTATTGGATGCAACTCAATTAAGTTATAATCTACAAAAGAGTGCCTCTATGGGATAGAATCCAATCGAGTTGGTTAATGGTAAGATTCATATTAACCCATATATGGTCATGCGGGATATGATGGAAGGAGTCCCTTACCTCTAAAGCTCATGAACCATTGGTAGGAGATGTTGGAGATAGCTTGAGTGCACTTAATAGATGTAGTAGAGAGGATAAATAAGTTTTCAGACACAAATAAGAGGGATGAAGAGTTCAGTGTGGTAGATATGGTATTTTTCAAGATGACCAAGGAGTAGTTTCCACCGCCAATTGGGATGTCTAGATCACATGCGAGGAGGTTTGATGGTTCATTCTGAGTTGTGGAGAACATTAATGGTGTTGCCTGTAAGCTATATTTTCCTTTCCATTTGAGATATTATCATCCAAGTATTCCATATCAGTCAATTGAAGAAAGGCAAGGTGGATATAGAGGATCTAAGCAGAAAAAAACACCATGAACCCTAGCATTAATTATTGATCATTCGAAGTTAGAGCTTGAGGAGATCATAGGCTATCAGAATTTGGGCTTTGGAAACAATAGGAAGAGAGAACTCTTCATTAAATAGAATGATGCTCCAAAAGGGAATGGATGGGAGACCTATGAGTCCTTGGGGTGATGGGAGAAGGAGTTGAGGGATATTGAGAGGAGGCATTTGTTAGAAATCCTAGGGCTATCATGGATGGCAACAAATCAGGGTGAGAAAGGATGTCAATCCCTAGGGTACCAAGGTGTACCCTTGTCTCATCCATATACCAAATGTGTGCCTAGAAGCCTTAGTGAGATGAGGTGCCATGGGAAGCACCATCGTCATAAGAAATGTGATGAGGATATCGCACAATTTGCAATGTTATGGGAGGAAATTGTCAAAAAAGCAAAAAGAAAGACTCAACATGTTGGATTGGTGGACGACAGGACAATCGATGAGTGAGTAATGGATCAAGTGACCAAGTGTGTAGACGCTTGATCCTACTCTTCCTTGATTTATATTTTCTTTCCTTTGCCTTATTGTTCCTTCCTTTTCTTTCCTTGATCCAATGCTATAGTGCTCCAAGAAAAACTCCAAGTGCCCAAGAGTGTGAGAGAGAGGGAATGGAGAGAGAGTTCCAAAACTGAACTGATAAAACGTTACAAACTGATCCTTAGAAGCCTTTTTATTAATGAGACCTCTATTTTCTTCAATTTTCCATTTTCCTTCATTTTCCTCCTCACATGCAACCTGCGACCTTTCACCTTCCTTTTATCCTAATTTCCATTATTTTCATAAATAAAATGTCAATTAATACATCTTTTCCTTTCCAAAGCCTTTGCCATTTCCTTTGTCAATTTCCTTAGCCATAATAAACAAAATGAACACCCACACTAGGATGTTTTTTCCAACACTCAGTTTGGAATACGTGTCCCATGACCTTGGTTATTATTTTTCCTTTATTAACTTTACCTACATGGAATTTTGACTAGGGTTGTTACAGTTGTACAAGGATGTATTTTCATGCCCCTTGAGAAGATAGAGGTGATAGTAGATTGGGAGGAGCCTCATAATACATATGATGTGAGTGCCTTCACTTGGATGACCAATTACTACGAAAATTTTGTGGGGGATATTCAAAGATAGGCTCTTTATTGATACACTTACTAAAGAAGGATATACCATGGAAGTGGATAGGGAAGGGTATAATTTCACATAAGGAACTCAAATGTAAGATTGTGATAACTATCTGTTGAGGGCCCCGAAGTCGGGTCGACAACAAGGGGGATACCCACCCGGTCCAGAACCTGGTTGGCAGCTCCTTGCCCGTTTGGAGTAGCGGGTCCGACTGGGGGTAATGGGACCAGTTTCCCAATGTGAAGGGTGTGCGTGTGTGTGTAGAGTTTGATGGTATTAATCTAAAGGTTTCTCTAAACTAGTATTTATTCTAACTGCTAAACTAACTCTATGCTAATGTAATCTAATGAAGAGAAACAATACATCTAGTCTACGCTAACCCGGGGTGTTTTCTTTTGTTATGCGATCTAGAAAGATTTCAAACAACAGCTGGTAATAAAGATCATTCAACTGTTATCAGAATATAAATCGATAAAGATAAACCATTCTGCATAAGAAGTTAGGCAGAGTAGTTGTGAACAGCATATCGCATAATCAGTTTTCTATATGTCAAGCATAAATAAATGACCCCACCGTACAGAAGTGCCAAATGGTAATACATACATTCATACAGTAACATATAAAGAACTCAGCTGTGTATTACTTTAGGGATACTAGCAGAATTTAGTCAAGAGATAAAAGTACCATTTATGACTGATTTCACTAATAAACTTCAAGCAATAATGATTTATTCGTACTTGTTCTAATATCTGCTAAGAGTACAGAAGTGCAACATCAGTAACAGACATTAAAATGCAAACATAAATAAATCTCGATCCATCCATTCATCCAAAACCTCCTCTGAGGGTGCAGAAGTGCATGTTCTGAGGACAAGTTTTTTTGACAGATTTCCGGACCCTTCTCCAAATGCCATGAGAAGGGTTAAATACTACTAACTAATTAATCTTAATTACACGAAATTAGGGAATCGGCTTCAAATGACCGCCCTTTACTAAAAGAAAATTTATTTCTAAAACTTTAAATCTAATTTCTAACCGTTTCTGTATATTCTCTTTAGTGCTGTCAACCGCGCAACGTTTTCCTGGGAACAGTCGGCTGACCGCCTTCTTCTTTCGCTCGGGAGATAAAAGTGGAAATAACAAGAGCTGGCACTTCCTTCTAATAGACCAGAAGATATTTTCGAAAACCTTTCTCTAGCTGGGTGTATTCACCGCGTGTATACTTAGCACAACCCAGGTTCTTCTCGAACTGATTTTGCTGTTGCTATTCCGGTTTCCGGTCGTGCGAATGACTGAGTGGGTTAGGAGTCGCGCTGTATGGACAATCCCCTGTTTCGAGAATTGTTTCCGCTCTTTGTTCCAGGCTTTTCTGGAGCGTCTTCCTTCTCATGCGCTTCTTCCTCTGCTTTACCAAGTCTGAGCTTCAGGATCTTTTGTGAACACGTTGCTTTTGTGCGCCTTTGACTCTAGGTCCTGGATAGTCTAATTTCATCAGTGCCGGTTGGCTTATAGTCTGGAATCCGCAGTCCTGCTGCATGCGGCACCCATTTGTGGAGGCATCTTCTCTCTGCTGTCTGATTGGCGCTTTCCCTTTTCCTTTAGATATTTCCTGCATATAGATTTATATTAGTTGCGTGTCTTGCAGACTACGCAAAGAAGAAGGGAAATGAAAAGATTGACATGAAAGCATTAAACTCTAATGAATGCATAATCCTGACATTCATCATGACTTGAATCTTCGAAAAATGCGATGCAATCATTCCTTGATACTCAAGCATGCGGTCATTAATTCCCTTTAAGGCGCCTGCTTAATCTTGGGTCTATCGGGTATGTCGGAGAATTCGTGCGATGAGTCTTTTCATATCGCAGATCGCATATCGCAGATCGCGGTTCGCCGATATCGCAAATCGCAGATCGCTGTCATCGCAGATCGCTGTCATCGCAGATCACTGATCGCAGATTTTAGTCAATGGTTTATGCTGCCTAGTGCGACGTTTGCGATGTGCGATGTCACATATCGGCGATCGGCATTTCTTGAAGGTCTTCTTTTTAGAGAGCGCTTGGGATGCATGCGATGCGATGAATTTTGTATCGCTCTTTCGCAGTTTTGTTTTCCGCGCTTGGGTAATGCTTCAGCCTTCCCTTGCGATGCGATTTAAGCCTTAGGGAGAAAAATACAAAAATTTAAAAAAAATATTTTTTGGGATTTTTCTTTCAGGGTCCCCCCTTTGCTCGATGTTATTGCTAATATCGAGCAAAGAGGGGGGGTTGTTGGTGACCACAACAATGGCGATTCACTATGAAGAACCAGTTATCTCTGCTTGTTCTATTGCATTTTCACTTCCAAAACAGAAATTTTTTTTCTTATGCCTAAATTTTGTTATGGACAGATAGAGTATTACCCCTTATCCCGTCAATGATGTTTCGTCACAACTTTTATTTCATTCTGATTGTTTGCTCCCTCTGGGTTAATTCTTGTATTCACACCTAGACATTACTTAGTGCTTTTCAAAGACAAAATAAGGTCTTCTCTGTGTACTGGCTTTGTAAAATATGCTCATTTGTCGTAGGTAGAGCCTCTGCTGCCCGCAAGCGTCCATAGCCTCGACAGGGTTACCATGTTATCCAGCAATGATCCTTTTTCCTGTTTAAGGTTATTTACAACATACCAGAGAAAAATCCTTTTGACACTTTTTCTTTCTTTTTTGATTTTTTTATTCTCTAAAGAACAGTGTCTTGGTTTGGTGGCCAAATTATGACACAGTCATTCACTTGATTTACACTTTTGCTGAACAAGCTGGCTCGTGATGAGACCCCTTGTCTTTTGATTGCAACAATCTTGAGTCGTTGCCCTGTTTTGGTAGACAGTAGTGGCAAAGTCAGCAAGTTATAATATCTGTGATCATGATAAGCCGGCTCGTGATGAGACCTCTCATTCTTTGAGATATAGTGTTTTCTTGGATTGTTTCTCTGGATGCTGCGATTTCCTTAACAGGGAGGAAGTCATTGTTTTTCCTTAAGAAAGCTCTGGACAACAATAATAGAGTTTAAGAACAGCAGTTTTGCAGAGAATAATTATTTTGCTATTGATGATACTTTTCATTGCGTTGGCATAAAACAATTTTTTGCCAAAAGTTACTTTCATCCCAGATTTCTTTGTGAAGTTGAAACTAACATCATATTCAGGCTAAAGTTAACTCGATCTGTCAATAATAAAAGTCAGATTTTTTTTCGAAAAGTTTTACTATTTATACAAGTGAAATCAAAATCTGATAGAGAAATGGTATGTTTCTTCATGAATATAATTTATGATCATTCACAACCAACCTTATTTATAAGAAATAAAAACTAAAATAAAATAAAAAAAATAAAATTATCCTACAAAAATAGAAGGATGACCTTCTATGGAAAATACATTTTGAGGATTTGTCCATTCACAGGTAGAGAATCTCTCCTGCCTGTGAAGTCCTGCAACACAAAATTCGACGGGCCTATGACCTCTACGATCTGAAAAGGACCAAGCCATAGCTTCTGGAATTTCGTATGTTTGCCCTTTTCTTCATGAGCCTTATCCCATTTCAAAACTAAATCTCCCATCTGAAAGTTTTTTCTGGTCATTATGTGTGAATCAAAAGAGGATTTTATCAGCGCTTGGTGGTGAGCATGGGTTTTCTTGGCCTGTTCTCGTTGTTCTTCTAGCTTGATTATTTCCATTTGCCTTAGTTGTAAGGGAGAAGTAGATACTTCATCAATGTATTGTACTAAGGACAAGGAGGGAATGACTAAGTGAGTAAGAAGAACTGCTTCTCTCCCGTAAACTAAATTAAAGGGAGAAGTGCCGATAGAGGCTTTCTTTGTAATTCTGTCTGCCCATAAGGCGTTTACCAGCGCTTTATGCCAATTCTTTTGGTTTTGGTCGACTGTCTTTTTGATAATCCTGATTAGGTTCTTGTTCGTTGATTCAGCCAACCCATTACCTTGCGGATAGTAGTTGGCAGAATACTTCAGTTTGAACCCTCTTTTGAGCGCGAACTCAGTCATGGTATTTCCAAAAAAATATGAAGCATTATCAAATATTAAGGCCGTTGGCAATCCAAACCTAGTAATGATAAACTGATCTATGAATTCAATAATGTTTTCAGAATTAGCTGTCTTGAGAGGAACTGCCTCTACCCATTTAGTAAAATAGTCAGTTGCCGTGAGGATATACCTATGCTGTTTAGAGGAGTGAGGAACGATCTCACCTATTATGTCCAGGCCCCATTGGCTGAACGGCTGTTCGATGTTAACCGGCTGCAGTGGCATGGATGACTTCTTTTGTTTTCCTGCAGCAGTTTGGCAGACTTGGCACTTCCTTACGTGATGGTACGAGTCTTTGAACAGCGTGGGCCAATAGTATCCTGCACGTAAGATTTTGTGTGCGGTGGCTTCTCCAGCATAGTGTCCACCTGCTGGTCCATCGTGGAGTTCCTGCAAAACCTTTTCGGCTTCAGTTTTCTCAAGACATCTAAGAAGCACAGAATCATAATTCCTTTTAAACATGACATCATTTACGAGCTGGTATTGTTTAGCTTTTAATCTCAGGGCTCTCTTCTTGATGTGATCCAGGTGAAATGGAGCATGCCCGTTTTTTAGGAAATAAATGGTGTCAGCATATAATGATCCTGCGTCGTTTAGGCTTACCTCATACGCGTGTACCTCTTTAGATGATTTTTCGGGGATTTGCGATGCTCCAGCTAACATCTTGCAGAAGCCTTGGCCTCTTACGATGTGGGCTGGCTTGATCTCCAGGTCGTATTCTTGCAAGGCGGTGATCCAATTCGCTCTCTTTTCGCCCACATCTTTCTGTATTAGGAGGTTTCTTACCGCTGGGAATGGTACTATGACCTTGGTATGGGCCTTTAGCAAGAAAGGTTTGAAATATTTAATTGCTTTGAAAACGGCGTATGCCTGTTTCTCTACGTCCGAATATTTCAGCTCAGCACCTTGTAAGTTTGAGCTAAAGAATGCGATCGGAGCTTCTACCTTTTCTTGATTCGCTTGAGTCAAGATCGCAGCATAAGAATTCTCTGAGGCAAACGTGTATAAGACAAAGGGCTCTGAAAAATTTGGGGTTGCTAGAGATGGAGCGTTGATGATGGCTTGTTTGATTAAGTTAAATGCTTCGTGCTCGTCTAGACCCCATTTAAAGTTAGAATTCTTTTTCATCATTTTTTGTAAAGGAGAAATAATACGTGAAAAATCTGGGACAAATCTTTTCACAAAATTGATCTGTCCTAGGAAAGATTGCATGATCTTTTTGTTATGAGGCATGGATATCTCGGAAATTTCTTTGATTCTGTCAGGTTCAATGTGAATGCTAGATTTGGACACTATGAATCCTAGCAATTTTCCTTCACTCAACGCGAAAAAAGATTTCTTCGGGTTAAGCGAGATCCCATACCTTAAACATCTTTGAAAGATTTGCTTCAAATCTTTGAGGTGGTCGTTTCGGTTCTTGGAGTATACAGTTATATCATCCAGGTAGATCACTACCGATTTATTGACTAAACCTTTAAACGCAATGTCCATGGCTCTCTGAAAAGTGGCGCCGGCGTTGATCAGACCGAACGACATTTTCCGATACGCATAGGTACCCCATTTAGTTCGGAAGGTGGTTTTTAACTGATCATCTGGGTGTACCAACACTTGATTATATCCTGAAAATCCGTCCAGGAAAGACATTAACTCTGAGCCTGCGACTGCCTGTAATATTTGCTCCATATCTGAGAGGGGAAAATTGTCTTTCTGACAGGCTTTGTTGAGATTCGGGAAGTCGATGCAGATTCTAATATCTCTGTTTTTCTTCCTAACAAGTACCATGTTGGATACCCATTTGGAATGTCTGACCGGGAAGATTATTCTGGCTCTCAACAATTTATTCAACTCAGTTTTTATCTGATTTTCCAAGTTGGGGTGGATTTTCCTGAGCTTCTGTTGGATAGGTTTCTCGTTGTCAATCATAGGGATAGTGTGTTGAATGATAGAAGCATTGTAAGTCTTCAGCTCATCGTAATTCCAGGCAAAGACGTTTTTGTACTGTCGTAGAAGACGGATATATGCTGATTTTTCTTCAGGAGCTAGGCCTTGACCTAGATTAACGTTTTGCGGCTTCTCATCGGTTCCTAGGTTCACTGATTCGTAGTTCAGAGTTGAACTATAAAGTTTGGCGTTAGCTGACCTTTTGAACCGACTTTTCAAGTCGTATAAGTCTTCTAGTTTGACCACCGATTTGGGTATAGCATTATCAGTGCTATTTTGTTGTATCTGGTGATCATGACAGTCTTCGTCGATTATCTGGTTTGAGTAGGATCCTTCGGAGGTGAGGAAACTTACGATGTCTGGGTCGTCATTGAATACTCTCCAGTTGGTGATGTTGTCAGGGATAGATGGTTTAAAAATCAATTCTATCGAAAACCTATCTGGACTAAAGTCTTCGGAGGGGATGAGTCTGGAGGCTACGTTAGCTAACAGGTCTGCGTTTGCATTGTGAAGTCTCGGGATTGACGAAATATTGAACGTTGTAAAATGTGCAGTGAGATCTTGTACTAAAGATTGGTAGTGCTTTAAATGACTAGACAGGCAGTGTATGGTGTTACGTACCTGTTTGACGACGATCTCAGAATCTCCAAAGACTTGAAGATATTTGACGTTGCAGCCGATTGCTTTGTATAGGCCTTGCACCAAGGCTTCGTATTCCGCTGTGTTGTTCGTGCAATCGAACTCCAATCTGCATGTGAGCATGGTCTTATTTCCGTCTGGGCTAATCAAAACGCATCCTACTCCTGCTCCCTCGTTGGATTTAGAGCCATCAAAATATAATTTCCAAAATAAAGAAGTATTTACAGGGTTATCTAAGAAACTAACACATTTTGAATCATCAGTCTGGGAAAAGTTTTCAACTTGGGACAAAACTGAATTTTCTAAATATGGTGATATGTGAGCATTGAAATTTCCGAGGAAAGAGTCTACCGAGTAGTTGCCTATGATGTTGTTGTTGTATGCTATGGCTTCGTTCTCTCCTTCCAAATCCGTCACTATGTATTTTTGGTGCAGTTCCCGTTCAACCTTTATTTGATTTGGTTTCCCGTTGAAGGGTAACCACATGTGCGACCAGTCGGTTGAAAAGTATCCGTGGAGTTTCTCGGACCAGTCCCTGCTAAGAATCAGACCATAAAATTCAGGGATGTCAGCCACCAGAATGTCGATAACCTGACATACCTTGGGGTTAGACGACAGTCTTATGGTCACTTGATTAAGTTCGCCTATCACTTCGACTTGCGATCGATCAAGTTGAACTATGTGCACTGCGGATTTTTGCGGTTGAACATTAAGTTTGGCACATATTGACTTGGGTAGAATATTGGTTGAAGCACCAGAATCGACCAAGTAGTTGTGCACGTTTCTGTTAAAGATTTCATAAGTGAGGAGGAAAGGAGGAGTATGAGATCTAGATCTCCCTCCAATCAGAGCGATGTCATTTGGATTGATTTTATTGATCGTGTTGATTGGAGGTCTTCCTATATTATGGGAAGCTACAGCTGTAGGTAAAGGTGTAGTAGGTACGACGTGTAACTCTTTCATCATGATTTTCTGTTGGTGTTTCAATTTGCTCAACTCGTATAGAGTGATATTAGCCCTAGTCTTTTTCATGTCATCGATGATGTTATACTCCATTTCATCTGACACTATTAGTGTCTTTGATGGAGGTGATTGCTCTGATTGGACTGGGCTAAATGAGGTTGTTTTAGCAATTGTTTTCTTTGGTGCAACCTTTTCTTTTGCTGCAGGGCTTGCGCCCTTCTGTTTTGGGGTATTCTGGGGAGGATCAAGTTGATTTCTGCTTCATGTGCTAACCGGAAGTGCTTCTTGATCTTCCTCTTGTGGGAGGATGAAATCCCACATTCCTTGCAGTTCCACCACTTCTTCATCGTCGGTCTGCGTTTTGATGGTGCTCTCCTCTTCTTCTTCTTCAGATTCCACATTTGAGACCACGTTGGGTGGCTTCGTCTCCATGGGAGGGTTTCTTTTGAAATTCCTAAAAGGCTTTCTTGGGGACGATTCTGCTACTTGTTTTCTTATGTCAATCATCTCATTAGACATGGCCTTTAATACCTTTTGTAGTCCTTCCATGTCGAAAGGATCTTTCGTTTGCTTCTTCTTGGTGTCTTCTTTGAAAGAGATTTTCTTAGATTTACGCTCTTCGATTGTAGATCTCTTTTCTAGGGCTACTACGCGTCTTTCAACTGCTAACGCCTCAGCCAAATTTTTGACTAAGGTTGTCTTGCTTGCCCTATCTACGAAGATGGCCAAGTTTGAAGGTAAGGCCGTGATGTACCACTCGCATCTTACTTCTTCGCTGGGTTGAGAAGCAGCGGGGATTTTGTTGAGGATCTTGTTGAATCGTAAGTTAAAATCTTTAATTGGTTCCCTATCCTCAGATTTAATATTGGATAAATCGTTGATCAGTGTCGCTATCGATCTATCATCGCCGAATTTGGTGAGAAATTGATTTTGAAAAATGTCCCAACTGGTGATAGATCCGGAGGGCAGCGAAAAGTACCATGACCCGGCTGTTCCTTGCATTGTATAGGGGAAAAGTCGGACCACGGCATCTTCGTTGGTAACTCCGTTGAGATTAACAGAAAGCATGAAATTATTGATATGTTCTTCAGCTAGCATTCCTGTTTCTGGATTGAACTTTGGTAGCCATTTCTTGGGATGGGCAGGTATTGGACTTAGGGGTGGAGGCATTAAAACCGCCCCAGGATTGTTCCATGGAGATTGGGCCATCGCTGAGTTGCTAGTTAACAAAAGTGTAGGAGATGGTCTTTGATGTTGAGAAGATGGAGATGTTATGATCTTCGACGATTGCGGAGGAAGGGTTGTGGAAGATGGATGAGTGACTTGAGGTGGAGATGTGGGTGGTTGACTTCGCGGAGAGGGAGTTTAAATGGACGAAGTGGATGAAAGAGTCTCTCTGTCAGACTCTGGAAGTGCTTTCCTTGCTCTTTTCCTAGTGGGGAGAGGGATTTCAGTTGGCTGGACGCCAAACTTTTCACTCTTCAATCGGGTCAGGGGATGAGCAGGATTGTACTGCGAAGTCAAGCTGCCTTTAGATTTATCAGACTTCTAGGTAAAAATAGAGAATCCCTGGAGTTTACGGATCAAAGTTTGAACTTCAGGGGGATCGATAATAAGTTGGTCTGATGTATCAGTATGTATAGCAGCGGTGGATGTCCGAGCGACTTCTAGTTCCGAGATTAGTCGTACCGGGGAAGTCGGGGAAGTTGGTGAGGGTGATTTGCTCTCAGAATGGTATTTGGATTTTGAATTATGCGCCATTCATAGCTCGGCCCTCCTTCTAGCGCCAGAAATGTTGAGGGCCCCGAAGTCGGGTCGACAACAAGGGGGATACCCACCCGGTCCGGAACCTGGTTGGCGGCTCCTTGCCCGTTTGGAGTAACAGGTCCGACTGGGGGTAATGGGACCAGTTTCCCAATGTGAAGGGTGTGCGTGTGTGTGTAGAGTTTGATGGTATTAATCTAAAGGTTTCTCTAAACTAGTCTTTATTCTAACTGCTAAACTAACTCTATGCTAATGTAATCTAATGAAGAGAAACAATACATCTAGTCTACACTAACCCGGGGTGTTTTCTTTTGTTATGCGATCTAGAAAGATTTCAAACAACAGCTGGTAATAAATATCATTCAACTGTTATCAGAATATAAATCGATAAAGATAAACCATTCTGCATAAGAAGTTAGGCAGAGTAGTTGTGAACAGCATATCGCATAATCAGTTTTCTATATGTCAAGCATAAATAAATGAACCCACCGTACAGAAGTGCCAAATGGTAATACAGACATTCATACAGTAACATATAAAGAACTCAGCTGTGTATTACTTTAGGGATACTAGCAGAATTTAGTCAAGAGATAAAAGTACCATTTATGACTGATTTCACTAATAAACTTCAAGCAATAATGATTTATTCGTACTTGTTCTAATATCTGCTAAGAGTACAGAAGTGCAACATCAGTAACAGACATTAAAATGCAAACATAAATAAATCTCGATCCATCCATTCATCAAAAACCTCCTCTGAGGGTGCAGAAGTGCATGTTCTGAGGACAAGTTTTTTTGACAGATTTCCAGACCCTTCTCCAAATGCCATGAGAAGGGTTAAATACTACTAACTAATTAATCTTAATTACACGAAATTAGGGAATCGGCTTCAAATAACCGCCCTTTACTAAAAGCAAATTTATTTCTAAAACTTTAAATCTAATTTCTGACCGTTTCTATATATTCTCTTTAGTGCTGTCAACCGCGCAACGTTTTCCTGGGAACAGTCGGTTGACCGCCTTCTTCTTTCGCTCGGGAGATAAAAGTGGAAATAACAAGAGCTGGCACTTCCTTCTGACAGACCAGAAGATATTTTCGAAAACCTTTCTCTAGCTGGGTGTATTCGCCGCGTGTATACTTAGCACAACCCAGGTTCTTCTCGAACTAATTTTGCTGTTGCTATTCCGGTTTCCGGTCGTGCGAATGACTGAGTGGGTTAGGAGTCGCGCTGTATGGACAATCCCCTGTTTCGAGAATTGTTTCCGCTCTTTGTTCCAGGCTTTTCTGGAGCGTCTTCCTTCTCATGCGCTTCTTCCTCTGCTTTACCAAGTCTGAGCTTCAGGATCTTTTGTGAACACGCTGCTTTTGTGCGCCTTTGACTCTGGGTCCTAGATAGTCTAATTTCATCAGTGCCGGTTGGCTTATAGTCTGGAATCCGCGGTCCTGCTGCATGCGGCATCCATTTGTGGAGGCATCTTCTCTCTGCTGTCTGATTGGCGCTTTCCCTTTTCCTTTAGATATTTCCTGCATATAGATTTATATTAGTTGCGTGTCTTGCAGTCTACGCAAAGAAGAAGGGAAATGAAAAGATTGACATGAAAGCATTAAACTCTAATGAATGCATAATCCTGACATTCATCATGACTTGACTCTTCGAAAAATGCGATGCAATCATTCCTTGATACTCAAGCATGCAGTCATTAATTTCCTTTAAGGCGCGCGCTTAATCTTGGGTCTATCGGGTATGTCGGAGAATTCGTGCGATGAGTCTTTTCATATCGCAGATCGCAGATCGCGGTTCGCCGATATCGCAAATCGCAGATCGCTGTCATCGCAGATCGCTGATCGCAGATTTTATTCAATGGTTTATGCTGCCTAGTGCGACGTTTGCGATGTGCGATGTCGCATATCGGCGATCGGCATTTCTTGAAGGTCTTCTTTTTAGAGAGCGCTTGGGATGCATGCGATGCGATGAATTTCGCATCGCTCTTTCGCAGTTTTGTTTTCCGCGCTTGGGTAATGCTTCAGCCTTCCCTTGCGATGCGATTTAAGCCTTAGGGAGAAAAATACAAAAATTTAAAAAAAATATTCTTTGGGATTTTTCTTTCAGGGTCCCCCCTTTGCTCGATGTTATTGCTAATATCGAGCAAAGAGGGGGGGTTGTTGGTGACCACAACACTATCGTATTGAAATTGTCAGATCATGAGAGATCATTTAAGACGCAGATAGATTTTTGATGCAAGATGATCACCCTGTAGAATTCAAGAGTAGGAAGTTGTAATACTATGGTCCATTACAACAAAAAATTTGATCAAGATTCACTTTCATACAAGTGGAATTGATTATCCTTTGTAGGTTTGGAGAAAGATAAAAATCTATTTTATAAGACTGACAAAATTCAAGTGATGCAAATTTAGGAAGAGTTAATTTATATTGATCCTCTTTCCTTTCAAAGAGTTAAATACTCCTTTACTTATGTTAAGTAGGTTCACTTGAAGTTGGGTGAATATGGAAAGTACATTCCAGAGAAAGATGATCATATCATTGAATTATCCTATTAAACCTGTAGACACTCTATGAATATTATGTTTGACATTTCATGTTAGTTGGGATTCGATAAAATAAGGTGGTAGGGACTATACCTTTGATTCTTTTTGGTTTTCAAATTAGGGTATACTGAAATTTTCTTAATGAAGAGAAATTATAGCTCAAGAAATATGCCCACTTACTAAAAAGAAGAGGTTAAAAAGACTATAAAGAGACCAATCATGTATTCAAAATAAACTAATAAGTTGCATCAACTAGAATGTAAATAAGAACCATAATGATTATACATCAACTACCAAAGGTAAAAAAAGGAAAACTACCACTATTGTAGAAAATTTGGATATACATAAGATTGCTAGAATTAGACTAAAGATCTAGAAAAGAAGGTAAGGAACCTAAAAAGAAACATGTCGACTGGAAGAGAAACCAATGTTAATAGTACAAACTTACAAAAGGTAACGTAGATAAATGCATCATTTCCCTTATTACAGTCCTCTCAATCCTTGAATACTCGCACTTCACAAAGTGTGTGGATAGTCAAATCTAGTTGTACAAATAATATGGCTAAAGATGCTTCTATTCTTTCTTCCTTATGTGAAGCTACTCAAAAAATATACGTATTACATGATTATGCACTTATTATTTCTAGTTTTGGAAATATTGAGTGTCGAAATAGTGTCATCAATAATGTGTATCATGTACCTAACTTCATTTTTTATATCTCAACTTACCCAAACTGCTAAAAAGGTTGAATTCTAGCCAAATCAGTTTGTTATGAAGGATACGAAGAATAATTGAGAAGTTATTACTAAATGAATCCTTGATCCTAAGGATAAACTATACAAGGTACATGGCCTTCCTCAAAGAGATTCTAGATCGATTGCACTTATTTCCTAGACCGGTGACTAGAATTTTTTTTAGCATGAATGACTTAAACACCTAAACTTCTGAATCATGAAACTCGTGGTGACACATAACATGGTTATTATACTACCAAAATTACTCCACCTAATGAATCTTTTTGAAGGATGCGTCCTTGGAAAGAAAGACCAAAATCTTTTTGAAACTAGGAAAGCATGGTGAGATAAGAATTAATGGAGCTTGTCCATATTGATAAGTATTTCATCAATAAACCAATAGTAGCACGTGAGAAGTATGATTTATCCTTCAGTGATGAGTATTTGAGGTATATTTTGATATATTTATTGAAAATAAGAGTTGTCTTTGAAAATTTTAATGAATTTAGGGCATTGGAATAAAGTCAACGTGGTCAACTTATAAAATGTTTTAGATCAAATAGTGGTGGAAATATGTGGGTATACTATTTGTAGATTACTAGTTCTGGAATGATATCTCATCAAAATGGATTTTTCGTTGAGTGCATGATCCAATACCGACTTGATTGATGATGGCACACACAGTTTGTTTGCATGCAATTTCAGGTGAAAGATTTTTCTGGTTTGGAAGACGGAATTTGAGGGGTAAATGGTCAGGGATGGAATTTGACGGGCAAATTGTTCATGACAAAGGTGATTTTTCCTTTGGTATAAATTTACAAAATTTACAAAAAAAAATTATTTACATTGTAAAAATAAGTAGAAATATGTAAAAACCATCAAATTTAAAAAATAAGTATATTTTGAAATTCCACTCTAGAAGGTAGCTAGTGCAAATGTGCATTACATGTAACTTTCCAATGTTGAAACATCGAATAAATAAAAAATAAAAAATAAAAAACATAAAACTAATAATTATATTTTTCGATGGGATGTGGAATACACGACGATGGGGTGTTCTGTTAAGGTACTCCATGGTTAAAATGTCACTGGTTCGAAACTCCATGTGTAAACAAGCTAGCCATGCTAAAGGTTGGTGTGGCCTGGGTTGGGTGCGATCCCCGATTGACTTTGACATCTTCGATGCCCTTGGGTATCAACTACTCAAGTCATAGGTTAGGCGTGGCTAAGGATACAAATGAGCAGAGGATGGGTATTGGCTACCTAGCTATGAAAAAGTAGATGATGAAGAATAAGTACCCCATTCCACTAACAGAAGATTGCTTCAACAAGTTTTCTAAGGGAAAAGTGTCACAAAGATGGATTTGAAACAATGTTACTATCAAGTCTAGATAACAGAGGGTGATGAAGCAAAGATATCCATGGTAACAAGGTATGGAAGTTATGAATTGTTAATTATGCCTTTTGGTTTATATAATTCTCCTGCTACATTTTCATCCTGGATGAATGAAGTTCTACATTTGTACTTAGATAAGTTTTTTGTAGTATAATTCGATGATATCATAGTGTTCAATGATAATTTGGAAGAGAATAAGAGGAACTTGGGAAAAAAAATTTGAGGGACAAAGGCAAAATTAGTTGTACTTAAAGAATGCTAAGTATATATTCACACAAAAGGAGATACCAATTTTGGGTCATTGGGTTGGTCAGGGATGTATTTGCATGCACCTTGAGAAGATAAAGGTGATAGTAAACTGGGAGGAGCCTCATAAGGCATATGATGTGAGAGCCTTCACTTGGATGACCAATTACTACCAAACATTTGTGGGGGGATTTTCAAAGATAGGCTCCTTATTGATAGACTTGCTGAAGAAGGATAGACCATGGAAGTGGACAAAGAAGGGTAGAATTTCAATTGAGGAACTCAAATGTAAGATTTTGATAGCTCTTGTATTGAAACTATCAGATTATGAGAGATCATTTGAGGTGCAGACAGATGCATCTGATTTTTCCATAGGAGTTTTAATGCATGATGATTACTCTGTAGAATTCAAGAGTAGGAAGTTGTAGTATTGTGGGAGGAGGTATCTTATCCATGTGAAAGAGATGGCAACAATAATACACTATCTTCAGGTGTGGAGACACTATATTTTGGGGAAGCTATTTATGGTCTAGACAAATAACATCACATTGAGCTACTTTGCTAGCCAAACAAAGTTGTAAATGAAGCATGCTTGATGGCAAGACATTTTGGCTAAGTTTTACATGATGATTGAATACAGTCTAGGGAAACTCAATGTAGTTGCATATGCCTTGAGAAGGAAGGAAAAGTTGGCAGCGATTGAGGAAGATGAAGAGAACCTGCCTACTCTAGAGAGAGTCAGATTGAGTTTGTTGAAGAGATACCAAGAAGAATTTGTGATGGGTTGTAGAATGATACTACAATGAGGAACATAATGAAGTAGGTGGACTCATGAGGTAACTCTTAAAAGAGTATCGTAACTCGCCTTGGGTTGTCCATCCAAGATAGCAGAGAACACTAGCATTGTTGGAGATAGGTCACTTTTGGGGAAGCATGAGGCAATATGTGGAGCATGTGCAAACTTGCATTATATGCTAGCACAATAAGTCTGAACTAGAGGACATGCAAGATTATTGCATCCTTTAACAATTCCAAATAGACCATGGGCAAGGTGTCTTAATGGAATTCATCTCATAGTTGTCAATGGTGCAAAGGTATAATGAGGTGTTGGTAATTGTCAACCGATTCTCTAAGGATACCATCTTCTTAGTTACAAAGGTAGCATGCAATGAAGAGGAAGTATCAAATAATTTCTTTTGAAATGTGGTGAAATATTGGGGTCTTTCATTGAGCGTTATGTCATATAGAGATACGAGATTCACGAGGAAGTTTTGGGCCTCACTATTCAAACTTGTGGGGCCGCAGTTGCTACATATTTATAGATTTTACGACAAATAGATGGAAAAGAAGAGCATATCAACTCCCCACTAGCATTAGAGGAAATTCTAGCTTAAAAGTGACCTCCTAAGGAAAAATAATAAAATAATAGTTAAAATAATAAAATTAGAGTTATGAATTTTGGAGGGAAAATAATAAAACTACTTTTTTGATTTTATTTTTAGCTTGTCTCCTTATAGGTTTACTTAAATTTGAAGTGTAGACACTCGTTCGATGCGAAATTAAATTTCACATCCAACGAGTACCCATTATGCACACTTTTTAGAACACCCACATTGATAAAAAAAATAAGATACATTAAAAAAGTGTGTTGAACGCACATTTTTTATGTGTTTTCTTTTTTTATCGATGTGGGTCTTCTCAAAAGTATGTATATTGGGTACTCGTTGGATGTGAAATTTAATTCCGCATCCAATGATTGTCTACACTTGAAATTTGAGTAAAACTTTAAGGAGGTAAGCCAAAATTACAATTAGAAAAAATAGTTTTTCTTCTTTTCCCTCCAAAATATTTACATGTACCTCTTTTTAAATTTAAAGGATTTTGATTGGTTTACATATTATGACATGGAAATTACATGAAATTTTCATGGGCACTTTTAGGCTAAAATTTCCTCTAATGAGGATTACCTCAGGAATTATGTGAGGGCCAATCAGGAGAATTGGTGAAGCTTATTGGATGCAACTCAATTCAGTTACAATCTGCAAAAGAGTGCTTCCATGGGATACAATCCATCCGAGTTGGTTAATGGTAAGATTCATATTAACCCATATATGGTCATGCGGGGATACGATGGAAGGAGTCCCTTAGCCCTAAAGTTCATGAACCATTGGTATGAAATGTTGGAGATAGCTTGAGTGCAGTTAATAGATGTAGTAGAGAGGATGAATAAGTTTTCAAACACAAATAAGAGGGATGAAGAGTTCAGTGTGGGAGATATGGTATTTTTCAAGATGACCAAGGAGTAGTTTCCACCGCCAGTTGGGATGTCTAGATCACATGCGAGGAGGTTTGAGGGTTCATTCCAAGTTGTATAGAACATTAATGGTGTTGCCTATAAGCTAGAATTTCCTTTCCATTTGAGATATTATTATCCAAGTATTCCATATCAGTCAATTGAAGAAAGGCAAGGTGGATATAGAGGATCTAAGTAGAGAAAAACCACCATGAACCCTAGCATTAATTATTGATCATCCGAAGTTAGATCTTGAGGAGATCATAGGCTATTAGAATTCGGGCTTTGGAAACAATAGGAAGAGAGAACTCTTCATTAAATAGAATGATGCTTCAGAATAGAATGGATGGGAGACCTATGATTCCTTGTGGAGATGGGAGAAGGAGTTGAGAGCTATTGAGAGGAGGAATTGGCTAGAAATCCTAGGGCTATCATGGATGGCAACAAATCAGGGTGGGAAAGGATGTCAATCCCTAGGGTACCAAGGTGTACCCTTGTCTCATCCATGCACCAAATGTGTGCCTAGAAGCCTTGGTGAGATGAGGTGTCATGGGAAACACCATCATCGTAAGAAATGTGATGAGGATATCGCACAATTTGCAATGTCATGGGAGGAAATTGTCAAAAAACCAAGAAGAAAGACTCAACATGTTGGATTGGTGGACAATAGGACAATCAATGAGTGAGTGATGGATCAAGTGACCAAGTGTGTAGCTTCTTGATCCTACTATTCCTTGATTTATATTTTCTTTCCTTTGCCTTATTGGTCCCTCCTTTTCTTTCCTTGATCCAATGCTATAGTGCTCCAAGAAAAACTCCAAGTGTCCAAGAGTGTGAGAGAGAGGGAATAGAGAGAGAGTTCCAAAACTGAACTGATAAAACATTACAAACTGATCCTTAGAAGCCTTTTTATTAATGAGACCTCTATTTTCTTCAATTTTCCATTTTCCTTCATTTTCCTCCTCACATGAAACCCGTGACCTTTCACCTTCTTTTTAACCTAATTTCCATTATTTTCATAAATAAAATGTCAATTAATACATCTTTTCCTTTCCAAAGCCTTTGCCATTTCCTTTGTCAATTTCCTTAGCCATAATAAACAAAATGAACACCCACACTAGGATGCTTTTTCCAACACAATTTGGAATACGTGTCCCATGAGCTTGGTTATTATTTTTCCTTTATTAAATTTATCTACATGGAATTTTGACTAGGGTTGTTATAGTTGTTCAGGGATGTATTTTCATGCCCCTTGAGCAGATAGAGGTGATAGTAGATTGGGAGGAGCCTCATAATGCATATGATGTGAGTGCCTTCACTTGGATGACCAATTACTACCAAAAATTTGTGGGGGATATTCAAAGATAGGCTCCTTATTGATACACTTACTAAAGAATGATATACCATGGAAGTGGATAGAGAAGGGTACAATTTCACATAAGGAACTCAAATGTAAGATTGTGATAGCTATCGTATTGAAATTGTCAGATTATGAGAGATCATTTAAGGTGCAGACAGATGCATATGATTTTTCCATAGGAGTTTTGATACAAGATGATCACCCTATAGAATTCAAGAGTAGGAAGTTGTAGTATTAGGGGAGGAGGCATCTTATCCATGTGAAAGAGATGGCAAAAATAGTACACTATCTCCAAGTGTGGAGACATTATATTTTGGGGAAGTTATTTGTTGTCAAGATAGATAACATCACATTGAGTTACTTTGCTAGCCAACCAAAGTTGTCTCTGAAGAAATCTTGATGGCAAGACATTTTGGATAAGTTTTACATAATGATTGAGTATATGCCAAGGAAACTCCATGTAGTTGTGGATGCCTTGAGAAGGAAGGAAGAGTTGGCAACAATTGAGGAAGATGAAGAGAACCTACCTACTCTAGAGAGAGCCAGATTCAATTTGTTGAAGAGATAAAAATAAGAATTAGTGATCGATTGTAGAATGATACTACAATGAAGAACATAATGAAGTAGGTGGACTCATGAGGGAACTCTTGAAAGAGTGTTATAACTCACCTTGGGTTGTCCACCCAAGATAGTAGAGAAAACTAGCATTGTTGGAGAGAGGTTAGTTTTTGGGAAGCATGAGGTGAGATGTGGAGGAGTATGTGCAAACTTGCATTATCTGCTAGCACATTAGGTTTGACACTAGAGGAAATGCAATATTATTGCATCCTTTACCGATTCCAGACATGCCATGGGCAAGTGTCTCAATGGACTTCATCTCATAGATGTCAATGGTGCAACGGTATAATGAGGTGTGGTCATTATCAACTGAATCTCTAAGGATGTTGTCTTCTTACCTATAAAATTAGCATGAAATGAAGAGGAAGAAGCAAAGAATTTCTTCTGAAATGTGGTGAAATATTGGGGTCTTTCATTGAGCATTGTGTCAGATAGTTGTACGAGATTCACAGGGAAGTTTTAGACCTCATTATTCAAACTTGTGGGGGTGTAGTTTCTACACAAGTGCTACATAATTATAGCTTTCACATGAAAACATATGAAAAATAAGAGCATATCAACTCCCTACTAGAGGAATACGCCAGGAATTATGTGAGGGCCAATCATGAGAGTTGGTGAAGCTTATTAGATGCAACTCAATTCAGTTACAATATGAAAAAGAGTGCTTTTATGGGATATAGTCCATTGGAGTTGGTTAGTTGGAATATGCCTATTACCCCATATATGGTTATACAGGGATACTATGAAAGGAGTCCCTTAGCTCTAAAGTTCATGAACCATTGGCAGGAGATGTTGGAGATAGCTCGAGTGCAATTAACAAATGTAGTAGAGATGATGAAGAAGTTGCTAGACACAAATTAGAGGGATGAAGAGTTTAGTGTGGGAGATATGGTATTTTTCAAGATGGCCAAGGAGTAGTTTCCACCGCTTGTTGGGATGTCTAGATCACATGCGAGGAGGTTTGAGGGGTCATTCTGAGTTGTGGAGAAGATTGGTGATGTAGCCTATAAGCTAGAGATGCCTTTCCATTTGATAAATAGTCATCCAAGTATTCCATATCAGTGAATTGAAGAAAGGTGAGGTGGATATAGAGGATATGAGCAGAGAAAAACAACCACATGACCCAACATTGATTATTGATCATCCAAAGTTATACCTTGAGGAGATCATAGGCTACCAGAATTTGGACATTGGAAACAATAGGAAGAGAGAGTACTTCATTAAATAGAATGATGCTCCATAAGAGAATGGATGGGAGACCTATGAGTCCTAATGGAGATGGGAGAAGGAGATGAGGGTTATTGAGAGGAAGCATCAGTTGGAAATCCAAGGGATATCATGGATAGAAATAACTCAGGGTGGGAAAAGATGCCAATCCCTAGGGTACCAAGGTGTACCCTTGTCTCGTCCATGCACCAAACGTGTGCCTAGAAGCATTGGTGAGATGAGGTGTCATGGGAAACACCATCGTCGTAAGAAAAGTGATGAGGATATCACACAATTTGCAATGTTATGAAAGGAAAGTGTCAAAAAACCAGGAAGAAAGACTCAACATGTCGGATTGGTGACATGATGGGACAAGCGATGGGTGAGTGATGGATTGATTGACCAAGTGTGTAGATGAGAGCACATTAGCTGAGACAAGGTGGAACAACATGGGAAGGAGTAATGGGCATATTGGGCACTTCACGCAAGTGCTTAGAAAACATGATGAGGTCAACCCAACCTATGGTGCACTGACCCATATAGGGAACCCAGCCTGAGCATATGTGGAAGCAACCACATAGAGGAAGAATGGCCCATATATATGTGTAGTTGCACAATGTGAGGGGATCATCCAAAATACACCAACCAAAGTCACATTACAAAAGAGGACTTGGAACAGGTGTGAAGGAGGAGTGTGAGGAATATAAAGGAGCCAAATGGATTAGCTTAGTGCTTGCAGTTATGAGGATCTAGGCGAGCCTTGAGTTTGAATTGAGACGGGTCAAGTAGGGTGTCGAGTGATTGAGGTGGGGTTTGGCGAGTGGGGAAAAGGTTTTGTGGTATTATCTTTGGGTTCTTGGCTATGTACTCTTGTTGACTGAGCCTTTTCCTTGGTGAACCATTGTAATTTTTGGTTCATTAATAAATCAAAATTCTAGAGGGCAATTCCTTATGAGCTTGTGCATGTGTATGATGACATTAATGTTTCTCAAATTTAAGGCTTCTGTTAGAAGAGAAATTTTGATTTTACATTTTGGGATCCATCACATTCAAATATTTTTAGTCAACGTTTCGAGCTAGCAAATGTGGCTTATCATCAGGATGGAGTTAACTAGAATGGAAGAGACAATTGAGAGGCTCATTCTATAGTCCAGTATTATGTATAATTCTGTCCGTCATCAAAACTGAAATTTTGCTCATATCCGCTCAAATAAAAAAAAAAAAGAAAAAAGAAAAAACAAAAAGAAATTAAATAACTGCACAAAATATTATTTTAAATAATATGTGTTAATAATAAAAAATAACAAAAAAAAAATAGATAATTCTCAGCGCATAAAATCCTTATTTAAAATAGGTAAAAATGCAAAATAATACAATCCAACAAAAATAGTGATTCTAATTTCTGAGTGCCTTAAGGCAAAAAAATACAATCCAATAAAATGATGTTTCTAATTTTCGATCTTCTTACATTAAAAGGCATTTTGTCAATATCAAAACAGAAAATACTATATCTGAAAATAATGTATCAGAAAATATGGTCATTTGGCGACATGCCTCAAACTTTGGTTCATTAAAATTTATTTGTACAACTATCAACCTAATAAGTTGAATTTAATAAGCCTGATAATAGATATCCAATTAGTTGAATTTAATAAGCCTGGTAATAGATATCCCATTAGTTGATAGATATCTAACATTTATTTAAAGCGTTGTATGATTATTAGTCAAGGCAAAAATGTATGGGGTATTTTCATCTCTATTGTTGATTGGCGAAATATTTGGTAATCAGATGGTTGACCCAGCCATGTCTATTTGATTGTTGTATATTTGGCCAATCAGTTATCAAGATAAGTTCAGCGCCTAGATATATGACAGTCATTTAAAAAATATCAACCTAATTTAGTTGAATCTTAGTTTAGTTTAATTTTTTTAAATTTGCATATATATATATATATATATATATATATATTATAGGTAAATATACTTGAAAATTATAAATTTGAGTCATGTAATTTACAATTTAAAAAATAATTTTAAATATTATACTAGACCAAAAAAATATTACAACTCTTAATATTAACAAAAATATGCTAAAATGAAACAATCTGGACTGAGTTCTAATTTCTCCAGCTTAACTGGGATTTGGATAGATATAAACAAAATCATTAACTTATTTGGACAGATATAGACAAAATCATTAACTTCGACCATATCCATTTAAAATATTACCAGAATCCACAATCCATATAAAGATGCCCATTCTCATCAAAAATGTTAATAGGTTCACCTGGATTTGAATACTTCCTAACGTGTTCTTATACATTTTCATAAAAGGGTGGAGTTTATAATAGCAACACAGCATCCAAACGAATTCACTGGTCAAGATCTTCCCTATTAAGAGAGTCCATATAAACATTTTGATCTTAGGCAAGCTTTCTGATTACCAAACTGTCTTCCAAAATTCCCAGCCTTGTTGATTTGGTTGTTCTTGTAGGATTTTGTATCTAGTCTCGATTGTGTGTTTTCCACCACTTGGATCCCAGAGGAAGTCATCTTCCTCATCATAGCTTATTGGTGCTGCCCCTTTTAGAAGTTGCCTTAATTTTCTCCATTGCACCTCCAGATTTGCACGGATTGTTAAGATTTTCCAATCTTGCCAATCTCTTTGGACTTTGGTTCCAAAGAGAGATTGAGTGAAGAGTATTTAGACCTTTTCCTATCATCCATTTTTGAATGCTTTCAATTTCTGGGTGATTCTTTTCCCATAATTCTATCCTCCCAAATTGATATTTTTTTTCCATTGCCTGGGATTTTAGAGATCTAGTTGCTCATTAAAGGAATTGTCTTTTTTACTAGCTTCTAGGCTTGAGTACATTGTCTTGATGGGATATTTCCATTAAGCAGTGTTTTCCTAGAGCCGTCCATGTATTTTGTGATGAGTGTTTTTTTCCACTAGCTCTCTTTTCCCGTGATCAGTCTCCATATTACTTTCATTCCCAGGGCTGCATTCATGAGCCCAGGTAGCCAGATTGATAAGCCTCCTCGTTCATATGGTAAAACTACTTGCTTCCACCTGACCAAGTTGAATTTGTTGTTTTCTTGCTTCCTCCCCTGCCATAAAAAGTTTCTTAAGATTAAGTCCATTTGTTTGTGGGAACATGCTGGGGCCAAGATTATTGCATATTGGTAGATAGGTAGTGCTACCATGAGTGCTTTCATTAATATTACCCTTCCTACCATATTTAGCCACATCATTCCTCAACTTTGGATTTTGTTTTTCACTTTTTCAATCTGTTTGGTCCATATTTCTGCCTTCATATTTTCTTTTGAGATAGGGAGTCCCAAGTAAAAGAAGTGAGTCCATTTTTCCTGTATGGAGATTTCTAGGATTTGTGAAATCCTTTGCATGCTTCTGGGAGGGGTATTCCATCCATAGATTCTGCATTTTGTGTTATTTAAGAGCCCACCTGAAACTTGTAAGAAATCATCCAAAATTCTTTTGAACCTTCTTGTAATTATTGTTGATGCCCCTCCCAGCAACAGGGTGTCATCAGCAAAAAGAGAGTGGTTTATTGTTTGTACTCCTCTTGCGATTCTGAGCCCGGTGATGTTTCTTTCTTTTCTTTGATTTTCCAAGGCTCTGCTTAAAATTTCCACCATTATAATATATAGGAAGGGAGAGAGAGGGCATCCTTCTCTGAGGCCTCTTGTGCTTTGGAAAAATTCATTGGGCCTTCCATTTATGAGAGGAGCAATCCAAGGAGTGGAGATGCAAGCCTAGATGACTTCTGTTATTTCTCTTGAAAATCCAAGTTTCTTGAGGATACCATTAGATATGGGAGGCTGACCCTGTCAAATGCATTTTCCATATCCAATTTGATTATGGTTCCTTTTTCTTTTCTTTGCATATTGGAATGTACAACATCCTGTACAATAATTACATTATCTATGATTTGCATGTTGGGCACGAATCCTCCTTGGTTTTCAGATATGATTATTGGAAGCACTTCCCTGATTCTATTTGCAATTATTTTGTTATGTTCTTATAAGAGGAATTACAAATAGAGATGGGAAAAAATCTATTGAAAGTGGAAGGATAGGATTCTTTTGGGACTAAAGCGAGGTAGGGGGATTTTGTATTGCTTCCTATTTTTTTTTAAGACATTCTTCACCATTCTTAAGAAGTCCATTCTAATTGTATTCCAATGGAATCTATAGAATGCTATTGTAAAACCATCTGGCCCTTGGGCTTTGTCTAGATGTAGGCTCCATATGGTTGCCAATACCTCTTCTTCTGTTATCTCTTTTCACATTTTTGCGTTTTGGTCTTTTTTGATTTTTTTTTTTGTATGTTGTAGGAAGTTTTCATATTCAACCATTTCTTCTTTAGCTGAAAGTAAATTTTTAAAGTGCTTTTGGGGTGCTTTTTTTAGTTCCTCTGCACCTTTGACCTCTTGACCGTCAACTTGTATTTTTTCTATCTGATTTCTTGCTCTCCTTATCTTCATAGTATTCTGGAAAACGGAGGTGTTTTTATCCCCTGCCTTGAGCCACAGGCTTCTAGATTTTAGTCTGGCATCTTCTTCTTCTTTCCTGTTTTCCTTGTATATTTCCCAAAATATCTCCTTCTCTCTTAGATAATCTTGCTTGTCTTCTTCTTTACTTTCTTTTTCAATTTGCATGTTGTCCATTTTCTGTCACAGCTCTTTTTTCCTTCTTTTTTTTGTTATTTCGTTTGCTCTTGCCCATTCCTTTAGCTTGGCACTTAATTTTTTAAATTTTGTTTCCCAAATATATTGGGGTGATCTTGTTACTCTTGGTGCCCATGCTTCCTTGATTAGTTCGCTGATTTCTATAGAGTGGTCCTTGATTTTCCATTTTGCCCATCATTATTGCCACCGGTTTATGATCAAATGTTGTGGTATGTTGAATTTTTTATTTAATAGAGATGTGTACTGCTGCTATGTTTTCTTGAATCAGAATTCTATCTAGCCTTTCTTTAATGTTGTTTTTTCGCACTCTTTTGTTGCTCTAGGTATATTTTCCATTGTTTGGGGAGATGTCTATTAAGTTGCGTTGTTCCATTATCTCTTCCAGAGCATCCCTGGATGGGTCTGTGTGATATGTCCCTCCAAACTTTTCTTCTATACTTCTTACCAAATTTAAGTCTCCTCCTAGAATTATTTTCTTAGTTTGTGTTTCTTTTAGTGCTTCCTTTATGGTGTCCTGGCATTACTATTTTTCCTTGTAGTGATTGGGAGAATATATGTTTATGAAACTGTGCTTCTCTTTTGCGCTTATTTGCATTAGGTCTGTTTGTATCCACTGCTGATATTTTTTTTGTTGTATCAATTCTCAAATCCCTTTCTTCCATATTGTGTAGATTCCTCTTGATGCTCCTGTTGCCTGTATTGCTTCCCCTTCATAATTTTTTTGATTTTTTTTGAATATTTTCAGTTTCATGGCTATTTGTTTTGGTCTCCTGAATCATAAGAATGTCTAGATTTTCTTTTGCCACAATGTCTCTTATGGCATTTTCTTTAAAGGATGATCCCATTCCTCGGTAATTCTAGGAGACCATTATCATTATTTGCTTGTTGGGTGTTGCAAGGGACCTTTCCATCTTTGTTGGCTTTTATCATTGTTTCCTGAGCTCCTTTCCAAGAAGGATTCCATTGGTTGCTGCGTTCCTCATGCCATTTCCTTTGTTGCCGCTTCATCCCTTAGTTCTTTGTTTGACTTTCTTCTTGCTTTTTTTTGATATTCTACATATTGAAGTGTTTCCTTTGACTGATTTCTTGTTAGAATTCTGTGTACTGAGGGAGGGGGAGGAGATTGGGTGTTTGAGATTAAAGGGGATGATGGGGGGTTGAGAGTATTGGGGAGGGCGGGGAAGGGGGGGGACAGGGTGGTGGATTTGGATATGGATCTAGTTCTATGTCTAGAGGATGTGGGGGCTGAGGAGTCCAATGGCTCAAAAGGATTTAGGCTAATGAGAGGATTGTTGTCTGCTTTTGGTGATAGAGAGAGGGGGTCAGATGATATGAGGGGTTGTGAAGAAGGATGAGTGGGTTGTTTGTTTACTGTCTTCTTTCTTTTAACATGTTCCCATTTGTTTTCCAAACCTTCAATCATTTCATTTTCATTTTCTTTTTTTCTATAAATTTATTAGAAAAATGGCCATATTCATGACATACCTTGCATTTGAAGGAGATTTGTCCATAATCCAACTGTTGTATATGCGTCCACTGATCCGCTTTGATTTTGATCGTTTTTGGAAGCCCTTTCCCTAGATCCACTTCTACGCAGATTCTGGCACATGGATGCATATTTCCCTTTGGCTCACACCTGTCTATGTATTTCTCGACTACATTTCCTATAGCTTTAACTGAGTTATCTCCCTAGCAGTGGAGGGGAAGATGCGGCAACCTGACCCAGACTGGAACAACACTGGGTACATCCATTTCTAGATCAAAGTCTGGTGTCCATCTGTTTAGGTACAGTCCCCTTGTATCCATAAAGTATGGGCCATTCCTAAATATCAGATGACGATCCTCCTTGGTTTCAAAGTGGAAGGTGTAGTACCCTATTCCATAGAACCCGGTTGAAATTTTTCCATTTATTGACGTAGTCTAGTTCCTTTCTACCCATTTTTGGACGGTCTTGGGTAAGGGCCATAACCCAGTAAACTACCCGACTAATCCACACTCCGCCAGGGACAGTGCTACTCTATGGGGGAGAGCAGGGGAAAGTGATATTTCAGGGATGTCTTCCAATCTTTTAACAAACTTAGTTACTGACAGTCGATTCTTTGCCAGACCCATTGCAGAAATGAGAGAGGCGAAAGATTTTGTTGTTCCTTAATTTTCTTGCTAGCGATTAGAGAGAGGATCTTTGTCGTCTGGTGTACCCATCTTGCTCGATCCTTAGCAGCAGGAGGTCATTGAGGGGCAGCTGTGTGCTGCATTCTCTGGCTAGGGCTACCCAGATTATTAGCGACAGTAGCAACGCGTTTTCTCTTAATTGATGTTGAGTTTCAATAAAATAAAATTGAAGTAAAATTTTTCATGGTATCTTTAATAATGTTGAGTTATAGAGTAGAGTTTTAATTAATACGTTTTAATAAAAAAAAAAGATTAATTTGAGTTGGAAAATGAAAAAAAATAAAAATATGATTTTATAATAAATATTTAGAATAAGATAAAGTTATTATAAATATTTCTTTTGGAAATTTGATATAATAGAGTTTTGTTTATAATTTGTAAAATATCAAGTTTCTAGTTTTTTTTCTCAAAATTTATAATCATTTTATCATATATAAATTTGCATTGTGATGCAACTTCAATAATTCCTAAAATTTATGTTAGTTTTATATTAAAATTTGTGAGAGGATATTATATTTCCATGTCACATATGTTTTATACCAAGTGTTTCAATCCATCACATTAAATTGTTGCAAATGGTAGTCATGGATCCCATGTGTCATACTCTCACAAAAGTTGAGCCATATGTAATATTGTGGTGGCAGATTGGGTAGTTGGTCGGTCGAATTATGTGAGGATAACAAGTTAGGTAGTTATTTCTATCTTATTATCCACGCCCCACGTTATAATTTATTCAAAAATAGGTTGACCCTTCTACTAAATTCATGTTGACCAAAAATTTGTGAAAAACATATAAAGTGGACATTAGAACTTATAAATAATTTATTTTTTACAATTATTAAATTAAATTTATTTAATTTTTTATTGTTGCAAAAGAGAGGGACTCTTATTTAGTAGTCATTACTTCAGACTCCTCATTAAATAATGACAGCTCATTTGCACCATGTAGAAAATGATAAGTGACATGACATGTTATTGTAAAGCCGTAGTCTAACTAGTCGAAGGAATTGCTCAGAAAGTTATGGAAATTCCGGTCACATTTAGAGAAAATCTGGCAAGGATTTTTGTAAGCGCAAGTTATAGTTGTTAAACTTCAAAATTGTAGGTGTCCTAGATGTTTTTGATGGTGTTGAATCCATTTCCACCATCAAAAACATGATTCAAACACTACCTCTACAAGATTTTTTAAACTTTTTTGCCTGGATTCCATCCACTTTTGGTCGTCCGGGAAATTCCTCTGCCTCGGTAGATGACTCCTATTGTAAATATTTTTTATAACTATTTACAAATAAATAAATATATGTTTCAATAACTACCTATTTAAATATGCATAAACTTTATATACATTAGACTTTATTGCTTCTTATTATGAACTTAATCATTAGTGCAATTAAAAAAAGTTATATAAAATATAAAAATTCTAATAAAGTACTTATTGAGTGTGCAATGTGTGAAATCATCTCATCGATTACGAGGCACTTAATTTTCATTACCGTCATTTGAACATATGGTTACTACGAATCATGTTCCCAACATCGAGATGGATTTCATAATTTTGAGGTAATCAATTCGCTAATTAAATGCTCTTAGGTGGCTCTATTCTCCATTGTGGTGTTAATATATTATCCATTGTAGCATTTTAATATTTTCCATTTGTCATTAATATATTCTAGCAGTGATAGCATACATTAGTCTAATTGCAAAAGGGGAAAGATGGATTTCAGTCTTTCGAGGTAATCAATTCGCTAAATAAATGCTCTTTGTTGGCTCTATTCTCCATCGCAGTGTTAATATATTATCCATTGTAGCATTTTAATATTGTCCATTTGTCATTAATATATTCTAGCAGTGATAGCATACATTAGTCTAATCGCAAAGGTGGAATACTGGAATAATGATAGCCATACGATAGTCTTATGGCGGTGACTGCAATACAGATAGTCCATCTCCATGTCATTACATTATCTTTATTATGAATCAGGTCCCGAGCATCGAGATGGATTTCATATGCAACTTGTCTTTCTGGGTAATCTGTGATTAAATTCATATAAGATTTTATACTCTTCCACTTTTCCATAATGGAAATCACTAGAAGAACAGAGGTAGCAGGAAAATATCACTAAAGAACTCAAGTAGTAGGTAGCAGAGATAACGAAACTGACATTGAGCGATATCACCAGAAAATGGAGGTAGCAAGAACTGGAAATAACATTTGTAGCATCTATGCAACTGATTGAAGGTATGGCTTGCTACAGTGTTTGTACTTTTTTTTTCTCTCTGGTTTTATTTTTTTTCCCCTCTGGTTTTCTTTTGTTCAGTTTTCTCATTGTAACTTTCTTTCCTCTATGTTTTTGTGTCCGTTGTTCACTTTTCTCTAGTTTTCTTTTGTTTCCTCTTTGGTTTTCTTCTGTTCATTTTGCTCATTGTAACTTTCTTTCCTCTATGTTGTTGTGTATGTTGTTCACTTATAGAGTGGATAACTCACTCCCACTACCAGTGTTGTAGAATGCACACATTACTTATATGTAATTAGACATTAGGGTTGTAAAATGCACATCGGTTATCTGCAATTAGGGTTTTTTCTCGAGTGTGATTTTAACCATCTACTATTTCACATTGCTGATGAAAGAACCAAACGGTATTCCGAATCATTTTCGATCAGTGGTCACCGAATCTACGCTGGGCTCAGATATTTTGGTGAAACTCTAAAATTTCCTAAATGTTATTGAAATGTACTTTAAATTCCTCAAATTCCACTTTGAAACTTTAAGTTGTGATAAACAATGAGGAAATTGTTGGGCTCAGATATTTTGGCGGAATTCTAAAATTTCTCGAATGCCATTGAACTTTCCTTTAAACTTCTCAAATCTCACTCTGAAATTTTAAGTTGAGATAAACAATGTGGAAATGGAAATCACCGTTGTTCGAATCTGGGCTCAGACATTTTCCTAAAATTTCTGCAACGCCATTGATCCCTCTGTGTTAACATTGAACCAAGCTACTTTTATTCTCATTGAGTTTTAAAATTTCTCTAAAATCTGAACTAAACAATGTTGGAGATATGAGTATAGGTTTAGGCAGTATTGTCGGTTATCACGTTCTTACACAATAAATAAAGTATAATAGCAGATGATAAATACCCACTATGATAGTTTATTGTCTTAGGGCTTTGATGTCGTTACAGTTCACTGTCTAACCCTAAATATCAACCTTTAGTGAGAAAACAGATCATGTTCTCAATTATTTCTTTTGGTAAGTCGAAATTCTTGTTTTAGATGCATGGGGATATGGGAACTAGAACTTAGTATTATGGTGGTATAGCCCACTTTAATGTGGGGACTACCAAATTTGACCAATTTATACACACAATCAGCTCTCTATGCTAAAGCAGGGTGTGAACCCTTATTTATGTTTGTGGGGATGTATCAATTTCTGGATGATTGTGGGGATTTTATTTTCTCTTTTTTTTGGGTAAATTATACATATAGAGTGCTTTGAGACATGCTCTATTGATTTTCTTCAGCTTAACTGCCAGGTTCGAGTCTTGAGGGGTAGCTATTTCAATAGAATTTCCTAAGTCATGCTCTTGGCCTCATGTTATAGACATTTTTGGGCACTACAAACCCAAGCATAAAATGTCCATAAACTAAGGGCTCCTAAGTCCCTAAAAGTGTTGTTCCAACCCCTAAAAGAACAAGGTCAACTGATTACAGCTTCTCCCAGAAGTTCTCCATGAAAAACTACTCAGAACTGGTCAAAACTGGACCATTTCACCTGCTCCATAGGCAAAGTGCGTTGCATCTCACCTAAATACACGCAGTAGGTGCATTGCATTTCAAAAATCCCTTCTATGGGGTGCGATGGGCGAGAAGAGACAAATGGCAGTGTCAATCCGTGAGGTGGAGACGCATGGAATCTTCCAGAAACTTCTCCTGTCACACTTGCCTCTCTGAATTCGACCAGGGATGAGTAAGAGATCATCAATCTCCAAGTGGAAGCAAGAACTATCAGAGGGAAGACACTAATCAAATCACAAGCTGACTCATCTCCCTTGCAGACATCTATATATGGATCCCTCATCCCAGAGATCCAGAGGCTGGAATTTTGCATCTTGTAAGGAATTGTTGTTGGTTTCTTGAGGTAACATCATAGTGTTGGGTGATCTAAGCTTTTCATGAGGTGAAAAAGGGCTTATTTGCTGAGAGGATGATGCCGGGTCAGAACAACTGGTTGTAACTCTCCTGGCTCTTTCTTGATTATCAATAAAGCTATTCAAGTTTTCCTCCATACTCTTGTGTGATTTATGTTTTATGCATTTGTATGGTCAATTTACATCTGATCCTAGATTGTTTATGATAATAGATCCATGTTCTCGTATTGTGTTATGCTGCTTTGATTTTGTAGGTACTCTGTGAAGCTGGGTATACAAGAAAGCAAGTAGCAAAGGACTATTAGAAGAGAGAGGAATCAGGCAAGGAAACAAGCGCAAGATAGAGGTTGGTCTCCTTTATTCTTCTGTCATCTATCTTTCATAAAGGAAAACGAAAGTAGTTTTACTTTGTTTGTTTCTAAGGTAGCTACCAGCCTTAGTGGGATTGGCAGTTCTGCATAGACACTTTTCCCTGTAACAAAATGGCGACTTCGCTGGGGAGCGAATAGATTGATTGTTTATCTACATTTGTTTACTTTATAAACTTACAGACGGAGCCTGAAGTCAAGCCAGCTAGCCTTCGAACTGCATTTTCTATGCAAGTGCGAAGTAGATCAACGCTGCTTCAGTCAATCTCCGGGTTTTGTTTATGAATTAAACAACTGATTTACAAGCTTTCTAATTGACCTCGTGGTGGCTCGAGTAAGCTCCTTGGATCTACCCCTGTGATTGATTTACTGATTACCACTTGCTCGGTCAAAATCCCTAAACTGAACTGCAAACTGTGACCCGGAATCCAATCAAAGTCTCGTCCCTGGTCCAACGCACTGTCTGTTATGTGAATCTCAAATTCAGTGCACTTCCTGAGTGTAGAAGGAGCGTTGCATTTCAAATTCACTGTGTTACAGGTGCGCTGATCATACTAGGCATTGTTCCTAAATTTTGGTTTCTGTGTTCACTCTTTTCATATCTATTCAAGAGTTTTGCTGCCTGTAGTCAGTACACCTCTATTTGAAACCCCTTTCCTTGTTGTTATTCCGCCTCCATTGTGCAAAGAACTGTAAATGTTTTTATGTATTTTTTGAGTCATTTTCAGTTCTCCTTTACAAAAAAGTAACGTAATTGTAATGTCGTTTCTTGATTTGAAAGTGTCGCAAGTGTCGTTTTCAGTCATAGAAGAGAATCTGATTATTCTTGATAGTCAATTACCCTGATACTATTGTATTCGATCTGAATTAATAGTTTTTCTAGTGTCGAAAGCAAGTTTTCATTTCCAAATCGCAAAGTGTCGTCATTATCTTCATTTTGATTTTGAAAAGAAACTTGTTAGTAATTGTCGCTTTGAAAAATAATTCAAATTTGCACATTAGCTTTCTTTTTATCATTCATATATTAAGAAGGCTGAAAACAAATACATGCATGTGCATTTTCATTTAGACTGTTTGATTGGTTTGATTTAGGACAAGGCATATAGTGTGTGTTCTATGCTCTTTGTTGAAAGAACGTCATTTCTCTTTCCTTAGTAGCTAGGATTTTCATTGCACAAAGAAGATAAAACGATTGTTTATCATCTTAGATTGCATTTTAGGAATTGTACATCTACATCACGCGGTGAACCTGAAAGGAAAATTTCTTAAGCAAGATCAACTATAAAATAAATTTAATGAATCTAACAACGCTTTGGAACCTAACGCACAACATCTAGAAGTCCAGGCTAGAGACGTATTCCGGCGTCGTAAAGCCTGGTAACTGTTGTTTTCACTGTTGGTTGGGTGATTCCTCCACTTTGAGACGATAAGTGCCAGTACAGACTTGTGCTCCGACGTACCGTCGAGTATATTTTGGGAGACCACAATAGGCTTAATCCTTTATCCATAGGAAGCCGTGTCTGCCGCCCTATCGATTGCAATGCACTGAACACAGCATTCGGGAAGATTGACTGCCATACTGTAAAAAGTATTATGAAGTTTTGCGATTGGTTTGGTAATCCCTCTGCCTAGATTTCCAGAGCAGTCCCTTTCGTTCCTTTTCAGACTCCTTAACGGAAAAGGTCCATCTGAGCACTTGTCACTTCAGGCTCATTAAAAATCGAAGGCGACTAGAGTCATCTTTTGTTTTTTCTCGACTCTTTAAAATTGAAAAAACAAGTTGCGTCAAAGCGTATAAAATTTATTTTAAACGGAATAATCATCACCTTTCCTACGTTGGTCTTAGGTTGAGAAAATGGAGTCCACCAACCAAGGAGTTCCCCTTGGAGGAAATCCTAGTCCCTTCTCCTCTTGGGGAGATGTTGGTGCACCCCATATGGCCACATTGTCACTTCCAGGATTGATAATCGGCTTGTCCGTATGGCTTTTCTCAACCTCCGTCATTCAGAACACCACAATTCCTGAACAATCGAGTTAGCAACTAGACAATTCCAGAGTTAGCCCCTAACCCACTACTTCGTCCAATTCTTCCTCTCCTCCTTCCTCTTCACTTGATGAGGCTAGTAAAGCCAAAAATCAAGTACCTGAGAAGAAGAAGGAAAAGAAGAAGAAAGAGAAGAAGAAGAAGGAGCCAAAGGCGAAAAGGGGCAACCAAGTGTCGTCTAGCGAAAATCCACACACTGCACCGACCAGGCCTAAATCGCCATGTGTCATTTTCAAAGGAGACCAATATCATAGAGATTGTCCCTGCATCCCTCAGATCTTAAGGGACTGGTCTCCTCGTTTGCACAACCCGGTGTCGTCAACCTCTGATGATCAGGTTGAAAACACATTGTCGACTAGTGAAAGTGAAGCCCCTGGAAAAAAAGGAAAGTGAAAATTTCCTTGTAAACTGTGTGAAGGCGATCACGCCGTCCACCATTGTCCCTTCTTAGACAAGGCTAAAAGAGTTTTGGACAATCGTCCGGTTTCACCGTTACGACTTCCTCCTGGATACAAGAAACTCTTGCCGAGTCCATCACTAGTTGAAAATCCGGCTGACCTGCCCAGGTGGTCGGCCGTGTAGAAATTTTGAATAATTTAACACATATTCAATGGAGATTATCCTGATCATGTACTAATGCGGAAAACATACACAATACATAAGCTCCTCTACATTGATCAAGAATATAGCAGCATCAATAACAATAATCAAGAGCATTCACACATTAACACAGTATGTATCACGGGGAAAGCATCTCGCTAAAAACCCCACACTATCTGTATATTAATGATTGAGTCATGTAACATTACACAGCATAATACTTCTCACAAGTATCTCCACCTCTGTTACACACAATACAGCTCAGATCTGATCTCCAAATCTCTTCCACTGCTTGCCTGCCTCCACTGCTCAATACCTGCTCAAGAACTGATGAGAATTGCTTCCCAAACTCGATTTTCACCTGCAAAATAGTCACTCACTCTTTGTGGACGTGAGAAAAGGCTAAAATGCGAGCCAAATACGTGAGCAAACTCATTGGCATACTCCATCCTTTGATTGTGCAAGATCTGGTGCACAACTATAGTCACAACTGATAGCAATCTGATTCTCTACCACCTGTCCCTGTTGAACTGAACATGCACTGACATGCAACTGAGTTAGCTGATGTATTCTTTAGTTGTATTATGAGTTAATAATTAGTTTAACAACTCATCATTAGTCTATCTGCAGTTAGACTAACTACAACCAGTTTAACTAAGTTAAACTGAACACAACTCCATCAACTGTACCTCCAGTCCACTAAACTCAACTCACTTGAGTTCTAACTGAAGTCATGCATGCAACAACTCAACTGACTCATAAGAAAAACGAATTTCCTTCTGACAGCTGCATGTGCCACTTCCGTAGCTCAAACTGAAGTGCTCCAAGAGAATAAGATTAAGTTTATAGTCCAAATATTATTGTGAGATAATACTATTTGACTTTTCTATTTTTGACAACCAGTCTAAAAATAGACTTGATCACTCACACTGTGATCACTCACACTTTCATCAAAAATAGAAGTCCATCTATTTTCCCAACTTGATCAATCATCCATAAACATAGACATGATCCATATGTCTAAAAATAGACATAGTCTAAAAATAGACTTGCGCTAAAAATAGCCTGCGGGCCCACTTAGTGAAGGCGACTCTTTTCACTAAGCTCCATCATCTTGTTGCAATCTCAACACTCCCTCTCGACAAGATATGGATTATCAGCAACCCCTATCCTGCCTCGGTGGTACTCGAATTTGCTCCTAGTGAGAGCCTTCGTCAGAATATCAGCATCCTGATCCTCCGTTGGAATGTACGAAAGTAACATGATCCTCCGCTGCACACAATCTCTGATATGATGGTACCTGATGTCAATATGTTTAGATATATCATGAAATACAGGATTAGTCGAGAGTTTAATTCAACTCTGGTTATCACAGTAAATCACAGTAGGATCCAAATGAGAACCGAACAAACCAACCAGGATCTTCCTCATCCATATAGCCTCGCATGCATCCAAACTTGCTACCATATACTCGGCCTCCGCTGAACTGAGTGCCACGGATCTCTGCTTCCTGCTGTACCAAGAAACTGCTGTCGATCCGATACTGAAGACCCCTCCTGATGTGCTCTTTCTGTCTGTTGGGCTCCCTGCCCAATCTGCATCCGTGAAGCCACATAGCTTCACCTCATCCTCCTGTCTGTACCACAAACCATATCCCGATGTGCCTCTCAAGTAGCGCAATACATGCTTGCCCGCCTTCCAGAAGAGCTTGGTAGGCTTAACCATAGCTTGTGAAAGCTGGTTAACTGCATAGCATATATCAGGTCGTGTATTGACCAAATACATCAACGACCCCACCAACTGTCGATAAACAGTGGCATCCACTTCTTCTCTCGAAGTGGCATCCTCCTTCCTCCAACCTCCAGGAAGAGGAGTATCAACAGGCTTGCAGCCATGCATGTTGAACTTCTCCAGTATCTCCCGAGCATACTTGCCCTGAGAAACAAACAGTCCACCACTGCGCTGCCATATTTCCAATCCTAGGAAATAGTGAAGGAGGCCCAAATCCTTCATCTCAAACTCTGTAGCAAGATCCTTCTTGCATGACAGTATCAACAGCTCATCACCCGTTAGAATCAAATCATCAACATATAGTACAATGATAAGCAACTTACCCTCCACCACAATCTGGTATAGGTTCGGATCCGCCTCGCTCTTGGAGAATCCAAGTCCTGTGAAATAGCTGTCTATCCGTGTGTACCAAGCATGTGGTGCTTGCTTCAACCCATACAGCGCTCTCTTGAGCCTGCACACATGCGACTCGCTGCTGAAGACTTCAAAGCCTTCGGGTTGCTCAATGTACACCTCCTCCTTAATGACTCCGTTGAGGAACGCAGTCTTCACATCCATCTGATGAATGTGCCATCCCATCTGCGCTGAGAGAGAAAGAATCGTCCGTATGGAAGAATACCTTGCGACAGGTGCAAAGGTCTCCTCATAATCGATCCCCTCAATCTGTGAAAAGCCTCGGGCAACAAATCTTGCCTTGTACTTCTCCACACTCCCGTCAGCTGCCTGCTTAACTTTGTAGATCCATCTCGAACCCACCACTGATTTCCCTTCCGGTCTAGGAACAATCTCCCATGCACTGTTTCTGACAATAGAATCATACTCTTCCACCATGGCGTCTACCCATGCGGGATCCTCCACAGCTTCCTCGAAAGAGGATGGCTCAGTCACAACACACTTGCTCATAAGAGCCATGTATCCAGTGTACCGATCAGGTGACTATCTCTGCCTGCGTTGGGCTGTAGGTGGTCCTACAACTTTCTCTGCATCTTGAGCCAGTCGCTTAGCTTCTGTCAAGCGCTTTCGCCCTCTGATGGTTGGCGCTGCATGAGTGGTCTCTTCCACTCCATGAACCTCGTCCTGTGGCTGATCCACGTCCTGAAGCTCATCCTTAGGAACTAATAGCTCCTCATCTGCATGCAAGTGTAGCTCCCTCTCAAGCGAACACTTCATGGCTTTCTCCTCCTGAAATTTTATATCCCGTCGCACAACAGTTTTACCACTGTCTGGCAAATACACACGATAGTTGTGGGGCGTATCAGTGTACCCCACAAATATCCCAACCTCTGCAGTCGGCTCCAACTTCTTTCTGGCATCCTTCATCACATGCATGTAAACATTAGCACCAAAAATCCTCAAATGAGAAAGATCAGGCTTCTTACCAGAATAAGCCTCCTCGGGTGTACTCATGCCAAGTATCCTATGAGGACAACGGTTCTGCACATAAACTGCTGTATTGCATGCTTCCGCCCACAAGTGAAGGGGTAGGCCCTGATCATGCAACATTGCCCGTGCAGCACCCACAATCGTTCTATTCTTCCACTCAGCTACCCCGTTCTGCTGTGGGTTATGGGGAGCTATGAGCTCTCTACGAATCCCTTCTGCCTTGCAGAAATCCTTGAACTCGTCCGAGATGTATTCACCACCATTATCGCTCCTAAGAGCCTTCACCTTCTTCCCCGACTCCTTCTCGACCAGTGCTTTGAATTCACAGAACTTTGAATATGTCTCGCTCTTCTTCTGCATGAAGAAGATCCAGCACTTACGAGAGAAATCATCAACAAAAATCACATAATACCTGTGTTTTGCTGTCGAAGCAACTGAGAAAGGTCCACACACGTCTGTGTGAATTCTCTCAAGGATTGTCGTGGCGCGACTATCCTTCTCGTGAAAGGTGGCTTTCACAAACTTCCCCAAAGTACAACCCTTGCATTGATCTGACTGCGCAAGTGTGCCTTTAGGAAGCCCTGTAGTGATCTGCTGCAGTATCTTCAAGGCTCCATGGTGAAGGTGACCCAATCTCCTGTGCCACAACTCGCCATCATCCCGGCTCACCAATCCTTCTGCCTTGCCTGCCATTGCTGCGCATCCATCTACATGCAACTGATAAAGGTTCCTCACTCGAACCCCTATCTTCCGGGTCTCACCAGTTGTCTTGCTGCGCAGGAAGGCCTTTCCCTCGCTGAAAACAACATCATACCCCTTGTCTTCTAACATCGCCACTGAGATGAGATTCTTCTTCAATCCTGGAACATGCATGACTTCCTTCAATACAAAGGGTTTACCAGACTCCCTCTCAAAGGAAATGGTACCGATACCGATCGCACTGTATCTACCATCATCGCCCATCTCGATGTGCACTCCAAGATCTTTGTCCTCCAGATCAGAGAACAAATCTCTATCTCCCGTCATGTGAAAAGACGCACCACTGTCCAGAAACCACATTGATCCCATCACACTTGAAACCAAGCATGCGATCAATGAAAAATCAAGCTCAAACTGAGAAGCTAAAGCCTCTCCCCCTGCAGATCCAGTAGCTTGCTTGTTCTTCTTCTTCTGCGGACAATTTGTGGCATAGTGTCCATGCTGGTGATAGTGAAAACACTTCACCTTGGACATATCCTGCTTCTTGCCTTTCGCACCAGACTGAGAAGCTTTCTTGCTCTTCCCTTTCTTTGCTTTGGCAGCCAAAGCACAATTCTCTTCATCAGCTCCCTTTGACGAAGATCCATCCCTGGTACTCCGCCTGATCTCCTCCTGCACAAGATCTGACCATAGTCTTTCCCATCCTGGCAACTTCTCCCGACCATTGACAGAGTCCTGATAGGAATGCCAACTCTTTGGAAGACCAAGGAGAGCCAAGCTCACCAAGTCATCATCATCGACAGTAACCCCCACACTTCCCAGCTCATCTCGACACTGAGTGAACTTCGTGAGATACTTGGGAATACTGTCTCCCTTCTCGCATTTGATGTTTCTGAGTTTATCTTTGAGTGCCAGCTTCCTCTGATCGCTCTTGCTTTGGAATAATTCTGTTAATGATTTCCACATCAAATATGGAGTAGCCTTTCCATGGAGGCTGGACACAATGTGATCCTTCACGCCCTCCAACAAAATTCTTCGACATTTTGCGATCTTCTTTTGCCAAGCATCAGCTTGAGTAGCATCAGTAGGCTTTGGGATATCCATATCTATGAATTCCTTCAGCCCGTTATCATCCAATACTGCCTCCATCCTGTCCTTCCATGCAATATAGTTTGAGCTGCCCTCAAGAGCATACTCCAATCGCAATCCGTTGAAGGACATTGCTGCGTTGTCACCAAGAAAACACTGCTGCAAATTCGAATTCCACCAGCAACCAACTCAACTGCTTCCGATCAACCCTCGCTTGATATCCTGTAAAAATCTCTTCTACAAATCAAGCTGCTCCGATACCATGTAGAAACTTTTTCTACAATTATCTAGCTCTGATACCATGTAGAAACTTTGAATAATTTAACACATATTCAATGGAGATTATCCTGATCATGTACTAATGCGGAAAACATACACAATACATAAGCTCCTCTACGTTGATCAAGAATATAGCAGCATCAATAACAATAAAACATCAAGAGCATTCACACATTAACACAGTATGTATCACGGGGAAAGCATCTCGCTAAAAACCCCACACTATTTGTATATTAATGATTGAGTCATGTAACATTACACAGCATAATACTTCTCACAAGTATCTCCACCTCTGTTACACACAATACAGCTCAGATCTGATCTCCAAATCTCTTCCACTGCTTGCCTGCCTCCACTGCTCAATACCTGCTCAAGAACTGATGAGAATTGCTTCCCAAACTTGATTTTCACCTGCAAAATAGTCACTAGTCACTCACTCTTTGTGGACGTGAGAAAAGGCTAAAATGCGGGCCAAATACGTGAGCAAACTCATTGGCATACTCCATCCTTTGATTGTGCAAGATCTGGTGCACAACTATAGTCACAACTGATAGCAATCTGATTCTCTACCACCTGTCCCTGTTGAACTGAACATGCACTGACATGCAACTGAGTTAACTGATGTATTCTTTAGTTGTATTATGAGTTAATAATTAGTTTAACAACTCATCATTAGTCTATCTGCAGTTAGACTAACTACAACCAGTTTAACTAAGTTAAACTGAACACAACTCCATCAACTGTACCTCCAGTCCACTAAACTCAACTCACTTGAGTTCTAACTGAAGTCATGCATGCAACAACTCAACTGACTCATAAGAAAAATGAATTTCCTTCTGACAGCTGCATGTGCCACTTCCGTAGCTCAAACTGAAGTGCTCCAAGAGAATAAGATTAAGTTTATAGTCCAAATATTATTGTGAGATAATAATATTTGACTTTTCTATTTTTGACAGCCAGTCTAAAAATAGACTTGATCACTCACACTGTGATCACTCACACTTTCATCAAAAATAGAAGTCCATCTATTTTCCCAACTTGATCAATCATCCATAAACATAGACATGATCCATATGTCTAAAAATAGACATAGTCTAAAAATAGACTTGCGCCAAAAATAGCCTGCGGGCCCACTTAGTGAAGGCGACTCTTTTCACTAAGCTCCATCATCTTGTTGCAATCTCAACAGGCCGAAGTGTCTATCATTGAAGATAAACCATCTGAACCCATACCAGATGAAATTCAAAAGGTCGAGGTGGCAGTTGACCCGGTCTTGCCTTCAGAGGTTCCATCTTCAGATGATACAGCCACCGAAGAGAACAAGGATGACACCGTCCAAATTCTTTTCGTAAACACAAACTCCGATGAACATGGGGGCAATTTACCCATTCCTTTACCGCAGGAAGGAATTTCGTCAGAGTTGTACCCTTCCATCTATTCGGTCCCACCTCCAAGCAACCTAGTTGTTTCCTTCGACTGGAATCAGCTAGGCAGACCCCGTTTACCGGCTAGTGTACCATTCTGAATCATTGCTCAAGTATATAGAATGGTTATGGCCGGTACCATCATAGATGAAGGGGCTTCTGTGAGTATCCTTTCCTCGACTGCTTGGAAAGCGCTTGGTTCGCCATCGCTTTTGCCTGAGATGAGAAATCTAACAGACTTCGACAAAAGAAACCAGTCGACCGTTAGGGATCCTTCCCAATGTGCCCATAACATTGAGAGGGAAAACTGTTCAAATGAACGTAATGGCAGTCCAAGGACCCCTAGATTATAATCTACTCCTTGGACGAGACTATATTTATTGCATGGGAGCCATTGTCTCATCACTCTTTAGAGTAATGTGTTTTCCGCACGAAGGAAGAGTGGTCAAGCTCGTAGACCAGCTTTCATTTCCCGGTTCACACATGGAAAATAGTCATATACCACCCTTGAATGGTCTTTTCACGCAAGAAATGTCTCATCAATCCCTAGTCCGTCGACCTGATGAGCGCGAGTGATTCGGAGGACATGACTGAAACCCAGGGGGCATGCACCCTGGTCTGCTTCGGTAGGAAAACTTCAGGTATAGGATATTTTTCCGCGAGAGATATATGACTAGTCTGACACTCCCGTCCGTGATTGGAAAAGGGGGTTAGACTGGAATAAGATTCCCTTGTCAAATTTATGTGGGTGGAGACGTCTGCGCCACTCGCCTTTGTCTATTTCGGTAGGCATCGCCGAAGAAGTGTTTTGTTTGCGGTGCAGATAGAACAATCTTTGGTAACCTGAAAGAGGTAAGCCTTTCCCGATAAAACAAATTTTTTGTCGGTAGATTGAGAGGTGACCTTGAAACTCTATTTTATACCTGGGGGCATGCAAACCTTTTGGCATGCAAGCGAAGAGCGACCATTTATTTTTTTAAATTTGTAGGTCCTCTAACCCTTTAAACTCATAGGATTGGTCGTTTCCTAACTTGCATAAAGAAAGGATGTGGGGAAAAGCTTTGAAAAATTGTCGTTTTTATATATGAGACATCCTTATTATGCGACTGGATTAATCGAGTAGTTTTAATGCGGACTTCATGCTCGTTAAAAAATAAACATAAGCAATGAGCAAATGTTTCCCCCAGCGTTTAAGCTCATTAAAAATGAACCAATTTCCGGTAAATAACTGTCGTGAATGTAGTACTTCAACCTTTAAAGCCTTGGTCGTGTTCTCATCATCATCTCCACCCTGTATTGGCCGATCATTCACCTCCATTTGATTGTTTACCCCTTTTGAGGAACAGCTACGAAGAGTGATCCTGTTCGCCATCCTTGTAACACTGTCGTGTTTGGAAAATTCCAAACCTTACCTAGAATCAACTGCTACCCAAATTTATCACTCGTTCCTCAAAGACAAGTCTCCTTTAAGCTCTTTTCAACTGACTCGTAAAATATGAAAAGATTGCCGAGCCATTGGCCTCTCCAGCTTGTTAAAGGGACCGGAAGTGCTATCCCTCCTTTATATTTTAATCTTTTTGGACCTTAGGGATCATTACACAAAAAGATCGAGCGCTTGTTTTTTTCGGCTCGTTAAAAGTATCGAAAATTCATCCCTTCTGTATTGTTTTATAATTTTTCGGACTTAAGGGATTAGATGACGAAAAAGGATTTTTGGAGTTTCCTTTACGTCCCTTTTCAGACTCTCTAAAATTGAAAAGGACCGAGTTATCTTTGTTGTTAAACTCGTTAAAACCTAATAGCGACAAACTTGTCCATAGCAGACAAGAACGAGTTTCACTATCACTAGGCTCGTTAAAACATAGCGATGGGTTTTCCTGAAGGGAAAATTATAGAACAAGCATATGTTATCCTCCTCAAGCTTGACAAAAATAAAGAGGTACTGGTCAGCAATGACTAGGGAAAAATTGGGAAGAAAACTTGAAAAACTTTGTTGGTAGTAAGTCGCTCTTGAACATGACACTTTCACTCTGCATCCAAGTCGGGTTGGGTTGTTTCATTCACCGGTCACATCACCATGGTCACATCACACCATCCACATTTGGGGTTAATGCTACCAATCCATCATGTCAGTGTCGCCGATATGTTCAAGAGAAGTCACTCAGAGAATTCACCTGTGTCTCACCCGCTGCAATACATTTACGCTCCATTCTTTCATGACCACCACCTTGAACCTTATATCACCAGATCGTTTTCACCTCCATTAAAATCATTTGCTCCATTCCGTGTCATTGACGTTGGATTCATTAAGGCCCTCCTATGACGGATCGCTTCTTGTCGACATCATCTCTTTATCCAAGAAGTCGATCTAGGAACACCCCTTTCAGTACTTTGAAGCTTGCATGCCTCAATGGCAAGTTTCTCACTTCTGGCGACAGGTTTACATCAATGACCTTCGACCGAAAGATTTTGCGTGGTGTTCGAAGCCAATTCCTTTATTCACACCACATGAATTGTACTGCAGTACCTTGAGGATGATTATCATTATCGGTGATTCCTCTCGCGCATGTTAACATCTTACATCATTGGCTGGTAATCAGGCGATGTCTTTCCATGTTCGACTCCAGAACATCTCTCACATGGATCGACTTGTACTTTGAGTGAAGATCGAACGAGATTAAAGACCCCGGATCTAGTTCCATCCATCCGGGCTGCGATATATATTCAGGAAATAAAGACATCAAATGTACATCGTTGCTGCACAGATAATCATCCAATCTAAGGGATGATGGCTCTACCAGAATCATCAGTCTACACTCAGACGATTGTCTGTCCTATGTACATGAAAATGAATTTATAAAGCTGAGCATGGGAATGCCCGCCTCAGCTAGATCATGAAAATATTATGAAGATAATGTATCGTATTATATCTTATTACAGGTCTCCTTCCAGCTTGAAAGAACTTCGGATCCTCATGATAAAGCATTTCACCCGACATCAAAAAGATTAACGACCTCATGCTTTAGGGGGCAACTGTTATAGACATTTTTGGGCACTGCAACCCCAAGCATAAAATGTCCATAAACCAAGGGCTCCTAAGTCCCTAAAAGTGTTGTTCCAACCCCTAAAAGAACAAGGTCAACTGATTACAGCTTCTCCCAGAAGTTCTCCATGAAAAACTACTCAGAACTGGTCAAAACTGGACCATTTCACCTGCTCCAGAGGCAAAGTGCATCGCATCTCACCTAAATACATGCAGTAGGTGTGTTTCATTTCAAAAATCCCTTCTATGGGGTGCGATGGGCGAGAAGAGACAAATGGCAGTGTCAATCGCGAGGTGGAGAAGCATGGAATCTTCCAGAAACTTTTCTTGTGACACTTGCCTCTCTGAATTCGACCAGGGATGAGTAAGAGATCATCAATCTCCAAGTGGAAGCAAGAACTATGAGAGGGAAGACACTAATCAAATCACAAGCTGACTCATCTCCCTTGCAGACATCTATATATGGATCCCTCATCCCAGAGATCCAGAGGCTGGAATTTTGCATCTTGTAAGGAATTGTTGTTGGTTTCTTGAGGTAACATCATAGTGTTGGGTGATCTAAGCTTTTCATGAGGTGAAGAAGGGCTTACTTGCAGAGAGGATGATGCCGGGTCAGAACAACTGGTTGTAACTCTCTTGGTTCTTTCTTGATTATCAATAAAGCTATTCAAGTTTTCCTCCATACTCTTGTGTGATTTATGTTTTATGCATTTGTATGGTCAATTTACATCTGATCCTAGATTGTTTATGATAATAGATCCATGTTCTCGTATAGTGTTATGCCGCTTTGATTTTGCAGGTACTCTGTGAAGCTGGGTATACAAGAAAGCAAGTAGCAAATGACTATCAGAAGAGAGAGGAATCGGGCAAGGAACCAAGCACAAGACAGAGGTTGGTCTCCTTTATTCTTCTCTCATCTATCTTTCATAAAGGGAAACGAAAGTAGTTTTACTTTGTTTGTTTCTGAGGTAGCTACTAGCCTTAGTGGGATTAGCAGTTCTACATAGAAACTTTTCCCTGTAACACCTCATCCCCTTTAAACTAATGCATGGCAATGGGCATCTGTCTCTCTATCTCACTCTCACGAACTCACTCATTTGACTCTGGAGGAGTGTCTATTTAAGCAGAATTGCCTCTCATCCCATTTGAAACTCATACCTAACGGGTGGGGAAGACCACAATGATAATGTAACATGGTGGACAGTTAACATTATCTCGATATTCCATTTCCTTTTGTCTATTTGTTAGGTCTGTTATATATTTCAACGTTGTCACCACCTTTCTAAAAAAGGAGAAAATATAGGAGATAAATATGGAAAAATCGAAAATACAGTTTATGTCCAAAGAATGGTTCCATAATGCCTTTTAATTTTGTTCTCCCAAAGGTTCCACCGAAAAAGATAGGTGCAGAGGAGATTCACTCAAGGATTTCAGAGATGTTTTGGTTATTTTTGTCTCAATTAGATACCATCATCAGAAAAGTATCATCAAAGAAAATAAATTATCTAAAATTTTCATTTTAATTTTAAGTTATAGTGTTTAAGGCACACAGTGTTCAAGTGTTCGCCATTGCCCAATGACTCTGTTAAAGAAATTGACCCGTTAAATCATAAATGGTGTCACTGGAAAAAGGATTTAAGTGGTATTGCTCTCCCACTAAACTAACAGTGCTAGATTTTTTGACTTCTCCTTTTGTTTCATTCTTGATAATGTCAAATAAGATTGTGCTATGTTGTATGCGTAGTTGCAGATTAAGGAACTAAGTGATAATACTTCAATTAAAGATGTTGCTAGCCAATTGCTTGCCACTTGAGAAATATCACTTGAAAACACTCACTCTTCATTCAATAATAGATCAATAAGTCACCACAATATCATGTACATCTAGTTAATCTATGTGATTAGAGTGTTTTCACCTTATGAAACAGTTCTTAGGAACTAGTGACCTTTAAGTACATGTAAGCACAAGTAATGAAAGACCACTAACAACAGTTCAAATAAGAAACAAATTGATTGTAGATATAATGCAAATGGATTTAAAATAGGGAGAAGCTGAGGGTTAGTATCAACACATGCAATGCAATCAATCATTAGAGGCTACCTTTTAAGCTGTCAAATGCAAGGTATAAGGGACAAGTAGAAAATTTTAGAAGTGTAAAGAATGCACCAGCTCCTAAAAGTACCACTGTCAAGGTGAGATAAGCCTACTCCATCTTACCAGTCAGCCTGGGTCAATCAACTGTGACTAAATTTAGATTAGTGAAAGAATTAGTAAGCTAGTAGATTAGTTTTCCCTTTTAAATTAGGAGATAAAGGATGCCAAGGAACCAAAATCCAAAGCTTCCCAAAAGAAAGATATGCTTCTATTAATGAAGTTAAAAATGAAGAATCCTCTTAGACAGTAAGAAGTTTCTTCTTCTTTAAGAAGATTTATAATGTAATGAAGTTACAAATGAAGAAGCCTCTTAGACAGAAAGAAGGTTTTTCTTCTTTAAGAAGATTTACAATGACCATGACAAAGATCTCCCTGGGAAGAAAAATTGATTCAACTGTAATTCATCTCAAAATATTCCAAGAAATTCAGTGGATCAACCTTCAATTACTCGTAGCCTTTAGCAATAATTAGTATAGTCTAGAATGCTTTCATCCTATGTGAGAAAGAGGCCTTCGAGGGTCACAACAAATAGGGAGAGTGGACCTTCCAGGAGGAAGTTTTCAGCTTCTGTAGAATACAAATGATATGAAAAAATGATGCAGGGATTTATGCATAAAATCAATACGAGTTAGTTGATAATTTTGACAGTGAAATTGAGGTCTCTTCAAAGACAAATCAGATGACCGACAAGAAATGACACAAACTCTACAATGAACTAATCCAAACCCTTTACAACCACTCTAGAAAATGATCACAAATTTTTAGTTAAATATTATTCTGATTCAGGGGTAATTTTTTATTAAGTTTTTTATGCTTCCTATTCTCTAGAATCAATTTAAACCCTTTTTCAAGTCACGCCTTTTTCATTAGAGAAGGAAAATATAAATGGAGCTCATAGCTTTGAGAGGAATAACTCAAAATTAGACAGATATTAGACTCATGGTTACACTGGGAGGTGGGATTGGGTGGGTAAAGAAACATTCTGAAAGTTTGCCAATCCATAAGACTACTTTGAGAAAAATGCAAGCTTAATCAAAAGAATGAATTTAACAAAATCAAGCACAAAGAACCTCAGCTATCAATGTACGTAGGACAACAATTTATGAAGATTTGATATCATATAGTCACATGCCGAAGTCATATCCAAGTTTTCCACAACTATCTTCAATTGGCATACTTGACAATTTTAGCATTTTAATAATAGCAAGTAATCATTTATCTATCATATTCTTCATGTGGAAATACTGCTCTTGAGAAGCCTTATCAAGGAGTGGAATCAAACATTGATATTTCTCACACTCTTGGCATTGCCACAGTTACTAATTATTGATTCTTGATATTGAAACCATCAAGCATGTTGAAAATGAGCATCTGCAGAATAACTCGAGCATGCATACATCATAACACAATCTTATTTGACATTATCAAGAATGGAAAAAAAGGAGAAGTCAAAAAATCTAGTATTGTAAGTTTAGTGGGAGAGAAATACCACTTAAATACTTTTTCCAGTGCCACCGTTTATGATTTAATGGGTTAGTTTCTTTAACAGAGTCATTGGGCAATGGCGAACACTTGAAGATTGTGTTCCTTAAACACTATAACTTAAAATTAAAATGAAAATTTTAGATAATTTATTTTCTTTGATGATACTTTTCTAATGATGGTATCTAATTGAGACAAAAATAACCAAAACATCTTTGAAATCCTTGAGTGAATCTCCTCTGCAACTCTCAATATCGGTGGAACCTTTGGGAGAACAAAATTAAAAGGCGTTATGGAACCATTCTTTGGACATAAATTGTATTTTCAATTTTTACCATCTTTATCTCCTGTCAATTACTAACAATGCAACAACTTTTCAAGTCAAACATACAATATAGTGTCATTTGAAATAGGTTCATTTCACACCCATTACGCACCTTTGTCAATATATGGACATACCAATAGAAGCAATGTACATTGTCAAATTCTTCCAATAGAAACAACATCATTGCACACGCAACGTGGACCTATGTCAAAAAATGAACATGTGCATTTATGAAGACAAATTTCAATATGGTATTTTGCCAATGACAGAAGATAGAAATAATAGGTTCAATGTTGTATATTAAAACAACTATCATGATTACAAAAAAAAAAAATATAAAGATTTATGCAAACAAAAATCACAGAATAAACATAATTGCTTATCCAAGAAAAGCCCTATAACAATTTACCTAGCCAAGAGGATTGGAAAAGAATTCGAACAAATATATGTAAATTTATCTAAAAAACATAGAAATATGCCCAAGAAAGTAATTTGCAAGGTTTGCAAGACAACACTTCGAAATGGAAAATTGCCACAAATTGTTGTACCTAAGAACATTAGGCAAAAAAAACCATTTCCAAATGTAGCCACACTCTCAGAACTTGAAGAACGTCTTGTAGCATTAAGAATTACATTTGCACAAATAAGACAATGGGACCACAAACAATCACAAATGGATTTAAAAGGATCGATCATCAATGTTCCTTTCCAAACATACATTGTTCAAACTGCACTTCCATAATCTATGGAAAACACAACAATAGTTTTTGTTGCATTGAAAAGATGATTGGAATATAAAATGCGTTTCAAACAGGAAAATTCCATGTGCATATTGTCAATGTGACAGCATTGAAGGAACTATGTTCTTTGTTATCACTCCAAAAATTTCTCTAGAAGTTATTACTTTCATTCCCAGGGCTGCATTCATGAGCCCAGGTAGCTAGATTGATAAGCCTCCTTGTTCATATGGTAAAACTACTTGCTCCCACCTGACCAAGCTGAATTTTTTGTTTTCTTGCTTCCTCCCCTGCCATAAAAAGTTTCTTAAGATTAAGTCCATTTGTTTGTGGGAACTTGTTGGGGCCAAGATTATTGCATATTGGTAGATAGGCAGTGCTGCCAGGAGTGCTTTCATTAATATTACCCTTCCTAACATATTTAGCCACATCATTCCCCAGCTTTGGATTTTGTTTTTCACTTTTTCAATCTGTTTGGTCCATATTTCTGCCTTCATATTTTCTTTTGAGATAGGGAGTCCCAAGTAAAAGAAGTGAGTCCATTTTTCCTGTATGGAGATTTCTAGGATTTGTGAAATCCTTTGCATGCTTCTCGGAGGGGTATTCCATCCATAGATTTTGCATTTTGTGTTATTTAAGAGCCCACCTGAAACATGTAAGAAATCATCCAAAATTCTTTTGAACCTTCTTGCAATTATTTTTTATGCCCCTCCTAGCAACAGGGTGTCATCAGCAAAAAGGGAGTGGTTTATTGTTTGTACTCCTCTTGCGATTCTGAGCCCGGCGATGTTTCTTTCTTTTTTTTTTTATTTTCCAAGGCTCTGCTTAAAATTTCCGCCATTATAATATATAGGAAGGGAGAGAGAGGGCATCCTTGTCTGAGGCCTCTTGTGCTTTGGAAAAATTCGTTGGGCCTTCCATTTATGAGAGGAGAAATCCAAGGAGTGGAGATGCAAGCCTAGATGACTTTTGTTATTTCTCTTGAAAATCCAAGTTTCTTGAGGACTGCCATTAGATATGGGAGGCTGACCCTGTCAAATGCATTTTCCATATCTAATTTGATTATGATTCCTTTTTATTTTCTTTGCATACTGGAATGTACAGCTTCCTGTACAATAATTACATTATCTATGATTTGCTTGTTGGGCACGAATCCTCCTTGGTTTTCAGATATGATTATTGGAAGCACTTCCTTGATTCTATTTGCAATTATTTTTATTATGTTCTTATAAGAGGAATTACAAATAGAGATGGGAAAAAATCTATTGAAAGTGGAAGGATTGGATTCTTTTGGGACTAAAGCGAGGTAGGGGGATTTTGTATTGCTTCCTATTTTTTTTTAATACATTCTTCACCATTCTTAACAAGTCCATTCTAATTGTATTCCAATGGAATCTATAGAATGCTATTGTAAAACCATCTGGCCCTGGGGCTTTGTCTAGATGTAGGCTCCATATGGCCACCAGTACCTCTTCTTCTGTTATCTCTTTTCACATTTTTTCGTTTTGGTCTTTTTTGATTTTTTTTTTTTTTTTGTATGTTGTAGGAAGTTTTCATATTCAACCGTTTCTTCTTTAGCTAAAAGTAAATTTTTAAAGTGCTTGTGGGCTGCTTTTTTTAGTTCCTCTGCACCTTTGACCTCTTGACTGTCAACTTGTATTTTTTCTATCTGATTTCTTGCTCTCCTTATCTTCATAGTATTCTGGACAAAGGAGGTGCTTTTATCCCCTGCCTTGAGCCACAGGCTTCTAGATTTTAGTCTGGCATCTTCTTCTTCTTTCCTGTTTTCCTTGTATATTTCCCAAAATATCTCCTTCTCTCTTAGATAATCTTGCTTGTCTTATTCTTTACTTTCTTTTTCAATTTGCATGTTGTCCATTTTCTGTTGCAGCTCTTTTTTCCTTTCTTTTTTTGTTATTTCGTTTGCTCTTGCCCATTCCTTTAGCTTGGCACTTAATTTTTTAAATTTTGTTTCCCAAATATATTGGGGTGATCTTGTTACTCTTAGCGCCCATGCTTCCTTGATTAGTTCGTTGATTTCTGTAGAGTGGTCCTCGATTTTCCATTTTTCCCAGCATTATTGCCACCGGTTTATGATCAAATTCCGTGGTATGTAAATTTTTTTATTTAATAGAGATGTGCATTGCTGCTATGTTTTCTTGAATCAGAATTCTATCTAGCCTTTCTTTAATGTTGTTTTTGCCCACTCTTTTGTTGCTCCAGGTATATTTTCCATTGTTTGGGGGGATGTCTATTAAGTTGCGTTGTTCCATTATCTCTTCAAGAGCATCCCTGGATGGGTCTCTGTGATATGTCCCTCCAAACTTTTCTTCTATACTTCTTACCAAATTTAAGTCTCCTCCTAGAATTATTTTGCTAGTTTGTGTTTCTTTTAGTGCTTCCTTTATGGTGTCCCGACATTGCTCTTTTTCCTTGTAGTGGTTGGGAGAATATATGTTTATGAAACTGTACTTCTCTTTTGTGCTTATTTGCATTAGGTCCATTTGTATCCAGTGCTGATCTTTTTTTTGTTGTAACAATTCTCAGAGCCCTTTCTTCCATATTGTGCAAAATCCTCATGATGCTCCTGTTGCCTGTATTGCTTCCCCTTCATAATTTTTTTGAATTTTTTTTTAATATTTTCAGTTTCATGGCTATTTGTTTTGATCTCCTGAATCATAAGAATGTCTAGATTTTATTTTTCCACAATGTCTCTTGTGGCATTTTCTTTAAAGGATGATCCCATTCCTCGGCAATTCTAGGAGACCATTATCATTATTTGCTTGTTGGGTGTTGCAAGGGACCTTTCCCTCTTTGTTGGCTTTTATCATTGTTTCCTGAGCTCCTTGCCAAGAAGGATTCCATTGCTTGCTGCGTTCATCATGCCATTTCCTTTGTTGCCGCTTCATCCCTTAGTTCTTTGTTTGACTTTCTTCTTTCTTTTTTTGATATTCTACATTTTTAAGTGTTTCCTTTGACTGATTTCTTATTAGAATTCTGTCTACTGAGGGAGGGGGAGGAGATTGGGTGTTTGAGATCAAAGGGGACGATGGGGGGTTGAGAGTATTGGGGGGGCAGGGGGGGGAGGACGGTGGATCTGGATCTGGATCTAGATCTATGTCTGGAGGATGGGGGGGCTGAGGGGTCCAATGGCTCAAAAGGATTTAGGCTAATGAGAGGATTGTTGTCTGCATTTGCTGATAGAGAGAGGGGTTCAGATGATATGAGGGCTTGCGAAGAAGGATGAGTGGGTTGTTTGTTTGCTATCTTATTTTTTTAAACGTTTCCCATTTGTTTTCCGAACCTTCAATATTTTCATTTTCATTTTCTTTCTTTTGTACATTTATTAGCAAAATGGCCATATTCGTGACATACCTTGCATTTGAAGGAGATTTGTTCATAATCCAACTATTGTTTATGTTTCCACTGATCCGCTTTGATTTTGATTGCTTCTCGAAGCTCTTTCCCTAGATCCACTTCTACGCAGATTCTGGCGCATGGATGCATATTTCCCTTTGGCTCACACCTGTCTATGTATTTCCCGACTTGATTTCCTATAGCTTTAACTAAGTTATCTTCCCAGCAGTGGAGGGGAAGATGTGGCAACCTGACCCAGATTGGAACAGCACTAGGTACATCCATTTCTGGATCAAAGTCTAGTGTCCATCTGTTTAGGTACAGTCCCCTTGTATCCATAAATTATGGGCCATTCCTAAATATCAGATCACGATCCTACTTGGTTTCAAAGTGGAAGGTGTAGTACCCTCTTCCATAGAACCCGATTGAAATTTTCCCATTTATTGATGTAGTCTAGTTCCTTTCTACCCATTTTTGGACGGTCTTGGGTAAGGGCCATAACCCAGTAAACTACCCGACTGATCCACACTCCGCCAGGGACAGTGTTGCTCTACGGGGGAGAGCAGGGGAAAGTGAGATTTCAGGGATTTCTTCCAATCTTTTAACAAACTTAGTTACTGACAGTCGATTCTTTGCCAGACCCATTGCAAAAATGAGAGAGGGGAAAGCTTTTGTTGTTCCTTAATTTTCTTGCTAGTGATCAGAGAGAGGATCTTTGTCTTCTAGTGTACCCATCTTGCTCGATCCCCAGCAGCAGGAGGTCGCTGAGGGGCAGCTGTGTGTCGCGTTCTCTGGCTAGGGCTACCCAGATCCTTAGCAACAGTAGCAACACGTTTTCTCTTAATTGATGTTGAGTTTTAATAAAATAAAATTGAAGTAAAATTTTCCATGGTATCTTTAATAATGTTGAGTTATAGAGTAGATTTTTAATTAATATGTTTTAATAAAAAAAATAGATTAATTTGAGTTGGAAAATGAAAAAAAATAAAAATATGATTTTATAATAAATATTTAGAATAAGATAAATTTATTATAAATATTTCTTTTGGATATTGATATAATAGAATTTTGTTTATAATTTGCAGAATATCAAGTTTCTACTTGTATTTTTTCAAAATTTACTATCACTTTATCATATATAAATTTGCATTGTGATGCAACTTCAATAATTCCTGAAATTTATGTTAGTTTTATATTAAAATTTGTGAGAGGATATTATATTTTCACGTCACATATGTTTTATACCAAGTGTTTCAATCCATCACATTAAATTGTTGCAAATTGTAGTCGTGGATACCATGTGTCATACTCTCACAAAAGTTGAGCCATATGTAATATTGTGGTGGTAGATTGGGTAGTTGGTCGGTCAACTTATGTGAGGATAACAAGTTAGGTAGTTGTTTCTATCTTATTATCCATGCCCCACGTTATAATTGATTCAAAAATAGGTTGACCCTTCAATTAAATTCATGTTGACCAAAAATTTGTGAAAAACATATAAAGTGGAAATTAGAACTTATAAATAGTTTATTTTTTACAATTATTAAATTAAATTTATTTAATTTTTGATTGTTGCAAAAGAGAGGGACTCTTATTTAGTAATCATTACTTCAGACTCCTCATTAAATAATGACAACTCATTTGCACCATGTAGAAAATGATAAGTGACATGACATGTTGTTGTAAAGTCGTAGTCTAACTAGCCGGAGGAGTTACTCGGAAGGTTATGGAAATTCCGGTCACATTTAGAGAAAAATCCGGCAAGTATTTTTGTAAGCGCAAGTTATAGTTGTTAAACTTCAAAATTTTAGGTGTCCTAGGCGTTTTTGATGGTGCTAAATCCATTTCCACCATCAAAAACATGATTCAAACACTACCTCTACAAGATTTTTTAAAATTTGTTTGCCTGGATTCCAGCCACTTTTGGTCGTTCGGGCAATTCTTCTGCCTCGGTAGACGACTCCTATTGTAAATATTTTTTATAACTATTTACAAATAAATAAATATATCTTTCAATAACTACCTATTTAAATATGCATAAACTTTATATACATTAGACTTTATTGCTTCTTATTATGAACTTAATCTTTAGTACCATTAAAAAAAGTTATATAAAATATAAAAATTCTAATAAAGTATTTATTGAGTCTGCAATGTGTGAAATCATCTCATCGATTACGAGGCACTTAATTTTCATTACCATCATTTGAACATATTCCCAGCATCAAGATGGATTTCAGACTTTCGAGGTAATCAAATCGCTAATTAAATGCTCTTAGGTGGCTCTATTCTCCATTGTGGTGTTAATATATTATCCATTGTAGCATTTTAATATTGTCCATTTGTCATTAATATATTCTAGCAGTGATAGCATACATTAGTCTAATCTAAAAAGTGGAAATATGGATTTCAGTCTTTCGAGGTAATCAATTCGCTAAATAAATGCTCTTTGGTGGCTCTATTCTCCATCGCGGTGTTAATATATTATCCATTGTAGCATTTTAATATTGTCCATTTGTCATTAATATATTCTAGCAGTGATAGCATACATTAGTCTAATCACAAAGGTGGAATACTGGAATAATGATAGCCATACGATAGTCTTATGGCGATGACTACAATATAGATAGTCCATCTCCATGTCATTACATTATCTTTATTATGAATCAGGTTCCGAGCATCGAGATGGATTTCAGATGCAACTTGTCTTTCTGGGTAATCTATGATTAAATTCATATAAGATTTTATACTCTTCCAGTTTTCCTTAATGGAAATCACTAGAAGAACAGAGGTAGTAGGAAACTATCACTAAAGAACTCATGTAGCAGGTAGCAGAGGTAACGGAACTGACATTGAGCGATATCAACAGAAAATAGAGGTAGCAGGAACTGGAAAGAACATTTGTAGTATCTGTGCAACTGATTGAAGGTATGGCTTGCTACAATATTTTTACTTTTTTTTTTCTCTCTGGTTTTCTTTTGTTTCCTCTCTAGTTTTCTTTTGTTTCCTCTCTGGTTTTCTTCTGTTCATTTTTCTCATTGTAACTTTCTTTCCTCTGTGTTGTTGTGTATGTTGTTCACTTATAGAGTGGATAACTCACTCCCACTGCCAGTGCTGTAGAATGCACACATTACTTATATGTAATTAGACATTAGGGTTGTAAAATGCACATCGGTTATCCGCAATTAGGGTTTTTTCTCGAGTGTGATTTTAACCATCTACTATTTCACATTGTTGATGAAAGAACCAAACGGTATTCCGAATCATTTTCGGTCAGTGGTCACCAAATCTAGGCTGGGCTCAGATATTTTGGTGAAACTCTAAAATTTCCTAAATGTTATTGAAATGTACCTTAAATTCCTCAAATTTCACTTTGAAACTTTAAGTTGTGATAAACAATGTGGAATTGGTTGGGCTCAGATATTTTGGCGGAATTCTAAAATTTCTCGAATTCCATTGAACTTTCCTTTAAACTTCTCAAATCTCACTCTGAAATTTTAAGTTGAGATAAACAATGTGGAAATGGAAATCAATGTTGTTCGAATATGGGCTCATACATTTTCCTAAAATTTCTGCAACGCCATTGATCCCTCTGTGTTAACATCGAACCAAACTACAAATATTCTCATTGAGTTTTAAAATTTCTCTAAAATCTGAACTAAATAATGTTGGAGATATGAGTATAGGTTTAGGCAGTATTGTCGGTTATCACTTTCTCACACAGTAAATAAAGTATAATACCAGATGATAAATACCCACTATGATAGTTTGTTGTCTTAGGGCTTTGATGTCGTTACAGTTCACTGTCTAACCCTAAATATCAACCTTTAGTGAGAAAACAGATCATGTTCTCAATTATTTCTTTTGGTAAGTGGAAATGCTTGTTTTATATGCATGGGGAGATGGGAACTAGAACTTCGTATTATGGCGGTATAGCCCACGTTAATGTGGGGATTTCCAAATTTGACCAATTTATACACACAATCAACTCTCTATGCTAAAGCAGGGTGTGAACCCTTATTTATGTTTGTGGGGATGTATCAATTTCTGGATGATTGTGGGGATTTTATTTTCTCTTTTTTTTTGGGTAAATTATACATATAGAGTGCTTTGAGACATGCTCTGTTGATTTTCTTCAGCTTAACTGCCAGGTTCGAGTCTTGAGGGGTATCTATTTCAATAGAATTTTCTAAGTCATGCTCTTGGCCTCATCCCCTTTAAACTAATGCATGGCAATGGGCGTCTGTCTCTCTATCTCACTCTCACTCACTCACTCATTTGACTCTGGAGGAGTGTCTATTTCAGCAAAATTGCCTCTCATCCCATTTGAAACTCATACCTAACGGGTGGGGAAGACCACAATGATAATGTAACATGGTGGACAGTTAACATTATCTCGATATTCCGTTGCCTTTTGTCTATCTATTAGGTTTGTTATATTTTTCAACGTTGTCACCACCTTTCTAAAAATGGAGAAACTATAGGAGATAAATATGGAAAAATCGAAAAGACAGTTTATGTCCAAAGAATGGTTCCATAACGCCTTTTAATTTTGTTCTCCCAAAGGTTCCACTGAAAAAGACAGGTGCAGAGGAGATTCACTCAAGGATTTCATAGATGTTTTGGTTATTTTTGTCTCAATTAGATACCATCATCAGAAAAGTATCATCAAAGAAAATAAATTATCTAAAATTTTCATTTTAATTTTAAGTTATAGTGTTTAAGGCACACAGTTTTCAAGTGTTCGCCATTGCCCAATGAATCTGTTAAAGAAATTGACCCGTTAAATCATAAATGGTGTCACTGGAAAAAGGATTTAAGTGGTATTGCTCTCCCACTAAACTAACAGTACTAGATTTTTTGACTTCTCCTTTTGTTTCATTCTTGATAATGTCAAATAAGATTGTGCTATGTTGTATGCGTAGTTGCAGATTAAAGAATAAGCGATGCTACTTCAATTAAAGATGTTGCTAGCCAATTGCTTGCCACTTGACAAATATCACTTGAAAACACTCACTCTTCATTCAATAATAGATCAATAAGTCACCACAATATCATGTACCTCTAGTTAATTTATGTGATTAGAGTGTTTTCACCTTATGAAACAGTGCTTAGGAACTAGTGACCTTTAAGTACATGTAAGCACAAGTAATGAAAGACCACTAACAAAAGTTCAAATAAGAAACAAATTGATTGTAGATATAATGCAAATGGATTTAAAATAGGGAGAAGCTGAGGGTTAGTATCAACACATGCAATGCAATCAATCATAAGAGGCTACCTTTTAAGCTGTCAAATGCAAGGTATAAGAGACAAGTAGAAAATGTTAGAAGTGTAAAGAATGCACCAGCTCCTAAAAGTATCACTGTCAAGGTGAGATAAGCCTACTACATCTTACCAGTTAGCCTGGGTCAATCAACTATGACTAAATTCATAATAGTGAAAGAATTAGTAAGCTAGTAGATTAGTTTTCCCTTTTAAATCAGGAGATAGAGGATGCCAAGGGACCAAAATCTGAAGCTTCCCAAAAGAAAGATTCTCTTCTATTAATGAAGTTACAAATGAAGAATCCTCTTAGACAGAAATAAGTTTCTTCTTTAAGAAGATTTATAATGTAATGAAGTTACAAATGAAGAAGCCTCTTAGAAAGAAAGAAGGTTCCTCTTCTTTAAGAATATTTACAATGACCATGACAAAGATCTCCCTCGGAAGAAAAATTGATTCAACTGTAGTCTGATCTCAAAATATTTCAAGAAATTCAGTGGATCAACCTTCAATTACTCTCAACCTTCAACAATGATTAATATAGTCTAGATTTCTTACATCCTATGTGAGAAAGAGGCCTTCGAGGGTCACAACAAATAGGGAGAGTGGACCTTCCAGGAGGAAGTTTTCAGCTTCTATAGAACACAAATGATATGAAAAAATGATGCAAGGATTTATGCATAAAATCAATACGAGTTGGTTGATAATTTTGACAGTGAAATTGAGGTCTCTTCAAAGCCAAATCAGATGACCAATAAGAAATGACATAAACACTACAAATAACTAATCCAAACCCTTTACAGCCACTCCAGAAAATGATCACAAATTTTTAGTTAAATCTTATTCCGATTCAGGGGTAATTTTTTATTAAGTTTTTTATGCTTCATATTCTCTAGAATCAATTTAAACCCTTTTTCAAGTCACACCTTTTTCATCAAAGAAGGAAAATATAAATGGAGCTCATAGCTTTGAGAGGAATAACTCAAAATCAGACAGATATTAGACTCATGGTTACCCTGGGAGGTGGGATTGGGTGGGTAAAGAAACATTCTGAAAGTTTGCCAATCCATAAGACTACTTTGAGCAAAATGCAAGCTTAATCAAAAGAATGAATTTAACAAAATCAAGCACAAAGAACCTCAGCTATCAATGTACGTAGGAAAACAATTTATGAAGATTTGATATCATATAGTCACATGCCGAAGTCATATCCAAGTTTTCCACAACTATCTTCAATTGGCATACTTGAAAATTTTAGCATTTTAATAATAGAAAGTAATCATTTATCTATCATATTCTTCATGTGGAAATACTACTCTTGAGAAGCCTTATCAAGGAGTGGAATCAAACATTGATGTTTCTCACACTCTTGGCATTGCCACAGTTGCTAGTTTTTGATTCTTGATATTGAAACCATCAAGCATGTTGAAAATGAGCATCTGCAGAATAACTCGAGCATGCATACATCATAACACAATCTTATTTGACATTATCAAGAATGGAACAAAAGGAGAAGTCAAAAAATCTAGTACTGTAAGTTTAGTGGGAGAGAAATACCACTTAAATACTTTTTCCAGTGCCACCGTTTATGATTTAATGGGTCAGTTTCTTTAACAGAGTCATTGGGCAATGGCGAACACTTGAAGATTGTGTTCCTTAAACACTATAACTTAAAATTAAAATGAAAATTTTAGATAATTTATTTTCTTTGATGATACTTTTCTAATGATAGTATCTAATTGAGACAAAAATAACCAAAACATCTTTGAAATCCTTGAGTGAATCTCCTCTGCAACTCTCAATATCGGTGGAACCTTTGGGAGAACAAAATTAAAAGGCGTTATGGAACCATTCTTTGGACATAAATTGTATTTTCAATTTTTACCATCTTTATCTCTTGTCAATTACTACCAATGCAACAACTTTTCAAGTCAAACATACAATATAGTGTCATTTGAAATAGATGCATTTCACACCCATTATGTACCTTTGTCAATAGATGGACATAGCAATAGAAGCAATGTACATTGTCAAATTCTTCCAATAGAAACAACATCATTGCACACGCAACATGGACCTATGTCAAAAAATGCACATGTGCATGAAGACAAATTTCAATATGGTATTTTGCCAATGACAGAAGATAGAAATAATAGGGTCAATGTAGATTATTAAAACAACTATCATGATTACAGACAAAAAAATATAAAAATTTATGCAAACAAAAATCACAGAATAAACATAATTGCTTATCCAAGAAAAACCCTATAACAATTTACCTAGCCAACATAGAGGACACACCTAAGCAAAAATGTCCAATATGTAAACAATTGCAGTTTCACAAGAATATGGAGAGGATTGGAAAATACTTCGAACAAATATATGTAAATTTATCTAAAAACCATAGAAATATGCCCAAGAAAGTAATATGCAAGGTTTGCAAAACAACACTTCGAAATGGAAAATTGCCACAATTTGTTGTACCTGAGAACATTAGGCGAAACAAACCATTTCCAATTGTAGCCACACTCTCAGAACTTGAAGAACGTCTTGTAGCATTAAGAATTGCATTTGCACAAATAAGACAATGGGGCCACAAACAATCACAAATGGGTTTAATAGGATCGATCATCAATGTTCCTATCCAAACAGACATTGTTCAAACTGCACTGCCATAATCTATGGAAAACACAACAACAGTTGTTGTTGCATTGAAAAGATGATTGGAATATAAAAATGCATTTCAAACAAGAAAATTTCGTGTGCATATTGTCAATGTGACAGCATTGATGGAACTATGTTCTCTGTTATCACTCCAATTATTTCTCTAGAAGTTATTAAGGAAAGAAATGTTCAGAGGTAACCACAAACCTACTTTGGAGATTAGGATCCAGCCTGCGTAGTTCTCAAAGAGGGCTCTCTCTTTATGATTTAACTTTGTTTTAGTTAATTGATTTTAGGCTAGTTATTTCTGGACTTGGGTTTCAATTTGAATTTGGGTGGTCAGATCACTTACTTAGATGAACAGTGGGTTCCTTTTACCATTGGGCTATGGGGTCAAATGCCAGACAAATAGGACTGGATCAAGTTCTAAAAAAAAGTGTCTACAGGGCAAGATAGAGGAGTTACTACAGATCTCAAAGGCTAGATAGTGAAATGGTTTCCAATCGGATCTAGGGATCAACTAAGGGTTCCTTAGACCAGATTATGAATAGAAATGCAAGAGGTCAACCGGGATGGGAAAGCAATTAAGGGTTCTCAAATCTGGATATCAGAGGAAAAAATAAAATTGATTAATTGTACAAAACAGAGTGTACTTAAACAAATTCTGAGTTAGATTTCCAGTTAATTCATTCAAATTTGGATAACATTTAATTTTATGAAACACATAAGAAAGTAACAAAATGAGTCAAATAAGATACTTTACTGTAATAGCTCATCTCATGAACCCTGTAATGCAATATTTTTATTACTTGCTCCAGCCTGTTGACTTGAAAATTGGTACAATAACCCTTACGTTTAAGATCAAAATAACTCTACAAATGTATAGCAATCCACACTCAATACTTCAAATTATGAAGTATTTATACAAAAATATTTTACAACATATCCCAAACTATCTTGGGAACTAATCTAGGAGAAAGAAAAATCTTCATGCAAGAAGATAGGGACAGTTATTAAACTGATGCTTGTTGTCCCTACTTATTAGGTTGTGCTAGCTTTAATCTTTGATATTTTGCCTTTTAATCTACTTTGTTGTTTGGTCTTCATGCTGGATGCTCTATTTAATTTGGCCTTTCATCTGATACACTTTCATCCGATACACTTTGACCTGGCTGACTTCTCAATATCCTTTTACTGTGCCCTTTTACTTTTATTGTACATTTTAAATTTTTATTGTGTATTTCAACAAGTAAATCATTTAGTTTTTCCCATGTCTTAGCATTTGGTAATTGGATATTGAGCATATTCTTGTAGATCTCATCTGCCTCCATATACTTGGCAAAAGTAGGCTTATTGACAAAAAGGTGTTTTACCACATGCTGGAGGTAAAACAAATTCTCAAAAGTTTGTTATAATACTTTGCCAGTAGGTATACCCTTCATGGATGAAGTATTCACATGATCTCTTGCCACTTCTTGAATTTTTCTGTTATAATCCTCTTGTGTCATTAGCTTATCATTTATAACTAAGGGATTCAGTAAACCTTTTTTCCTTAAAATCTCAAATTTGACCATGAATCTGTCAATGGCCAGTTGCATAGTTTGGCACTTATCCTCTAGGTTCAACATCAAATTCCTCTTGGTGAGGACTCTTTTAACCTCCAAAATTGTACATGTTCTATTAGCTATCTCTAATTCCTGCTGCTCATACTTGTTCTTGAAGTTGAGGAAGTGAATGATCCTTGTACCTTCCTCTGGCATGTCTCCAAGTTTTGATTTGATTCTTTGAATGGCTTCTGTAGCCTGTTTTATTAAATCAATCTGTTCAAAAATAACCTGTATGGATGGCCAAATATCATTGATAGAGTCAATGATATTGGCCCACAGTTGCTCCTTAGCCTGACCTAGAGGTTCATTCAGTGTCAGTTCCTTCTCCAAGATTTTGATTCTTTAGGTCATCCTTGTAAACTTATGTTGTTCTTCTTTGTGCGTGATTTGGGAAAGTTTGTAATCTGTTTCCAGGCTAGTCACTTTCTCCTTAAGCTTGTTCATCTCAGTGGTCTGGATGGACATTTCTTCCATTGCTTTCACCAACTTGTTTGCCTCATCACCTGTAGACCCTATTGTTGTAAACCATGTTGTTGATGTAGTTGGTGTAAATGTTGGTAGTGAAGTGTTGTGGAAGCTAAGGATGTTACCAAAGTAGAAGGTATAGCAACGGTAATTGTTGGGATAACAGTTGGAGGGGCATCATCAAGACTAGATTGCTTTAGTTGAATCAATCTATCTAATTCTTTCTTCATCTCCTTTAACTGATCATTCAATTGTAGCACTAGTTCCATAATCTCTTCATGATTAGTTTGGCTCTCTAGGACCTCCTATTATATTTATATCCTCATCCTTCTTTTTTATCAATTTTTCAGTAGCCCTAATGTCACTTGGATCATGGCCCAGTTCAATGACCAAGGCCTCCAATGATTTTATCCTGTGGTCTTTGGCTTGTGAGGAGGCCTTCTCCAATTTATACTGGGTTGTTACATTATCTAGTGAGTCCTATAACCTGTGTGTTAGCCGAGGTCTTTGTTTTTTGAACATTGGGCTACAAAAATGATACCTGCATCTTTCCTGCTTTGATGTCAAAGGTTGACATCAACCTGCTCTGGTTGGCTGGTGTATGTTTGAAGTATTGGGCATATGTCTCTGCCTTCAACTTCTCATTCCTCATCTTTATTTCTTTGTTTCTATCTTTGATGTCCTTTTCTCTATCAGCTGGCCTAGAAAAGGAAGAAACCTCAACACTTTGTCGTCTCTCAATCATTTGAGTGTTGGAGGTTGATGGATGTTGTGTTTCACCTGATGTAGTTGTGTCTTTGCTTCTCTACCCCATTGTTTCAGTGTCAGTTATTTCCACTGATTCAATGTTCTCCTCCTGTTCAGACACAGGATTCAACTTGGGCCTTTTTCTAAGCTCAAACAACTCATTTGTAGTCTCCATGGTAGAAATGGATACCTCTTCCCTATTCCTCTTTGGATTCTTCTCATCATTGGCTAGGGTATTTAATATAAGATGAATATTAATTGGTTCCCCTAGTTCTGGAACCTGCAGGAAAGAACTATTGTCATATTACTTTTCTAGATCAATGAGTGTGTTCTCTACATCCAAAACTGTGCTATCCATATCAATAAATGTGTTTTCAAACCACTAATATTGGTTGGAAAACTATTCAATGTCAAGTCTTGGGTGGTGGATGTAAGGTCCCAATTTGACCCTAAGTCTTAGCTTGTTTATGACCCCATGAGGGTCATACTGCCACATGAAGCTATTGCTAAATTTCATCTGTTGTAGTATCTTGTCAGCCTCTGGTCCAGCCTCTGTGTTATTTAAAATGAATGGGCCCAATTGGTTTTTCATCTTAAACTGGGTCTTCTTCCTAGCAGATAGGAAGTGGACCTCATCAGAGTTGATGATTTTTCTAAAATACTCAAGTGCAAATATCTTCATAGGGAGGTATTTGGGAAACTTATAAGGGGCTAGTTGGCAACCATAAACCCTGATCTCAGTGTGGTTCTGGTACAGGTACCATTCTCCCACCTTGTTGTTCTTAGCCAACTCTTGGCTGATTCTAGGTTGAGTGTTACAGGTCAGCATGTTCATGACTGGGTATACAAATGAATCTATGATATATTTATATGTAAATGTTGTGGAGTATTTCTAGATCAAGGGTGTCAAGAAGACTACTAATCTTTCTTTTCCCTTGGTATCTAGCTTATGGATGCTTACGGGGAAATTATCTACTTGGTAATACAAAAACATGTGAAATAACACTTAAGAGTATATAAGGAGGAGAAGATCATTAGGCCAAGGTGTGCAAGTATTGAATATCTTCTGGAGTGTTAGATCATATATGCAGGTTATGAGAATCTGATACGTTGCTTGATCTGATCTAAGGATGCACCCATGTGGTTGATGATGGTTAATGGATCGGGATCATAAAGCCTTAAAAGTATTATCATTATGTGGTTTGATCATGGATAGTCTAGATCTGAATACTAACACATGTTTTATTCTGTAAATGATATGATCTGGGTATGATTTAACTCTGGAATGTCTGTGATCCCAAATCTAGAATGACTTGGTCCATCTCGTATTCTCTGATCTACGCGGTTAGTCTCATTTCTCATCCTGTTCTTGTCTTATGCTTTCCGATCTTGCGGACTACACATGGTTCACTTGGCGAGGTCCTAGCGCATCTGTTGATGAGTTCCTATAACCCCTTTACAACCTTACAATCGCGCAGTAGCTTTAGACAGGTTTCCAAGAAGTTTGTAGGCATGGAGGGATCCATTTCACCAGTTTTGACCAGTGTTTAGAACCTCGCATCCAGTGATTTGTGATTCATTTGTATACCCAGTCATGAACATGCTGACCTGTATGACGATAAATCTGCACACTGACCCTAAGTCTTAGCTTGTTTATGACCCCATGAGGGTCATACTGCCACATGAAGCTATTGCTAAATTTCATCTGTTGTAGTATCTTGTCAGCCTCTGGTCCAGCCTCTGTGTTATTTAAAATGAATGGGCCCAGTTGGTTTTTCATCTTAAACTGGGTCTTCTTCCTAGCAGATAGGAAGTGGACCTCATCAGAGTTGATGATTTTTCTAAAATACTCAAGTGCAAATATCTTCATAGGGAGGTATTTGGGAAACTTATAAGGGGCTAGTTGGCAACCATAAACCCTGATCTCAGTGTGGTTCTGGTACAGGTACCATTCTCCCACCTTGCTGTTCTTAGCCAACTCTTGGTTGATTCTAGGTTGAGTGTTACAAGTCAGCATGTTCATGACTGGGTATACAAATGAATCTATGATATATTTATATGTAAATGTTGTGGAGTATTTCTAGATCAAGGGTGTCAAGAAGACTACTAATCTTTCTTTTCCCTTGGTATCCAGCTTATGGATGCTTATGGGGAAATTATCTACTTGGTAATACAAATGCAGATTTATCATTTTTCGTATCACTGGAATCCAACAAAGAAAGAAATTGAAGGCTGGTTGGATAGAGGAATTCACGAGTTCGCGACGCTGGAGAACAAAAACTTGCGACTATCAAAAGAAGAGTGGCTAGACAACTACCTGTATATGGATATCCATGAAATATTTTTTGTGTCCTTCCCTACTGAGCTATACGAGTGGATCGTGAAGCTAGCAGATAGCCAAGGAAGGTTGAAGTTTGACGGTCCTATTGTGTGGGCCCCAGAGCTAGTGCAGAGATTGGAAGCATCAGAGGATAAGATCGCACACGTCGTCAATCATTGGCTTGATCGTCTTATAGGAGGATTCATTACTAAGTTCGCGGTTGACACCTCAGTTAGCTACAGCAAGGCAGAGCGATGCTTTCTCAAAGGACCACGAGGTAAGTACATAAATTCTTTGAATACTGGGATTAAATTGTTGTTGTGCGAAAAGCGGGTTATGCAATTACATTGATGTTCGGGGCTATGTGAAGAAGAAAGGTTTATAGGAATGAAGGAAATAAGGTTCTAGAAAATAGCCCCTTGATTTCACCTCCACGAGGAGATGAGGAAGAGCTCACGAATATCTCTCCACGAAGTGTTATTCAGCTGATAAGACAGAATTCCACGAATACCACCTCCACCCACACCACCACTAGCTTCACCTCCATCACCTCTATCTTCGCTCGTAAAAACTCCACCACCACTGTGATTCAGTATGGCAAACACAGTGAAGTTTCCTGTGTTCAAAGGCTTGGGAAACGAAGATTCGGACCAATTCTAGTTTGTTGTAAGGGTTGTATGGGAAGCGCAAGGTGTTACAGATGACCATATAAAGAAAGTGACGCTGGTTAGCACCCTGTAGGATCATGCGCTGACCTGGTATATTAAATATTCCAACGATAACCTAAATGTGAGAGTCACAGATATCCAAACAACGCTAAATAGAGAATTTAGCAGGCCTAAATCTGAAGCGCAGTTGATCATGGGATTTAAAGAGATCACGATGCTACCAAGTGAGACTCCTTGGGAACTAGATCAGAGGCTGAAATGTACGATTCATGAAGCAAATATGAATCTGACAGATGGACAGCATTGCGAGTGGTTTGTAGCTTTGCTACTACCACATTTAAGGAGTGCACTATCACAGCAGAAGATAACAACTCAGGCAGAGGCCTTAGAGATCACTATGAGGCTACATGAGACCCTGATGCAAGATCCTAATCTGGGAGTTCAGCAGATCCATGCGCAGCTGAAGAATCTGTGCCTTGAGATGCAGAGTCTGAAACAGGATAGGACAGTTCGACCAGAAGTGTGTGAAGAAGTGTGGTGCATCAAATGCAAGTGTCAGGGTCATGACAAAGACCACTGGCCGACTTTTACGAATTACCTTGCAGGAGGAGGACCAATGCCTTTAAGGTCGGAAGCTCAAGTAAGACCTAGCGTGGCACCTGCTTTGTGGTGCGTGATCTGCCAAATAGCTGGAAAACATGCCATGAACAATTGTCACTTGTTACAGAAGTATAGCAAACTTCGCAACAGTTGTTCTGCAACTTTTGTAGGTCTTTGGGACACGACGAGTGTACTTTCAGAAGATATGAGTTGATAATGGATAGAACGCCTGCCTATAGAGTTCAGATCGAAACACGACCCATTGACCAGAATGCAGGAATGGCGTGGACAGGATTTCAGGGGCGCGGATGAGGCAGAGGCGGAGGACGAGCTGGTAGAGGTCACGAACAGTTGAATTGTTACAATTGCAGAGGGCTAGGACACTATGCCCATGATTATACGAATCCGATGTGCCCGTCGTGCAAGTATTGCATGTTGTTTGATCATGAGACAGAAGATTGTCCTATGTTGATAGCTAGGATACACGACAAAGGAGTGCAACCGCCTCCCCCAACTCAGAACCTGCAAATGATGAGGTATGAGCCGCATGAGGAAGATCCGAACGTAAATATTGTGCTCCGAAGTGGAATTGTGATGAGAGATGACAAGGGGAAATAACCAGAAGACAGTACATGGGTTCGCAAAGCCCCGATGAAAGAAGTTGAGTTTGATTTGGAGCGTGCTCGGGAAACCTTCATAGAAGCTAAGAAGAGCTTCGTTGAGGCCTCCACGTCAGGGAGCAAAGATCAGCCTGAGTCAAAAATGGATCCCTCCATGCCTACAAATTTCTTGGAAACCTGTCTAAAGCTACCGCGCGACAGTAAGGTTGTAAAGGGGTTATAGGAACTCATCAACAGATGCGCTAGGACCTTGCCAATTGAACCATGTGTAGTCCGCAAGATCGGAAAGCGTCAGACAAGAACAGGATGAGAAATGAGACTAACCGCGTAGATCAGAGAATACGAGATGGACCAAGTCATTCTAGATTTGGGATCACAGACATTCCAGAGTTAAATCATACCCAGATCATATCATTTACAGAATAAAACATGTGTTAGTATTCAGATCTAAACTATCCATGATCAAACCACATAATGATAATACTTTTAAGGCTTTATGATCCTGATCCATTAACCATCATCAACCACATGGGGGCATCCTTAGATCAGATCAAGCAACATATCAGATTCTCATAACCTACATATATGATCTAACACTTCATAAGATATTCAATACTTGCACACCTTGGCCTAATGATCTTCTCCTCCTTATATACTCTTATGCCTTTCTCAATACCTTGGACCAAAACCACTTAGGACCAATACCTACGGTAAATACCTTGGACCAAATGCCTCGGACCAATTACCTTGGACCAAAATACCTTGGATCAAATACCTTGGACCAAAAACTTGGTTTTCAAACATGTACGTGCTTTTACTCCTGTGAAAGTGTGTGTATACGTTATACGCTACTTTTGTTCTGTTAAACTACGTGTATATGTGCCTTGGACAAAGTGAACCAGTGTATACCTCTCTTTCTTCATTCTTTGGAGTCTGATCTGTAATCCTTTGTTGTTGACCTGTTGCACTGTGAACTCTCATTTGGGTGAGTTTCCATCAAGGAAAACACCTGTATCATAATGCCAACAATCTCCCCCTTTAGACTTGATGGCAACAATAACACCAAGACACTCTCCCCCTTTGACATCAAGGGCAAATGGTGGACCTAGATATTCTCTCCCCTATCCTGTCCGTACTTCCCTTGAGTACATGTTGAATTGTCTGATTGAGCTCCCCTTTGTACATGCTGAGATGCACTGAAAACATCCATGCCCCCCCTGATCACAAGCAGAGTCTACAAAAGTATTCTCCAAAAGAGTAACATGACTCTATAACTCAATTATGTGAGTATGACCTTCCTATCACCAATGAATCATACATACATTCATCTCCCAACCAAGTGGGGATATACCAAGTTTGACTCATCCACCCAATTAACTGGGGATATACCAATTGTTTATACATGACAGATCCATCTTATGAAAAGTGGGGATACAAATTACATCAATTTTCCAATAAGATTCATTCAAATGTATGAGAAGACATATCACATCCTAGACTTTTACATGAATTAAGCAACAAAAGGTATAAATATATGAAGCCATAGCTAGACTGAGCAACCATAATTCCAACAATGCAGAATGCGAGTGAAGGTTAATTCTCCCCTGAACCTGTTCTACCTGTGCATTGTTAACAAGTCAATAATCAAGGCATCTTTGTTAGTTAGATAAAAATTAGTGAACATAGCATATCAATAGACTGTGATCGTCAACATCAGACAGAGCACCCATATCAGAGCCTGCCCCACTATTTTTCTTGTCTGAAAACATATACGTTTTTTGTCCCATAGAAACCTACGTGTGTACGTGACTCGACTTCATGAGACACGCATATAATAACCTTTCTTTGAAAAAAATAGATTTAACAATAGGATGATGCAGCAACTACTCCCAGCTTTTGTCTGAGATATTCAAATGTTTCTCTACGTAGTGGTTTAGTGACTATATCGGCAACCTGTTCTTTGGAGGGAACATACTCCAATTTGACCTTTTGTTCAAGCACTTATTCACATAGAAAATGGTATTTGATGGGTATGTGCTTGGTCTTGGAGTGCATAACTGGATTCTTTGAAATACTGATGGCACTTGTATTATCATATAGAATGGAGATGGGTGGAGAATATGTGATCTAAATGTCTTGCAAGGTTTGCATAATCCAAAGTAGTTGTGTGCTGCAAGATGCAATAGCCACATATTCTGCTTCAGTTGTAGATAAAGCAATTGAACTTTGTTTCTTGCTGAACCAAGACACTAACCTGGAACCCATATAGAATGCACCACTACTAGTGCTTTTTCTGTCATCAACACTTCCTGCCCAATATGCATCTGTATATGCATGAAGAGTAATATCTGCATCTCTAGGATACCATAAACCAAAGTCCTGAGTTCCTTGAATATATTTGAAAATTATTTTGACTGCCTGAAGGTGTGATTCCTTTGGATTTGCTTGGAATCTTCCAACTATTCCTACTGCATGCATGATGTCAGGTCGGGTACCTATTAGATAAAGTAGACTACCAATCATGGATTTGTAAGTCGGTTGATGTACTACTGTAGATTCATCATTTGAGTTGAGACTGCATCCTGTTACCATTGGGGTACATACAGGTTTAGAATCTTCCATTCCATACCTTTTCAAGATCTATTTGAGATATTTGGTTTGTGAAAGAAAAATAACATCTTTATTTTGTTGAACTTGTAGACCAAGAAAATAGGTAAGTTCACCAAGCAAGGACATTTCAAATTCTTGCTGCATTACTGAAGCAAAATTCTGACTCATGGATTCTTCATTTCTACCAAAAATGATACAATCAACATAAACAATAATAATTAGCAATTTATCAGTTTCATTCTTTGTATATAGATTGTTATCTGCTGAACCTTTTGTAAAACCTTGTTGGTGTAGATATTTGTCAAGGTGGTAATACCAGGCCCTAGGAGCCTGTTTCAGACCATATAGGGCCTTTTTTAGTCTGCATACAAGTTTTGCATCAATCCCAAGAATGAATCCTTCTGGCTGTTCAATATAAACTTCTTCTTCTAAATCTCCATTCAAGAAGGTTGATTTTACATCAATTTGGTATACTTTAAATTTCTGAAAGCTAGAAAGAGCAAGAAACATCCTTATGGTTGTCTGGCAATAGGTGCAAAAGTTTCTTCAAAATCTATACCTTCTTGTTGGGTATACCCTTACAAACAAGTCTGGCCTTGTTTCTAATGACTTCTCCATTTTCATTTAGCTTGTTTTTGAATATCCATTTAGTTCCAATAATATTTTTATCATGAGGTCTAGGAACTAATTCCCAAGTATCATTTTTTTCAATTTGCTCAAGTTCTTCATCCATGGCCTTGACCCAACATTCATCTTTGCATGCTTCTTTTACATTTTGAGTTTTGGTGGAGCATAGTAATGCTAAATAGCTTGAGTTCCCTGTAATAGTTCTTCTTGTCTATACACCTGCCTCTTTTTCCCCTAAAATTTGAGTTTCTGGATAATTTTTCTGAATATACCTGGACAGAGTCTTTTTTTCTACCATTATCTCTTCTTCTGGTGCTTCATTGGTTTCTTCTTCAATATGATTTTGACTTGATGTGGGAAAATAATCCCCATCTTCTTCATTGTCATAATCTTTTGTTGATTTTATCTATTTTGGATTTTTGCATGCTTCATCAACTACAACATCAATGCTTTCAATAATTTTTCCAAGTCTTTTATTATAACATTTAAATCCTTTACTTCTAGAAGAATAACCAAGAAGAATACCTTCATCTGCTCTGGGTTCAAACTTACCAAGTTTTTCATCAGTCCTTTTGATATAACATTTGCTTCCAAAAACTTTAAAGTATTTTACAGGAGTCTTACCATACCAAAGTTCATGTGGAGTTTGAGTGTTGTTTACCCAAAAATTTGATTAGTTGAGAATAATTATGGCAACAAATGCAGCTTCACCCCAAAAGGTTGCGGAGTTCCAGATTCATCTGGCATAGCTCAAGCCATTTGTTGAATTGTTTTGTTCATTATTTCAACCGCACCATTTTGCTGAGGAGTCCTTGTGGTGGAGAATTGCCTTTTTATTCCATGTTGTTCACAAAAGTCAAAGAATTCATCCGAGGTAAATTCACCTCCTCGATCAGATCTGAGGCATTTGATTTTTCAATCTGATTCATTTTCAAACAAATCTTTGAAGGCTTGGAACTTTTCAAAAGCTTCATCTTTATGCTTGAGAAGACCTATCCAACACATTCTAGAAAAATCATAAATGAACAAAATAAAGTATTCTTCTCCACAAGGTGACTTTTTCCTTGATGGTCCACATAAATCAGTGTGGACAAGTTCAAGAGGCTTACTAGCTTACCCTTCATTTTCCATGAAATGAACTCTAGTTTGCTTGCCAATTTGACATGGTTTGCATACTATATCTTCTGGGACGCTGATATCTGGAAGATCACGAACAACCTTGAATCTGCATGATTTTCTTATTTGAGAAAAGCTTAGATGTCCCAATCTTCTATGCCATAGCCAGTTTTCATCATTTTTGCCTAGATAGCATTGTTTTTGTCCTCCCTTGAGTATGTGTAAGTTGTTTGGAGTTCTTGTACCTTTGATCACGGTCTCTCCTATATCAATCTCAGGAAGAACACATCCATTTGATCGAAACACCACTTCATTTCCTTGATCACACATTTGACTGACACTCAACAGGTTATGCTTTAAACCGTCTACATACATAACATTTCCATATTTAACCTTTTCTTTCAAGAAAACAGATCCTTTACCTTTTATGATAGTAGGAGTGTCATTTCCAAATGAGACATTCTTTTCCTTTTCTAAGGAATTATATGAGTGAATTTTTTCTTTGTCACCTGTCATGTGTTTTGAGCATCCACTGTCAATGTACCATTGATTTTCTTGTCCTTCTGCATACAAGGCTATACAACATCTTTCTGTTTGAGATTCTTTCCTTCTCCATATCTTGGGATTTAATGGATTTTTCTCCTTATGAGATATTTGCCAAAATTTTCTCCTGCATTTAGATTCTTCATGACCAAAGTTGTTACACATTGAGCATTCTATTTCATTTTCAAGGAGAGAAAAGCTATTATAGGAACTTTTCTTGATCCCTGTTACATTCCTCTGATTTTGTGCTTCTCTAGTCATGGTGGTTTTGTAAGCAACACACTGAGTAGCTTTGTGTCCAAAATTATGACATGAAAAACATTGCCCATTAAAGAAGTTCCTGCGACTATCGAATCTATTGACCTGGTGATTGTAGTTTCTATTGATATTCATCTTTGGAGCAAATTGAGTATGATTTACCTGAGGTTGGTTGTGGCTTATATTCATCCTTGGAGTAAATTGAGTCTGATTTACCTAGTGATCTGCTTTATGCCTTTGTTGACGATTGTCATACTATTCACTGGTCTGTGCTACATCAAGGTAGATTTTGGTGGAGCTTGATGGATTCTGTGATTGAGATGCTTCTTCAGTATATCCAAGACCTACCTTAATCAGAGGAGATTGTTGAACTTTGATAATTTCATTTAAAGTTTCTGATCCTTTAGCAAATCTAATATTGAGAGATTTCATTTTCTCAAGATCCTTTCTTAGACCCACAATTTCACATTCTAGTTTTTCATTGTGTTTTTCTTTTTCAGCAAGTTGGTATGTTAAGGTATCTATAATCATATTATTTTATTCTAAATAGATTTCGAGTTTAGATAATTCTTTATGAAGGTCTTCCTCTTCTAAACAAACCCAAAAATTATCATCGTCATAAGCCATGAGAAGTCTGTAATCTTGTCCAGTTTCATCTTCATCACTATTAGATAAACCATCACTACCTTCATGAGTATAGTAACTCTTTTATTCACAACTTGTTTTCTATTCCCTTTTGCATATTCCTTTCCTTTTTCAAATTTATCTTTATGAGGAAATCTGGCAGCATAATGACTGACTCTGCCACAAGAAAAGCGTTTGAAGGGTAACTTACCTCTAAACCTTCCAGAACCCCATTGAAGCTTTTTGACAAAGTTTACCTCATCTTCTTCTTCTGTAATATGTCCTGATTCATTGTGTTCTTCCTTTCCTTTTGCTGAAGCTTTGAATGCAGCTTCGCTCATATCTGATGGTCCTCCTTTTCTCCTTTCAAAGGAAGTTAAGATTTCGTGAAGCTGTGTCATAGTGATACTCTGCAGATCCTGTTTTTCTTCTATGGCAGACACTTTGGATTCAAATTTAGCAAACAAGGATCTCAAAACTTTCTCAACTAAGGTAACTTCCTTAATTTCTTCACCCCGATTCTTCATACAATTGACAACCTCATCTATACATAGGAAGTAACTAGCTATGCTTTCATCACTATGCATCTTAGGAGTTTCATACTGAATTCTAAAAGTTTGAAGCTTAGCACGTTTTACCTGAGAGTCTCCTTCGTAGCTCAGAACGATTTTGTCCCATATTTCTTTGGTTGATTTGATCTGCATGACTTTGACAAATTTTGATTGTGACAGACTTCCCAATAAAGTATTGACAACTTTGGCATTGGTTTCATATTTATTTTTATCTGTCGTATCTGTAGGAATTACTGTTGGAAATGTATATCCTCCTTCCACAATTTCCTAAACATCCATTCCAAGTGATTGTAGATAGGTTTTGGTTCTTATTTTCCAATAAACAAAGTTTCTCCCATCGAAGATTGGCGATCTGATGGATCCCATGCTTTCTTGATTATTCATGATTATGGATCTCCCTTCAAGAGATCAAGCTTCTTCTGAAGGACCTGCTCTAATACCAATTGTTGGAAATAATACTGAGAGGGGGGTGAATCGGTATTATCATATCAATTATTTTATTTCCCAAACATATTTATATACGCTACTTCAGTGAAATGAACTAGAGTGTACATGCGACTGTGTTTAAAGAGACCAGCATATATGCAGAGAACTTGTGATTTAGACAGTTTATCATGTGTTGAGCTTAAACCAGTATATCAGAGATTTATTAGATAGTGCAGTAAAAGTAGAATAAAGCATCACACATAAGCAACACACATAAACACCAAGATTTAAGGTGGAAACCCAATGTGGGTGAAAACCACCTGCTGCTGTCATCTCACTCTTCTTTTAATGATAATAAAATCCGTTTACAACATTGCACTGGTGTAGACTCATACTAGTACGTAGGCTTCTACCTGCAAAATGTTATAACCTTCTCTTGTTCTCCAGCTTCTACTCGAAGGGAGCTACAAACCCCTAGCTCTTGTATTAGCCAATATGATTACTAGTACGTAGGCGTTGACCTACAGAAGGCTACGACCTTCTTCCTTCCTCCAGGGACCACATTTCATAAATTTTCAAACTGGATGCTCTTGGTACACAACAATACACATGAAGACCTTGTTTCATCCGATTTTCATACTGGGCCCATCAACAACATCATCATTGCAATACAACCATCAACTAGATCTGCATTAACCAATCACTAAAACTCAATCATCTCTCTCTAAATCAACCAAAATCAACCAATCACTGACAACCTTTGAACCTCTGACACAACTAAATCAACCATTCATTCATACTTAATCAACTTCAACAAATCCACTGGAACAGATAGATCATTGTAACCAGTACACAGATCTAAAACCAGAATATTGCATCATCATTCAGAACCAACTGTAACCTCAAAAACATGCATCAGAGTGTATACGCAACTTGGAACAGCTGAATCAGCGTGTATAATCAACTTCATCAAAGCAAACCTAGCGTATAGATCTGCAAATACTTATAACTTTGCTGCACTTCCTAACTTCAAACTGATGGAAATAATACTGAGAGGGGGGGTGAATCAGTATTATCAAATTCTTTTAATAAATCTTCCTTATTTGTTCTTTGAATTATTTTTGCATGTCAGTACCATAAAATAATGAGCATGAACAAAGAAAACGGATAGTCACACCAAAGAACACAAGATGTAAGGTGGAAACCCAATGTGGGTGAAAACCACCTGCTGCAATATGTCTCTATCTTCTTTCAAATTAGAAACTCCTTTTACAATGGTTTTGTACTGGTGCAGTCCTTTACCAGTACGTAGGCTGCAACCTGCAGAGAGCTACAACTCTCTCTCGTTTTCCAGTCTCTCCTGGAAGGGAGCTACAACCCCCTACTTCTTTTCTTACAAGGACCACTTTTCATAAATTTTCAAATTAGATCCATAAGCATCAAATGATCATCAAGTATAAGAAAATCACCCAGTCAACTGAAGTAACCAGATCAGCAATAATAGAACCAAACCCAGAACACCTTATCAACAGAAAAATACAGCCAAACAAAATGTCGTAAGACAGATACGCAGTTTTTCCTTTCTCTGGTCTGCATGTGTGTGCACTTCTCCTTCTGCTTCCCTGCGTATACCCACAGAGACCCTTCTGCCGCACTGCGTGTCCACGCACTATTTCTTCAACCGTGCTGCTTACTGTTACTGCAGGTACGCACCCAGAGACACTATTGCGCCGCGTACTATTGCTGCAGGTACGCGCCCAGAGATACTATCGCGCCGCGTACAGTTACTGTGCGTACGCACCTGAACCTTCGTCGCTCTGCGTACCCACGCAGTTCTCCTGTTTCTGCTCTGCGTACCCACGCAGATCTCCTGTTTCGGCTCTGCGTACCCACGCAGATCTTCTGTTTCTGCTCTACGTACCCACGCTGCTCTCCTGTTAAACACCTGCGTACTTCTGATTAGGGCCGAATAGGCAGTCCACCAGAGTGGCACAGATGCTCAGATGCCCAGATCTGATCATGCGCTCGAGAGATCACCCTTCACAGATTCGCTTTCAACTTCATATAGATCAAGCTTTTAAGACCATAACCCAATATTTCAGATCTTAAGATATTCAATTGCAAAAGATACTTAGCCAAGTGATCTCCTTTGCTTTATATAGGCAAGCTCCTCCTAAAATCATGGATCAATACCACGAGCCAAAACCATAGTAACACAAATACCGTCGGCTAAATACCAAAGGTTAAACATAAGAAACCCCACGTGTGCTTTTCTTTGCCTTGAAATGTGTGCACTGGGGGTACGCACCTCCTGAACGGCTGACCTGCGTATCAGGCCGCGGTCCCTTCACGGTGTACCTGCGGGTACACACTTTCTGAACTGATCTCCTGCGTACTTCTTAATTTTCAACATATTGAGAGCCTTGCCATGGGTGTTGCCATCAAGTACAACATCTGTAACATATAGCCATACCAGAAACATAATGCCAACAATCTCCCCCTTTGGACTTGATGGCAACCTCAAAAACTTCAGCTTCATTCTCCCCCTTTGACATCAAGGGCAAAGGGTTATGCTCCCCCTAAATATGAACCAGATCTGCAACGAAGAACCATAATCCACCATGAAAGAGATAGAGACATATTGCAGCTACTTCCATGATCTCCTTCTGTACATCCTCCATAATGCCAACAATGCATTATATGCTCCCCCTGAACCTGTGCCATCAATCTTCAACCAATCAGCCACCCAGCACATGTACGCATATACCCTAGATGAACCATGCGTACAACCATCAAACAGAAGAGTTTCAACAATAAGATGATGCATCAACAACCCCCAGCTTTTGCCTGAGGTATTCAAAAGTCTCCCTGGGCAATGGTTTGGTGAGAATATCAGCAACTTGTTCCTTAGAAGGAACATACTCCAACTTGACTTTCTGTTCAAGCACTTGTTCCCGGAGAAAATGATACTTGATTGGTATGTGCTTGGTTTTTGAATGCATGACAGGATTCTTTGAGATGCTGATTGCACTTGTGTTATCACATAAGATGGGGATAGGTGGTGTACAAGTGATTTGAAAATCCTACAAAGTCTGCATCATCCAAAGGAGTTGAGTGCAACAAGATGCAACAGCAACATATTCCGCTTCAGCTGTAGACAAGGCAATCGAACTCTGTTTCTTGCTGAACCAAGATACCAGTCTGGAACCCATAAATAAGGCACCACCACTTGTGCTTTTCCTGTCATCCACGCTTCCGACCCAATCTGCATCTGTATAAGCATGAAGTGTAAGATCTGTATCTCTAGGATACCATAAGCCATAATTTTGAGTCCCTTGAAGATATTTGAAAATTCTCTTCACTACCTGAAGATGAGTCTCCTTCGGATTTGCCTGAAATCTTCCAACTATTCCAACTGCATGCATGATGTCCGGTCGGGTACCTGTCAAATAAAGTAAACTTCCAATCATAGATCTGTAGGTTGGTTGATGTACCGCTGCAGATTCATCATTTGCACTGAGGCTACATCCTGTGACCATGGGTGTACATACTGGTTTTGCATCTTCCATGCCATATTTCTTCAAAATCTGTTTGAGATACTTGGTTTGAGATAAAAAGATTCCTCCTTTCTTTTGTTGGATTTGCAAACCAAGGAAATATGTCAGTTCTCCCAGCAAGGACATTTCAAATTCTTTCTGCATGACCAAGGCAAAGCTTTGACTCATAGCTTCTTCATTGCTGCCAAAAATAATGTCATCTACATACACAACAAGTATTAGCAATTTGTCATTTTCAACTTTTATATAAAGATTGCTATCTGCTGATCCTTTTGAAAAACCTTGTTGATGAAGGTATTTGTCCAAACGGTAGTACCAAGCCCTTGGAGCTTGTTTGAGACCATAGAGAGCCTTTTTCAATCTGCATACAAGATTTGGATCATTTCCAAGAATGAACCCATCTGGCTGCTCAATGTATACTTCTTCTTCCAAGTCTCCATTCAAGAAGGTTGATTTCACGTCCATTTGAAATACTTTGAAGTTTTGAAAACTTGAGAGAGCAAGGAACATTCGGATGGCTTCAAGTCTTGCAACAGGAGCAAAGGTTTCTTCAAAGTCTATTCCTTCTTGCTGCGCATACCCTTTACAAACAAGTCTAGCCTTGTTTCTAATTACTTCTCCATTTTCATTCAATTTATTTTTGAAGACCCATTTTGTTCCGATAACATTCTTATCCTTTGGTCTAGGAACCAGCTCCCAAGTGTTGTTCTTTTCGATCTGCTCAAGTTCTTCATCCATTGCTTTCACCCAACATTCATCTTTGCATGCCTCTTTCACATTCTGTGGTTCAGTAGAGGAGAGTAATGCCAAATAGCTTGAGGCTTCTGCAACTGTTCTTCTTGTTTGTACACCTGCTTCTTTCTGCCCCATAATCTGAGATTCTGGATGATTCTTCTGAACATATCTGGATGGAGTCTTTTCTTCTATTCTTGTCTGCTCCTCTGGTTCTTCTTGAGGTTCTTCCTGAGGTTCTTCATCATTCTGTCGTTGAGGGTAGCCTTCATCTTCTTCGATGTCTTCATGATGTACTTGCCTAGGAATGTATCCCTTCTCATCAACCACTACATCAATGCTGTCAACAATTCTGCCAAGTCTCTTATTGTAGCACTTGTATGCTTTGCTATGTGGAGAGTAACCAAGAAGAATACCTTCATCTGCTCTAGGTTCAAGTTTGCCAAGCTGCTCATCAGTATTCTTAATATAGCATTTGCTCCCAAAGATTTTGAAGTGCTTTACCGAAGGAGTCTTACCACTCCAGAGCTCATGAGGAGTTTGAGTTCTATTCACCCGAACATTTGTCTTGTTGAGAATAACAACCGCAGCATGTGCAGCTTCACCCCAGAAGGTTGCGGGAGTTCCTGACTCATCAAGCATAGCATGAGCCATTTGTTGGACTGTTCTGTTCATTCTTTCCACAACTCCATTTTGCTGAGGAGTTCTAGCTGTAGAGAATTCTCTTCTTATCCCATGTTCTTCACAGAAATTGAAAATTCATTTGAGGTAAACTCCCCACCTCTGTCGGATCTGAGGCACTTAATTTTGTGACCTGATTCATTTTCAACCAAGGCTTTGAAGGATTTGAATTTTTCGAATGCTTCATCTTTGTGCTTCATAAGTCCTAACCAGACAAACCTGGAGAAATCGTCAATGAATAATATCAAGTATTCTTCTCCTCGAGGTGTTCTTTTCCTGAATGGACCACATGTATCTGTATGTACTAGCTCAAGAGGCATGCTAGCTGATCCTTCCTTCTCTGGAAAGTTAGTTCTGGTTTGTTTTCCAAATTTGACATGATTTGCATATGGTGTTGTCAGGAATTTTGATATCTGGAAGATTGCGAACTGCCTGATATTTGCATGCTTTCCTTATTTGTGAAAAGATTAGATGCCCCAACCTCCGATGCCATAACCAGTGCTCATCATCCTTGCTCAGATAGCATTGTTGTTGTCCTTCTTCAAATATGTACAGATTATTTGGAGTTCTTTTGCCTTTGATCACTGTTTTACCTGTATCAAGATCACGAACAAGACATCCATTTGATCTGAATATCACCTCGGTTCTTTGATCACACATCTGGCTGACACTTAAAATATTATGCTTCAGTCCATCAACATACAAAACATTTCCAGCCTTGACCTTTTATTTTAACTGGGCAATTCCTTTTCCTTTTATAGTTGCAGGAGTATCATTTCCAAAAGAAAATTTCTTTCCCTTTTCTAGAGCAGAATATGATTCAAGTTTTTCTTTATCACCTGTCATATGCTTCGAACATCCACTGTCAATGTACCATAGATTTTCCTGTCCCTCTGCATAAAATGCTATCCCACATCTTTCTGTTTGTGGTTCCTTTATTCTCCATGTTTTGGCGCTTGAGGCTTGTTCCTTTTTCTGCTGAAACCTACTCCTGCATTCAGAATCTTCATGACCAAATTTATTGCAAATAGAACATTCTACTTCATTTTCAAGAGCCGAAAAGTTGTTATAGGTCCTTTTTGTAATCCCGGTCATACTTCTTTGTTTTTGAGCTTCTCTAGTCATGATTGTTTTATATGCAACACATTGAGCTGCTTTGTGACCAAAGTTATGACAAGAGAAACATTGTCCATTGAAGAAACTTCTGCGGTTATCAAATCTACCAGCCAAGTGATTGTAATCTCTATTGTCATTCATTCTTGAACCAAATTGAGAAGCTTTTACCTGTGGCTGGTTGTAGCTTTTGTTCACTCTTAAGACGGATTGCCCCTGATAGTCTTTGTTTGCAATTCGTCCCTGCTTTACCTGATAGTCTCCATTGTGCTTTTGCTCATTCCTTTTTGCTGCATCAAGATAACTTTTTGAAGTGGATGCTTGAGAAGTTTCTCCATTATAGCCCAGACCTGTCTTGTTTAGAGGAGAACGCTACACATTGATAATCTCATCCAGAGTTTCAGATCCTTTGACAAACTTAATATTAATAGCTTTTGTTTTCTCAATATCTTTTCTAAGAGCAACAATTTCACCTTCTAATTTTTCAAGATGTTTTTCTTTTTCATCAATTTGAAATTGTAGAGTATCAATGATCATATTCTTTTCTGCTATACATCTCTTGAGTCTAGTAATTTCTTCAAAAAGGTTATCCACATCTATAGCATCCATATAATCATCATCTTCAAATGCCATTAACAGTTTATATTCATTACCTTGTTCATCTTCATCACTATTTGATAGACCATCACTATCTTCATGAGTGTAGTAGCTTTTCTTATTTGTACCTTGTTTCTTGTTCCATCTAGCAGGTTCCTTTCCTTTATCCTTATAAGGACATTTTGCAGCATAATGACCTACTCTTCCACAAGCAAAGCATTTAAAAGGTAACTTACCTCTGAACCTTCCAGAACCCCTTTGAAGATTTCTGACAAAATTTGATTCTTCTTCTTCTTCTTCTGGTACGTGACTTGCTTCATAATAATCTCCTTTGCCTGATGCCTTGAAAGCAGCTTCTCTTCTGTCTGATGGACCTCCCTTTCTCATTTCATAAGCGGTTAGAATTCCATGTAGCTGAGACATAGTAAGAATTCGTAGATTTTCCTTTTCTTCTATTGCAGATACTTTAGATTCAAACTTGGGGGACAATGATCTTAGAACCTTTTCAACCACAATAGCCTCTTTTATTTCTTCACCCAAATTTTTCATGCAATTAACAATCTCATCAACTCGAAGAAAATAGTTAGCCACACTTTCATCATTATACATCCTGAGATTCTCATACTGAATCCTGAGAGTTTGAAGTTTAGCACGCTTTACCTGTTCATCTCCTTCGTAGCTCAAGACAATCTTGTCCCATATTTCTTTTGCGGATTTATATTGCATAACCTTTACGAATTCTGTTTGAGATAAGCATCCCAGCAATGTATTGACTGCTTTAGCATTTGTTTCATATTTCTTCTTTTCGGCCGCATCTGTAGGTGTAGCTGAAGGAAAAGCGTAGCCTGTATCTATGATATCCCAAACTTCTGTACCAAGAGATTGAAGATAGGCAGTAACTCTTACCTTCCAATAATTGAAGTTTGTCCCATCAAAAATTGGTGGCCTGATTGATGCTTCCCTCTCGTAGTTGCTCATGATGAATGATCTTCCTTCAAGCGATCAAGCTTCTCCGAAGGACCTGCTCTGATACCAATTGTTGGAAATAATACTGAGAGGGGGGGTGAATCAGTATTATCAAATTCTTTTAATAAATCTTCCTTATTTGTTCTTTGAATTATTTTTGCATGTTAGTACCATAAAATAATGAGCATGAACAAAGAAAACAGATAGTCACACCAAAGAACACAAGATGTAAGGTGGAAACCCAATGTGGGTGAAAACCACCTGCTGCAATATGTCTCTATCTTCTTTCAAATTAGAAACTCCTTTTACAATGGTTTTGTACTGGTGGAGTCCTTTACCAGTATGCAGGCTGCAACCTGCAGAGAGCTACAACTCTCTCTCGTTTTCCAGTCTCTCCTGGAAGGGAGCTACAACCCCCTACTTCTTTTCTTACAAGGACCACTTTTCATAAATTTTCAAACTGGATCCATAAGCATCAAATGATCATCAAGTATAAGAAAATCACCCAGTCAACTGTAGTAACCAGATCAGCAATAATAGAACCAAACCCAGAACACCTTATCAACAGAAAAATACAGCCAAACAAAATGTCTTAAGACAGATAAGCAGTTTTTCCTTTCTTTGGTCTGCGTGCGTACGCACTTCTCCTTCTGCTTCCCTGCGTATACCCGACCCTTCTGCCACACTGCGTGTCCACGCACTGTTTCTTTAACCGCGCTGCTTACTGTTACTACAGGTACACACCTAGAGACACTATTGCACTGCGTACTATTGCTGCAGGTACGCGCCCAGAGACACTATCGCGCCGCGTACAGTTACTGTGCGTACGCACCTGAACCTTCGTCGCTCTGCATACCCACGCAGTTCTCCTATTTCTGCTCTGCGTACCCACGCAAATCTCCTGTTTCGGCTCTGCGTACCCACGCAGATCTTCTGTTTCTGCTCTGCGTACCCACGCTGCTCTCCTGTTAAACACCTGCGTACTTCTGATTAGGGCCGAATAGGCAGTCCACCAGAGTGGCGCAGATGCTCAGATGCCCAGATCTGATCATGCGCTCGAGAGATCACCCTTCACAGATTCGCTTTCAACTTCATATAGATCAAGCTTTTAAGACCATAACCCAATATTTCAGATCTTAAGATATTCAATTGCAAAAGATACTTAGCTAAGTGATCTCCTTTGCTTTATATAGGTAAGCTCCTCCTAAAATCTTGGATCAATACCACGAGCCAAAACCATAGTAACACAAATACCGTCAGCTAAATACCAAATGTTAAACATAAGAAACCCCACGTGTGCTTTTCTTTGCCTTGAAATGTGTGCACTGGGGGTACGCACCTCCTGAACGGCTGACCTGCATATCAGGTCGCGGTCCCTTCACGGTGTACCTGCGGGTATGCACTTTCTGAACTGATCTCCTGCGTACTTCTTAATTTTCAACATATTGAGAGCCTTGCCATGGGTGTTGCCATCAAGTACAACATTTGTAACATATAGCCATACCAGAAACATAATGCCAACACAAACATACCTAGATCATCAAATATAAAGGATAAAACATGTGTTAGCAATCAGATCTAGCCCATAAGATCACATAATGATTAGTCATTATGATCCTGATCCATCATTAGATTTCATCCCTCATCACTGAAACAAATCATAATCAATCAATCTGAACATTGTCACCAGAATGCAGTCACTAGAACATAAAACAAAACCCAAAACTCTGCATCAAAAGCCAGAACCAACTGTAACTTCAAACATCATAGTTCATAAGGTATACGCTACTTCGATGTGTCGAACCAGTGTGTATATGCACTTTTACCAAAGAGAAACAGTGTACATTTCTGCAAATGCTAACCTAAAACTTCACAGACATTCCAAACTTCAATCATACCCAAATCATATCATTTACAGAATAAAACATGCGTCAATATTCAGATCTAGACTATCCATGATCAAACCACATAATGATAATACTTTTAAGGCTTTATGATCCCGATCCATTAACCATCATCAACCACATGGGTGCATCCTTAGATCAGATCAAACAACACATCAGAAGCTCATAACCTACATATACGATCTAACACTTCAGAAGGTATTCAATACTTGCACAGCTTGGCCTAATGATCTTCTCCTCCTTATATACTCTTAGGCCTTTCTCAATACCTTGGACCAAAACCACTTAGGGCCAATACCTTGGACCTAATACCTAGGGTCAATACCTTGGACCAAATGCCTCGGACCAATTATCTTGGACCAAAATACTTTGGATCAAATACCTTGGACCAAAAACTTGGTTTTCAAACATGTACGCACTTTTCCTCCTGTGAAAGTGCGTGTATACGTTATACGCTGCTTTTGTTCTGTTAAACCGCATGTATACGTGCCTTGGACAAAGTGAACCAGCGTATACCTCTCTTTCTTCATCCTTTGGAGTCTAATCTGTAATCCTTTGTTGTTGACTCGCTGCACTGTCAAATTTGATCTGAGTGAGTTGCCATCAAGGACAACACCTGATATCATAATGCCAACAGAAACAAGGGTGCGCGATGCCAGAGTTGAAATGGCCAGGGTTCAGCTGGAGATGAACCTTCAAATAGCAAAATTACAGTTGAAGGCACAGCCTTCAACTCTGCCAGAGGTTAAGGAACAGTGTGCCATCGCGATCACAACAGCAATGGCGGTGATTAACAGTGTAGTGATAGACTACATGAAGTTGTTCGAACAATCATTCGAGGTCCTCACCACCCTCCAAGAGGACATGAAAATAGAGCACCTAGAGATAGAGGCACAGACCTACATTAGAGATACGATGAGGTAAAAGGGACCATGCAGATGGTTTCTCTTACACAAAGGCTCGCAAGGATGTAGAAGGCAAAGGCGCTCAAGGAGCAGGTGGATGTCACTTAGTGTAAAGAGGCAGATTTGAAAGTTCATCTACAACCATGCATCGATGAGGTGTATACCATTACAACATCCATTGAAGCAAAGCTCACATAGCTACAAGAAACTCAGGAAAGGATTCAGGGCCGCAGTTCAACAACAGCAGTTACTGAACTGCGCGTAGAGGAAGTTCATCAGGCAGCCGCTCAGTGCACTGTTAAACTTGCAGTGATCCAATTAGAGTTGGGAGGTATTTGCGCAAATATCACCGTATCTACAGAGTGACTCGAGGGCAAGTCACAATGTTTGTGTTGGGAGCGTGTTGGGCACGGGATCCCCCAAGGGAAGTTTTGGGGCTTAGAGCCCAGATTTTGGTCCAAGTTTGTAATTCCAATGTAAAGACTTTGCATTTTGTGGGTGCGAAGCGCGTAGTTGTAAAAGAGTCATAGGGTTGTCTTATTTTGATAATGTAATGTCACTTGTAGAAGATATACCCATGGTTTGCGGACCATGGGATTGTATAAATACAGCGAAGCTCTAAGTAGTTAAGGCATCAATGGAACCTATCACAGAATGTCTAAGGAATGATGATGCATGTGAGATAGATTTGAAGTGTAAGGTCTAATTTTTGGTCATAGCATAGGAAGAGACTTTGTAGCTGAGTGCGCGGAGGCCTAGTAGTCCAAAATTGAGTGTGTGGACCCCTGCAGCTAAGTGCATAGGGTGAGTCGAGTCTGTAATCAGTTGGAAGTATTAATAAAGAGAAGTTTCTATCAATTCTGCAACTTTATTTCTTGTTTTATGCATCTGCTATATTGGGTATGAATTTCACTTCTAATGCTTATATGATGTGAGAATGTATATAATTGTATTGGTTAAGTGAACGCAAGTAATAATATCTATTACGCGAAGATAACTAAGATCTGATAATAATATATACTCATCGTAGTTTGGGAAATAGCGCAGCTCGCTGCTATAGCAGCGCAAAAGCATCTCAGCCCCTGGTTAGGGTTGTACGAAGTCCGATTGTAACAGATCGTAGAGGTAATAATGGTTAGAATAGAGCGCAAAGCCACCTGTGTGAAGGCAGGTCTAGTTGGAATAAACCGACATCGCATTCATCTCAAGGGTGCAGAGACTTGCTTCCAGCATCCCCCCATACTGCTTCGGGTGAGACTTCAATCCGTGCTCTGCGGGCTGATGCCGAAAGGGCTTGTGGTGTAGGGATTTGTTTGGCTAAATTAACTCTGAACCTGGGTCAGGCCCCCATAAGCCAACAAACACACTCTTAGAACTTGAAGAACGTCTTGTAGCATTAAGAATTGCATTTTCACAAATAAGACAATGGGGCCACAAACGATCGCAAATGGGTTTAACAGGATCGATCATCAATGTTCCTATCCAAACAGACATTTTTCAAACTACACTGCCATAATCTATGGAAAACACAACAACAGTTGTTGTTGCATTGAAAAGACGATTGGAATACAAAAATTCATTTCAAATAGGAAAAGTCTATGTGCATATTGTCATGACAACATTGAAGGAACTATGTTCTTGACACCTTTATATAGTTGAAAACATACACATAAATAAAAATTGGGATAGCATCCTACAATCAACTACCTCAAACACTCCAATTGAAAATAGTGACATTGAAGACAAAGATTAAACAAGTAGCGATTCAAAAAATGAAATGCCAACTGAAACATTGGTGCATGGATACATAGGATCCCAATGCATCCATGATTTACAAGACAAGCTGATTGAACTTGCTCTAGCTGAAGGCAAACGTCCCCTTGGAATTTTCAGAGACAAATATGCAGAAGAAATGAACTTTCCAACCCTCTTTTTTGGAGACCCACGTGATGGTGACATTGTAGAAAGATTCTGCTACCAAAAAATTGCACAATGGGAGTTAATGCACCATAGTGGTGACTTCTCTTACCACACAACAAATTTGTTTTTCAAAACATTGCGAATAATAATTGAAAAATTCCTTGCATGCATTTCAATAAGAATCAGAAAAGGGAAATTAAAAGGAAGAAAGTTACTAGCAAAAGATGTTAAATATAAACCAAACTTGGACAATATTCTTAAAAGTGACATTGGTTACATTGATTTTAAGCACATAAGAATTTCTCATGATTACCTACAACAAATGAAGAAAAATATATTTTCCATGATACGTCAACAAGGCCCTCCAACATTCTTCATCACATTTACAAGTGTTGAACATCGATGGGCTCCATTGGTCAATACATTGACCAAATTACATCGCAAGAGGAAAAAAATAAAACATATTGAAACAATAGAAGACTATAACATTGACTATCTCATAAGAAAGAATCCAATAACTTGTACTCATTATTATAGGCATAGAATTAATGCCTTAAAAAAAATGATATCTAAAGAAAAAACACTCTTCAGAGAGATAGTTGATTACTACTTTGTAATTGAATTTCAAAATAGAGGAAGAAAACATGAACATGGATTATTATGGGTAAAAAATGCACCAATATATGGAGTCAATAGTAATTCTGACATTCAAAACTTCGTTGACAATTACTTGACTTGTAGCACAGATCACCTTGATCCAAAGTTTGCAAAAATACATGAACACCACCATACAAGAAGTTGCAGAAAGAGGAAAAACTCACATTGCAGATACAACTTCCCAATGCCACTGATGAGAAGCACAATAGCTCTTGAACCAATTGCATTGGTAGACAAGAAATTAAATGAAAAAAGAAAAAATCATATATAACATCTTGAAAAAGAAACAATATAACAGCAACAACACATTTGATGAGTTTTTGGATGAATTACATTTAACTGAAACTTATTACATCTTGGCAATACAAAGTACATTGAATAATAGCTTTGCCATGAATATGCCAAAGCTATGGAATGCAAATATTGATGCCCAATTTGTCCTTAATGCATATGTAGCTACATCATATTTCACTTCTTACATGACAAAAGCTGACAAATCAATGAAAAATGCATTTAAAATGATAAGAAGGGAACATGAAAAGAGCAAGCTGAATTCTATTGAAATGATATGCTCATTGGGCAATGCTTGCTTAATCTCCAACAGATTTCAGCTCAACGAGTAGTCCATATAACACTTTCTCTTCCATTGAATCATAGTTCATGAGAATGCATATTCATAAACACAGCTCCAATGGAGGAACGTACATTTATCCTCAAACCATCGTTCCTACTAGAATAGGAAGATGACAACTCCGAAAATGTCATGTATAGTTCCATTATTGATTATTATATCAATCGACCTAATGTTATTAAACATATATGCCTTGCTGAATTTTCTTTAATGTAAAACAAAAATGGCACACCCATTTCGAAAAGAAAAAAACCAAAAGTCATACGATTCGTGAAATACAAAAAACACATTGACTATGAAAACTATTGCAGAGAAAAGATTCTTCTATATGTGCCATTTGAAAAAAGTGAAAGATCATTGATAAAAAACTTGTTATCATGGGAAGTTTCTTATATGTTACATGACAACACAATAAAAACAAATGAGTCCAATTTCACTTATAATATCAACCCATTATGGGGTGATTTAGAAAATGTCATTCAAGACATCAAAAATAGCACCATAGATGCCACTGATACAATGAAAAAGAAAAGAACCACTAAAAAAATTAGTGAAAAATATGACTTGGAAATAGATTTACAACATTCCCATCACCATGAAAGAAAAAGACAACTAAATATTGGATTCCAGTTATCAGAGCATCCATTTCTGCTCACAAATGCAGAATATCACAGATTAAGAAGAATGCTCAATAGAGAACAACAAGAAATTACCAAATACATTGCAATGAAGAAGCGTATGGACATGTACAAAGCACTATATTTATTCTTGACTAGAGGAGCTGGAACTGGCAAAACATTCACAACAAAAGTAATCTTCCAAATGCTCATGTGACTTTATGATGCACATCATTCAACTGATCCTTTGAAACCAAAGGGTTTGATACTAGCATACACAGGCAAAGCTGCATATAATGCAGGTGGTACAACAGTCCACTCTGCACTGCTTATGCCTTTTAACAAGTCTACCCCCACACCACTTAGCAATGAAACATTGGATGCACTTGGAAAACTTTACGAGGAATTGAGACTAGTTTTCATTGATGAGGTTTCCCTACTTGGAAGTCGATTCTTGTTTTGCATTGATGATCGATTGAGGAACATAAAACATGTCCAAACAAAATATTTTGGAAATGTCGATATCATTTTTTGTGGTGATCTCTATCAAGCACAACCTATACAAGATTCCTTGATATTCGAACTACCTATTCTCAACAAACAACCAGTCCCATATGACTTTTGGCAAGAAAATGTAAAATGCTATGAATTTCATATTACAATGCATCAAACAAATGAGCAATTCATCTCAATATTGAATAGAATGCAAACAAACACTCAAATAGAAGATGATTTGCAATATTTGAACAGAAATTGTGTTAGACATGCACCTATAGACCCCGCTTTCCCCTATCTTTTTTATAAAAATAAAGATGTCACTTTGCACAACAATAAAATGTTGTCAATTGTTCCTGGAGATGAGATTTTTATCAATGCAATCGATCAAGAAGAAGAAAACCATGGCGATTTCCCTTCCCATTTACATACAGCAACATTGCCTTCATAAATAGTTGTAAAATTAAACATGTTAGTTGAGATATATGCTGGAAATTACGATTCACAAGATGGCCTTGTCAATGGAGCAGATGGAATCATTAAATCCTATACAAAAACAAATGAAATTGATATCATATGGATCAACTTCTTCGATGCAAACATAGGGCATTGGCAAGCAAAAAAATTGGCTCACTTCTATAGTCAAGGCATTTCCAAAGATTGGATACCCATATTGCGAATAGAAAAACCAATTACAGCCCAAGCAAAAATAGGTTCTATCAAAATACGAAAACAATTTCCTGTTCAATTGGCATGTGCTCGAACAATCCATAGATCACAAGGCCTTACTCTAGACAACCTTGCATTTGATCCTACTAGAATACAAACTCATGGATTAGTCTATACAGCCTTGTCTCATGTTAGAAACATGCAATCCTTGTTCCTATTAAAACCACTAAAGAAAGAAAATTTCAAATTCAAGTAGAAAATAGCAGCTGAAATGGACTGTCTACGACAATTTGCAAAATGGGAACTAGATTACAATTATCAATCTTTTCATAAACATTTATGCACATCAGTTTTCTCTCTAAACACTTGCAACCTAGAAACTTATATCAATGATGTCCTCAATGACTATGATCTAATGGATGTTGATATTCTGTGTTTATAGGAAACACATTTGAAACAAGAAATATTGCAACAAAAGTTCAAAACATTTAATTGCATATCAAGCCATTATAAATATGGATTGCTCACATGTTTTAAACAAAATATAAGAATTGTTGAGCATATGCAATTTCAAGAAGACAATGTAGAATCATTGATGACAAATATCATTCTACATGGAATGCAAATTACAATTGTTAATGTTTACGTAGCACCTTATGCCACATTGCCCAATATAGTAGATATTCTTGAAAAAACATTTTGCAATATATCTATTAGTAAACCAATAATCATCGTAGGATATTTCAATGTTAACATGCGTGAACATAACACTAGAACAAAGACAGTAAAAGACTATATGCATAGCCACAACTTCCATTTCCTACTAGATACAAATAGCTATGTGCACACATCACACATTGATCATGTATGGTCTAACATAACAAACAACTACAAGATTTACAAGCTAGATACATATTGGTCAGATCATGACACAATATGTCTCATAATGGACCATGTACATGCAGATGAATCACAAAACACATCGAACTCTTTCCATATCTACAATTAATATCATTTTCTTTCCCCTTTTATTGTCATTGAAACTTAACCATTCGTTACTCTTCTTTTGCAAGCATCTATTGTATCCATATCCAAAGAAACTACTAATGCAATTTCCTTTTCTCTTATACAACTAAAATGGATCAAAGCTCCAACGACCAAAAACGCAGAAGGCAAGTATATACATATACTATTCAAAATATCAATTCACCAAATATATATATGAATTGCTTTTCATGTCTCCAATATCACTAGTTCCATTTTCCACTCATTATCATTTGCAATGAAACAAATACCTTGCAGCCTTGAACAACAAATCAACACAACGTTGGAGCAAGAAAAACAACTAACAAAAGAAGCAACAAGGAAAGTCAAGCCATGCCCATCACTTATTTTCACTTGTCACATTGTAATATACACATCAACATTGTTTCTTTGTAATTGACTCTAATTTGCTTCATATGTACACAGTTCAAATGCACCATCAACAATTCCAATATCAATTGAAGAATTGAACATCCGCAAAACTCAAAAATTATTCCATGGTGATGTAATGGTTGTCTACAACACATTTCTTGACAAAGCACAAAAAACTTGTCAAATATTGTGTGCAGATCTAACTGATCAGCAGGGATTGATGACAGTCACATTGGTTGTTCCAAATGAACTCATCGAAAAACATAATCAAAAGATCTTGCCAGAAAAAGGAATTGCACTAAAAATTTTCCAAATTCTACCAAAAATAAATTACGACCGTGGTGACCATGGTAGCATTTTTTTATTATACAACACAAGAACTGTAGAAAACATCAACCCAATCTGTACAGAATACAAATTTGTTCCAAATGCAACAATAAAACAATTGGGAGAAAGCATAGAAACATTCCCAATAGCAACAGTTGCAGCACTTGTAACAACAACTCAAAAAGTTGGCATGCAATATACATTGCAAATTAAAGATGGAAGTTCTCAAGATGATATGGCCTCAATAAGATGCTCTGCCTTACATCATTCACCCATAAGCTTTATGAATATTTATTTATTTCCTTTATGCAATAACATGATTTCTTCTTTTTGTCATTTATGTCACAGCTACAACTATTTGAAAACTTGCTGCCTATCTACAATGAAATTGAACAGAGACTGCAAAATGGAGAAATGCCAATTATTCTCTTCAAAAACATAACAAAAATAAAAGACCTCAAGGAAAAAACATTTCGTACAACACAGGCCACATTCATCACAAATTTGAACACTGAAATAGAACAAGATCATAGAAAACTAATTAATAGACAAAATCAGGTACGTACATATACAATCATCTGTTTATTTTTAATTACACAATTACTTATTTTCCTGATCCAAATTGGATCCAAAAACACTCTCTAAGTTTTCATAACTCTGTAAAATTCATGCCAAAGTTTCAAAGTCTTATAAAGGTTGAGCTTATCAGAAATATCCTCTGAACAGTTGTAATTTGTGAGCAGCGCGGACCCTCGGTCAAGCGCACAGACCGTTGGCCCATGGTAACGCGCACTGTCACGAATTGGCAAAATGGGAGGTCTTTTTGAGAAACGGGGGTGGTTTCTGATATGAGATTAGTGACAAGTTGGTAATTGCATATCGTCGGGCAAACCCCTCAAAGATGGAAAATCCCTAAGCAACCCGGACCCGAAAAGTCATAAATTCGTACGGATATCGCACTGATTCCGTCAGAGGTGGGTCCCACACAAAAACTATCAGGATATCGGAAGGGCTTTGAGCAGTAAGTGGTTTCAACCGAGTCCCGCCCGATGCCACACACTGGGTGCCACGCATCCAACAGAAGAGAGAGAAAACCACTCACATCGAACAAGTAAATGTCATGCTACTTACCCACCTAATATGGATGGAGACCGTAGGATCTGGAGGATACAAATCGAAGGCGAAAATTCGATCTGATGGATGACTGGATTCGATGGGGTTAACAGGCCGAGTTGTATAAGGTTTGAAGTCCGGCATGAACAATGAGTTGGCAGAAGAATCACGTTCGTGGGAATTTTGGGAGTTAAACAAAAATAACGGCAGTTCAAACATTTCCAAGAGAACTGACACTCAGTTCGTTACGAAACAGGTGGCCACCTCCCTGTGAGTCATTACATAGTGATGATGACGCAGAACAGAGGAATTCAAATGGATAGAGGTAGGGGAACCAGAGAGCCGAGAAACGGAAACGAACAGTCAGAAAGCATATTGGCTTTAAAGCCACAAACTGATAGAGAAAGCAGTAAGCAGTGAGAAAAGCGAGTTGAGAAAGCTAAGAGCAGAGAATAGAGAGAAGAAGCTGAGCTGACCTGAAGGCAGCATCGAGCCAGAGAGAGTCAAAAAGTCTGTGTACTCCAGAGAATGCTTGAGAGGTTCAAGAGAACTCCTCTATATAGGCCTGTCATGTATGAGTATTAGATTGGGCTCATACTACTGTGACCAATAGAGGTCGAGTTTCAGTAAGGAGAGTCTGTGTACTCCAGAGACTTGGGAAATCCAAGTATAGTCCTACTGATTTATGTCTGCTGTGTGAGACTCAAATTGAGCTCACTGTTGTAAAAACTCTGCTTTGAAAACATAATAGAGAGGCCACCACTGAGGGCTGGACCAGGAGATGTAACCCAGGAGTGTTGGGTGAACTCCTTGTTAAACTTGTTGTGTTTATATGTTTGCCTGTTATGTTTTCTCTAACTGCTTCAGTGCCTGTGTATTTCACAATCTTATCGATCTGTTGCATAAAGTAACATAGGCACATCCATGCACATGAGCCTGTAATACCTTAATTGTTTGTCTTGGATCAATTCCAGATCAAGTGGTATTAGAGCTCTAGGTTACTAAGGTTAGACAAGCTTGTGCTGGATTTTGTTGTCGAATGCTAACTAGATCAAAGCTTAAATTAGGAGAAGGAGAGTTGGTTGAAGCTAACCCAAAAATTGGAAGAGTCTATCCTAAGAGGAAAATGTCAGAAGAAATCCCCTTGGAATCAGACTCCCAGTTTATGGATGGTTTCCTGACCATGAAAGCCATGGTAGAAGAAATGTATAGATAATTTAAGAAGGGTAGAGATGAAGATTCATCACACTCCAAACAAGATAAAGGAGTAGAAGAATCTCTCCTCCATGACCACTCTAAAGGAAAAGGGAAAGAAGAAAAACTTCCCACACCTCTTAGTAGCCCTGAAAATAAAAAGAAAACATATTTGATTAAATTAGATATTAAATTTGATTTGCCAATATATGATGGAGAGTTGAATTCAGAGAAGCTGGATAATTGAATTAGACAGATTGATGTATATTGCAAAGTACGGAGCATCGATTCAGACAAGAGTAAGATTCAACTGACCAGCCTGCGCCTTGGAGGCACTGCCTTGGTATGGTGGGAAGGCAGGACACAAGCTGACATGAAGAAGCATGGTAAAATTCTTTCTGTCTGGAGTGAATTTGCTTATTCAATTAAGAAGCAATTCTATCCACTAGCCTATATGCAGCAAGCCATGATGAGCTGGCAAACTCTTCGCCAATTAAAAGGGCAAAGTGTACAAGGCTACACTCAAGAATTTAGGAAAAGAGCTTTGATTCTAGGAATTTCTTTAGACTCGCCTGAAACTCTGTTGAAGTATATAGGTGGTCTACACAACTATTTAAAGCACACCATTCTCATGTTTAATCCCACTAGCATAGATGATGTATTTGTTCAGGCTACACATCTAGGGGCTAGAGGCAAGGATGTGAACCCAGAAGTTGGGGGATCATCAAAACCCATTGTAAGCAAGAATAAGGAAAAGAGAAAACAGAAATGGAAAGAGAGGAAGACACATATTGTACAAAAGACCAAATATTCATGCACTCACTGTAAGAAGGATGGACATGATGATGAACACTACTGGATTCTACATCCAGAGCTGAAACCCAAGAAGTATGATGACAAAAAGAAGAAGACTGTTGCAGCTATTCACAAATATTTGGGGTCAGACTCAGGAGATGAAACAACGATTGAAGCCACAAGTATAAAAGGTAAAAATTGTGAAGCATCTACTAGTAATTCTGCACAGTCTACTGATAATGAAGAAAATGAGAGGAAAAGGCATGAGCTTTTTCATATTTGAGTTATTTCCAAGCATCAAAAGATTGATACTTTGTTTGATAGTGGCTCACAAGTAAATTTAATTTCTGAAGCAATTGTAAAGAAGTTGGGATTACTAACCACACCTCACAAGAAACCATATCCATTATGTTGGTTATGTGATAAGGCAAAGCTACAAGTGACTAGACAATGTAAACTTAAGTTTTCTTTTGGGTCAACATTTGTAGATGAGGTTGTGTTAGATATAGTTCCTTTGGATATATGTGGAATTGTTTTAGGAAGTCCTTACTTGTATGATAGGAAAGCCATTTTCTATAGAGTTAAGAACAAGTATCAACTTGTTAAAGATGGAATCGAATATATTGTAAGAGCTCATAAACTCAAGAATAATTATACTCTCATAAACTCAGGGCAGATGAAAAGAATTGTAAATTCATGCAAACAATTTTTACTGATGGTTGTAAAGGAAAAGAAACCCGATAAAACCAATGTATTTGAGGGCTATAATGCTAAACAACAAGCTGATTTAGAAAAAGTTGTTTTAGAATATGATATACTATTTCAAGAACCTAAAGGTTTGCCACCCAAAAAAAAAATAGTAAATGATATTAATTTGCAGCAAGCTGCTCCATTGCTTAACATCGGAATATACAGGTTGTCTGCTTTAGAGAATACAGAAATCAAGAAGCAGGTACAGGAGCTACTCGAGAAAGGGTTCATAAGACCTAGCACATCACCATGTGGGTCTCCAATTGTCTTGGTGAGAAAGAAAGATGGCTCATGGAGAATGTGCATTGATTACCGAGCACTGAATAAGATAATGATCAAAAATCATTATCCCCTTCCTCGCATAGATGATCTATTAGATCAGTTGAAAGAAGCTATTTATTTTTCCAAGTTGGACTTGCATAGTGGCTATCATCAGGTTAGAGTTGCAGAGAAAGATGCATGGAAGACTGCTTTCAAAACAAAGCAGGGATTGTATGAGTGGTTGGTTATGCCTTTTGGCTTAACTAATGCTCCTGCTACTTTCATGAGAGTAATGAATGATGTACTCAGACCTTTTATTGATGATTTTGTCATTGTATATTTAGATGACATTCTTATATTTAGTAAAACATGGGAAGAACATTTGAAGCATGTAAATCAGGCTCTAGATGTTTTGAAAAGAGAAAATCTTTATGTTAAGCTCTCAAAATGTGAATTTGGCAAAACATCTTTGAATTATTTGGGCCATATTGTAGGGGGTGGTGAATTGAAGATAGATCCCTCTAAGATTGCAGTTATTGTAAACTGGCATAAACCTAAATCTGCTACAGAAGTTAGAAGCTTCCTAGGAGCAGCACAGTATCAGAGAAAGTTTATTTCTAACTTTTCCTTGATTGCAGCTCCCTTACATGCTTTAACAGGATTGAACAAGGAGTTTCAGTGGGGAGGCAAATAACAGAAAGCCTTCGACACCTTAAAAGAAAAGATTAGTATAGCACCAGTACTAGCGCTGCCCGATCTTCAAAGACCATTTGAGATTGAAACGGATGCCAGTGACTATGCCATGGGAGCAGTGTTGATGTAGCACGATAAACCCATATGTTATCATTCTGAGACATTTAATTCTACAGTAGTAAATATCCTACATATGATAAAGAATTGTATGCATTAGTACAGAGTGTGAAAAAGTGGAAACAGTACCTAATGGGCAAAGAGACAGTTATACGTACTGATCATCAACCACTTCAATATTTGCACTCACAAACTAAGTTTCAGCAATCAAGACACTATAGGTGGATGGGTTTTCTACAAAAGTTTCATTTGTCATCAGATATAAAAAGGGCGTAGACAATAAAGTTGCAGACATGTTGTCCAAACCAATCATAAATGCATCTACTATACTTAAGCATAATTTAATATTGCATGAAAGCTACATTGAACAGTATTCTCAAGATATAGATTTTAAAGATGTATATGCAACTTTAAGTCACAGCAAACAAGTAGAAGAATTGGATTATCATGTTAAGGACTGACTCTTGTATCATTTTGGAAAGTTGTGTATTCCACAAACTGAAAGCATAAAGATAATTCGAGAAGCACACACTTCTCTAATCTCAGGTCACTTTGGTGTAAGTAAAACAGTTGCACAGCTGCAAAGATTTTGTTATTGGCCAAAAATGAATGAGACAGTTTCTAGATATGTAAGAGGTGTACCATGTGTGCTAAAAGCAAGCACAGCAATAGAAAACTAGGCTTGTACACTCCATTACCAGTTCCTTCTCATCCTTGGGAAAGTGTTTCCATGGACTTTGTTGGGGGACCGCCTAAATCTAGAAAAGGTCATGACTATTTATATGTTGTTGTGGATAGGTTAAGTAAAATGTGTATTTTAATACCTTGTAACAAACATATTATATCTGAAAAAACTGCAAAGTTGTTCTTTCAGCATGTATGGGTTCATTTTGGATTACCCACTTCCATTGTATCTAATCGAGATACCCGATTTGTTGGGAAATTTTGGTCGAGTCTGTGGGAATTGATGGACACCAAAGTAAAGAAGAGCATAGCTTTTCATCCGCAAATAGATGGCCAAATAGAAGTGGTCAACAGGCAATGATCCAGTTGCTCGGAGGCTATTGCAGCAAGCATCCCAAGCTTTGGGATGAACATTTATGTTATGTGTAGCATGCTTACAACTGAGCCAGACATTCTTCTACATAGAGATCTCCTTTTGAGACTTGTTTTGGTCTCACACCAAGGTCTCCCTTGGATTTTGTCTTTGATAAAGACATAGCGGTTGATGGACATAGTGATGTGGACAAGGCAACCAAATTCATTGAACAAATCCAAGAGATTCACCAGACAGTACAGGAATAGCTGGAAAAGAGCCAAGCCAAGTACAAGGCAAGGCATGATAAGCATCGAATGGAGCATAGTTTCCAAGTTGGTGATCAAGTTTGGTTGTATATCAGAAAATACAGAATGCAAGGTGAAGGTAAGAAGCTGAAGCCAATAAGGTATGGACCTTTCAAGATACTTGAGAAAATTGGTGAGAATGTTTTTCGCCTTGGTTTACCAGCTTACATGCACATCTACTCAGTTGTTAATGCAGATAGCTTGAGACTATTTGAACCTTCATTAATTGAAGATCCCGAAGAGAAAAGTCAATTTCCTTCTATTGATGATCTATTGCCTTAATATCTCAATGAGTTGCAGGAAGATATAGTTCTGGACAGGAAGGTGAGAGCTACACGCAGAGGGGATGTTGAGTACCTCAGGATTAGACTCAAAGGTTCAAAGCCAAGCATTACAAAATGGATAGAAATTGGGCAAGTGAGGAATCTATACCCTCACTTGATTGATGCTTAAAAACCAACTTTTGGTGCTCCAAAAGATTTTTCGGTGGGAAGGTCGTGATCCAAATTGGATCCAAAAACACTCTCTAAGTTTTCATAACTCTGTAAAATTCATGCCAAAGTTTCAAAGTCTTATAAAGGTCGAGCTTATTAGAAATATCCTCGGAGCAGTTGTAATTTGTGAGCAGCGTGGAGCAATGAGGACCCTCGGTCAAGCGCGCAGACTGTTGGCCCATGGTAACGTGCATTGTCACGAATTGGCAAAACGGGAGGTCTTTTTGAGAAATGGGGGTGGTTTTTGATGTCGCTTGCCAGGAAAACCCCTCAAAGATGGAAAAGCCCCGAGCAACTTGGACTTGAAAAGTCATAAAACTATACTGATATCGTGCCGATTCCGTCAGAGGTGGGTCCCACACAAAAACCTGCAGGATATCGAAAGGGCTTCGAGCAGTAAGCAATTTCAACTGAGTCCCACCTGATGCCACACACTGAGTGCCACGTGTCCGGCGGAAGAGAGAAAAAACTGCTCACATCGGACATGTAAACGTCTTACTACTTACCCACCCGATATGGACGAAGACCGTAGGATCTGGAGGCTCCAAATTGACGGCGGAAATACGATCCAATGGATGATCGGATTTGACGGGGTTAACAGGCTGAGTTGTATAAGGTTTGAAGTCTGGCATAAACGATGAGTTGGCATAAGAATCATGTTTACGGGCATTCTGGGAGTTAAACAGAAATAACGGCAGTTCAAACATTTCCAAGAGAACTGACACGCAGTTCGTTACAAAACAGGTGACCACCTCCCTGTGAGGTGTTACACAGTGATGATGACGCAGAACAGAGGAATTCAAACGGACATAGGTAGGGGAACCAGAGAGTCGGGAAGCGGAAACGAACAGTCAGAAAGCAGATTTTCTTTAAAGCCACAAACTGACAGAGAAATCAATAAGCAGTGAGAAAAGTGAGTTGAGAAAGCTAAGAGCAGAGAACAGAGAGAAGAAGCCAAGCTAACCTGACGGCAGAATCGAGCTAGACAGAGCCAGAGAGAGTCAGAGAGTCTATCTACTCCAAAGAAGGATTGAGAGGTTCAAGTGAACTCCTCCGTATAGGCCTATCATGTATGAGTCTGAGATTGGGCTCATACTATTGTGACCAATAAAGGTCGAGTTTCAATAAGGAGAGTCTGTGTACTCCAGAGACTTGGGAAATCCAAGTACAGTCCTACTGATTTATGTCTGTTGTGTGAGAATCAAATTGATCTCGCTGTTGGAAAAACTCTACTTTGAAAACATAATAGAGAGGCCACCACTGAAGGCTGGACTAGGAGACGTAGCCTAGGAGTGTTGGGTGAACTCCTTATTAAACCTGTTGTGTTTATATGTTTGCCTGTTATGTTTTCTCTAACTGCTTTAGTGCCTGTGTATTTCGCAATCTTATCGATCCATTGCATAAAGTAACATAGGCACATCCATGCACATGAGTATGGAATACCTTAATTTTTTGTCTTGGATCAATTCCAAATCATATCCATTATACATTTACTCACTAGTTTTATTTTCTAGCAGGTGCAAGGAACACTGCCGATTGCAAACACATATTCCACACCATTTGAACCTGTGTGTGCACTTTGCAGTTTCCTAATATTATCAACTGTAATGATAGAAGACATGTCAACATTTTTCACTAAATTCAAACAAAATACGTTGCTTCTCTTTCTGCATTGTATCAACTGCAATATAAGAACTCCTGATAACAACACATTGCAATGTTACCTTAGAAACAGACTAGTTTTAAAGCAGTTGTTGCCAACATTAGCCCAAATGTCTTACCAAGAATATTTGCAGGAAAAAAAAAAACAATTTATATGTTGTGTAATATCCAAGTTCAATGTATCTTCACTCTAAATGGCGACAATGAAATTGTAGATACCAACCAAAAGAATTTATATGTTGCGCAATATCCAAGTTCAAGGTATCTTAACTCTAAATGGCAACAATGAGATTTTAGATACCGACCACAGCAACAAGCAAAAGAAAATCTCAACTAGCAAGTTTGTCTTCTCTCCCTAGGTAACAACTTCATTCTTTGACTTTCAGTCTTTAGTCATATAACAAAATTCTTCATTTTTTTATTTATACAAGCATAATAAGCATTTTGTATTATCTCTCTCATTACAGGGTTGGCCATTGTTCAAAAAGAAGACTCTGTGATATCACAGAACTTAACAGCCCAATGTTGAAAGGAAAATGAACATGATATTGAATAATTTCAAGTTTTTTTTGTTCAAAAAGATATGCTTTCACTGATACTATGTCAATCAAAAAGATTTACTTTTTTTTTTTACACTGATATTACTACAAAAACATTTATAAATTCTTCATTAGATATATATTTTGAAAATTTCCAATTTCAATTTGGTGTTTATAAATAATAGTTATCTACATTTTCCTATTTTGTGTCATGTTTTGTAAACTATAAAAAAATCATGCTGCCTATAATCTTATTTTGAATTTTAATTCTGCTATTGAGCTACAGCCTATTGATTCTACACTTTAGTTTTTAGCAATTACCTAAAATATGGCATCACAATGCTCTGTAAAGGTTGATTATTCAATGGTTGTGGCTTTTAGTTTTCCTAGAGAAGAAGCAATCACATCATAGAAAGAATAAATATTGACCAACCTTTTGCAACTTCCACATTTGTAAATGCCCTTGAAGTTAGCTTCATTGACTTTAAATGCAAACTTTGAAGAAATGATTTATAAATCATCCCCACATACAACAATGCAAACTAGGCATTGTTCTGTCCAGAGTCCAAAATCAACCAAGTACACATGTAAACCACCAAGCGTACACAACTGGTATCATCATAGTTGTGAGAGAAAAAAAATAGTAGCGTCTTAAATACATAATAATACTTGATTTGGTGATAGCTCTATATGTCTATTTGTTTCAGCGTTATTTTGGTTTTAAACTTTCAAGTTCAACTCCGTTTTTTAGTTCAAAACATATTTTTGTTTGACTTTGTGGCATGTTTCTCTTTCTATAATGAATGTCTAATAGGCAGATGAGCATAGTATTGTGATTGACAGCTCAGACACAAACTTGTTTAACTTCTGTCCGTCTAGCTCTTCTTTAGCAATTTAATGTTGCTTTATTGTAATTGTTAGTGTGGGAAAATGGCCATTTTGGATGTGATCTTAATATCCAAATTTGATCTGAAAGTAAAAGCCTTTGCCGAATTTAAAGGCGTGCTCGCATTGGGAAAAGTTGCATAAAAACAATGATTCCATAAAAAGGAAATGTTGAGCAACTTAATCACATCCCACATGCTTCTGCTAAACCACCAAATCATCCACTTGTTCCTAATCATAATCTAGTATTTTAACTCAAATGTGGCTAAAAAATCCATCACAAGAATATCCAGTACCTTGACCGTTTGTAGTATGTGATTGGAAGTATCATAATCAAATTATGTTTATCACTCATGTTTCATCACAAATGATTTGAGAAAAAAATTGTACTATGTGATGTAATTTGTCTTCTGAATGGGGCCCTTTATTTTTAGATCTTGGCTCCATATGTCCCCAGGTATTGCTAGCTTCTTCATTGCATGGAAAAGGCATGTTTTATGCCTTCGTTGCCAATCATATTCAAGCTTTCTAAAATAAACCATGCAACCTCTTCCATGTGGTCAACCATACACTCCCACATTTATCCCATTGCATTATTTTGGGGCAGATTTGTTGCTCACCTTTGTTTTCAGATCTCATGTATGAAATATTTTGTTATCTTCTACATACTTTTCTAATTATCTGCATCCTTCATTTAGATATATTTTTTGTTTTTGAAAATTCTTCATTTTTTTGATAAAATTAATTCCATGTACGTGAAGAACAACATATCTAGATGCCACAACACTCTTGAACCAGATTCCCCTTCATACATAAGAAAGGAGGGCTAGCATATCTACCTTAGCTTCAACTGAAAAAGGGGTTGTATCATTCTGAAAATGGCCATTTTGGCTGTGATCTTAATAGCCAAATCTAGTATGAAAGTAAAATATTTTTCCAAATTGGGAAAAGTTGCATAAAAATGGTGATTCCATAAAAAGGAAATGTTGGTCAACCTGATCACATCCCACATGCTTCTGCTAAACCGTCAAATCATCCACTTGTTCCTAAACATAATCTAGTATTTTAATTGGAATGTGGCTAAAAAAGGTATCACAAGAATATCCAGTATCTTGACAGTTTGTAGCATGTGATTTGCAGTATCATAATCACATTAATTTTATCACTCATGTTTAATCACAAATGATTTGAGAAAAAAATTGTACTGTGTGATGTAATTTTTCTTCTAGATGGGGCCCTTAATTTTTAGATCTCGGCTCCATATGTCACCAAGTATTGCTAGCCTCTTCATTGCATGTAAAAGGCATGTTTTATCCCTTCACTGCCAATCGTATTCAAGCTTTCTAAAATAAACCATGGAACCTCTTCCATGTGGTCAGCCATACACTCCCACATTTATCCCATTGCATTATTTTGGGGCAGATTTGTTGCTCACCTTTGTTTTCAGGTGCCATGTATGAATTTTTTTTTTATCTTCTACATACTTTTCTAATTATCTGCATCCTTCATTTAGATATATTTTTTGTTTTTGAAAATGCAACTGTTATAATTAGTTTCGTGGAAGGACTGAAATCAAGAGCTAAACCAACAAATCTTAATAGTTTCTTCAGCAACAGATTTTAAATTTCCAAGTTTAGCTTTCTACCAAACCTGTTAATATTGCTATGTAGTCAGTCATTAAGTGGCACTGTATTTATTGCCTGAAGCTATCCATTCTCAAGCATAAACAACTACTCCCTTTCAGTATTTCTATCTGGTTTGTTAGAATCTGGTTATTGCAATCCATTCATTCATTAATTCAATTTTGTTGAATTCAAGGCATATATTTTAGCAGAATGCATTTTCGAACTTTGTGAGCTATGATGCTCTTGGGAAAAGTTCATTATTTTGTGGAGATCAGTTTTGGAAGGAGTACATTTAGTTGTAATCTTCAGTAGGCAATTCACCAAATAGAACATGTAGCAAAATTTTAATAGATATAAGTTACTTATTATGCTATCAGAATAGGATATACTGTATAGGAGGGGAAAGATTCAACGTCTAATTTTGGATCAAACATTAGAAGTAGACATATCCTAAGAGTTGTGTATAAGCTCGTATTGACATTGTAATAATCTAAAATTCATATATGATTGAGGAGATGTTTTGTAACTATGCAACTGCTATATCATCTTATATTTTCTACATCTATTAAACTGAGTGTTTTCTAGATCTGGATGACTAATAAATCAAGTTGAGATCTATCTGTTACAGTGCAAGGTAATCTGTTATTTTATTTACTTGTATTTAGGGTAGGCAAATAATTTATGCCCCATTAGATTGTGGAGCCCTATAGAGCATTGATTGTCAAACATCATTATTTTCCTACTTTATCCTTTAAAATGGTGGTGGTTCGTGAAAAATAATATTTTGCAATTTTTCTTTGGTTGGGAAGGAATATAAAAGAACTTGTCAATTTGAAGCCTCCGTTGTTTTCAGAATTTCCGAGGATGCTGGTACCATATATGTTAAACTTTTATAATTGTTGTTGACAAAGCACGGAGGAAAAAGAAAGGATCTAGATATGCAATGTTTTGTAATAACATTTCACTTCGTATTTTCACAAAATACATATAAATCTAGGCATGAAATCCCACTAATCATAAACATGAGAATTGAACAACTTGGGACATCAAAATTAAGCATGAAATCCAACTAGAAATTGATGTGAGATTGAAACACTTGGAACATGAAAAAATAATGTGCCTATTGAATTTTAAAGTTTATATTTGAAATCCAGAAGTATTTGGTGTAAGTATGCTACTTATACTTAGTTAAGTAAAATTTGAAGGAATTTTTTATTTAAAAAAATATTAATAATTATCAATATGAAATAATTTTATAATATGAAAAAACTGTTAGAAAAATATTATATATGACAGAGAAATGCAAGATATATAATATGCGGAAAACACAAACACATAAAACTAGAGAGACACAGATATATGTGGTTCACCCAATTTGGGCTACGTCCACCCCGAACAGCCAGTCCTTCCTTCTATTATCCAGCAAAATGAAGAGACACAACCTACAGCAAATCCGCTGTAATATCCTGTGTTTTCTCTCACAATCTCACCTCTCTCTCACTCGGAGAATACACATCTATTACACAGCCTCAATACAATACCGTCATACAAAGAGAGGGGTTGCCTTCTAGGGCAAAAAATCCTAAACTAAACATAAGTTCTACCGGTAGATCATCCACCTAATGAATGGCCTAGATTGACTAGAAGTTACTATACTTTTAGAAGGCCATTTTACATATGTTTTTTGCTTCGGGGGCAGCGGGGGACCGCTGGCCCCTGGACCCCCCAGCCGGGGGGGATTGGCCCCCTCGAACCCCCACGAGGGAGACAAGTTCCCCCCACATGGAGGGGTGTACAATCTTCCTGGGGTATACATTCGGCTGAAACAAAGACCTCTAAATAATCATGCTCCACACCCAACAATATCCCACTTGGAGAATGATTGTAGCAACTCCACTGCTGCTTCATTTGCTAGACAATGACTCCTCTTTGGACCTAGCTGTTTCTCATCTTCATCGTCATCCTTGAAGACAAATTGAAGCTGAGCATATTCTCAGTTTCTCCCTAGTTACAACTTTTGTTAGCATATCTGCAGGATTCTGGCTAGTGTGTATCTTTTCCAGCTTCAACTCTCCATCTTCCAACACTGATCGTATGAAATGGTACTTGAGCTATATGTGTTTAGTACTAGAATGAAATGCTGAGTTCTTTTCAAGATGAATGGCACTTTGGCTATCACCGTATAACGTTCCCATATCATGCTTCTTACCCAATTCACCCATAAACCTTTGTAACCAAATCATTTCTTTACTAGCCTCTGTAGCAGCAACATACTCTGCTTTTGTTGTTGAAAGTGCAACAACACTTTGGATTTTTGAAACCCAACTGATAGTTGTTCCACCTATAGTAAATACATATCCTGTGGTGCTCCTCCTGTTATCTCTGTCACCTACCATATCTGCATCAACATATCCCTATAGAGAAATGTTTGAACCACCAAAGCATAATGCTTGATTTGTGGTACCTCTCAAATATCTGAGAATCCATTTCACTACCATTCAATGTTCTTTTCCTGGATTGTTCATGTACCTACTTACAATTCCCACTGCATGTGCAATATCAGGCCTTATGCAGACCATTGCATACATTAAGCTTCCATCTGCTGATGCATATGTAACTTTAGACATATAATCCATGTCTTCATGGGTCTTTGGGCACATCTCCTTACTAAGTTTGAAATGGCTAGCAAAAGGTCTACTAACTGGTTTTGCATTGTGCATATTAAATCTTTTCAACACCTTTTGTATGTACTCATTCTGAGACAAAGTTAATTTGTGATTTTTCCTGTCTCTAATTATTCTCATACCAAGGATTTGTTTTGCAGCTCCCCAATCCTTCATTGCAAATGAATTTGCCAATTTTCTTTTGAGCACATTTATTTCTTGCATGTTAGACCCTGCAACAAGCATGTCATCTATATACAATAACAATATAATATAGCTTTCATCATTTTGCTTTTTCAGATAAACACAATGATCAGAGTAACATCTAGTATAACCTTGTTCAGACATAAACTTGTCAAATTTTAGATACCATTGCCTTGGAGCCTGTTTTAAGCCATACAAGCTCTTCTTCAACCGGCACACTAGTTTCTCCTTCCCTTTTACCTCATATCCTTGTGGCTGCTGCATATATATCTCTTCCTCCAAATCCCCATGGACAAAGGTTGTCTTTACATCTAACTGCTCAAAATGAAAATCTTCAACTGCTACTAGACTTAAAATAGTTCTGATTGAAGTCATTTTAGCAATAGGAGAAAATATTTCATCAAAATCAATACCTTTCTTCTGTGCAAACCCCTTCACCACAAGTCTAGATTTGTATCTCTGTTTTCCTCCATCTTCTTCCTTCAACCTATAAACCCATTTATTCTGCAATGTAGTTTTACCTACAGGCAACCTGACTAAGTCCCAAGTCTGGTTATGCATTAAGGAGTCCATCTCTTCTTCCATGGCTAGCTCCCACTTCTTCCTGCTTCCAACCTGCATTGTTTCTTCATAACATTCGGGTTCACCAGAATCAGTCAACAATAAATAATATAATGAAGGAGAGTATCGTTCAGGGGATATACTTATCCTGGTAGATCTTCTAACACCACTTTCAAGTGTTTGGGGTGCCTGTTGCTATTGTGGTGGTTGTTGTTGTTGTGGTTGCTATTGTTGTGATTGTTGATTATTGTTATTTTCAAGCACCTTTACTTTTTCAGTGATCCCATCAAGAACTGTGTATTCCTTGTTTTCTTTTTCATGTTTCTTTTCCTGCAACTGATTCTTATACAAGACCTTTTCATTGAATATTACATCTCTTCTCCTAATGATTTTGTGATTTTCATAATCATATATGCGATAACCAAAATCATTAACACCATATCCAATAAAGGTACGTTTCTTTGATTTTTCCTCAAGCTTTGTTTTATTTTCTTTATTAATATGGACAAAGGCCTCACAACCAAAAGGCTTTAAAAAATAGTTGTTTACCTTTTTACTTGTCCATGCTTCCTCTAGAACACCACCATCTAAGGAACTTGAAGGCCCTCTAGATAAACAACAGTATCTACAACATTTTCCCAAAACTGTAAAGGAAATCCTGCATGCAATCTCATGCACCTTGCACACTCCATGATTGTTTTGTTCATCCTTTCTGACACACCATTTTCTTGTGGTGTTCTTGGAACTGTCTTCTCTCTACAAATTCCATGCTCTGAACAGTACCTATCAAACTCTTTGCTGCAATATTCACCTCCATTGTCTGATCTGAGACACTTCAATTTCTTTCATGTCTCAATCTCAACCAAAGCTTTCCATTTTTTGAAAGTACCAAATACATTAGATTTATTCTGAATACAATAAATCCAAGTTTTTCTAGTTGCATCATCAATAAAAGTAACATAACAACAAGAGCCAACGAGAGATGATACCTGAGCAGGTCCCCATACATCTATATGCACAAGCTCTAATTTTTCGCTCTTCTTTTCTTTCCCAACTCTGAGAAATCTGACTCTCTTCTGTTTTCCATAAATGCAATTCTCACAGAAGTCCAAATCAACATTCTTCAACTCGGCAAAAAATTCCTTGAGTGAAGAATCTTCATCCCCTTCTCACTCATGTGTCCGAGCCTATGATGCCATAATGTTGCATCTACTCCTTTGGAAGTTAAATCATTAACAGAGTTTGAAATACCATTGCATAAATACAATGTACCAACCTTTTCACCTTTTGCTATTACCAGGGCTCCTTTGGTGACCTTCCAAGCTTTATCTGTGAAAGTTGTCACACAACCTTCACCACCTAACTGCCTGTTGAATTCAGATTTTTCTTCAGATCTAGAACATGCCTTACCTCCTTTAGTAGCCATTGGTTTCCATTCTACTGTTTTTCAAGAACCTTACCCATTCCAACAATTTTACAAGGTTTATCATCACCCAAAAGGACTTGTCCAAAATCTCCTTGAACATAGTCATGAAAATATTTCTTATCAGGTGTGGCATGGAATGAGGCCCTTGAATCTACCACCCAGGAATCAGTAATATTTTCAAAAGAAAGAATGAAAGCATCTTGTAACACCTCACTTGTCGCATTTGCTTCATGATTGTTTTCTTGTTGTGCATCTCCTTCTTTTCCCTTCCAAGATCTACAGTCTTTCTTTAGGTGTCATTTCTTTCCGCATTTCCAGCACACTATCCTCGATCTGGACTTGGATCTACCTTTCCTTGATTTACTGCGATATCCTGAGCTCTTTCCTCTTTCCATTTTTCTTCCCCTAGACTCTGCACTCAAAGCATTACCCGATGTCTCACTAGAGCTTTGCCGTCGCATTTCCTCGCTAAGGATAGCACCAAAAACATCACCAAACTTTAAAGTACTAGATCCAGAAACAGAGTTACTAATGGCTATTACTAAACCATTCCAACTTTCTGGCAATGAGCACAAGAATAACAGAGCTCTAACTTTATCATCAAATTTTACCCCTACAGAACTTAACTAACGTGTAACAGTATTAAAATCATTTAAATGGTCTGCAACATATCCACCTTCCGACATCTTCATATTAAATAACCATTTCATAAGAAATACCTTGTTTGAGGCCGAGGGTTTTTCATATAGTTTCGCCAATGCTTTAATCAAACCCTTTGTCGTTGTTTCCTTTGAAATGTTGAAGGCAATCGACGCTACGAGGCACAACCATACTATTTCGAGTGCCTTTCTATTGAGAAGGTTTCATTCTTCATCTGTCATACCCGTCGACATCTTTGTTTTTCTGCCCAATGGTAGGTACAGATCTTTCTGATACAGATAATATTCCATCTGCATCTTCCACAGCAAGAAGTTTTGGCCATTAAATTTCTCGACCCTAAACTTACCATCTTCCACCATTTCTCCCACTCAAACGAGGAACCCTTCTTTCCTGCGAGTTTATCAACCAAATAGACCTTCGGCTCTAATACCAGTTGTTAGAAAAATATTATATATGACAGAGAAATGCAAGACATATAATATGCGGAAAAGCATAAACACATAAAACCATAGAGACACAAATATATGTGGTTCACCCAGTTTGGGCTACATCCACCCTGAACAGCCAGTCCTTCCTTCTATTATCCAACAAAATGAAGAGACACAACCCATAGTAGATCCGCTGTAATATCCTTTGTTTTCTCTCACAATCTCACCTCTCTGTTTCTCGCTCGGAGAATACACATCTATTACACAGCCTCAATACAATACCCTCATACAAAGAGAGGGGTTGCCTTCTAGGGCAAAAAACCCTAAACTAAACATAAGTTCTACTGTCAGATCATCTGCCTAATGAACGGCCCAGATTGACTAGAAATTACAATACTTTTACAAGGCAATTTTACATCTATTTTTAGCTTCGGGGGCGGTGCCCCCGAAACCCCCGCTGGGGGACCGCTGGCCCTCGAACCCCCAAGTCAGGGGGGATCGGCCCCCTTGAATCCCCACGGGGGGGACAAGTCCCCCCGCACCCCCCCGCGTGGAGGGGTGTACAATCTTCCTGGGGTATACATCCAGCTGAAACAAAGACCTCTAAATAATCATCTTCCACACCCAACAAAAACAAAATTATAATCTTGCTTTCAAGTTATAAATGCGTTGAATTTAATATGAAGCATTGAGTTAAATACATTGTATGCTCTAATCATAACAATCATTGGTTCACTTCTAGTAGTGTTTTTTACTCCAATTTAACCATATTTAAACAAATCAAGAATTTAGCCCTTGTTAAAATCTGCTAATTAGTTCAATAATTAAACTAGACAGCAAGAACGCTAGCTATATTGCCTTGTCATAATATTGTGGTCCATGTTGATTGTAAATATCCAAATGACACGTGGGCACCTAATTTTTAAATTAAACATTGTTTTATGTATGAAGATCACGTTAGCATTTTGATTTTATAAATTAATATTTTATATTAATTTTCTTAAATTTTATTCTTTTAAAGTTTTATATTTATGAAAAAAAAATATTAATATAATTAATAGAATAGGTTTATATTTTTTATAATTAAAAAAATATAATATACTAATAATTTAATTTTTAAAATACTATTTGTTTTTATTTATAAATAAGAAAAAATTTCATAATTTAATTACTCAATTTATAAAACTATGTATATACTTTTTACTACTTTTTGAATTTTCCCTCGTATATTTAATATCTTATTTTATAAGTTTAATAAATCTAATAAAATATTTAATAAGTTTTATAAATCTAATAAACTATTTAATAAATTTATTATTATTGTGTTGAGGGTGTATTTTTATATTTTATTATAAGGGAGATGTATATTTTTTTTTGTGTTTAATGGTGACTTTACGTATGTCTTTTTTAAAATAAAAATAAATTTCTTTAAATAAAAAAACATTGTTGTTTATAAAAAAATCAATTTAATTAATAGACAATATGGTTTTTTGGTCAACAATACAATTTCTAGCAAGGTTGTGACCTTTTCTTGTTTAAAATGAACTTTTGAAAACATAAATGGATTCAGCACCATAAGAAACTCCTAAAGGACTCCAACTTTGTAAATTAAACAACTTGAACCCATTATTCTTAAAGGAGTTGTCTTTGTTATCACCCAAGAAACTCTCCTAGGTTGTAGCTCGAAGATGCTTGGGAACATTACAATCTCAACTCAATGTTGGAAATGGATGAGTGGAAGGAATGATGCTTGTTCAAGCCAGATAACCACTTCTACTTTGCTTGACTCCAGAAATGCGTGAACACCCCCAGACTACAAGGCTTTAGGCCACCAATTACTCACAGTTTAAGGATTGGGTGAATATGGAGAATACTGACTACACCAACGGATGCACAATACCTTGTGATGGCCGGCTGCAACCAGTAAAGAGGCCTGCAAATCTAATTCCCTAATGTACAGACAGGATGACAGCTCTCTGTCACTAGGTGAAAAGAAACCTGAATAACTCATTCACTGATACATACAAGACTTTAACATAGAGATAGGATGACAACTCCTCTAATGCCAAACATCAAGAGTTCAGGGAAACAGCATATCAGGCATAGCCTAGAACAGAATAGAAATGGAAAGTGAACAATTAACAGCAAAAGAAGCTTGTATTAGCTGAAAATGAAGACGAGACGCTGCAAGTATCAAAGCAGTTACAGTCTCCAGAAGTTGAACCTTACATCAAAACAACGACCATCAACCCTGATTACATCTTGTTTCTGGGTATATATAGAGTTTGAATACAAAGGCACTCGGCCATTCTAAGTATGGAGGGGTCATAATTGATCACCAACTGTTTTAACTGCCGGATGGGACTTCTGAGTGCGTTTACTTGCTTAAGTAGATGAATCTAGTCCTTCCAGGTGCTCTGTTGTCCTTCTCGGGCAGGTGGAGTGTCGTATAGGATAGAATTCCATAACTATTAAATGCATTCACCTGATCTGGCTCTGTCCTTTTCCTCCTCAGCCATACTATCTGTGGAATGTAGTTGTTAAGGAGAAAATGCGTTGGGTACTGAGAACTGGCCACCTTTATCCTTCGGCCGCATGGGACAGTTCAAGGACGTGGATAGTCGAGACAGATGGAGGAGGAAGATCGGCCGTCGGATTAGGAGGATGGACGGCAGGGATTGCTCGGCGAAGGGTATCAGGAAATATGGAAGCGAAGTGAGTGCGGGCCATTAGATCTCAAGTGGAACAGATCCAATGGTCGCCGGACGGAGGAGACACGCGGGAGTTAACGGGGGGGAATAGCGGTTTCGGCGGTGGGCAGTATTGATCGCACCACCTTCGGAAGCTGGGCGGTAAAAGTACAATGGCGCGCGATCTCAATCATCGTGTGACGCATGGCGAACGAGGAGGGATGAAACCACTTTTCATTGCGCGTTAACGTGCCTCTACGTTATGGTAGCGGGGGAAGCGAATGCTGTCCGATCGCGTGGGAGATGATCGGACGGCAGGGTCTAAATCACGCAGGTTTCGTTGGATGTGACAGGGAAACGTTGGATCGGGGGTGGCGGAGAGCAATGGTTAAGGTCACGGCAGTGGGAGTTTGTGAAAGCGCGCAGTTATATGGGGCATAGGTTTTAGTGTTCGGGGCTTAAGAGCAAGAGCGCTTTATATGATTTTTAAGCAAAAGCCTGAGAAGTGGAGATGGCAGGAGGGTGAGAGAAGTAAAGGAGAAGGGAGAGCAACCGTTAAAGGCCTTATCCGAGCTCGACCAGGGGCCAAGTTTTCTTCCAACCTTTAGAACATTGATGTTATATAGCAGAGCTAACACTGGATCCTTCTGGGGATGAGATCCTCCCTGTGAGGTCTCGAGAACTTGCAGACCAATGCCTTTCCTGTGAAAATCAGATTAGCAAAATTCTCTATTGTTCCATTGGGCATGGAGTCTAACTGAGCCTAAACTAAACTGATAAAATAACATATTTACAAATTCAAGGCCAAAGACCTCAAATAGCATAAACTTTTAGAAAACGCCCGTTAACTGGGCCACCAAAAACTATTTCCCCTTCCATACTTTGCATTATGAAAGTATTGTTCCCTTGGATCTGAGAAATGATAAAAGGCCCTATCCATAAAGCATCAAACTTCCCATGGTTGCCTTTCTTCTCTTTCAATGCATCCCACTTCAGAACCAAATCTCCAACCTGAAAATTATCTTCTTTTGTCCTTCTGTCAAAGGCTTCCTTGATCTTCTTTTGATGTGCCACAGACCTTTTAACCAGCTGGTCTCTGATTTGATGTACCTCTGCTAAATCAGTGATCCTTCTTGCCATGTTCTCTTCCTCATTCTCCTCTTCTTGTAGGAACTTTGCCACAGGGATGGTTAACTGAATAGGGAATATAGCCTCAGTGCCATATACCAGCTTGAATGGAGAATTCCCTGTGGATTTCTTAGTGGTCATTCTGTCGACCCACAATGCATACTTGAGCTTAGAATCCCAATTCTTTTTGTTGTCTTGCAATAGCTTCTTAATTATCCTTATTAGGCTTTTGTTGGAAGATTCTGTTGGACCATTGCCTTAAGGGTAATATGAGGTGGAATGAACCAGCTTAATGCCCATTGAGTTACACATGTCCACCAACTCTTTTGCTCTGAAGGCTGCTGCATTGTCTGTAACTAATTTATGTGGACAACCAAATCTAGTGAAGATGTTCTCTGTTAAAAACTTCATGACTACCTTATGATCAGCCTTCCTGGTAGGGATTGCTTCAATCCACTTAGTGAAGTAATATGTGGCTACTAAGATCCATCTATGCTGGCCACTAGAATGCGGATTGATTTCTCTAATGAAATCCAAGCCCCACTGCTGAAAAGGGCCACTAACATGTATGGGTTTTAAGGGCAAGGACTTCAATTGTTGCTTCCCTTCAAATCTCTAGCACTTGTCACATGATTTAACAAATGAAAAGACATCAACAAACAAGGTGGGCCAATAATATCTAGCCCTAAGGATTTTGTGGGTTGTAGTTTTCCAATAATGATGCCCTCCACATATGCTAGAATGAAACTGCTGCATAACTCCCACGGATTGTTCTTTGTCTAGACACCTCAGAAGAATTCCAGAGGGGTCCCTCCAGTAGAGCAGATTTTCATGAATGCAATATTTAGCTACCCTGAGCTTAATAGTTCTGGCCTGGCTCGAACTAAGGCCCTGGGGCACTTCTATCTTCAGCAAGAATTGAGCTATTGCAGAGTACCAATCACAAGAAGCTATATTTTCTGCTAATGACTATTTTTTCCTTGGTTCAGTTGTTTCTTCTACTGCCTGACCATTTTCTGAAATCATACTTATAAAACCCATGTCAATCATTCTGCAATTTTCTTTAGCCATTAATCTGGCAAGACCCTAACCTCTGATAAGCTTGGTGGGTTTCAATTCTATGTTAAATTCAATCAGCTTTGTAATCCATTTAGCCCTTCTTCCATCAGCATCAGGCTGCGATAGGACATCTTTTATTGAAGCAGAGGGTACATATGCATTTATCTTGGAGTGCAGAATGTAAATTCTGAAAGCCTTCAAAGATTTATAAGAGCATATTCTTGTTTCTCAATGATATCATACCTCAGCTTAGCATCCCTTAAGGTTTTGCTGAAAAATGCCACTGGATGCTCTGAACCTTCCTCATCTGCCTGCAATAAACTACTACAAGGGTGTCCTGAGGCAAATGAAAATATATGGAACTCCTTGCTGTAATCTAGACTGCTTAAAGTAGGAGCTTCCATAATAGCTTTCTTGATGGATTAAAAGGATCTTTTTGCTAAATCAGTCCATTTGATCTCTGACCCCTTTCTCAACATGGAGGTAATATGTTTCACAAGTTTTGCAAAATTTGGGATCAACCTCCTTACAAAATTTATTTTTCCCAGAAAGGACTGGATATCCTTCTTTGATCTTGGGACAGATAGGGTCTGTATTGCTCTTACTCTTTCTGGGTCAATTCGGACACCTGCAGCGGAAACAACATGTCCTGACAACTTTCCTTCTTCTAAAGAAAACTGTGACTTTTTAGGATTGACTGAAATCCCAAACCTTCTACACTTCATGAACACTTTCTTCAAATGTTGCAAATGGTCTTGTTGGCTGCTGGAGTATACGGTTATATCATCTAGGTAGATAAGGAAAAACTTATCCTTCTCTCCCACAAATGCTATATTCATAGCTCTTTCAAAGGTGGCTCAAACATTCATCAGTCCAAAAGGCATCTTGGAATACATAAAAGTGCCCCAAGGAGTGGTGAATGTAGTCTTATCTTAGTCATCTGGATGTAAAGAAACCTGATTATACCCTGAAAACCCATCCAAGAAAGACATCACTTTGGCTCCTGAGACCTTTTGCAACAAATGCTCCATCTTGGGTAGAGGATAATTGTCTTTCTTAGAGCATTTGTTTAAGTTTCTGAAATCAACATAGAGTCTGATTTCTCCACTTTTCTTCCTCACCACTACTAGGTTGGCTACCCACTTTGAATATCTGAGAGGAACTATGATTTTGGCAGCTAATAACTTCTTGATTTCTTTTTCAATCAGAGGGAGGAGCAAAGGATTTATTGGTCTCAGCTTCTGCTTGAAAGGGATAGTGTCTTTCTCTAAAGGAATTTTATGTTGGATGATCTTTTTGTCATATGTTTTCAGGTCACTATATTCCCAGGCAAAGACATCAACAAATTACTTCATCAAATTGCAGTATTCAGAACTTTGGGCAACAGATAAATGGGTGGAAAAATTGATATATCTTGGATGATCTGGACTCCCTATGTTATGCTTACAGATTGCAGATTGATCTTCTTTTTGGGCAGCTTTATAAGGAACATCATTCTGGTCAAACAGCTTTTCTAAAGGAACTAGGCCTTTAGGTATCTAATTGTTGGGTAGTTGGACAATGCTATCTTTACCAATTTTGTTTCTAAGCTGGCGCTGGGGGCTTTCTTCCGAGGCTTCATTCTCTTGGTCAATTTTCATTTCGAAAAATTCATCAATGACTTGCAGGAACCTATTCACTTCATCATCATCTTCAAAAACTTTACAATGCTAGACATTGTTAGGCAAGGATGGTCTATATTTCATTTGAACTTTGTAAACTAGTCTGGGAGGCATGGAAGGGATAAACATGCTAGTAGACACAACAAGGGAATCAGCGAGCTGATTTCTAACTCTAGGGATATATGAGATACAAAAACTATCAAAAGAATCTTTGAGTCTCCATACCTCATCTCTATATGCTTTCATCCTTGGGTGCTTTGTTTGAAATGTCTTGTTTACTTGCTGAATGCTAAGATCAGCATCTCCAAACACCTTTATGTTCCTGATTCCTCTATCTTTAGCTGTGTTAAGACCAAATATCAGAGCCTCATACTATGTTATATTGTTGGTGACTTGGAAAGACAGATGTGTGTTTTCTTGTTTTGGGGATATTAGCACCACCCATGCTCCTGCAGTCTCCCTAGAACATGCTCCATCAAAGAACATCTCCCAAACCTAACTTCCTTGCTCTCCCTTGGCCTGATTTAGTGGTTTCTTGATCTGCATTTGGGCCTTCTAGGATTCTTCAATTTGGAGGATACATGCAACAAAATCAGTGTCCACATAATAGATAGGATGATTGGAAGGATTCTTCTCATCACTAATGATGTAGGCCAGTTTTGCTTCTCTATACAATCTCCTGCTTTCCCCTCCAAAAACTGGGACAATGGCATAAGATAAATAATTTTGTAGTGTCCCACCTAGTCTCTTAATCCACCTTCTAGACAGCAGCATGCGAAACTTAGGAGAGACATTTGCCACCATAATATCCATCATCATGCTCTTCATGGGCAGCTGAGTTAGGTAATAACTAGATCTTTGATCAATCCTAGGAATTTTACTTTCCTTGAGTCGAAAGAGAATAAATCATGATATGGTCTGGTGATATCAAGGCCTAACTCTTCCGTGACAACTTTGGGCATCAGATTGTGGCTAGCCCCTATATCTAGTAGGCAATTGTGGAGGATTTTGTCATGAATGATCAAGGAGACATAAAATGATGGGGAATTATCATCAGCAGGTTCAGTCATTGGGCTAAGCACAACTGTAGGTTTATCATCTTGCAAATTGACATAGTCAGTGGAGGTTTGTGAGACTTTCAACTCGAGGGAATTAAGGATAGGCCTTATAAAAACTTCACTCTTTGCAAGTTCTACCAGAGGCACGGATATTTTTAACTTCTGGATTTCTGATTCAAAGTTGAAAGGGGAAGGGGGCTTGTCAGGACCTCATGCCTCTTGAGCTGGTGCTTTCAGGATGACTGGATCAGCTGCTGGTCTTTTCTGTCTGATATTTTGTTGCTTTGTTTGGACAGTAGCTTTTTGGGCAGGATTCTCCTTGACATTGTTTTCTTTTGACCTCAGATTGTATCTTTGCTATTCATGAGTCTATAGAATAGCCTCTCTGTCCCACTTTTGACTGGTTTGGTCTTGTAATAATGATTCTTCATAGGCAACAAATGTCAAAAAGGTAGCACTACCCATATCTTCCATGCAATGAACTTCATCCTCTTCTTCAAACAGCTCCTCCTCCATAACTCCATTTTGGAAAGGAGCCTTAACCTTTTGTTCATTTGCTTCTTTACCCCTCTACATGATCTGCAACTATTCATTTTCTCTTCTGAATGGATTTGAATTTCTTGGAGCAAATGTGTTGGGAAGCCTTGTCTTTCTTGAGTTATGCTCAATCTTCAGCTTGGATATTTCAGCAGCCAATGACTCTATCATCTTAGTCATTTTATCTAATTTGGGTTCTGAAGATGAAGCAAAGGAAGAAGAAGCCTCACCTCTCTGCCTCCTTCTATCAGCATGACCTTTGAGCTTTTCTGCAGCCATAATATTTGATTCCACCTCTAACGCTGCATCCTGCATTTCAGCTAGAGTGGCACATCTTCTTTCTCTTAACAGCAGGCAAAAATCAGAGTCAAAAGAATTGGCACAAATGAGTTTGGCAGAGGTGGGGGTAGGCTTTACTTCAGCTGGTATCTTACTATACATATGATTGAATCTTTTATTAAAATCAAGCAATGATTCCCCATTTTCCCTCTTCAGGTTAACAAACTCAGTATGGTAATATAGCAAGTCTTTTTTATCCCCCCAATGTTTCAAAAATACATCATCTAATGCTTCAATATTTGTTATAGACCTAGGGGCTAGTTCTCTAAACCATTTTATAGCCTCTCCATCAAGGCTTTGGACAAACACTCTCATCCACACATCATCCTCACCGATATCTAGATTATCAGCATAGCTATAAAAACATTCCAGGTGTTCTTTAGATGTTACTCCCTCTATACCAATGAATTTAGGCATGTATTTCTAGTATTCTCCTACAGGCATGGCATTTAAAGGAATAGGCAAGACTAGGGGTCCATACCTAGCAGCCATGATTCTTTCCATTTTCGTCGGGGCTTGTTGGCCTGCCAGGGTTGAGGTAGGTGGAAGGATACTGGCAGATTGAATGGTAGGAAGTAGTGAAATAGATGACAAGGACCAAGGAATATGATGGACTGTATGGGAGGCTTTCTTTGAACTGAGATCCAAAGGGGAACTAAATGAACAAGGAGCTTTATGAATCTCTGAAGGTATTTCTTCACTAAAAACATTAGGCTCTAGAACTTCAAACTCTATATTCTCAGTTATAGGCCCCTCTTGCAGAGATACATAAGGTTTTTTAGGATTACCTAATCCTGATGCTCCTTTCTGCGATGTTCTCCTCAGCTTGACAATATTCTCAAGGTCAGGCACTAGGTCAGCTAATGATTTCTGAGGATTTCTCCGGGTATGCCTCACAAACTGAGCCAGAACTGTAATGTCGAGTCGCCACTAGGTTGGTTCTCCAGTAGAGTCGCCAAATAGATGATTACAACCAGAAATGTGTCCAGACTTTGTCTATCATCAAAGCTAGAATTGTGTCGTTCTCCTAGGGAAGCTGAGCTTCAATCTCCTCTCCCCAACAATGGAACCAATTAATGTTATCACCCCAAGAAACTCTCCTAGGTTGTAGCTCGGAGATGCTCGGTAACATTACAATCTCAACTCAATGGTGGAAATGGATGAGTGGAAGGAATGATGCTTTTTCAAGCCAGATAACCACTTATACTTTGCTTGACTCCAAACATGCATGAACACCCCCAGACTACAAGGCTTTAGACCACCAATTACTCACAGTTTAAGGATTAGGTGAATATGGAGAATACTGACTACACCAGCAGATGCACAATACCTTGTGATGACCGGCTGCAACCAGTAAAGAGGCCTGCAAATCTAATTCCCTAATGTACAGACAGGATGACAGCTCTCTATCACTAGGTGAAAAGAAACCTGAATAACTCATTCACTGATACATACAAGAATTTAACATAGCGATAGGATGACATCTCTTCTAATGCCAACATCAAGAGTTCAGGGAAACAGCATATCAGGCACAACCTGGAACAGAATAGAAATGGAAATTGAGCAATTAACAATAAAAGAAGCTTGTATTAGCTGAAAATGAAGACGAGATGCTGCAAGTATCAAAGCAGTTACAGTCTCCAAAAGTTGAACCTTACATCAAAACAACGACGATCAACCCTAATTACATCTTGTTTCTGGGTATATATAGAGTTTGAATACAAAGGCACTCAACCATTCTAAGTATGGAGGGGTCATAATTGACCACCAACCATTTTAACTATTGGATGGGGCTTCTGAGTGCGTTTACTTGCTTAAGTAGATGAATCTAGTTCTTCCAGGTGCTCTGTTGTCCTTCTTGGGCAGGTGGAGTGTCGTATAAGATAGAATTCCATAACTGATAAATGCATTCACCTGCTCGGGCTCTATCCTTTTCCTCCTCGGCCATACTGTCCGTGGAATTTAGTTGTTGAGGAGCGAATGCGCTAGGTACTGGGAACTGGCCACCTTTGTCCTTTGGGCGCATGGGATAGTTTAAGGACGTGGATAGTCAGGACGGATGGAGGAGGAAGATCAGCCATCGGATCAGGAGGATGGACGGTAGGGATTGCTCAGTGAAGGGTATCATGAAATATGGAAGCGGAGTGAGTGCGGGCCATTGGATCTTAGGTGGAGCAGATCCAACAGTCACCGGGGGAGGACACACGCGGGAATTAACGGGAAGGAATAGCGGTTTCGACGGTGGGCGGTATTGATTGCACCACCTTTGGAAGCTGGGCGGTAAAAGTACAATGGTGCACGATCTCAATCATCGTGTGACACGTGGCGGACGGGGAGGAATGAAACTGCTTTTCATCGCACGTTGATGCGCCTCTATGTTATGGTAGTGGGGGAAGCGGATGCCATCCAATCGCGTGGGAGATGATCGAACAGCAGGGTCTAAATCACACGGGTTTCATTGGATGTGACAGGGAAACGTTGGATCGAGGGTGGCGGAGAGCAACGGTTAAGGTCACGACAGTGGGAGTTTGCGAAGGCACGCAGTTATATGGGGAATAGGTTTTAGTGCTCGGGGCTTAAGAGCGAGGGCGCTTTATATGATTTTTAATCAAAAGCCTGAGAAGTGGAGATGACAAGAAGGTGAGAGAAGTAAAGGAGAGGGGAGGGCAACCATTAAAGGCCTTCTCCAAGCTCGACCAGGGGCCAAGTTTGCTTCCAACCTTTAGAACATTGATGTTATATACCAGAGCTAACAATCTCTTCCGCTGCTGAAATCCTTTGGAACATTTTGAGGCGAAATCTTGATTTGTGTTATTTAAAGTAGTTTTTTGACTCTATATATGGATTCAAAACTCTGAAAAACCCCTAGGACACTTCTATTGTGCAAGGGTTACCCATCAAGCTTGTGATTTCAATGAATTCCCCCCAAATTTTAGAGCAATTAGACCAGAAATGCTTCCAAAATGTCGCACTAAAGACAACTCATTTCTTCCAAATCTTTACAAGATTTTTGGCAAAATTAACCATATCAAGTGCCCAAAAAAGGGTCATTTTTCTAATATTGAGACTATTCCAAAATGAATATACATATATAGTTAGCTTAATTAAATTAATCAAACTCTCACCATGCTCTTTGGGTTAGTTGTTGATATTATAATCGAGTATGGAGGAGATGTGGTAAAAATATTCCATTTTCAATCTTAGCCATAAATAACATATTCCTATGTCCATGTGAAGTAACATAATTTTATACTTTAGAGAAATAAAGTAGTAAAAAGTAAAAAATTCTTATATATCTTTGATTTGTATACACTACTATGAATATTCTAGAATATTATGTGGAGATTAAATCTCTACCATCCACTGAATAATTATTGATAATTAAATTAAAATTTTGAAATTCCCTATTCTAAAATGGACACGCCTATATGCATAGTTAAAGCTATGTTGAAAGGATGAAATTTTTGAGGAAATTTTAGTTGGCATCCCATATATGATTAGTGACTATTTTCAAAATATTTCTTTGCTCTATCTATCAAATTCACTTGTTACTATGAGGGATGCTTGTTATAGAGTGGTTCCTTGTAACAATTGGATTGGAAATCAAGATTAGTTGGACAAAATAATTAAAAAAGAAGAGTTATTTCTTTCTCTCTCTTCCATGAAAATGTGAAGTCACCCGGTATTGATGGTTTACCTTATGAGTTTTACAAGGTGACGTGAGATACAATTGGAGAGATGATTTTTGTAGCCTTGTTTAGGAAGTATTTTCTATAGGGATCCTTTAAGAGTTTCTTAACCAAGACCTTATCAAGCTTATTCCAGAGAATTCTACAAGAGAATTTATTGGTGGATGGTGTTTGGTCACTCTATTAAGTGTTTCTTATAAAATTATGGCTAAAGCTTTAGCTTTGAGGGTGTAATATGTGGCTCGAAAATATTTTGTTAAGTCCAAACATGTTTTCTTCAGGGATGGTTTATTTTAGATGCAGCCTTGTCAACTTGGGAGGTTATGGAGTAGGCTAAGGAGATAGGTCAACAGGCCCTTTTTATTAAAAGCAATGTTAATAAAGCATATGATCATATTGACTAGACAGTTATCACACATATGTTGACTTGCCTTGGGCTAGAATATTATATGTTGGCATAATCAACACTTAGTTTACATGGGCCTTTACTTTTGTTTCAATGATAATGTGTTGTTTCCCCTACATCCAAGTTTACATGGGCCTTTACTTTTGTTTCAATGATAATGTGTTGTTTCCCCTACATCCAACTTCACAAGTCCATCAAGTAAGGATGCCCATTTCCCCCTTATCTTTATGTCCTAACAACTTATGCTCTTAGGTATCTATTAGAAGTAGCCCTTTCTCAAGGACGAGTTAGAGATATCTCCTTGATCGAGGGGGAGGAGATCGTAAACAACCACTTTGCAAATGACTCTCTCTTATCGATTTCTATTGATCATGACTTAGTTTCAACTGCTAGGGATTATATTTCAATATTTTATGAGGCTTTAGGGGCTATCATGAGTGACAATAAGACAGACTTTTGGTTTGTTGGTCTTGACAATCTCCTCGCATCGACTCCAACTACATGGAAGTTTATTTAGCCATGGGTTATTATGATATATATTGGCATTCCTTTTGGGGGTGATCTTTCCCATGTTGTTATGTGGGATTGGCACTTGGATATATTAGAACGTAAGTTTCTTGTTTGATAATACAAGGATCTTCCCTTCGTTGGTAAGTTAATAATGGTGATTAGATTTCTTCAGGCCTCTTAGATTTACTAAGTGTTATGTTATCTTTCTAGCAAGGCTCAATTACATCAACTAGAGAATATTTTATGTTCTTATTTATGGGCCAAATATGGTGGATATCAAGGTCTTCCCATGGTTCCCTAGGATGTTTGCATCATGCCCAAGGATAAGGGAAGCCTTGGTTTGATCAATGAGGTGACTCAAGGAAGAATTTTCACTAACAAATGGGTGGTCAGATGCTTAGAGAGTTCATCTCCTCATCAAGTGTTGATGGGACACAATTTTTTGCCATCCCAACATATTGGGAAAATTATGGGCCAGTTTGGCTTATGTGACATCATTTTTTCTCCTCATAATTTTCAAATTTATGGATCCATCATTTTTAAAATTATTGTTGGGTTGTGTTATATTCTTTCCATGACTACGAACCTTAGTTAACCGGGGAGTTAGAGGGGGGTTGAAGCCCCCCCTTCGTTGCACCAACTGCGTAGTGGGGGTGTCACAGGGGGGCAGCAGCCCCCCTTGTCCAAGGGGTTTGAGGGGAGTGAGTAACCCCCCTCTACGGCGTCCAGGGCAGCGCCCTGGGAAATTTTTTTTTGGACCCTATATTAGGTTGGGCAAACCTACCTATGGTTTTGTGCATGGTTTTTTCACATGGTTTTGGATGTGATGGTTTTCAGTCCATGGTATAGGATGCTTCGGCATGTATAAATATGTATTGTAACATTGAAAGGAACATAATGAAAAATCAATCTGGTAGTCCCGGTTTTGGGATCCAGGGGAAAATATCTGTGTATATGTGTTTTATGTGTTATACTCTCGCACTATTTATTTTCTGTGTTTTAGAATTCGTATGCAGGTAATTTCTGTAACCTGGGGTTAAAACCTACAATTATTTTGGCAGCTTGGAGGAAGGTGACTGACTTGGTTTGTTGCCATAAGTCAGACAGTGGATTAGGCTGGGATTTGGAAAAGAGACCTATCTAGAGTTGCAAACAAGAAGGAACTTATATTTATTATATTCTTCATTTTCAAGCAAATAATTTTAACAAAAAGAACTTTTCTCTTTAGAGGGGATGACTTTTGGATTTCAGTACTTTCTATTGGAAGAACCAATGTTTGGTGGCTTGGGAGTTTCCCATGTCCTCTGTGCATCAAGATATATTTATAGAGATCAATCAGGTCATTCCTAAAGAATATCTTTCAAGATGAATATTTATATGGATGGTCCCTTTTAGAGAGATTAGGAGTGGAGTTTTGGGCAACCTTTGACTTGATAAGATTATCATAAGCTCTTTTCTATTTTGCATTGACATCCTGAATTAGGAGTAGTTCTCAATACCATATGGGTTTCTATGAGTGAATAAAATCATATGATTCCATTGATTACATGGTGTCTAGATTATTATAGTCTCCAAAATTTGTTTGTTTACTTGGTTAGTGATTTATAAGGTCTTCCCTCTAAAGCTCAGTTAGCCAAAAGTGGCTTTATCGATGGACTATGCCATTTCTCTCAAGATTAGAAACAATGAAGCATATTTTATGGGAATTTTCCTTTGCAATATGTTGGTCTTATTGGGTTCAATCTTAATTGGCTCACATTCTCTAAGGCTAGTTATGTTGTTGGGTAGTTTTTTGGGGAGATTCCAAATCAATGATTAGGGATTCCTTGTTTAGTATTTGGCATTGTTTGAGAGTATTGGTTTTATATACTCTTTGCAAATTCTATTGCAAATGTGTTTTTGATAACGAAGTTAGTTCTTTGAGTTCCTTTTGTCAATTATGCCACAATGAGATACATATGCAACTCCTAGGCAAATGAACATTGTTGATTAAGGATGGCTAACCGTTATAATTGAATTCTTATTTAGATTTATATTTGATTCAGTTGTTCTAATAAGAGGATATGAATTATTTGTATATACCATTCCTTTCCCTTTTCTTTTAGAAACTGAAGTATAAAAATTTTGTATATATAAGGAGTATTTTCCAAAAAAAAGTCTCTCTCAAAGTAATTTTCTTTTAAAAGGTATATAAATATAGATCAATTAATGTGTACATTAAAATTATTAACCTTGATTATGAAAATATTGTAAATTACAAATATATAAATATAAATCAATTAATGTCTATTATTAACATTGGTTATGACATAATGTGATGGTAGGTTGACATTGTTAAATTGAGGGAATTTATAAAATAATGTATGCTTGGGATTTAGGTCAATTACACAATGTTATGGTAGGTTGACATTGTTTTCAATCGAGGGAATTTATAAAATAATTTATGCTTGGGATTTAGGTCAATTCATAAATACTCTTGTAGAAGTTTTGACATTATATTATGAGTTGAACATTTTCAAATCAAAGGAAAACAAACCCTTAATAGTTATTGGTGTTTCCTTAGTTATTATTTGAAAAAAGTAAAACATGTTGCCACCGCAGTGGCATCTATAAGACTCTAAACTAATTCTTTGAATTCAAGGGTTGATATCGAGTTTTAATTTTGTCAAATTGTATCATGTCCTTAGAACTCTCAATCGTTAAGTGAACCAATTAACAAACAAAGGGGCATCCATGAATAAGGAAAAGTTAAGAAAAAATGAGTGCCTTGGCTTTCTTTGCTTTCTGGTTTGCATGTTTGTTTGCTTGTTGACTTGGTTTGGTTTGCTTGCTTGCTTGCTTTTCTAACTTATTTTTCTTTCACTTTACTTCTGCTTTTTTTCTTTCTTAGCTTGCTTGTATCTGTAGGTTAGCCTCACATGAAACCATGTTTGGCTCTCGAGACAAGTCGAGAAAATCTAAGAGGACTTGTACAGCTATCAACATCTGGTTATATTTTGTCCTCTCTCTTTATGAAGATCCTGTTGTCTTCATTCAATGATTCCTCGATGGAAAATACGTTCTATTCGGAGTGATTATTGGTGAAAACACAACGCTTGCACTGTTAACTAGAACCACCTACTCTAATCAGTTTTTTTGGGTTAACCCTTGTTAGCTCAGTTAAGTAGAGTAAGGTGAGGGGGAAAACCTTAACAAGTATGTCAGAGGTATATATAACATACTTCTCTGAAGGAACAATCTATTCTGCTCTCAATCAGTCGAGAGCCCTCTTCCGCCTCTTAAATAAATAAGTGCCTATTCACAGTTCTTTGAAAAAATGAAAAAAATGAAAAATAAAATACGGCAAAAGAAGAGAAATGATTCCTGCGTAGATAGGTGATGCAAATAACTCTGTCAAGCTACTGACTAGGATTGTTGGAAGCAAAGTGATGCTTGTGTTCCTGTGTGACTCCGTCAGGGTACTGTCCAGGCCTACTGGCAATGGAGCAACACCAGAGATGAAACTTAAACTTTGACAGTTATATTACTTGTGCATCAATATACCCCTCATCCATAATCGAAACAGCTAAGTTGACTTGGCTTGGAATGTGTGTTGATCGATCAAGAGAATGGTGGGGACTACACCTTTCACACAAGCTAGTGTGGAAGCCATCACGATCAAAGAATCAAACAATACTTCTAGAAGGGTTAGACTCTCTTTTCACGAAACAAGGTCCATACATAGACCTGGAGTTCTACCAGTGTGTCACCAATGTTGTAGCGGCTACAATAGCCCTCCATAATTTTGGCTCACGTGCAAATTTCGAAACCTACCTTGGATCCTGCAATAGATTTTCCTTGGTCACTTGTTGGTAAGTTGATGATCTGAAGCTTCCCCTCCTTCATCTTAAGAGTTTTTCATGTTCTCATCTTTACGCAACATGTGTCATCTTTGGGCATAGGGATTGTTGTTTTTCATGCAAAGGGAATGTTGTTTTGCTTCAAGGGAAAGCATGTGCGCATGAGTTGTCATCACCACATAGACATGTTTCACACTCACTTCACACACTCTTTCCATGAAGGTTGTTGCATCAAGTAGAGTATGTTTTATACATTATGGATGGTCTAAGTTGTATCACTATGTGTTCATGTGTGATCATAGTCAAGTCTTATCAATGTTTTACATATGTTTCATTAATCTCACACTTAGCCAATTTACCAAGAAACTTAGCCTTGTCTAGCATCCCAAAATTGTGCACTTTGCTTCTGTAACCCTCAAGCTTTTTCCCTTGCCTGCTGGAAATGCGTAGTACACAGAGACCCTAGCCTCCCTTGGCATCCAAAAATGCATAGTGGTTTCCTCCAATGTACTTCACTTAATCGGAACCCACTGTCATCAGAAACTGTGCAGTATTCTCCCTCAGTTTCTCAGTCTACCTTTCAACCTGAGACTGCGTAGATGTGTCCCCTTAGAAATCATCCCGTAATAGTGCCTTACATCTAGAAAATGCACAGTATTAGCTCTCAGCTTCCCAGGCTGCACTGCACTCAAAAACTTTGCAGAGGTGTCCTCCCAGGACCCCATCCCGCAGTAGTGTCTTGTGCCTCAAAACTGCGCAATGTTGTCCAAGTTTCCCTATCTATCTTGCATGCAGAAACTGCACAGATGGGCCTCCCATGGCCTCACCCCAGCAACAGTAACTGGATGTTGAAACTACGCTGATTTATCTCTCAGTGACTACAAGAAAAGGTGACATGTTGAGACCACTCCCAAGGAGTTGAGGAGAAGGACCAAGAGACTAAGTGATGGTAAAGGATCAAGACCGCATGCAAACTCCGTCGGATACATGATCATCTTGAGGGTAAGTATGGTAAGTAAAGAACACCTTTCAAAGTACACCTCTTATTTGAGTTTACAGGATTGCTTGTCATTATCATATCATCCTATCTTCAGTAACATGCATGTGTGCAAACACAAAAGTCATTGCATGTGTTTCCTCTACATGTCTTGCTTCTTTTTCGCTTGTTTGACCATTTATTGCTCCCATGCATATGATCTCTTCCATCACTATTGGATCCCATTGGTCATATAACCCTTAGGTGGATCCATCCCTTTGGATGTAGATTCATATGGTGAGTAAATTCCACTAAGTCCAACTGATATTTCCTATCAAAGGATCCAATCAGAATTTGATACTCATGAGTTGAGTGAATCCCATGATGAGGAACTAGATGACTATCATTTTCCTGTATGGGTCATTTAAAATATTCATTCCCATAACTTCATTGATATTCCCACTAATGAGGATATTATGGAAGTTATGTCTATTACTAATTTTCCTTGGGAAGAACTTCACCATCATTCATTACTTCTTCCTTGGCTAGAATTGTTAGATGAATCACCCAAAATATTGGATTTCTCTAGCTCTATTGATTGGTCTCAATCCTCCATCATCTTATACGGTGTCTTCTCATAGGGGAATTTGGTGAACATTTGAAAAACTATGTCAATCAACATTGCTAAGGAACCAAGGAGATTGCAAAGGCCATAAAGGGATACATTTTTTTGGTCTCATTCATATATCTAATCACATATTACTCCATGGATTTACTTGGGCACATGGATAGCTTCTTGTTGTTTTATTTTCTTGACAAATATTCATTTTTATTATGATTAATGCAAATTATACTCCATAAGAAATAGAAACATACATTGTCCTTTTCAAATAATTATGTCATGTATTTGCTTGGTCTTACAAAGAAATGTTAGAAATTGACCCTCAGATTATCAAACATGAAATCAAGATGTACGATGGAGCCAAGCTAGCTAAGAAAAGGCTTAGGCTAGTCACAACCCTCATAAGGTTGTCTCTATTAAAGCAAAAATCCAAAAACTTTTGAACAATAGTTTTATACATCCCTTGATAATAGGCCTCTAAAATTGTTCATGCCATTAAGAAACAAGGCACAATCTAGGTTTGTGTTAACTATAGGGACTCTTAAATTGGCATGCCCAAAGGATAATTATCCAAACCCTTTCATTTAACAAATTCTTAATGCTTGTGCGAGTGTTATCTTTTCCTTTATGAATGGCTTTTCTGGATATAACCAAATAAAAATAAAACTAGAAGATAAACATAAGACAATTTTCATCTACTCATGGAGAATATTTTCTTATAGGAAATTACCTTTTGGTCTTAAAAATGTTGGTGCCACTTTCTAATGGGTCATATCCTATACTTTTCACTACATAAAACACCTCAACAAAGCTTATTTGGATGTATTGCTCAAAATCGCCGACATGAGGATCATCTTGCCCATATATGGCATTTCTTTTTACAATGTTACTTCTATAAGATTTGTTTGAACCTGCACAATTTCATCTTTTGCATGGTGTAAGGAAGGTTACTTAATTTCATTGTGTCCAAGGATAGGATTAGAGTTGACCCTTTAAAGGTTGATATAATTATTAATGTGCCTCTTGCTCATACTATTCACCAACTTCAACATTTGCAAGGGAAGGGAAAAAATTTACGTATATTTTAATTGCAAACTATGTTGAGATAATGAAATGTGTTATGAGATTATTGAAAAAAGGTATATCTCTTGTATGGGATGACCACAAATAAAAATATTCCAATGCTTTGAAGCAAGCCTTGTTGTCTACTCCATTGTTGAGCCCTCATGATTACAATCAAGACTTTTTGTTATATCTTGTGTCCTATGAATCAACCATTGGTATGGTTCCCATCTAAGAGGGTGAGATGTGAAATGAATGTGTTACTTATTAGTTAATAAAAGACCTTGTTGGTCTTGATTTTCACTATGCACATATTAAGAATTTGGATTTGGCAGTTGTCTATGTTGTCTAATGATTGTGACATTACATACTCCTTTGAAAGACAATGGTAATTGTAGCTTATAACCCCATGAAACACATCCTTAGTCATCAATTCATTAGGGATAAGTACTCAAAATGGATTGTTATCCTTTAATATTTTTATTTGGAGTTTTTTGTTGTCAAATCTAGGAAATCCTTAGGATTCATAGAGTTAATGTCAAACCTTCCCTACTTGTTGAATAGACTACAATTGATGATTCATTTCTTAGTAAGTCATTATTCCTTATTATCTCATTTGATCCATGCTACGGAGATGTATTGTTATATCCCCAATATCAATGCTTTTGGTCTTAGTTATCTCGCGATGAATGTCAATGTATAGGCCATTAGGCTAAGAATTATTTTATTATCGATAATCTCTATTTCACTATGGAGTTGACTTGGTCTTGTGTCTATGCCTTACTTATGAGGAGACTAAATGTGTTTTGAATTATTTACATACTAGAGAATATGGTGGTTATCTCTCTGGATTTCCATTGACAATATCACATGTTGGTTAATTTTGGCCCTCTATCTTTAAGGATTGTATTATTTGGGCTCGAAAGTGCCACCCATGTCAAATATTTACAAAAAATATGTGTGCTCACCATGCTCCACTTCATCATGTGGTTTCCATTGAATCCTTTCCTATTGGGGCATTGATTTCATGTAGCGTAAGCCAATCTCGGCTAATAAACATGGCTATATTAGGCTATAGATTACACTAGTAAGTGGGTTGAGGTTATTCCTACCTCTCTAACAATGGCACAACTACAACACTATTCATATTTTACCATGCCAAGTTTGGTGTACCTAAGATGATCGTGACATATCATGTTTCACATTTCCATAAAAAAATGATGATGGAATTAGTATTTCACATTTCCATAAAAAAATGATGATGGAATTAGTAGTTAAGTTGGGCTTTTTTCATGAACACTCAACAGCACATTATCCTCAAGTGGGAAATTAGAGGAAAATGACTGTTTCTTAAAAACTATAATTCAAAGGACAGTAATTAATCATAAATCTAAATGGAATCTCATGCTACGTTCCACATTATGGGCCTATTGGACCTTATTCAAAACAACTATAGGATTCACTCCTTCCAATTATTTTATGGGTGGAGGTTGTTTGAATCCAAAGTAATATCATTGAAACTAGCCACTTTTTCCTGACACTTTTTTCAAAGAAGAACATCTCGTGTATTTATCTAAGCTTTATGAACATTGTCGTTATGTTGCAATCACCAATGAGACTCATAAGAAGAGTATAAATCCCAATGTGACAAATCGTTTCATCCTCATATCTTTGTAGAAGGTGACTTAGTTCTAGTCTATGATCAAGATCATGACAAGTTAGGTGTTGGAAAATTAGATCCCATCTAGCATGGACCTTATGTTGTTAAACATGTTTTGAAATAAGGGACCTGTGATTTAGTTGGTTATGATGGTAATTCTTTATCAGAATATCGTAATGGGATCTATCTGAAAAATTACTATGCAAGTGGCATTGCTACATGGTTCTTGTATATATTGTGTATGTGTTTGGTTGTGGTGTGTTTTACCTTTGTTTCTATGTGTGTCATGGTTTTGGTTGTTTTCTTATCATGCATGGTACTTGATTGGCATATGTCAATTCCTTCATCAATTTGCATAGGCTTGGTGGATGGCACTAGCTATAGTACTCAAAACATTGCTTCCACCATTTAAGTAATATTTTCTCCCATTGATGATTTGGTGAGTTCTAGGGGAATTTATCTTGGACTTGCAACCAATAATGTAGCAGAATATAGTGATGTTATTAAGCTCTTATCTGAGGCTATTTCCCTTGGTATCCATCATTTAGTTTTCAAACTCAACGTTGAGCTCATGGCATCTCATATGAATCATGTCTATTACGTGAGGAATATTGTATACCTTTGGGGACGAACAACTCCTCTTATTAGGCCAGGTCAAAGGCGAAATCCCTGGACTCATGAGACTTTAATACATTGGCTAATTTGCTAGCTAATTATGTGTTGGATTCGAATTTTTCACATTTACTCTATCATACATGTAAGTACATATTCATATGGAAAGACAAGAAAACATCATGTATAAACCATAAGTGAATACCATCACAACATCAATATATATAAAGCATCCAAAATAAAAAGTGTGTTACATCCATAAAACCAAGTATTATGTTCCAAATTGGAGCACCCAGGCCATGGGATCTTATGTCTTAATTTGTACATAGATTTTTGTCCTACTAGAGCTATAAAATAAGATACTCATCATTGTTCCATCAATAACACAAAAAACACAAGTTATATTTTATACGAGGCCTATATGGCAAGAGAAGTACACCCCCACTACATTATAATAAAAGTGAGGAGGAATATCGTCGATCACCAACGGATGAACATCCATGGTCAATCCCTTTATGTTATGTTTTAAATTGTGCAACTAATCATGTTGCTCCCCCTCATGTTCCCCCTCAAAGGTTTCTTACTCGACTCTCATTGGTGCTTCTCCTCTACATTATAATGGTGATTATACAAGGGATCAATTTGATGCCACATTTATGTTCATATAACCATAACATGTTAGTAACTTTGTACACACAAAATGAAAAAGAAAAAAGTCATATATTTTTAAAAAATCCCAAAAATATTGAATTTTTTTCAAAAACAAATAATATTTCCTTACTTATGGTAGTCCTTCATGCACCTAAGGGCAAGGCTAGGTCAACATCATCTTGGAATTTGGTGCCTAAATAACCTCAATCATCAATAACCACATATTTTTATTCAAACCACATGAAGGAATGTTCATCAAACCACAATTCTGTGTGGCCTCCCTCATGAAGAAATGTTCATCAAACCACAATTCTACGTGGCCTCCCTCGACCCTTCCCATCAACTTCGTCCATTGCATCATACATGGATCAGACGGCCACAAGAATGGTGCAACCTCTCTTGGTCACATGAGTGGTACTCTCTCTAAGAAGAAGGAAACAATAATGATACCATATCTAAATTTCTTCTTCCTGTCTATCCTTCATATTTTCAATTGGTCCTTCATGTTGGCCAAAAGGCATTCGCACTAGTTAAAAATTATAGGTTCTAAGCATCTCACCGCTATATCCATATATGGCCTACAAGCCAAGTGTGGACCCATTGATATTGTTATCTAAGTAATGGTGAAAAGAATGGTTCAAAGGGCTATATAAGTCACCTCCTTGATTGACACTTTTCCACTTGTTTTCCATGCCCTTGGCCTATAGTACTAGGCCACATATTAATCAACATTCTCTTCAGCTATGATTCTCCCTCCTGCCACTATCATTAAGGCTCCTCATCTCAATAATCCAATCAAGAATTTATATCTTCAATCTCTATGGTTAAGGTTGGTTATTTTGGTTGTGGGATCCCACATCCCTACAAGCGGATGAAGGATAAATGCCTTCCCTTTCATGTTTTATGTTTTGAAAAATTGTAGGAGAACAAAATCCTGTAATTCCCTCACCATAAAACGATTCTCAAGATCCCTTGTGTCATATTATTCATGCTCTCTCTCTTTCCATTCAATCATCTTGTCCAAATAGTTATCATGAGAAAATGCAAAATGAATAGTACATTCACCTTATGAAACACCCATTTAAAAGAAACTCGATACAAACCCTAGATCTAAGAAGCGTACACTTCATTGCTGCATATTAGCTTCCCATATGGTAGTAGTCACTCACTATAGGAATCATATAGGGTGATGTGTCTCTTCAAAGTCACTCCCTTATCCCTGCTAGGGATCAATTGTGCTCCCATGCTTGGAAAGGGCCCATAATAGGATTAACTCTCAAGGGAACTAAATAAAAAATAAATCAAAATGGAGAGTGACTAGAGAAGTATCTAGCAAGAGAAGAATGTTAATCTAAGCCTTGTATTTTCCAGGATCTGGATCCAAAGTTTTAGGGAGGAGTCGATTTCTCTATGCTTAGTAAATTTCTCCACTTGAAAATGTGAAAGGACCCCATTGTTGGCTTAATTCCTCTATATTTTAGCTTATAAACACTCTAGAATGGGTTTTCAAACCTTATGTTTTTTTTCCTTCCTATACCGTTAGATTTTTTTGTGATTCAAATGTCCATTTAATGCATTTTATACTCAATTGACACCTTTTTGACCTATTATGGATCAATTTAGCAGGTTTATTCTTGGGGACTTTAATTTCCACTATATTCATGGATTTTAGGTGCATTTTTCTTAACCTTGGCATAAAGGCATAGGTATTTCCATACCATCATTGGTGCACTATTGACGGTCAATGCCATCTTCATTGCACCTTAGGTTCAATCTTATCAAGTTGTGACAATAGCCTCTCTTTATTTGCATGTCATAATTTATGTAGTAAAATATTCCTCTTCATGGATGCCCTAGTTTAGAACCTATTTGCTGTTTTGGTGTCCATGTTGCATCCTTTTATAGGCTGGGAATCTCTCCTTTATACCCAGCATAACTTCAAAACTGAACCTTGTGTTCTCTCTTTTCTGTAAGATTCTAATCATACCCCAAGGAGGATTCTGAAACACTTTTATTACCTTGTGATTACTAATACATATTGCTTCACTCACATACACATGTCAGTCTACTATTATTTTCTTTGCTTTTCTTACTATCATTGTAGTCACATTGTCATTGGCCTCATTGCTAGCTTTCTCTTGGTGTTTCTACCCTTCCTGGAGGGGCTATTGTGATGAGTGGATTTCCTTTGCCACAGTCTTTACTTCATCTTGCTTAAGTTGATTCTATTTGCTTGGAACAAGTTGCTACCTTCTATAACATGTGTTTATCCAAGAAGAGATTCCTTTGAATTCTTCTCTTGTTTTTTAAATAATGAAATATGAAAATCTTACTCTTCTCCTTTTCTCTAGCTTGTTAAAATAATGAGAAGGATATTAAGCATCCATTTATCTCTTTTTCAGGTGTGTTAAAATCTCACAAAATATATACATTGTATCAAATATATGATTGCCTCTTCTTCGATATCGTTAAACAATGAAAATATTCTCTATTAAGTATCATTTTCTCTTTTTTAGGATTTTTAAAAATGAAAATAAAAGGCAATATCTAGCTTACATTTTCTTCTACTTTATTCTCATTAAACTATGAAGGAGATACCAAAACAAAAAATTGGAGGTGACATCTTTGAAATATTTCATTCAAAATGAGAACATTAACCACATTACCCTTGAACATGGCACCTACCTACATCAGTATCTCACAGATGGGTTTTAGCTTGTTAAAGAGTTGTCCCATACATATGGGTCTTTTTAATCCTCCAACTAGTTACTCTTCCTTTCATTATTTAGAATTCTTCAATGTCTCATGTGTTATTGCGTGATATAACATTGTGCTTATTAATTAATGTTTCCAAGTCACTTTTGTTTCATGTCACTATATTTTAAAGGGAACTCTAAACCTTAGCGAGCCATATGCAGTCGATGTTGATATTTTATGTTGACCATCCGTGTGTCATGGTACTCGGTAACTTTATTTATTCACATCATCTCTCAGTATTGTCAATTAATGGGGGATACATTAAGGAACTCCTTCAATGGATCTTCTCATGTTTACTTCATCTCATTATCCAGGAGATAGGTCTAGGAACTAGTAATACATTGGAGCTTGGAGTCCTCAATGGAAAGTCTCCTCGCGATTAACAATGGGTTTACCTCATTGAAAGTCTCCTCGTGATCAACAATGGGTTTACCTCATTGGATCTTGATCGGCCAAATCCATGAATGTTCAACATTGACTTGTTTATTCAGCAATATTTTCTTCATTATAATAACTATTCATTAAAGTATTATCAATCATTGTATTGGGCATTAATGCATTGTCCGACATTGTCTTGAACTAGTGAACTAACCTTGTTGGACTCTTTAGCCTCACAAAGATCATTAATCATAATATTGTATGTATCAACATTAGGATTAAAGCCTCTACAGAACATTTTCTCTTTATATCTGAAGGTTTTATTAAGGTAGTTGTTTCTTTCTTTTAACGCAGGCCATCAATGAGGATATTGTAAGTAATAATAGGAAAGTAGCCACCCTTCTTCACTTTCAGAGGAAGATATCCATTGCTTCTTCAAAAAAAATATTCCTTGCAGCAAGCATTAATCATGGTATTAAAGATATAAACATCCAGCTTGATCCCACCTTGAGGCATTTCTTCATATATCCTCCAGACTAAGCTTATTTTTTTTAGCAGGCCATTAAGAATACTATTACAGTTATGCAAAGAAGGTGTTAGTCCATATATTTTTATTAAGAATAAAACGTCGATTCCATGTTGGATCATTCTTTTCTATGAATAAATATGAACTAATAAAGAGATATTGAGATGCATATTGATTTAGTCTTAGATCTCTTAAAAAAATATTTGTATCTAGGGTGCTTTGGAAGTGGATAGGAGATTTATCGGTCAAGCTCTCTGCAATATGAGTTTTTATATAATTTGACTAATAGATTTATAGCATGATTTACAAAAGTACATGGAACGTGCAGCTTTATTGGAAGGGTTATCTCACTGAGGGAAATGAATCGTCTTTCTTCACAAGGTTTGTTTTCTTTCTTGGGATGTGGCTAAAGCTATGGCATGTATTTTACTAGGACAAGTATTTTCCTTCTTGGCCATAGCATGTGAGTTCTAAATTTAAACTATGTGATCCTGAGTTTTACGTCTGATGCATAAGTACAAGTTTTTATTTAAACCTGGTGTTTTTTATTGTCTTGGTAATAGGGATACAATTTCTCTGGTCGTTTTATTCTTTAACTTTTTTCAGAAGTTACTTATATTTTTTTGAGAATAGAATGATTTTGCCAAGATTACCATTGAGACTTGAGACATCCTTTCCATTGTGCTTTCTAAGATATTGTATTTAATATTATATTTATGAATTGTCCCATCATTATAACTTTGTATTTCATGCATATTCCTTTATCACTTGTTTGAAATTAACTACATATCCCAGATAGTTTGTTTGAAAAAAGAATCTTACATATTTTTAAGGGATATATGTTGAAGTTGTTGAGGTAAGTACTAAGAAGAGCAGTTATGCAGGTGCTTTGCCTCAACACTAAATTTTTATCTTGAAATGATATAACCTTTTTAAATCTTAGAAAATTTGGAAAGGTAAATGGCAGCTGATGATAGGGCTCCCTTTGAAAGTACTATGGATAGATTTGATTCCTTGACTGATATAAGATAGGGTGGCCAAACCCAAAGAGTGGCTACACTAGCTACATTATCTTTTTTTTTCGGTTCTGGTAGTAGGGATAAAGTTGCACTTAAACTTTCAAGACCATATAGATCTATTGTGAATAAGTCCTCTCAAAGAGAAGCTATTATTGCATCATTATCTAGCGTTCTAATTGTTGAGCCAAAGAGTAGTTGAGTTATATCCCCACTTGCACCAATAACTATCGTTTCCGATGAAAGTGATTCCTTAGTTGAGACAGTTTCAGGTGAGTAGTCATCAGTACTTTATGCCTCAAAAATATTGATGCTCATTTAAAAACAATTTGAAAAGGTATACTTATGATTTTCTGTGCATGAAGGATTTGATAGGATAATCAAGTTGTCTTCTTTATCATGCAAACACAACAAAGTGTTGAAAATGTAGTGATGGAAGGCCTTCTAGATTGTGCCTTAGTTAGTGAAGACCACAAATTTTTCTTTTTATAGCATAAGTGTCAGTCCATGAGATAGACTTCAGTTACGATGAGTTGATTTCCATTTGACTGGAATAGTCATCAAGTTTTCATGCATAGTGTTCAAGCTTCAGTTAAGTGGAGTCTTCTGCAATTAAACTATAGGACAGGGTGGCAGCTACAATTTTAGTTAAAGTTCAGTTAGAACGATTTAAGACATCGGTGTTGATTAGAAAGAGAATGAGTTAAGACTTTAGTGTTGATTGGAGAGAGAATGAGTTTAGTTCTCGGTTAACTCGCAATCACAACTGTAGGATGTGAAAATTCAACAAATCAGAATCCCTACTATAGAAACTGATTAAACTTTTCCTATTTGTTAATTTCTGAAACAAATTGTTTATTGCTTCCTACAGCAAATATCGAAGCTAATGTACTGCGGCCTACACCAATTAAATAATATGCCCAAAACATGAAAAGAACAATAGAGAAAGATACAACACAAGTGACACAATTATTTTTGGAAAAATGTCCCCGGAAAACACCAATGCAGGAAAACCGATGCAACAGAAATGAGGGTTTTTATTATTATGCAGTAGATTTCTGAATACAACTCTGGATACCCTCCCGCAATCTAGTTACAGAGAAATAAACTGGAAGAAGAAATTTCTGGGATTACCTCACTCTACCTGGCAAGTTTTGGCTTATCTGGCAGCTGAACCAACATGTCCCTAGCTATTTCTATGTTTCCCCTGTGTGGGCTCTGCATCAGCCTCAAAGGATTTGCGTCAGCTCAACGGTGTATCTATTTTCCTTCTGGAATAGTTTCCATCCCTCCTAGCTCAGAAATGTCGGCTCCCTCATCAAATTCATACTTCTTCTTGGAGAACTGTGTTGCTTCTGTGTGAGCCCTTCTAGCTCAACCCCTCCTGGGTATTGTGCTACCTTATTTTGGTGTCTCTCTACCTCTCTGTTACGTATCCTAGCTCAGGAGAAGATTCTCCAACCAAGTATCCCTACCCCTCACTGCAAAAACTCATTATCTATATTCACTCGGCAATTTCTCTACTTTAGAAAATCAAACTTTTGAACTCACTCTGTGTCACTTTCCAAATGACCCTCAAGCCTCCTTAAATAATCTCCTCGTTTACATTCAACGGCCCAGATTACAAGCTAATCAATGGCTAAGATCATTTCTTCTTGATCCTCATCTTATTCTATAAGTTACACCCATAGTTAGATTAATACCCATTAATTATTTTACTTTCCTAAGTTTAGACTTAGGGTCCCATTAAAAATAATTAATTATTTTAATAAAATTGTTTCTGGGTGAAATTTCCAAAAATGCTTTCTAAGTTCTTTGGAATACATGTGCCCAAGCCTCTCTGCAAAATTTGAGACTTAAAGCACATCTGATGCTACCATAAATCAACATAGGAAACTCAAGTAAACTGATAATCGAAATAGGCCTCCTTGCATGGTTCAAATTATATCTATAAAGAGAATGATGAAGGAAAAAATTCACAAATCATTTTCTTTACGTGTGGAGTGTGCATAATTGAGGAGAAATTATGTGCTAGGAAATATGAGATTTTGCGCTAGGAAATAGGAGCTCCAAGTGCGCTAGGAAATAGGAGCAAAGTGTGCAAGGAAATAGGAACTTCAAGTATGCAGGGAGATAGGAGTCAAGTGTGCAAAGATTATGGAGTAGGGATCAGGGATTCTCAGGGCAGGTTGAGATTATCTTTAGCATAGATCAAGAAGCTAAGAATAGTGAGGAGAAGCCTAGTGCCTTCTCATAGACAAATTGTTGACTACAATAACGACATGAATTGTAATAGACTCTATTTTCTCAAAGAATAATAAATAAAATACCACAACAAAGAAAGTAAGTTATCCCTTTTGGGTTTCCTAGGTAAAGCGAGTGTGTCAATTTTGTGTGCATGTGTTTTTATCTCTAGTATTTTTCTATTTCTTAATGATTTTTAAGAAACTTTGTATCTTGGTGAAAGTAAATTTGGTTTCAGTTTCCATTTTCCTTATTTTTAGTAATTCATCTAAGTATCTGCAGAGTTTCAATAAAATTAACATGGTATCAGAGCAGAGTTCTGCATAAAGACCAGCACCAGAATTTTTCAACCAATGAAGAGCATAATTCAATTTGAAGGCTTGCGCTAATGTTTTGAAGAGCAATTTTTGGATAGCAGAATGTTGTTCCAAGGACTAAGGGAAGATCATTGTTTAGAGGGACCCTCTAAAGAAGAAAACATACAATATGTGGAAAGTCATATTGGATTTGTATCAAGGTTCTAGTGATGCCAAGAAGCTTTCATTGAAGGAGAAGCTAAGAAATATCTGGATGAGAAAGGAGAGCCCATTATTACGTACATTTCCAAGTTCATTGAGGTTGAAAATGAGCTATCTGGAGTGGGTGATACTATAGAAGGAAAAATTTTACGAGTCTTGCACTACTAGGACTTCATAAGTCTTTGGACAATTTCCAGGATGCAGCCAGTGATAGAGAGAATCTTCCCAACTAGGAGATATTGTTGTTAGATTGCGTCCAAGAAGAAACATGAAGAGGGACAAGAGCTGGAAGATTAGAAAAGACAAAGGACAAAGAGAAATTTTCTTTGGCAGGAAAAGGTAGCAAAGCCAAGGGCAAGAAGGTCCAAGGAAAGTTTGAGTCCATTCAGAAGGGAGAGAAGAAGAAGAAATATTTGAGCAAGATCAAATGCTTCCATTGCCACTAGTTCGGGCACTATGCCACTAAATGTCCTAACCAAAAGAATGGGTCCAATAAGGACCATTTGGCTGCATTAGCTGAGGTACATGTGTTTTCATCTTAGTTCAATAAATACTTCTCATTGATATCTTGCATGAAAAGCTCAGTAAGAAGAAACATATGGTACATCGATTCTGGAGCATCCTTCCACATGACCGACAACAAGGAGTATTTCAGTGAGCTGAAGGAGAAGGACATGTAGTTTCACAGTGAGCTAGGAGATGATGGAAAGTACATGACTAGGGGAATAGGTATTGTTAGTTTTGGGAGGGACTCTGGTATCTCTCTCCATTTCAGGGATGTCCTCTATGTCCCGAGCCTTAAAGAGAACCTTGTTTTTGTTGCTACCCTAGAGGATAAGGGTTATTATGTCATCTTTAGCAGAGGTAAGTCTTACCTCAAGAACTTAGCTTCTTGATCCATGAATCAGATTGGTGTGAGGATGAATAATATTTATAGGTTGTAGGTTGAGACATACACATCCTTGAGCAGCAAGGCAGGAAGTGTGCAAAGCAGAGACGTTGGGGAGACTTGGCACAGACGCATGGGGCATCTATGTCATGGGGCACTGAAGATCCTTCATCAGATAACCACAGGACTACCACAACACACATTCAACCAGATGATGTGTGCAAGGGGTGCACATTTGGAAGTTATGCCAAGTCATCTTTTCAAGGACAAGATAGTAGAGCCAAAGGGATTTTGGAGCTGGTACATTTAGATGTCTGTGGGCCCTTCTCTTCTCCATCACTCATGAGACATAAGTACTATGTCACTTTCATAACTTACTATTCTTAGAAAATGATCTGTAAACTATCATGGATATTCCAGTAGATAGTTTGTCACAACAGATCTAATAATATTATATTAAAATTTTGATATTCTACATTATTACAGTTTTATTAAACTTTAAGATATGTAGATTTAATTGTAATTAGTGCATGCATGCGAACGTAAATTATGAAGAAAAGTAGATAATAACAAAACAAACTCACACACACACATAAGACACAATATATGATATTTGGGAAAACCTTTCGAGAGAAAACTCAGCTGGAATGTGAGGTTGTTTCTCTCTCTTTCTCTGTCTAGAAATATGGTTGCATGTACAAAGAAGTAATGTATGTGGCCCATGGGATGCTACAGTGCATAGAAAGGATCTGTGCATTCCGCCTCCTATCTCTCCTAGCTATATTTGCTCAACTATGGAACAAAATCCTCTCGAAAGAATGGAATTCCTCTTCCTCATAGTGGCCTGGTTATATACAGCGCAATAGCCTAATAGTGGTTAATTTTGACTACATCAACTCTTAACTAAAGTTACAATATAAACTCTTATAGATTTTTTTACATCATAATCATGTGGCTAGCCCCTTTTCCATGAATAATGGGGGTTGACACAACATCCTCCTTAACTATAGGTGTGAAAATAGGAAGTTCAACTTCTGAGTGGCATAACTTTTGCATATGGACTCTTATTGACGTTCTTATTGTGTTGTTGGAAATATCTATTTGTGTAGAATAGCATGAAGCGATGCCAATTTAAAGAGGCAAATTTTTACCGCCAAAAAACACCATTTGATCCCTCAAAATTCTCCTAAAAGGTTTGACACCATTTTTCCAAACTGAGTCCCGTCGGTAAAAATAGTCCTGTGAGCTTATTCCTCCACTTTTTCCACTCCAAATGCATCGAGATGGACGAAAAACAATATAATGATTTGTTGATGGTGTTGGACCCACCAACATATCAGGGGATCTCCCCGATAAGAATTCCCAATTAGACCTCAAATTGTTTGGTGTAGGAGTCCCAAAATGGGCCGTACGGTAATTCCTTGACCGCGGTTTCACAAAGAGGCAAGTAAGATGTCCCTGTTGGTAGGAAGGGTGTGACAGTTGTAGTAAGTCAAGGAAGGTGCATGAGAGGTTCTAACACACTGAGGGTGAGGTGAGTGCGCCCCTTGGAAACCTGTAATAGTACGCGGCTTGGAAGGGAACACACGAGCGAAGATGCATCACAACATGGAAGGCAAGTTAGCGAGCAATCCAAAGTGATGGTTAAACCAACAACACATTTCAGAAAGATTCATACATACTTATACAGAATAGTCCATACATGCATGCATAAGCAAACAAATACATATGTTGATCCGGATTTAAACAGGAACACAACAAAATACAGAGATAACCATATACACAAAGATGCAGCGGAAATAATACTTCATTTCATTAATGGAAAATACTGAAATATGCTTACAACTGGAAATAGAAATAAACCAGCTAGGGCGATGGTAGCTTATCTCTGAGAAGAGATGTGAAGGCTACATGCCTCTAAACTATTCTTAACTGTGTTACAATGAGGTTCGAAGGCCTATTTATTATTGAGAAACAATGGAAAACCCTTCACATCCCAAAACCTAACCCTAGAAGATGAAACGCCAAATTGTGGGCCTTGTCGTGGGGTGAGTTGGACAGCCAACTTCCCGGGGTCGCGAATTGGTCGTATTATCTCCATTTGATGCGCATGATAGCCCATTGAAAAGATCTCTCTGAGGATCGCTGGCGGTATATTTCCCCAAAAACGTCGTTTAGGGCCTCAAAACGGATCCGGAAGTTTAGGACCCGAAAAACTGCTAAAAATAGTAAACTGTGCTATAATTAAGGAAACTGAAAAATTGAAAGAGACAATTGTGGGGGTCCAAATGGGATAGGTGGGTGGCCACCAACATCCACCTGGATCATTCCTCCCCCCTTAGGAAGCAATGGTCCCCTTTGCGTTGAGTTCCTCCCTGAGATGAGGAAGCTTCTGCTGAGCTGGGTCTCTGGTGAGTTGTTCTACAATCTTTGATGTGTCCAGAAATGGTGGGGAGCATGGTCAGCGACGGTCCACATTGAACACTCGGTGCAAGCGAAGGAATGGAGGAATGTTGTGCTTCAAAGCATTGTTGCACGTAGCCTTGTTACTGGTGTAAGGACCATGTCGAAGTGGTCTGAGTTTCTGATGGGTTCTGGTAAGGCGCTCTCTCTGCAAATGTAACCAAACTTTGTCGCCCACCTGAAACTTGTGTGGTACCCCTCTGGGTAAGGAGAAGTTGTTCATGTGTTCTGTCATGACTGTATCCCTCTGTTGCTGCTGCTGCATGGAGGAACCCTTCGCGGGGGTCATGGATGTAGCAACGATCTTCCCCTTACTTTGGGAGCGAACCAGACAGAAAATAAATTTCCTAGTCTGTGAGATGAGCTTGCTGCCTTTCGTAGCAGTGATCAAAGAGGCGGCAGTAGGTGGGGCTACCTCCGGTATCCTGTATAATGAATTATCGAAAGAAATAATGACAGCGCGAGGCCTTGACTCATACACAGCATGTCGCCTCCATAAGTATGGCTAACCTAATAGTACATCACAAACATCTAGAGTTGTAACATCACACAATACCTCGTCTGTGAAGGGCTTGATGCTATAGGGAAGGCGGCACTGTTGGCGAACTTTGAGATCTCGTCCTTCGTGAAGCCATCTGATATTGTACGGCTGTGGGTGTGGTGTAGTTGGTAGGCCCAACCGCTTCACGACCTCCGCTGAAATGAGGTTCTTTTCGCTGCCACTGTCGACGATGAATTGCAGCGGCGAACCCTTCACCCACATCTATGAGTGGAAAAGACGTTCCCCCTCCTCTGGATCTTTGGGCTCATTTTTCTATATCTTGGTGGTGGCAACAGTGGCGCTGGGCTCCGCATCAATGATCTGTTTCCCTTCACCATTCCCCTTGTCAGGTTCTGGCTCAAGGTCAGAACATGCATCTGATTCGGAAGCCTTCAACTCAGCCACCAGCGACTGCTTGGTCTGACACTCACTTGTGTTATGAGTGGGACTCTTGTGGAACTCACACCACTTTCCTGTGTCCTTCTTTGGCTTCGTGGTGGTGTTCTTTTCTTGCAGCTTCGAGGGGTTGTCTTGGGTCACCCTCCTTGGCTTTGTCCTTTAGGCTTCGGATTTGCAGATCCAAAGTCTCGCTTCTTCTGTTTGAACTTTTGCTCGATTTTGACAGTGTATCGGTATGCTGTGTCGAGTGAGGAGATGATCAATAACTCCATCTCTTCCTGGATGTATCTGTGTAGGCAGCCGTGGTATTTGAGTACCAGATGCAGCTTAGAATCTTTGATACCCAATTGTGTGCGAAGGGTATGAAAAATGTTTGTGAACTCTGGCACACCTTGGTCTCGTCCCTACCGCAGTGTGGTCCATTTGATGTACTTGTCCTCATAGCTTTTGATAGGGTCATAGCTTTTGATAGGGTAATACTGCTCCTTGATGGCATCCCGGAAGTCATTCCAAGTGGGTGCGGCTGAAAACAGTGAGGCTGTACTTTCACCCTTCTGCTCGCAGTAGGTTTCCCACCAGTCCTTGATGTGGGGGGCTGCTTTGAGAAGAGCGAAAACAATCTTTTCCCGACTTGAAAATTCATGAACAGAAAAATACCCATCTATTAGATTTAACCATTTATCTACGACATCTGCATCTATTTGACCCTCGAAGATGGGGATTTCAAAATTAACTTGTACCTTAAACGATGTGGCATTTCCAGAGTAGCTGTTGGAAACCGTTGCATCGCCTTTGGGCAGCCGCTGAAGGATCTGCGCGAAGCTATCCATCATCGCGTTCCTTTGCCGCTCGAGGGCTTCTTCGAGCAAGATTTTGATAGGATCTCCTGCCCCCTCGTCTTTCTTCTCATCTGCCATGGGAGGTCGTCGAGATTTGCGAGGCTGGTCTTGCAAAGGCTTGACCAGTTCAAGCCCTAACTCCTTATATCCCGACCTCGTTGGGGACATGCAAAGAAAAATAGAGAAAAAGCAAACCACTTTGATACCACTGATCCGGATTTAAACAGGAACGCAACAAAATATAGAGATAACCATATACACAAAGATGCAGCGGAAATAATACTTCATTTCATTAATGGAAAATACTGAAATATGCTTACAACCGGAAATAGAAATAAACCAGCTAGGGCGATGGTAGCTTATCTCTGAGAAGAGATGTGGCGGCTACATGCCTCTGAACTATTCTGAACTGTGTTACAATGAGGCTCGAAGGCCTATTTATTATTGAGAAACAATGGAAAACCCTTCACATCCCAAAACCTAACCTTAGAAGATGAAATGCCAAATTGTGGGCCCCGTCGTGGGGTGAGTTGGACATCCAACTTCCCGGGGTCGCGAATTGGTCGTATTATCTCCATTTGACACGCATGATAGCCCGTTGGAAAGATCTCTCCGAGGACTACGACGGAAAAGACGAGTTTTTGATAGAAAAAATTGTTGGCGGTAGATTTCCCAAAAAACGTCGTTTAGGGCTTCAAAACGGCTCCGGAAGTTTAGGACCCGAAAAACTACTAAAAATAGTAAACTGTGCTATAATTAAAGAAACTGAAAAATTGAAAGAGATAGTTGTGGGGGTCCAAATGGGATAGGTGGGTGGCCACTAACATCCACCTGGATCATATGTCATCTAGACTAAACAAGATAACTAGAATATAATAAAACATATACATGAAACATGTTGGCTCTTTTATATTAAGAAGTGTAAGTTCCAATCATACAATACATCCATGTCCAACCACTAGTTCTGATAGCGAAACGTTACAGCCACAACCGCCTGCTCCAAAGAGATATACTATCTCTGCGCAGTGGAGAATCCAAGGCGCGTTACAATACTATCCAAGCTTTCTCTAAGATACTCCTATCGAAGCTTGGCTGACCAAAAGCCTTTACAAAGAGTTATGAGGAACTATTTATAACAAAGGGTGGGGTGGCCCTTGACATTCCCCTTTGTGAAATTTCATCTACCCTCATGACTCTTCATCTACTCTATGATTGTTACATCCAACTATCGACACTTGAACTTATACTTGACAAGATGTTACATTACAATGCACATGTACCCATGTGAGACAAAATGGCTTGAGAAAGCCTTACAAGACAACACTAACACTTGGACCGTTGTGGTGAGACCAACTCTACATCCTTGTGATGGTCAATGGTGCGAACTGATGCCAATATTGGTCATCCGTGATGGTGTCCATGCACTCAATGGTGACATATTTCTAAAGTGAACTCTTGCCTCTGTTGCATTCGAGTACACTGATATGGCTCCTCCATCTAACTCGTCTGATAGCATGCGCATGGTTGTCCTGGGTGCGACTGGACCGGCAGCATGTTCATGCATAGTGTCTGTGTTGATCTCCAAGCATGTGTTGGTGGTTGTGCACATCAACTTGTCAAAATACATGTTCAACTCCATTTTTACTTGCTTCTTGTCTTTGCCTCGGTGAGTGTGCCAAATGGGTGGGATCGCATGCATGCACACAATGACATGCATGCTGTTGAATTCCCTTGTATGTGATCAAAAACACTTCTTACCTTGTTTTCTCTGTGCCAGATGTTGGGATGGATCCAAAGCTTGTACAAGCGTGGTTTCATTCGTCTGTGCATGTTGCGCCCCCTGTTGTACCTGTTCCTGCTGCAACTCATTCTCTCGTCTATGCAACTCTTGTTCTTCCTTGAGTTGCTACTTCAACACATGCAAATCCTTCTCTATTTTTTTCTCTGCCTTCGCACGATCTTCATGTCACATCATCACCTCATAGCCTCAATCTTCAAAGCTGCTTTTGTCATGAGTGGATCTGCTTTGAAATTGTAGCTTTGTTCTACCTCTATGCTGTCAACAACCTTCCTCTTGCATTCGTCGCGCATAGGTGTGTTGCCTTCCATTGCTGCTGATGGTGCTTCTCGCTATGATGTCGTTTCCATTGATCTTGTTATCCTTGTCCATGAACAACTTGATGTCTTCGTGGATAGGCAATTTCATAAACACTTGATCAACTGCATTCCCAATTGTGATCTCAACAGTGTCTTTGACTCTGCTCTCCGGGAAGTCATTATACTTGTGCTGTTGAGAGACAGACGAACACCTTTGATGCCTGGATACATAGCAACACTCATGGCAAGCAATATGTCAGTCGAAAACCAAAACAAACTTTAGGACTGACTTGCAACATACCTGTGTGATCAAATGTGAAGGTTGCGTAATTTCTGTCGGGAGGTCGGGAGACTGACTGCCAAAACTGCACAAGGCATAGTCTAGGCTGTCAGGAGGTTGACTAACTGCTGGAACTGCACAATGCACAGTCTGGCCTGTCCTGCTAAGGATTGAAACTATGCAATGCGTAATTTTTGTCAGCAGTGACATGCAACCAGCAAACTACATTGCGCAGTTTCTATGGCTAGTAGGACATTGCCGCCAATAATTGCGCAATGCAAGCCTAGAGGTTAGTGCTTGGCCAGGCTTGTGCAATTTATGGAGGGAAGGTAGAGCCTTCACTTCTGGAAATGCGCAGTGCTAGCAGGGCAAGGCACGGTCCGGACCAAGGTAGCCTAGACTAGCCGACATGCGACTAAAAACATGAGAACTATGAATGCATGATGAGATGACTAAAAACAAGAGTGAATGATCATACATGCAAACAACAAGTGCAGGATTCAGAAAATGAGAAAGCATGCATATGTGTGAAGCGATTCACCACAACGGTGACCATTCTTGCAAAACAGTGTTATGCATGCAATAATAGTGAGATGCAAACGAAAACTAAAACGATGCTTCTACAAGCTAACATACATTAAGGAAACAGCAAGCACTCACTTAAATCAAGAAAACATCACTCACACGAAGCGAAACACAAAAAGTGACAGAAATGCAGTGGAAGACATGAAAGGCGGGCTTACCCCAAGACAACTGAGTTGAATGTGCCAACGACTCCTAGATGCAATGTGGTATGATAGATTTGAAAGTTCGATGTGAGGAATGAACTTTGCAATGTCCGGTTTAGTGAGTTTTGATAAAATCGAGGTTGTGGCACACATGCCACAAATCCAGGAAAAGTGACACTTGGCGGGAGGCTTCTAAAATGATCCTTGCATGTAACCTCCAGCTGCCAAAAATAGATCCCTGAATCTAGGGATGTCTTTGCATGTTGCCTTGGGAGAAGCAATCCATGCATGCAAATCAGTTTTGCTCAGTCCTAGAGGGAACCGGTCAACCCAACTGCACATGCAACAGTCTGCTTAGCTGAGGGGGAAAATGCACATTTCTGGGAGGGAGCTGGGTTGGCTTCCTAGAGGGATTGCATAATTTATGGGCAGAGTAGCTGACTGCTGCCCAGAATTGTGCAATTTCTGGGTTGATCAGCCCTGCTAGGAGGAATTGTGCAATAGGATTGTCTAAAAGATTTGCGCAATTCTAGAGCCCAGCAGGCTGCCAAATAGAATTGCGCAATTTCTGGAGGGTAGAATGGTTTCCCTCTAGAATTGCATAATTTATTGAGGGAGCTGCTCATCCTGTAGTTGGACCAAGTCTGGAGAAATAGCCTATGAGGGGGATGCGACAAGCATTGATGGACAGGCTGTCATTATGCAAGAAAATCACTGAAGCTTGTGTACTTGACAAGGCAAGACATGTTGCTATGAAAGGTTGGTAGGGAGGCTCCAAAACAAAGCTAAGGAAAAATGGTGGAGGGTGGTTGTAGCAGCTACAACACTTGGCGACACACTGGTAGTACTCCAGCTCTCTGAATGGACCTTGTTCATGAAAAGCAAGTCTAACACCTCCGGAAGCATTTTTCAGTTCTTAGTTTGTCTTGGTTTTCACACTTGCTTGATTGTAAGAGGTAGCATTTGTCAATCTCTTGCTCAATTGACACAAACTTCAATCCAAGGCAACGCAGTTGTTTCGATTGGGGTTGAGGGGTATATTTGTGCACAAGAATTATAGTCGTCAAAGTCTTATTTTCATCTCTAATGTTGCTCCGCTACCATCAGGCCTGGACATTACCCCGACGGAGTCACGCAGGAACACAAACATTGTTCTGCTGCCAGTGAGCCTAGTCATTACCCTAGTGGAGTTACTTGCATCACCTCTCTATGCAGGAAGCCTTTCTCTTCTTTCGCCTTATTCATTTTTCATTTTTGAAATTTTTCACTCTTCATTTTTTCAATTTTCATTTTCATAACTGTGCATAACACTTATTCATTTCAGAGGCAAAAGAGGGATTCTAACTTATTGAGAGAAGAAGAGGTTGTTTCTTCAAAGAAGTAGTTTTATTGAGGTTCTAAATTTGGATATACCATAGTCTTCATTTTTACGTTGTCAACATTTCGAGTCTAGAACGAGACTCATCATCAGGACTGATTTACAAAGAAGAGAAAATGGGAGCTATAAATATGATCAGGTGAGTTGTAGAGTTGGGAAGCCGACCAATTCAAGCTTGATTTTTATTTTAATTATTTATTATTATATTGTTATTAATAAATTATTTATTTTATTTTATAAATTTTCCTATAATTCTTACTTTGTTATAATAATTCTTTAATGGAATTATTGTTAACCTATTTTTATTAATATAACTATGCTTTATAATATACTTACTAAATTAGTTCAAGATGTTATTAATTATAATCCTACCTATACGTTTATTGTAATAAGATTAGATTCTCTAATTTTTATTTTTATTTTTAATTATATTCAAATTAAATTACAATAGTTTTTGGTTATGTGTAAAGTGTTAATATATTACTTTAATATATTTAGAATTTGAATATTTAATTTTATGCTAATGGCTTATTTCTAAGGTGTTTTTAATTAGAATCCTAAGTAGTTTATTATATACCTCTAACATGCTTGTTAAGGTTTTCTCCCTCATACTTCACTGAGTTGCCAAGGGTTAACCCAAAAACAACCGACTAGACTAGGTGGCACTAGTTAGCACGCAAGCGTTGTGTTTTCACCAAGGTTCCCTTCAAACAATCTGTATTTTCCATCGACGTATCATGGACCAAAAGTAACAAGTTCTTCATACAAAGGCAGGATGACAGATAACCAAGTGGTGATAGCCACACAAGGCCTCTTGTACTTTACCCAACTTGTTCCAAGGGTTGCGCATGGTTTCATGCGAAACTAACCTATGAACAAAACATGGAAACAAACAACAAAGAAAAGCAGAAGCAGAAATGAAAGAAAAGAGAGTAAGAAAACGAGCAAGAAAACAAACAAACATGCAAAGAAAGAAATCAAACAAGCATGCCAACAAACAAACTTAAAGCAAACACTACTCCTAGTCCTAAGCTAACAGTTGGTGAGCACTAGTATTGCAGCAATAATTCTGCAACTCCTGGGCTTCCTACTTTACTTTTATCAACCCGGTAGTTCGTCACAAACTTGGAAGCGATGGTGTTGTTTGCACAAATACTAGTTCTTACTGCAAGCTGTCACTTGGTCAGCTGGCACAAGATCACTAGGAGCTCAAGCCAACTTCTATGAATTCCAGAAGAATCTTTATATGTGATGAAAGAAAAGAAATCTTACCCTACAGAGGCTACTCTACTTGTAGAAAATAAAAGAAGATTGAAATGTGAAGTAACCCTAGCAAACCCTAATTAACCAGCTAATCCTACTTTTGCAGAAAGAGAGATGAAAAACCATAAAATGAATGCCATTACCTACTTAGGAAGTAAACAACATCTACTCAAGCTATTTCTACAAGGAAATGAGAAAAAAAAAACATATTTTTGGAGTTTTATGTATTTTTAGGTGAAATTATCATGCATGTAATTTATTTGTTGTGAATGTGGCAGCGATTAGGTGGTGATGGAGGGTGAATTTGGAGTTTTCAGAAGTGTAGGAAGGTGTGGAGGGGTCCTAGGAGGTCCCAGGTGGCCTTCTGGAGGCTTTCCCTACAATTGGACTTCAAAAAGACATCTACAGGAAAATCTACAGGAGGTTGCAGGGGATCTAGAGGAGGTCTACAGGAGGTCTACGGGAGGATGCCGAGAGTTTTTTTAGAGGTTTTGAAGGTGGGAAATGGGTGGAAAGGGCAGCTGATGGCTAGGAGGATGTGTTAAGGTGTCTAAGGTTCATCAAGGAGGATTATGGAAGAGAAATATGGTTGGACTTGTTCAAGGAAAGAGAGGAAAGTTCATGAGAAAAGTGCAGAAAAATTAGGGTAGATTTGTGACGGACTTTGGATGACCGATGGAACATGGATCAAAAAGAGATGGTGATGGCTGATTGGTTGACTTATTGTGAGCATATATGTACTGCAAGAGAACTGAAAATCAAACACCGATACTAAGCAAGCAAAGAAACTAGCTACACTAAAAAATAGAATTGTTCATCAAGCTAGTCTAAATTCTGATCTAGGAAAGTAAATACTGAACAATGTTACATGGAAAGAAAAAATGGAAGGAAATTTATTGTAGAGAAAGAAATGAGCATGATGAAATAGATCTACAGCAAATCATTAACCTTCTAACAAGCTACAACACTAGAAATCCTATGGCAAAGGCAAATTTGTGTTTTTTGTGGCAGCAATAGGGTCTTGGCCTCAGTTCATGGTCCCAAAGGGGAGAAAGGAGGTCAAGGCTCTGTTGATGGCCTTTTTGTATCTTCTTCTATCACTATTCAACCTGCTACAACAAACTGAAATGGAAACAACCTTTTAAATTACCAAAAGCAACCTATTCTTAACTAAGAAAGAAATCTATCTATCAGCAACTCATTCATAAACTGAAACAAAGCATATAAATACAAAACAAGAGGTTCTTGGCTGCTTGGATTGGGCCCTAACCCAAGAGCTTCAGCCCTCTGAGGTAACTCAGTGCTAGCTCAAAAACAATCTCATCTTCATTATCAAAATAACAGTAAGATTACATGAAACTGTCTACAAAAGTAAGCTCGAACTGGAGCAGAGCAAAGATGAAACAAAAGTGAGAAAATTTGACCAAAATCCAACAACCTAATGAGGCCCTAGGCCTCTCTACTTATACAACTAAAGCTCCCAACATCTCCCTTAAAATCAGGGAGGCTTGGCTCCCAAAACTTGAGATAGAGAAAAATTATACTCCACTTGCTCGGTTGCCTCTTTGGTGCATTGATGTGGCTACTTGTGCTCCGAGATTTCTGAAGGAGGATTCAAAGTAGGGAGTCATAAATGAGGGGGAAACCCTCCTATAAATCCTCTCCCTTGTCTTCTTCGAATATTTTCTACCAAATGTTCATTAAATCTTTGACTTTGTCTCCAAAATTGACCAAAAATCTGCATTAAGCACACATTAGACTTCAAGGCATAATGACCAACCCAAATCACTCTATTAGCATAAATATAATAAAAAACATGCAATAAACTAATGAGAATGGTGGATTAAGCTAAGTTAAGAGGCCAAATGAGCCCATATAATTACCCATTCACGGGGCTCATCATCACCCCCTACTGAATGTGTTGCTCATCCTCTGAGCAACTAGTCCATCTCCTCATCTTTGATGGCCCTAATAGCCTCCCTGACATCCCATGCTTCTGATGTGAGGTCCTCTTCTTTGCCATAGAATCCTGCCTTTCTATCCACCTCTTCCCACTGTTGTTGTGCTTCTTCCTCTTTTCCACCTTCCAGTAGGCCTAGCAGCAATGGGGGACTCAATTTGAGGCCAATTCAATTGGCCTTCAAACTTTGCATAGAGCGCTTGTACAGTGGCACTCTCCTTAGTGCTTCTTTCATCCTTGTTGGGGAGTGGTACTCCTTGATTTATAGACTATGTTGGAGAGTGTTCCACCTCCTCATACAAGCATGAATACAGTCTTCCCCAAGTAATCTTTCCATGTCCTCAAAATGTGCAATGGTCTGATCCTACTCATTGATATACTTAGGGACACTTAGAGGATTATTTGCAAGTAGCTGGTGGACACTGATGAGAGCCATGGGGTCTGATGGCTTAGCTCTGATCATTAAGGGTTCATTTTTCTTCTTTGTCATCAACTTTTTTATTTTTGTTGCCCTTTTCTCCTCATGATTCATCCATGATGCCATGGCCAGCAATTGCAATTCCCCTAGCCTAGAATTGGGGTCCCATATGTTCATATCGGTGAGGACCATGTTATGCAAATAGAACTCTGCTATCTTTGCCTTGTCTTCTGCTAAAATTTGGTCACATAGGTCTGTAAATTGTTTATAATCTTGGAAATGCATGGTGCCTCTCTGTGCCAAAGTCTTGATCTGAAACTACAGCCATTGGTCTTTAAGGTATACTCCATATGATTTTTCCGGTGTTCTGCACTGTAGTGCCTCCATAGACTAGCTAGCCATGCATGCCAACTATGTCTCCTTTTCTTGCAGCTATCTTCTTAGCAACTCATTTTTTATTTCCAAGTGATTTATTATGATTGCCTCTCTATGTCTTACATCACTTAATTCCTTGCCAATCTCTCTAAGTTGGTTCTCCATGTGGCCAATATCCTCTACCCCCTTGGATTTGGAAATTTGCATCCATCTATGGCTCCTTATTATTTCTTTCTCCAGCTCACAGAAAAGTGGGACTGCAAATTTCTGTGGAATGATTTTTCCCCCCTAAAGAAGATTGTAGTAAGAGCCCAAACTGGGCTAGGGGTTAGTGTTACACTAAAAAATGTCACCATGACTATTTACAGTTAGTATGGCTCAATCAACAGTCATGCTACCCTCTTAGGCAAGTCTTATGCCTCTGCTCTCCATGTCAAACTCCAAAAAAGAGAGAAGGTCTTTCTAAATGTATTTATCTCTGGGGACGCGGGTTCTCTCAACCTTACCTGCGGGGACGCACCCAATGTTCACAAAAACTGCGTCTTTGGACGCTCTGTATGTAAAGGTGCAGGTGCGTCCCCCTGAAAAGGTTAAAATGCGCAAGTTTCATCTTTAAAAAGTCACTTGTGGTCATTTCTAGAGCATTCTAGAAGGTTGTTCGACGTGTATTGAGCGCCTCCAGATGGTTCATGCACTCCTACCAAAGAGGAACTTATCCCATCAATAGGGGAGCTATCCCATCCAAAGAGGGGATTATCCCATTGATGGTGGACCTGATTAACTTCCTCTTGAGCACTATAAATACAGGCATTGGGCCAGAAGGAGGAGAGGTTGAAAGCTATACATTTCTATGGGTAGATGCTGCTGGAATTATGACTCCCATTTAGAAGCTTGTGAGGAGAGATTGCCATCTTTGCTTGTTCTATTTGGAAGTGGGTGAGCTTTGTCAAAGTAAAGGAGAACTCTTGATGGACCCTGGGAGGGACTTGCACAACACCAAGGCTCAGGTTGTATTTGTTCCTTTTGTTACCTATTAATGCAAATGAGTCCATTCTTCTCAATAACTTGTTATTTATGAGTTGTTTCATGTACTCCTTGGTCTATGTGTTAAATATGTTTTATTCTATGAGATTATCAAGTGCTATTTAATCGTTTGATTGTTAGTGTATGCAGGTTTCAAAGTGAAGGAGGAGCTCATCCGAATCAGCGGAGCTGGACTGCTACAACAGCGTTGGATTACAGGTAGGATCTAAACACTTGATTTCCCATATAGTAAATGCATGTTTAGAGAAGGATTGCTCTTGTTTGTCTTGTTTGTCACTAGAGAGTCTTAGGCTCCTAGGGAGGTTGGTTGTGTCCGCACAATCGACTCTTTCCGCCTGACAGTTAGGTTCTGGGGTCTCTGTTGTTTCCTCTTTCCCCTTTGGCTATTCTTCTACCCTTTTCTCTAGATTTTCGGTCTCATGTAGCTTAGTTAGGGTCTCCTGTTGAACAGTATGTGCTTCCTGTAGAGTTGTTTTTGAGTCCTGTAGTTGCACTCTTTCCTTCCAGGTGGAAGATCTGGGACTTCTTCTTTCATATGTGATGGGGGTTTTAGAGGGAGATTCTTCCCCTTTGACAGTGGGTGAATCTTCAATTACAATAGGCACTGTTGAAGATGGTTGTGGCTTTCCTATTTTTATCCTTGTGCTTTTCCGAGCCCTGAAGTACATTGATGTTCACCTCTTCCTCTTTTTTTTGGGTTTAACAAGGGTTCCAAGGGCAACAAGAGCAGCTGCTGCCTCCCTTTCTAGGGTCTCAGGAGACACTTCTATCTTTTCTACCCCTTGTTCCTCTTTTGTTGTCTTCTTTGTCTCTGCTGGTTTTGTTTCCTCTTGCTCTGTTTTGGCTTCTTCCTCCTTTGGTTTAGTTTCCTCCTTCTCTGTTTTGATGTCTTCCTCCTCTATTTGTTCCTTAGTGTCCTCCCCTTCTTCCCCTTGCTGCTCTTCTTCCTCACTTTCAAAAGGACTGTGGTCATATGTGAGGGCATTTATATCATCTTCTCTTGTCATATTTCTGAAGATTTCCCATGCTATGGGGATTGTGAAGGTGTGGAGGGCTTCTTCCACTAATAGTTTAATTAACCCATGGTGAGCCAATTGATCTGGACCTCCTGCCTTTAACTTAATGCTGGAGTCTATAAGGGACTGCGGGAGAAAATAGGGGATGCTGAGTTTTTGGGGTGTGGGAGTGTCCATGCCATATCTCAGCTCATGGATAAGTCTAAAATGGTAGCCATAAACTATGATATACCCCCTTCACAATAAATATACTTGATGATTTGGTAACTGACCTAATCCCAAGGGTAAGGTATGCTTGTTCTTCTAATGTCATTTGTGTCTTCTACAGAATGTTCATTTGGTTGGAAGAAGGTTTTCTTGGCAACTTGTCCCATTGGCTTTTCATATTTTCTCCAAATTAATCCAAGGGGAAGGATGGTAACTCTACTGATAAATTCTAGGGTGATTTCCATGGTGAGACCTTTGAAAGTAATAGTGGCATGGGTCTTTGAATGAGGTACTAAAGCAAGGGCAAACTCCTGAGCCACTTCTTCATCAAACCCTCGAAATTTTTCGAAAAATGGCATCCAATTGGCTCTGGTGAAAATGGCTACCACCTCGGGATGTTCATGGAGCCTGACTGAATTTGTGGGTTCCTTCCTCATGAATCCCCCTGTCATTTTTCTTATACCCTTTTGGAACACCCCAAGTAGAGATGGAGACAAAAAATTTGAAGACACAAGAAATAGAGAAAAACTGTGTTTTTTTAAGAAAACAGGCATAAATGTTTTTATGGAATTCATCTTTTCTATAGGCTTAATTCCTCCTTAAAATTGTATCATTTCTTTCACATATTAATATTCAAGGTCGGTCTGTACATAACCTACCTCTTCAAGCCAGAACTTGAGCAAAAACCCCGTGTTTCCTCCTTAAAAACTGCTCATTGCCCCTCCTGTAGAACTGGCTGTACGTGCTCCTATAGAACCCGTTCCTGTAGAACCTATTATTGCTCCTGTAGGACTCCGATAGTAGAAGGATGGATGAAATCGATAGAGAATGATGTTTTTGAGGCTATGGAGGTGGTATAGATATTGTTGCAGCTAAGTGGACGAGGACGAAATGGAATAAAAGGTGGTGAAGGAGTTTCGATGTGGAATACTTATGTCTTCTTTGAGATATTTTCGGTGATGAGGTGAGCTGGCAAAAAGGTACATTCCTAGATTCGGACCGTTGGTCCCCACTGCTCTGTCATCATGGCTCCTCATTACTCTTTTGCACAATCACTTCCCATCATTGCATCGGAGTTCATCGGAGTTTGTATAACCTCCACTACATGTCCTTTGGATTTTCTGTGAGTTGACTAGGCACATGTGTGGTGGCATCTCCGGATGAGTGCAGTGAACTGGATGAGGGTGGCTAGTTAACTGGCCACCTTTATCATTCAACCCTAACCATCTCATTCACTTATGCATAATTTCAATTACACAGATGCAATAAAGGAGAGGGTTAGACACTTACCTGCAAGTCGAATGTTCATGTTGTTGGTGCATCTTGGTTCCTTTGCTGCTGCATGCTCGTATTTCAGTTGCTGCATGCCTGTATCTCCTTTGTTGTATGCTTTCTGCTCCCTGATGTGTGGCTTGTTTGCTTTGTGTAGGTACCCTCTGGCTGGATCTGCTTCAGACATCCTCTTCAATCCTATGGCTGCACCTATTTTGTTGTTGTGGCTTGATTTTAAGGGGATCAGCTGCTACAGGAAATCCTACAGGAGCTCCTATAACTGCTTCTCCCTTTAAAATGTTTAGATGATTCTTGTACTAGGAGTTGTGAGGATGCTACCAGAGATGTTGATGGTGATGGAGAGGTATTTGGTAAGCTACAGGTGAGCTTTGGAGGTGTTGTTCTTTTTATTTCTTTGTTTTTTCTAAAAAATTGGTTTCTATGTTTTTCTTTTTTTTTAGCAGGAAGGAAAGAAATCCATGATAATGAGGGGTGCAGGTGTGGGATGGATGGTTGTAGGAGGGCCTACATGCTCTTCATGAAACTTCCCAGCTCCTCAAACTATTTTTAAAATCCATTTCTAGCTCTCTGTGATTTCTATAGGAGCCTCCTGTAGAACGCACAGGACCTCTTGTAGGATACACAGTGTTCGGAAAAAACACACAGTGAGGTGGAAGAAATGTCAGAAATAATTAAGAACAGTATGGAGGAGGTGAAATAGTCTTTGTGGAAATCTTCTCTTGCTTCCTATGGTCCATCTGTAACCTGGAATGCATTTTAAAAGTCAATTTCCTCTTCCTTTTTTCTTTGTTTTTTCTGTTTTTTTTTTTTTGAAAGACAACTAGGGTGTCTTAAGGAGGTTTTCACCATAATTGCTTGCCTTGGGTGCCTCCAAGGGAGGTTTTCAACCAGAGATCTTATTCTCTCTTTTTTTTGTTTTTGTCATCACTGGGCTGCCTCAAAAGAGGTTTTCAACCCAATGATGGGAATCATGCGTCTCATGGAGGTTTTCACTTGAGCCCTTATTATTTTTATTTTTTCTGCTTCTTTAGTGAGTGAAGGCTGAGACCTGCTCCACTACCAACACTATATTATTCAGATATTCAATGAACTCTCGCTTGGAGAGGGGCTTCTTGTAAATTTTCAACCTATTTCCATTGACAAGCATGGGGATGGATTCCTCATCGATGGTTCTGATCAAAACTGGACCATTGTCATTGCATTTCTCCACAGTGTAGGGTCCCAACCATATTTTCCGCAAATTGCCTTTGAAGTCTGTATACCTTGAGTAATAGAGCAGTGCCCAATCTCCTTCTTGGAATTTCTTCTCCCTGATATTTTGATCATGCCATATTTTCCTTTGAAGCTGGACTACCTCTGTGTGGAGAAGGGCCTGCAATCTTTGTTCATCCAATCCATTGAGCTAGAGTAGCCTTTCCCTCTGTGCATGGCTGAGGTCTAGGTTCAACTGAGTTGCCATCCTTAGTGTATTGTATTCAAATTCTATTGATAGCAAATCCTTCTTCCCATAGACCAGTTCATAGGGTGTGAACCCTGTGGTAGTCTTCCATGTTGTGTTGTAGGCCCATGTGGCCTCAACTAGTCTATCCGCCCAATCTTTTCTGCTGCTGCTCACTACCTTGGTTAGAATTCCTTCCAAAGCTCTGTTAGTGACTTCCACCTGCCCATTGGCTTGTGGATGGTAAGGGGTGGAAGTCATGTGCTTGATTTTATGATGTGTGAGCAGGTCTTCAATCAAATTTGAAGTGAACTGGATGTCTTGATTTGTAACCAGTTCTCTTGGATACCCAAACTTATAGAATATGTTTTCTCTTAAAAACTCAACTACTTTCTCCTTTGTTGTTGCCTTGATTGCTTTTGTCTCTGCCCATTTTGTCAGATAATTAGTGCACACAATGATGTATTGCCTTTGTTTTGAAGGAGGGTTGATAGGACCCACAAAGTCCATGCCCCACTTCTCAAATGGCTTAAAGGTCACTTGAGGTTACATGGGCATCTCATCCTTTGGAGTAGGTTTCCCCATCCTTTGGCACCATTTGCATTGGCTGGTATATCTCTTCACATCTTGATGAAGAGTGGGCCAATAGTAACCTGCTTGCAAGATTTTGAAGGCAGTCCTTTTTGCTGCAAAATGGCCTCCACAAGACCCATCATGACAGGTTAGGAGAATGTCAAAAACTTCCTCCTCCCTGACACATCTTCTCAAGATCGGATCTAGGCCAAGTTTGAAGAGATTACCCCCTATCCAAGTGAAAGGAGTGCTTTTCCTCACAATCTTGCTCTTCTCTTTTGAGGATAGTTGTGGTGGGAACTATGCTGAAACCAAGTAATTTGCTATATCAACAAACCATGGAGAGAGTACTGAGATAGCAAATAAGTGCTCATCTAGCATTTGATCATCCACCATTCCTTCCTCACCTGCAGACAAATTTACTCTAGACAAAAAATCAGTAACAACATTTTCTTTACCAGGCTTATCAACAATGGTTAAATCAAACTACTGCAGTAAAAGAAACCATCTAATAATGCGATCATTTACATATGGTTTATTCATTAAATACCTAATTGCATCATGATCAGTGTGTACAAAGGTTTGATAGCATGTGATGTAATGTCTGAATTTATTTAAGGAATTCACTACAGCTAGGAGTTCCTTCTCGGTGACCGTGTAGTTTAACTCTACCTTTGACAAATTTTTACTTATAAAGTATATGGCATAAGGTAACTTTTCATCAATTTGTCCCAAGGCTGCTCCTATTGCTTTGTTCGAGGCATCTGTGTGAATGTGGAAAGGTAGGGCCCAGTTTGGGCCTCTCAAAATTGGGGCAGTCACAAGTTTGCTTTTCAAGGTATCTAGGGCTTCTTGACAGTTTTCAATCCATATGAACTCGACATCTTTTCCCAAAAGACAAAAAAACGGAGAGGCTAACTTACTAAAATCTTTAATGAATATTCTATAATATCCCGCTAAGCCTAGACTTTGAACATCTCTCACCTTTTGAGGAGGTGGGACCCTTTGGATGATGGCAATTTTGTTAGGGTCCACCTGCAATCCTTGTTGAGATATTGCATGACCTAGCACAGTCCCTTCAGTCATAAAAAATTCACATTTTTCAGACTGAGGGATAGGTTCATTTCAATACACTTGTCCAAAACTTTCCCTAGGTTAGATAAAGCTTCTTGAACCAGTTCAAAAAATATACTCAATACTACTCTCTAGAAAGTGGCTGGAACATTGCACAAACCAAAAGGAAGGACCCAGTATGCAAACATACCCCAAGGACAAGTGAAAGTGGTCTTATCTTGTTCTTCCAGGCTGATTTGAATCTGATTATACCCACTAAACCCATCTAGGAAGGAGAAAACTTTTTCCCCGCCAAACCATCTAACACTTGATCTATGAAAGGCAAAGGAAAATGGTCCTTTTTAGTGGCCTTGTTCAGTTCCTGATAATCGACGCAGATTATCCAATTACCATTTTTATTTGGGACTAGCACCAAAGGAGAGACCCATTCATTATCAGAGATGGGGTAGATGAATCCTGCATTAAGTAGTTTTTGCAATTCTTCCTTAACAATGTCTTTAAGGGCTGGATTCATCCTCCTTTGAGGTTGCCTGACTGGTTTGCAATCTTCCTTAATGTATATATGATGAGAACATACTAAAGGGTGCACTCCCTTCATCTCCTTATAACTCCAGGTGAATGCATCTAGATGTTTTCTTAATAAGCTGCATAGTTCCTTCTCCTGGGAGGTGGATAGGGATGAGTTGATTTTCAAGGTTCTTTCTGGGGTGAACTCTATATTCTTAAAATGGAGAGAGGTCGGGTCAGCCATTTTAGCACCTAAATTTTCCTTAGGCTAAAGGAAGGCAAAATTCAGGGTAACCACAAACCACGCTCAGTCTGGTAGCTAGCCCTACCAGAATAGGAGAGGGCTCTCTCCGGGTCACACTCAGGAAAATAAACAATAGGGTCTGAGATGACTCAAAAATGAATATTGATTTTAGGCTAGGTAAATAAATACGATGGAGGTATTTTGATGAATGACTGAGTTTTCTGGCATGTGTGGGGCCAAGGAACAGCATGAGCAGAGAATTTAACTTAAAGACACAGATAAAATTTCGTGAGGCAGGATAGGCGGAAATTCTAGCAATTAGATTTGAAATAATATGAAGTGGAGAGATTGTTTAAGAGTGTGAAAAGGGCATAAATACATGAATCCTTTTCAACAGAAGAAAACATAGAATGTGAAAACTATCCCAAGGCAGAGCAGTACACTGAATTCTACCTTTTCTTACTTAGAAAGCTTTCACTAGAAACGAATATGAAAGAAAATATGAAACATAACGAAATACATATGAAACGTAAAGAAAATACATTTGCTAAACTCACACCACAAGAATCTCATGAACCAGAGCTGCAACCTTTCATTAATTCTCTGTCAAAATGTACAGTGAGTGACTGGGTTTCTCTCCCACAGTTTCCCAGAAATTCCAACCCTTTACAAAACGACTCTCCATACAATAAATAAGCTTTGCCTTGAGAAAGTCGATCGACCCAGGAAATGAAGAGCCAACCATGAGCAGTTACATTTAATTTTCTATGAGGACCAATTAGAAAAAAGCAAACATGAGCGTAGATTTTTTGGGTGGTTGTTCGCCTTCATTTGGCCACTTGGATAGAAGCCAAAAATGTTTTTTTAACTTTTCCTTTCATGCCGGGAAAAATGTATTGTAAATGAGCAGGCCCACTTGGAGAAAATTTCGAATAGAAATTTCGTGGAGCGGGAGTCATTTTGGCCTTTGGGTCTCTGTGCGGCGCACCAAAAACTGTATGCGTCGTGCTACATTGGAGCTTGTTTTGAGGCACTTTCCGAAATCCAAATTGAGCCCAAGTATGCTTCTTGGAAAGCCCTATCTGTCTACTTTCCAAACCAAGTGAAATTTCTGAATTTTGTGCCCATTTGCCCCTCCAAAAATGCGATCTCCCAAGACTGCTTCCTGTGTGTCAAAATAGGGGCAGAGAGGTCACTTTTTGGGTGTTTTTGACCTCCCGAGGACTCAAAATTGGCCCAAACTTCTTGACCATGCACCAAAATTTATGATTTTCCATGGAAAATCCAAAAATGTAAACTTTTTGTCATTTGGAGCTCCCTAGCGAAAGCGCGTGCCAGGTGGCACTGCGCACAAGGAGAAAAACCCTGTTCTTTGCACAAAAATTTACAAAAATACCAAAAATGCCCCTTATTTCTTGAAATTTGGGCTGGAGCTTCCTTATCAAGTGTTATGCTATGCTAAAGAGGCTTAGACCAATATCTGAAGTCGATCGATCTCCCTTTGCCTCTTTTGCTTCTTGATTTCCTTCCTCAATTTGCCTTCAAATTCCTGATTCGAGCCTTGCACACTTTGTTTCGCACCATATAGTGGAGAGCCATGTGTCTCAGAAATGCATGGTCCTTGTCAGCCTTGTCTAGCAGCCTCTCTAAGTGCATGTTAACTCTCTCGATATTGGCCTCCCGATCCTCACTAATCTCTTGCTCTAATGACGTGAGCTCAACTCTTCTCCTTTGTGCAACTTGGCGATGCTCACAAATGTTTTGTAGCTCCATGATCGCTTGTTGATCCTCAAGATGTTTGTTCCTCTACTCCAGATATTTCATGTTCCATTTGGCTCTTTCCAAGTCAAGGGACAAAGCTTGAATCTCTGTTTGCTGCTCCTAGATGATCTCTTTAAGTTGTGCACTTTGCGGATTTGTATCTGTATCATCATCATGAAGGAGAACGAATTCGGTCTCTCGTTCACCTAATGGCCCCTCATCATGCATTGGCTCCTTAACTCTATCCTGTACCTGTAGTGTTGATGTAGGAAGCGAGGCCCCTTCCACCCCGGGTGCAGATAACACTCGCTTTGTTGCTGCAAACAAATGTCTAGCACCCCTCTGATATGTGACGAATATCGGCACACTGGCGGTCTCATGGTGCTCATACTGATGAGAAGGTTCCCCTATCTCAAATTTAGTCTCTGGAGGTTCCTGTGAAGCTTGGAAGAAGTCACGGGAGATGAAATCATCCCAAGTGATACCCTGTAGATCAAGCTGATGCAACACCAAAATCTTGATGAGAGAAAAATGATAAACACTGTTAAGTTGCTGCTGAGGGGTTTTATGTTGTATAAAGGTGGTCATCCTCTCTATGTTCCGGCAAATGAAATACGGGATGTTCATCATCCGTACCCTGGTGAAATGCATGAGCAACCTGATGTGATAGGCATAAAGACGAGAGAATCGTCCTTCACAGCTGAAGCATTTCATAATCAATCTCATTAATGGAGCATATTCATCTTTCAGATACCGGAATGGAAAGACCCTTTTGAGCTGCCTCAAGAAAGTGGTTTTAATATATGGCTCATGATGATGCCGATCAATCTTCTGCTTCTTGTTCCATGGTTCTCCAATGTTTGGTATGTCGATTGCTAATGAGACAGATTCTGGTGTAAGTGTGAAGGTGACACCAGCTAAAGTAGCCTGATCTCCATGTAAGTGCAGCGCGAATAGACGAGCCAGCTCATGATGAAATTGAACACTAGCCACCTTTTGACAAAACCCAAAGCATGACTTACATTGGAAACATGACATAGCAAGAGGGCAGGCCTGCAATTCCGTAAGGGTGGTCGGTTCTTCTCTAACATGTCTGCCACTTTTGTGATGCCTCCGGGGAGCCTGTTCTTCCGAGGATGAGTCACTTTGGGTTTCCATTTCATAGTCCGATGCATGTTCAGATGCCATGACTGTTGTTTTTCCACTGTCTTAGAGAAAAAGATGCTGATGATAAAACTGTGTTTGGACTACTTTTATGATGTGTTTAAATCTGCCACCAAGGGGGAAAATGCAACAATGGACTATTAGGAAGGGGAATAATATGAAGGGATTAGGGACTATGAGGAGGAATTTTATTTAGGGACATGTAGGGGGTTTCGGAAATTTTATATGGGGTAGGGTTTGGGGTGTTAGGAAATTTTATATGGGGTAGGGTTTGAGGTGTTAGGAAATTTTATATGGGGTAGGGTTTGGGGTTCTACCTTTGACAAATGAGTGGAGAGGATAGGGAATAGGATTTCAGTAGCATTTTAGGATAGGGAAAAATGGGAAAAGTGGAATAGGGAAGAAGGGAATGAGGGAAAGAAGGAAAAATGAAATGGAGGAGGAATCTTGGCGCCAACACAATGAATTTGCAACCCTAACAGCATTTGTTTTGATGACTTTAAGTGGTATGGTTTAAGATTTTTTGTGCAACCATAAGCAGCCATAAACCATCATCATACTAACATAAAAATGGATGAAACACTGAGAGATCGACCCCACCTGGAAAATTCAAGGGATTGAAAGGCGATTTGTTGCAATTCTAAGCAAAATCGGGCTTTTATGTGTATGCGCCGCGCAGCATACCCAGTGCGCCGCACCGTTTGAGTGTGTCGCGCCTGTGTTATTTAACACTGTGTGGTCACGCCCAGTGCACCGCGCTCCCTCAGTGCGCTGCGCCACTCCACCTGTGCACCACGCTCCAACCTTTCACACAGTCACAGCCTTTCAAACTGCAGTTTGTTCTTCAGCCTCCAAATTCGACTTTGCTATAAGATTTCATGAATGTAACTTGATAAAAATAATTTATATACTTGGAGAAATATCTTGCAAGATTTGGATTTGATTTTTTCTTTCTCCAAAACCCATTTTGTAATGTTTTCACTTTGGCACTTTTTCACAATTAATACAACTCTGCTTTTCACACTTCCGTTTGATTTCTTTGACCAAAATGATGAAATTTTTGGCATTTTTTTGCAGGGGTAGCTGACATGGAATTTGGCTAAGGAGACCAGGGTTGCGCTTGGGGAAATCCACTAAGAAACTTTTGAAAATTATTACAAATGTCAAACTGTTGACTTTTCTTCAAAATGGAGTTTTGAAGAACAGTCGTAATCTATCAACATGACGATGAAAATCTTTGAATCACAACTTTATAAGAGCCTCCCTCTGGCCTTGCTGGCTTTATTGGACATTGTTTGAAGACCAAATGACTAATCCCTAGACTTAATGACCGAAATGACTCTTTTCCATTAAAAGATCAAACATTGACTGTCATGGACTTTAATACACATTGATGAAAAGACCTAAGCCAGCAGGTACAAGACATGAGGGGAATGAATGATAAGGCCCTTCCGTCAGATTATGGCATGCCCCTAGTGGAATGTAGCTGAGTGAATGGAGCGAGACACCTAAAAATGAAATGTAGAAAGAGTTTTGATCTCTGACGGAGGACTGACAAGACCGACTCTAACATTGGCTCCAATGGGGGATGGTAGCTCCTTGGAGGTGCCAAGAACGGCAGATCTTTGGGAGAGCAGACAGTGCCTTCATCCATTGGGCTATGGAGTCATTATTTCAACAAAAAACACAAGACTCTGACTCATTTATTGACTAAAACCTAACTCAAACCAACTCAATTATGAAACCAAAATGACCAAAAAACTAACTCAAATTTGATCTTAAAATGACTCAAAGACTGACTTGACAAACTATAACCAAAACTGAAATAAAATGGTATTTAGAGTGACAATGGAAACAACAGAAACAACTCAGAAGTGGTACTGCTTGAGCAGTTGACCATTGATCGGTCCTCCTTGACAATCTTCCCCGTTCATTTCCTTCAGAAGAAAGGCATTCTGACCCCGATATGCTGCAATCTTGAAGGGACCTTTCCAGAGATTCTCGAATTTACCGTGCTTACCCTTTTCCTCATTCCTTACATCCCACTTCAGTACTACATCATCCAGCTGAAATTTGTCCGCCTTCACTTTTATGTCATAAATTTTCTTAATCTTCTCCTGCAACTTGGATGTGTTTTGGAAAACTTCTTCTCTTGTCTGCTGCAAATGGATCATTTGATTCAATCTTCTCTGCATAGGATCATCTTCACTGCCGGCTTCCTGAAGAAGTTTGACTACCGAGGCTGCAAGAGAGGTAGGAAACAAGGCATCAACTCCATACACAAGCTTAAAGGGGGACATACCAATGGATTTCTTCTGACTAACCCAATCTGCCCAAAGTGCATTGACCAACTTCTTATGCCAGCTCTTCTTGTTGATTTCCAGCAGCTTCTTAATGATGTTCACCAAAGATTTGTTAGAGGACTCCGCCAATCCATTGCCTTGCGAATGATAGGCAGTTGAGTGACCCAAAATGATGTGATATTTATGAAAAAACTCTACCATCCTTTTTTATTTGAAAGCTGCTGCATTATCAGTGAGTAACTTATTCGGGCAACCAAAGCGAAACAAGATGTTATTTTCAAGGAAGGAGATAATTACCACATATGTAGCTTATCTGGTGGGAATTTCTTCGATCCATTTCGTGAAGTAATCTGTCGCCATGAGAATCCATCGATGCTGACCGGAAGAAGCAGGATGAATTTCACCAATGAAATCCAACCCCCATTGCTGAAAATGGGCACTCACCTCAATCGGCTTAAGCGGCAAAGGCTGTAATTTCTTCCTTCCTTCAAAAATCTGGCATTTATGACAGATCTTGACCACCTCATATACATCAGCAAACAATTTCGGCCAATAGTATCCCGCTCTTAGAACTTTATTTGTTGTTGTTTTCCAAAAAAGGTGACCACCACAATCTCCTTCGTGGAAATCCTCCATGACCTGCTTTGCTTCTTCTTCCACCAAACAATTCAAAAGAATGCCACCGAGATCTTTCCAATAAAGTCCAGAATTTAGAATGAAAAACTTAGAAGCCTTTAATTTGAGAGTTCTAGCTTTGTTTCTAGTCATTCCGGGTGGTGGTGACAAATTTTGAAGCACATAAATGATGTCTGAATACCACGGAGAAAGAGAAAACATTTCAGATACCTGAATTTCTGAACCTTCCTCATTCTCATCGGACATAGCAGCGATCAGATTTATGTCTAAGTCGTGCAAGTTTGATTCGGCCATTAACTTTTCCAATACTTGTCCTTTAACAAGCTTTGTGGGCTTTATTTCCACATCATATTCCAACAAAGCTGAAATCCACTTGCCTCGTCTTCCTTCCGGATCGGTCTGCACTAAAACATCTTTGACAGCAACGTTAGGAACATAAGCCAAAATATGAGAATGCAGAATGTATACCCGAAAATCTTTCAATGATTTCACAAGTGCGAGGGCTTGCTTCTCAATGATGTTGTACTTTAAGGCTGCATCTCTTATAGTTCGGCTGAAGAAAGCAATGGGTCTTTCATGATCATCTCTTTTCTGCATCAACACCGCTGCCATAGTATGCTCCGAAGCGAATGAAAACAATATAAAATCCTGAGTGTATTCCAAGCTGATTAGAATTGGAGCTGAAGAAAGAGCCAATTTGACTAAATTGAAAGATTTTACAGCCTCTTCCGTCCACTTCACTTGGCTATCCTTTTTAAGCATGTTCGTGATCTCTCTTAGGTGTTCAGCAAGATTAGGTACAAAGTGGCGTAAAAAATTCATTTTACCATTGAAAGACTGAATCTCCTTCTTATTCTAGGGTAGATCGATTTGTTGAATATCTTGTACATGTGCTGGATCAATACGAATGCCATCTTTTGAGATAATGTGCCCAAGTAGTTTTCCCTCCTCCATGGCAAACAAGCTCTTTTTCGGATTCAGCGATAGACCATATTTTCTGCACTTTTGAAAGACAGTTTTCAGATGATACATGTGTTCTTCATCAGATTTGGAAAACACCATCAGATCATCAAGGTATACAACCAAAAAGACATCCTTCTCATTTGCGAAAGCCAAGTCCATTGCCCGCTAAAAGGTGGCACCCGCGTTCTTCAAACCAAAAGGCATTTTAGCGTAATGAAAAGTTCCCCACGGAGTGGTGAATGCTGTCTTGTCTCGGTCATCTTCATGGACAGAAATTTGGTTATATCCAAAATAACCATCAAGTAGTGACATACAAGATGCCCCAACTACTCGCTGAAGTATATGATCCATTTTGGGCAGTGGATAGTTATCTTTCAATGAAACTTTATTGAGATTCCTAAAATCGATGCACAAGCGAATCTCACCTGTCTTCTTCCGCACGAGCACCAAATTAGAGATCCAGTCCGAAAATCTAATGGGAACAATGATTCCTGATTTGTACAACCTGTTTATCTCCCTTTCAATTGATGGCAGCAGTTTTGGATTTAGCCTTCTCAAATTCTGTCTGAAAGGTTTCTGATTAGGCTTAATGGGTATAGTGTGCTGAATTATATTGGTATCGTATGTCTTCAAGTCAGAATAGTCCCAAGAAAACACGTCAGCAAATGAAGACAGCAAACTGATATATTTGGCTTTCATCTTTTGTGGCAATGCTTTAGACAGTTTTACCATTTTAGGATTAGCAGTTGTTCCGATATTGACCTCTTCAACACCCTTCTCTGTTGGTTGCAATGTTGGTTTGCGGGCTACGTCATCTTGATCAAAGGGTTCTTCTAAAGGTACCAAGCCTTTAGGAATAATGTTATCCTTTAGCTGCAACACGTCCATTTGATTGATCTGCACCTTATCTTTGTCATCACCATTTTCTCCATCAATTGAGGTATCTTTGAACTTACCTTTGTTTTGCAGAAAATCATCAATCTCCTCATCATCTTGGAAAACTTGCCAATATCTCTGATTGTCGGGGACAGTCGGACGATGCTTGACATGGATTTCGAATTTATTACTGGAGTTCATTGGAATCTTCAAACTACTGGCTGCCTTAGCAAGAGCATCAGCAATGTTGTTTTGAACACGAGGCACACATGTCAAGGTATATTCTGAAAATAATTTCAGGATGTCTAGGACTGCATTCCGGTAAGCCCGCATCCGAGGATGCTTTGCTTGATATTCACCTCTGACCTGCTTAATCACCAATTTGGAGTCGCCATATACTGCAATCCTCTTAGCATTTAGCTTTCTTAGAATCTTTAGGCCAGAAATCAGAGCTTCATACTCAGCCTCATTGTTCGAACAATCAAAAGCTAATTTGTAGGAGCATACCCGCACATTACTAGGCACCTTGTTTGGGGTGGAGAAAGGACTGCGTACCCAAATACCAATTCCAGCACCATCATTTCCCACTGCACCATCGAAATCCATGGTCCACAAACCTTCTTCTTCTTCTTCCAAGTACCGAAATTCTGTTGGCTCTGTTTTTCCTGCTTGTTGTCCGTTACCTTCAGTTGATTTCTCAACGGTGTTTTGCTGTTCTCGTCCTTCTTTCTTAAAAACTTCTCTGAAATTTTCTGCTACTTCTGGAATACTTTTTGCTTCAACTAACTGACTATCTACATCATTAAAACTATCTGAATACAAAACAAAAGACTCTAGATCTGTATGTACATAATTAATTGGATGATTAATGGGTTTCTCCTTGCTTGTAATCATGTATTTCATTTTTTGTTCCCGATACAGTTTTCTCATCTGACCAAACACCGGAATTGTTGCATAAGAGAAATCTAGTTGTAGTGTCCCTCTCAATTTTGCTACCCAAGACCTGGAAAGAAGCATGTCGAACCTGGGAGGAATATCCGCTACCACAATATCCATCAAAACATTCTTCACTGGGATTTGATCCAGACTTACAACCAAGTCTTTGATGAGCCCGATACGTCTTACTCTGCTAGAATCAAACGAATAGAGATCATGGTATTTCCGGGTGACGTCCAAACCAAGCTTATCCATGATAGCCTTGGGCATGAGATTGTGAGAAGCTCCGGAATCAAACATGGCATTATGTAACACAAAATCGTGCAATCTTAAACTGATATAAAAAGGTGGCACATCATTATCTGGAGACTCACCATTCAATGTTGGCCCAAAAATCATTTCGGGTTGATCGTCTTCGACATTCACCATATCAGACATTAGATCACAATTTAAAATTTTAGAAACTTGCCCTCTATAACTGTTGTTCTTCATTATTTTAGTCAAGGGAATGGATACCTTCAATTTAGAAATTTCATTCTCTAAACTAAAGATGGAATTCTTTTCTACCTCTTTGACCAGGACTTCTTTCCTTTCCTTCTCTCTCGATACAATTTGCTGATTTGATTTTTCTGCTGATGGTGAATTGTTGCTGTGAGGTCCAAGTGCCTCTTTGCCTTTCATTTGTGCGACTGATGAATCATTCTTTGATGTCGAAACTTCCTTCCTCTTCTAAATTGGGTTAACTAGCACATATATGTTTCTAAGTGAATACTTCCGCTGCTGAGCGGAAAGAGCATTCATATAGTGTCTTTGATACTCCTCTAATTCTTCTTCCAAAACTATGTCACTTTCTATGATGAAATCTGTGTCTTTGTGTGCAGCTGAACTTTACGCATACTCCTCCTCTTCAGTAATATAAGTAGGCATATCATCCGGAGTAAAGAATTGGTTCTCTTCCCCTATTACCTTCCCTTCCTCATCAGACTCCGGTCCATTCACAAAAATTTGCTGCAGAGGTGGCTGTACTGGCTGTTGTGCTGTTTGATCTTGGGCTCGTTGATCTCTTTGCCTTATCCTATATTGTGGCTATTGTTGGCCACAGAAGTTAGGATTTCTAACTTGTGGCTCAGGTTTGTCAAGTTTCACCCTTTCAAGCATCTGCTCTACCTTCTTGAGTAATTGATCCATCGAGGAAGACTCTTCCTTGACTGTGACCTTCTTTTTTGCTTTTGCTCTAGCCCTCTTGGACAGCAGATTTGCTTCAACGTTGACCGTGATTTTCTGCATGTCTTCCATTGTGGCCGGCTCTCTCTCTCTCATTTGATAAGCCATGTCAGCATCAAAACCATCCGGAAATTTCATCATGGCTAGTCCCACAGGTGGCCTTAGATGATCAGGAATTTCATTATAAACGGAATTGAATCTAATGCAGTAGTCTTGGACTGACTCACCAGCATTTCGTTTGATCTGCTCATATTTAGCCAGAATTTGAAGAGGGTTCTTTTTCACTTCCCAGCGGTCTAAAATTGTCTTTGCAGTTCAGCCAAGGTAGCGATATGTGCAGCCGGAAAACCTCTGAACCATTTCCTAACTTCACCTACAAATGTCTGTACAAAGAGTCTCATTGCTACATTTTCTGCATCGATCTCATGAAGGTCATAGAAATCTGCCATTCTTTCCACATGTTGCTGAGTGGTAACGCTGTGAGGGGCACCATCAAACAAAGGGATTTTGCTTTGATAATCTGCAGGCATATCATCTAAAACTTGAGGCAACACAAGAGGTGCGAAACGGGCAACCATCACTCTTGGTGGGTTTGGTCTTAGAGGTGTTGGATGGGTGTGTGCAGCTTGTAGGGAATTAGCAATTTGAGTTTGAAGCTGTGTCGCAATATAATTATCAATTGACCGGTTAGCCTCTCAGTTTCTAGGTCTACAAGAAACTGTGGATTGGGGATAGTAGAGTCAACAGCCCTTTCGGATTTGGTCTCGAACAATGATATTTCAAACCACTCATCAAACTCAAGCTCTTCAAGATACTAAAAAATGTCAGGACATGAATGGGATTTGAACACGGGAGTTGTAGAGCTCTCTTGACGAAGGAGTCTTGGAATCAAATTAGGGTTTTTGTAAATATGAGGAGGATCTGGATCTAGATTGGCTCTGGTATATCTTCTTGAAGCCAGCGTGCTATTTTCAAAAAATCAACAGGACATGAACAACTTACTCAGCCTATCAAATCCTAAACTTATCATCCGGAAGCTTAGAATTATCAGAAGTATGGGGTGTTCGTAGGTTAAGCCTGCTGTTTATGCAACGGAGAAGACTAACAAACAAGAGATTCAATCCCCAGTGGAGTCACCACTATGTTAGCACCTAAATTTTCCTTAGGCTGAAGGAAGGCAAAATTCATGGTAACCACAAACCACGCTTAGTCTGGTAGCTAGCCCTACCAGAACAGGAGAGGGCTCTCTCTGGGTCACACTCAGGAAAATAAACAATAGGGTCTGAAATGACTCAAAAATGAATATTGATTTTAGGCTAGGTAAATAAATATGATGGAGGTATTTTGATGAATGAATGAGTTTTCTGGGATGTGTGGGGCCAAGGAACAGCATGAGCAGAGAATTTAACTCAAAGACATAGATAAAATTTCATGAGGCAGGATAGGCGGAAAGTCTAGCAATTAGATTTGAAATAATATGAAGTGGAGAGATTGTTTAAGAGTGTGAAAAGGGCATAAATACATGAATCCTTTTCAACAGAAGGAAACATAGAATGTGAAAACTATCCCAAGGCAGAGCAGTACACTGAATTCTACCTTTTCTTACTTAGAAAGCTTTCACTGGAAACGAATATGAAAGAAAATATGAAACATAACGAAATACATATGAAACGTAAAGAAAATACATTTGCTAAACTCACGCCACAGGAATCTCATGAACCAGAGTTGCAACCTTTCATTAATTCTCTGTCAAAATGTACAGTGAGTGACTGGGTTTCTCTCCCACAATTTCCCAGAAATTCCAACCCTTTACAAAACGACTCTCCATACAATAAATAAGCTTTGGCATGAGAAAGTCGATCGACCCAGGAAATGAAGAGCCAACCATGAGCAGTTACATTTAATTTTCTATGAGGACCAATTAGAAAAAAACAAACATGAGCGTAGATTTTTTGGGTGGACGTTCGCCTTCATTTGGCCACTTGGATAGAAGCCAAAAATGCTTTTTAAACTTTGCCTCTTATGCCGGGAAAAATGTATTGTAAAAGAGCGGGCCCACTTGGAGAAAATTGTGAATCGAAATTTCACGGAGCAGGAGTGATTTTGGCCTTTGGGTCTCTGTGCGCCGCCAAAAACTGTATGCGTCACGCTACTTTGGAGCTGGTTTTGAGGCACTTTCTGAAGTCCAAATTGAGCCCAAGTGTGCTTGTTGGAAATCCCTACCTGTCTACTTTCCAACCCAAGTGAAATTTCTGAATTTGGTGCCCATTTTCCCTTCAAAAACTGCAATCTCCCAAGACTGCTTCCTGTGTGTCAAAATAGGGGCAGAGAGGTCACTTTTTGGGTGTTTTTGACCTCCCGAGGACTCAAAATTGGCCCAAACTTCTTGGCCATGCACCAACAGTCATGATTTTCCATGGAAAATCCAAAAATGTAAACTTTTTGTCATTTGGAGCTCCCTAGAGAAAGTGCGCACCAGGTGGCATGGCGCACAGGGAGAAAAACCCTGTTTTTTACACAAAAATTTACAAAAATACCAAAAATGCCCCAAATTTCTTGAAATTTGGGCTGGAGCTTCCTTATCAAGTGTTATGCTAGGCTAAAGAGGCGTCGACCAATATCTGAAGTCGATCAAGCTCCTTTTGCCTCTTTTTCTTCTTGATTGCCTTCCTCAGTTTCGCCTTCAAATTCCTGATTCGGGCCTTGCACACTTTGTTTCGCACCATGTAGTGGAAATCCATGTGTCTCAACAATGCATGGTCCTTTTCGGCCTTGTCCAACAACCTCTCTAAGTGCATGTTAACTCTCTCGAGATTGGCCTCCCGATCCTCATTAATCTCTTGCTCCAATGACGTGAGCTCAACTCTTCTCCTTTGTGCAGCTTGGCGATGCTCACGAATGTTTTGTAGCTCCATGATCACTTGCTGATCCTCAAGCTATTTTTTCCTCTACTCCAGATATTTCATGTTCCATTTGGCTCTTTCCAAGTCAAGGGACAAAGCTTGAATCTCTGTTTGCTACTCCTAGATGATCTCTTTAAGTTGTGCACTTTGCAGATCTGTATCTGTATCATCATCATGAAGGAGAACGAATTCGGTCTCTCGTTCACCTAATGGCCCCTCATCATGCATTGGATCCTTACCTCTATCTTGTACCTGTAGTGCTGATGTAGGAATCGAGGCCCCTTCCATCCCAGGTGGAGATAACACTCGCTTTACTGCTGCAAACAAATGTCTAGCACCCCTCTGATATGTGACGAATACCGACACACTGGCGGTCTCATGGTGCTCATATAGATGAGAAGGTTCCCCTGTCTCAAATTTAGTCTCTGGAGGTCCCTGTGAAGCTCGGAAGAAGTCACGGGAGATGAAATCATCCCAAGTGATACCCTATAGATCAAGCTGATGCACCACCAAAATCTTGATGAGAGCAAAATGATAAACACTGTTAAGTTGTTGCTGAGGGGTTTTATGTTGTATAAAGGTGGTCATCCTCTCTATGTTCTGGCAAATGAAATACGGGATGTTCATCATCCGTACCCTGGTGAAATGCATGATAAACCTGATGTGATAAGCATAAAGACGATAGAATCGTCCTTCACAGCTGAAGTATTTCATAATCAATCTCATTAGTGGAGCATATTCATCTTTCAGATACTGGAATGGAAAGACCCTTTTGAGCTGTCTCAAGAAAGTGGTTTTAATATATGGCTCATAATGATGTCAATCAATCTTCTGCTTCTTGTTCCATGGTTCTCCAATGTTTGGTATGCCAATTGCTAATGATACAGATTCTGGTGTAAGTGTGAAGGTGACACCAGCTAAAGTAGCCTGATCTCCATGTAAGTGCAGCGCGAATAGATGAGCCAGCTCATGATGAAATTGAACACTAGCCACCTTTTGACAAAACTCAAAACATGACTGATGCTGGAAACATGACATAGCAAGAGGGCAGGCCTACAATTCCGTAAGGGTGGTCCGTTCTTCTCTAACATGTCTGCCACTTTTGTGATGCCTCTGGGGAGCCTGTTCTTCCGAGGATGAGTCGCTTTGGGTTTCCATTTCATAGTCTGATGCATGTTCAGATGCCACGACTGCTGTTTTTCCATTGTCTTAGAGAAAAAGATGTTGATGATAAAACTGTGTTTGGACTGCTTTTGTGATGTGTTGAAATCTGCCACCAAGGGGAAAAATGCAACAATGGACTGTTAGGAAGGGGAATAATATGAAGGGATTAGGGACTATGAGGAGGAATTTTATTTAGGGGCATGTAGGGGGTTTAGGAAATTTTATATGGGGTAGGGTTTGGGGTGTTAGGAAATTTTATATGGGGTAGGGTTTAGGGTGTTAGGAAATTTTATATGGGGTAGGGTTTGGGGTTCTACCTTTGACAAATGAGCGGAGAGGATAGGGAATAGAATTTCAGTAGCATTTTAGGATAGGGAAAAATGGGAAAAGTGGAATAGGGAAGAAGGGAATGAGGGAAAAATGAAATGGAGGAGGAATCTTGGGGCCAACACAATGAATTTGCAACCCTAACAACATTTATTTTGATGACTTTAAGTGGTAGGTTTTAAGAGTTTTTGTGCAACCATAAGCATCTGTAAACCATCATCATACTAACATAAAAATGGATGAAACACTGAGAGATCGACCCCACCTGGCAAATTCAAGGGATTGAAAGGCGATTTGTTGCAATTCTGAGCAAAATGGGGCTTTTATGTGTATGCGTCGCGCCGTTATAGTGAGTCACGCCTGTGTTATTTAACATTGTTTGGTCGTGCCCAGTGCGTCGGGCTCCCTCAGTGCGTCGCGCCACTCCACCTGTGCGCCACGCTCCAACCTTTCACACAGTCACGGCCTTTCAAACTGCAGTTTGTTCTTCAGCCGCCAAATTCGACTTTGCTATAAGATTTCATGAATGTAACTTGATACAAATGATTTATATACTTGGAGAAATATCTTGCAAGAGTTGGATTTGATTTTTTCTTTCTCCAAAACCCATCTTGTAATGTTTTCACTCTGGCACTTTTTCACAATTAATACAACTCTATTGTTCGCACTTCCTTTTGATTTCTTTGACCAAAATGATGAAATTTTTGGCAATTTTTTACAAGGGTAGCCGACATGGAATTTGGCTGAGACCAGGGTTGGGCTTGGAGAAATCCACTGAGAAACTTTTGAAAATTATTACAAATGACAAACTGATGACTTTTCTTCAAAATAGAGTTTTGAAGAACAGCCGTAATCTATCAACATGACAATAAAAATATTTGAATCACAACTTTATAAGAGCCTCCCTCTGGCTTTGCTGGCTTTATTGGACATTGTTTGAAGACAAAATGACTAATCCCTAGACTTAATGACCGAAATGACTCTTGTCCATTAAAAGATCAAACATTGACTTTCATGGACTTTAATACACATTGATGAAAAGACCTAAGCCAGCAGGTACAAGATATGAAGGGAATGAATGATAAGGCCCTTCCGTCAGATTATGGCATGCCCCTAAAGGAATGCAGTTGAGTGAATGGAGTGAGACACCTAAAAATGAAATGCAGAAATAGTTTTGATATCTGACGGAGCACTGACAAGACCGACTCTAACAGGCGACACAGAGATCAGTTAGGGAATTGTCTTGGGTTTCTTTCACTAGATCTTCTAATGGAAAAATACTGGGGGTGGATTCTGAATTAAATTTCCAATGATATCATCCTCATTTTGCGGTTTCCCCCCCATGGCAATTTCTATTGCACACAGTTGTGCAGAATAGACTTCATCCTCATCCTCCTCCTCCAACCAGAGAGGTAGATCATGTTCTAGCAGGGGTTGGGCAGGAGGGTATAGGATTAGCTGCTTAGACATATGCATGTTCTTGATGGTCATGTTCCCAGCCCAACAACTGATGTAAGCATCGACAATGGCCAACCAGGGTCTTCCTAGAATGAAAGTATACCTAGTGAGCTTTGCCTTCAGCTGGAGAACCAAGAAATCAGTAGGATACTCCCAATAATCAATGGAGACCATCACATCCTGCACAATCGCTTCAGGGGTCACGGTGGAGCGGTCTGCTAGCTACAACACTGTTGTGTTCTTTCTCAAGGATCCCAGGAGTTTGAGCTTGAGCATGGTGTCCTTTTTCATCACATTAATGGGAGCTCCCAAATCAATCAAGGTATGTGGGATCATGGTGCCATTAATGTGGACATCAACTACTGGGCTTCTAGGGTCTAGATATTTTGGACAGATTACCTGCCCCAACATCAGGTCGCATAGTTGTCCTATGACATTGATGGTTGGGGCATCTCTTTTGCGCCTTCCTGGATTCCTAAAGCACTTCTCTTTGATCATCTTATTGTATATAGGCACATCCTTTATGGCTTGGAGAAGTGGTATCTTTGCACATAATTGTTTCAATTCTCCCATAAGTTCAGTTTCTTCTAGGATGGGTTGTGTTGTCCCGGATAGTCTCTCCGGAAAGGGTGGAATTGCTTTTGGTTCACTTTCCTCTTTATCTTCCTCAACCTCTTGAGGGGGAGGCTGGATATCTAGGAGAACCTTCCCAGATTGTAGTTTAATCTCCTGAATCTCCACAGCATAGGTTGGGCATGATGGTTCTCCACTATATACTTGCTGAGCCTGTCTATTGTTCGGGTTTGAGTTCGGTTGAGCAGGCATTTGGGGTTGCCTTGGTGGAGCAGGAGGCAATGGTTGTGGTTGAGCAGGTGGTGGAGGCAAAAGAGCGGGAGGAGAGTTGTACTGGGGTCTCCACCCCTGATGAGATGCATTCCACTGAGGTTGTGGCTGAGCATAGGATTGAAATGCATGAGCAGTTGGTTGGGCATGATATTGAGATGGATAGGACCAAGGAGGAGGTGTGGACTAGGAAGGATGAGCAGGAGGGCCCCAAGAATGTATGGAAGTGGCTTGGTTGGGGTTTTAGTATGCCTGAGATGTCCCTTGCATTCCCTGCTAGTATGGTCTAGGTCCATGCAGTCTTCTGTGAAATAGAGTGGTTCAGTGGCTCCTTCGGCCCCTTGGTATACAGTGTTAAGTTCAGGCAAGGAATGGCATTTATCTGTAGAATGATCTTCTTCACAGACTGAGCAAACCTCTATAGATTTCAATGGATATTCATTCCTAGGATGCCTTCTGGTGCACCTAGGACAAAAAATGGCCAAAGCCCTCTCTGCTTCCTCTTGTTTCCTTTTTATATGCAAGGTATCCATTTTCATGGTAAGAGTCTACAGCGTCTCACTTTTTAAGTCTTCCAGCATGTGTCCAAGTTCACCTTTTATGGATGAACTGGATGAGGAGGTACTGGCTATGGGTTGACTCCCCCTACCTCTCTTTCTGGCTTCCCTAGAATTATTTCTAAAAATAGTCTTTATATCTTCATAATGTAGTTGGTAGATGTCTCCCCTAGCCAGCAGAAGGAGGATGTCTAGAAGGTCTTCCAGAATTTCCCTGAGCAGGACCAACTTCAGCGATTCAGGGTCAAGTGTGCACCTGTCCTTTTTATAACTAAGATGGAACCTCTATTCATAATCTTCCAATGATTCATCACTTCCCATGGTCATTCGGAAGATTTCTTCCTTGGTATCTTTTGACCTATAGTAGTCTCAATATTTGTTATTGAAGACTTTCTACATCTGAGCCCAAGTTGTGATGCTATTGCTAGGTAACCCCATGAACCAGCGCAATGTTGCATCCTTGAGGATAGAAGGAAATAGTTTCAACTTTTGCTCATCTTCTACATAGTCATAGTTTTGACAGATAACAGCAAACTCAAACAAGAAGGTGTCAAGATTTTCTATAGTCAATCCATGGAAGTGAGGTAGGGCCAAAGGGCTTATGTTTTTCATTTTAGTGTCCCCATTGGTCTCTCGGATGGGAAATGTACCCTCTACTCTTTCTCCATTCCCCCTAGCATTTCTGTTTTCAGCCATTGCTTGAGGAGGGATGTTTTCTTCTTCTTCTTCCCCTATAGGTTCTTCAAATATCTCTAGGTGTTCACCTAAAGGTTCTTCTTGATCACTGCCACCAAAGAAGAGAAAAGGGTGGCTATGTGATGTGGTGGGGGTGTTGGGTAAGAATTTTCCTGAATTATCTCTGCTCCTATGAGGAATTAAAGGAAATCTTTTTTTTGGTTGGTTTTTATTTTTTTTTACTACTTTTACCTGCAAAACTGAAATTGATTGAACAAACAAATTGCAACTGACTGAAATGAACTTGCTGATATGAAATTGCAGAACTAAAAAAAGGAAAGTAAATGAAATGTAGAAAGGAAATGACTAATCTACTTTTGCTGGAATGTAAATTGCAGAATTGAAGTGAAAGCAAGGAAGTGACTAATCTACTTTTGTTGGAATGGAAATTGCAAAATTGAAATGAAAGCAAGGAAATGCAGGAATTGAAAGAAACAACTACTCTAGTTTTATTGAAATAAACTACTTAGCAGAATGTTGCAGTAGGAAATAGAAGAAAAGCAATAATCACACAGTACTCTGACGCTTCCCCGGCAATGGCACCAAAAACAATAATGTTGCAACTCCTGGGCTTCCTACTTTACTTTTATGAACCTGGTAGTTCGTAACAAACTTGGAAGTGATGGTGTTGTATGCACAAGTACTAGTTCTTACTGCAAGTTGTCACTTGGTCAGCTGGCGCAAGATCACTAGGAGCTCAAGCCAACTTCTATGAATTCCAGAAGAAGCTTTATATGTGATGAAAGAAAGGAAATCTTACCCTACAAAGGCTACTCTACTTGCAGAAAATGAAAGAAGACTGAAATGTGAAGTAACCCTAGCAAACCCTAATTAACCAGCTAATCCTACTTTTGCAGAAAGAGAGATGAAAAACCATAAAATGAATGCCATTACCTACTTAGGAAGTAAACAACATCTACTCAAGCTATTTCTACAAGGAAATGAGAAAAAAAAAAATCTTTTTGGATTTTTATGTATTTTTAGGTGAAATTGTCATGCATGTAATTTATTTGTTTGTGAATGTGGCAACAATTAGGTGGTGATGGAGGGCGACTTTGGAGTTTGCAGAGGTGTAGGAAGGTGTGGAGGGGTCCTAGGAGGTCCCAGGTGGCCTTCTAGAGGCTTTCCCTGCAATCGGACTTCAAAAAGACACCTACAGGAAAATCTACAGGAAGCTGCAGGAGGTCTACAAGAGGTCTACAGTTGGATGCCGAGAGCTGTTTTAGAGGTTTTGAAGATGGGAAAATGGGCAGAAAGGGTAGATGATGGATAGGAGGATGTGTTAAGGTGTCTAAGGTTCATCAACAAGGATTAGGGAAGAGAAAGATTGTTGGACTTGTTCAAGGAAAGAGAGGAAAGTTCATGAGAAAAGTGCAGAAAAATTAGGGCAGATTTGTGATGGACTTTGGATGACCTGTCGAACATGGATCAAAGAGAGATGGTGACGGATGATTGGTTAACTTATTGTGAGCATAGATGTACTGCAAGAGAATTGAAAATCAAACACCAAGGCTAAGCAAGCAAAGAAACTAGCTACATTAAAAAACAAAACTATTCATCAAGCTAGTCTAAATTTTGATCTAGGAAAGTGAATGTTGAACAATGTTATATGGAAAGAAAACATGGAAAGAAATTTATTGTAGAAACAGAAATGAGCATGATGAAATATATATACAGCAAAGCATTAACCTTCTAACAAGCTGCAACACTAGAAATCCTATGGCAAAGGCAAATCTGTGTTTTTTGTGGCAGCAATAGGGTCTTGGCCTCAGTTCATGGTCCCAAAGGGGAGAAAGGAGGCCAAGGCTCTGTTGATGGCCTTTTTGTATCTTCTTCTATCACTATTCAACCTGCTACAACAAACTGAAATGGAAACAACTTTTTAAATTACCAAAAGAAACCTATTCTTAACTAAGAAAGAAATCTATCTATTAGTAACTCATTCATAAACTGAAACAAAACATATAAATAGAAAACAATAGGTGTTTGGATGCTTGGATTGGTCCTTGATCCAAGATCTTCAACACTCTGAGGTAACTCATTGCTAGCTCAAAAACAATCTCATCTTCGTTATCAAAATAACAGTAAGATTACATGAAATTGTCTACAAAAGTAAGCTCAAAGTGGAGCAGAGCAAAGCTGCAACAAAAGTGTGAAAATTTGACTAAAATACAACAATATAATGAGGCCTTGGGCCTCTCTACTTATACAACTGGAGCTCTCAACAACTCCCTTAAAATCAGGGAGGCTTGGCTCCCAAAACGTGAGATAGACAGCAGTTATACTCCACTTGCTCGGCTGCCTCTTTGGTGCATTAATGTGGCTATTTGTGCTCCAAGCTTTCTGAAGGAGGATTCAAAGTAGGGAGTTATAAATGAGGTGGACACCCTCCTATAAATCCTCTCCCTTGTCTTCTTCGAATATTTGCTGCCAAATGTTCATTAAATCTTTGACTTTGTCTCCAAAATTGACCAAAAATCTGCATTAAGCACACGTTAGACTTCAAGGCATAATGACCAACCCAACTCACTCTATTAGCATAAATATAATAAAAAAACATGTAATAAACTAATGAGAATGGTGGATTAAGCTAAGTTAAGAGGCAAAATGAGCCCATATAATTACCCATTTAAGGGGCTCATCAACAGTGCATGGGTCGTCTCATGTGAAGTGATACTTGCAATGCAGCCACCGACATATTGGTTGACCCATGTTGGTGAAGGCATGGTTCGTGAAAAACATAGTTATGTGAACCAGTAGATGTTAAAGATACAACAATGAAAATAGACACACTCTGAGCTTACAAGCATCCATAGAACAAAAATGAGTGAAAGCGCATGACATGCACTATGTGGACTTTCCATGGTGTTGTGCTACACTGCGTGCAGATGTTAAGTGTATTCATTCCCTTGACTGTGACATGAAAGAAAATGTGAGAAAGGTAGACCACTTACGTTGCACAAGTGTGCTTGCTATGTAAGATTCCTCCAATGCATGAGTAATGGGATCATGTAGTTCGAGTGAAGGAAGTGAAATCTGAGTGTTGGATTGTTCTTCAGTGCATACAGATGAGTGATGAGGAGCCTCAAGTGTTTGAACAATTTCCTGATCAGAAGAGAGACCAACCTCAAGACAGCGAGGGCCTGACATAACCATCAACTCGGGCTGAAGTGCCTCGACAGTCTGGGGGGTTTCAACTTCATCGATAGATAGATCATCGTAGACCAGTGGCTTAGACAGATTAACAATGAGTGAATCAACATTGTGATCAGATGATGAGGTAAGGTTATCATGACAGCCAAGACCATAAAACTTAGGATGTTGGTCGGCATCCTCATGATTTGATGAATCACACAGAGTGGTAAATGAGAATAAAGGATGTTCACCCTCTGCATTTCCAAAAAAAGCAGATAAATATCAAGTGGATTTTCAATGAGTGATTGGTCCTATCCATTGTCAGATGATGGACTGATATCCGGTGTGTCCTACGAATGATCAACAATGGGTGCATCCGTGGATGGAGATGCACATGAAAAATCAAGGATGGCAAGATCATCAAGGATGTCAGGAAAAAATGGAGGAGGTACGAACAGACAGGGATGGTCCCCTCCTGCAGGTGGAAGTTCAATATCCCCATCATGCTCTTCATGAATGCCAGCGTATGTTGGTTTTGCAACACCAACTCCTTCAATAGATCGATCCTCATTCAAAACAAGTGTAGATTCCGGAATGGAAGAACACAAGACAATGTCATCCGGAGGATGATCAAAATATGAAGACGGAGGTTGAGGTACAAAATATATGTGACGAGGTATGGGACTCACAACCAATTTTACGCGAAAACCGAAAGGAGCGATGTTGGGAGGGCATGACGGTTCAACAAATGTGTGTTCATGATCTCCCACATCACTTTGCAATGGTGGAGTTGTTTGACGAGGAGATAGTGGAGAGTCACTTGTGAGAGCGACTGTATCTTTCTATGATTGTGTAGCTCCATCACCGAAGTATGCCGAGCGGGGTTTGATCTTGAACTTCTTCTTGGGATGGGCATATTTCTTAAGACAATACTCAAATCTATCCCAAAGATAGGGAAATTTCATCTGGCTCTTCGGAGCTTGAAACTGCAAATCACAGAAGCACTGTTAAAAATCCATAAGTGATTGATGCGGAGCCTTCTGTTGTTGTAATAGTTTTTGGTTAATGTGTTCTAGATCAAAATGATAGAAAGTGTCTTCAATGAGATCACAAAAGTGCTCAATTGAGTGCACACTATTAGCTGTTAGGTTGCACATCCACCGATGGGGAGATTCGTGAAGTGTGTATGCAAGCAACGGACTAGCATGTTCGTCAGAACATCCATCTTTCTTGTGAAGCAAGGCAAGGAAGTCATGTAAGAACTCAGGCCTTGCCACTTCACCTTCACCATCATACGTGTATGTGGACAAGAGATCGAAAAACTCCCTCGTGATGGTAATAGATTCGGCATGCGAAAAACATCGTGGAGGGAGAAGAGTGCAAGACTCCATGATAGATATGCAAAGGTTCAAAACGGGATGAGAGGGCACAGCTTGTCATTTGGCCCTCCTTCTAGTGCCAGAAATGTTAATGGTGTTGGACCCACCAACATGTCAAGGGATCTCCTCAGAAAGAATTCCCAATTAGACCTCAGACCGTTTGGTGTAGGAGTCCTAGCAGTGGGTCATACGGTAATTACCTGACCACGGTTTTGCACAGAGGCAAGTAAGATGTCCCTTTTGGTAGCAAGGGTGTGACAGATGCATTACGTCAAGGAAGGTGCATGAGAGGTTCTAACACGTCGAGGGTTAGGTGAGTGCACCCCTTGGAAACCTATAATAGTACGCAGCTTGGAAGGGAACACACGAGCGAAGGGAACACACGAGCGAATATGCATCACAACATGGAAGGAAAGTTAGCGAGCAATCCAAAGTGATGGTTAAACCAACATCACATTTCAGAAATATCCATACATACTTATACAAAACAATCCATACATTCATGCGTAAGCAAATAAATACATATGTCATTTAAAGTAAACAAGATAGCTCAAATACAATACAACATATGCACGAAACTTGTTGGCTCTATTATATTAAGAAGTGTAAGTTCCAGTCATACAATACATCCATGTCCAACCACTAGTTCCGATAGCGAAATGTTACAGCCACAACCGCCTGCTCCTCCAAAGAGATATACTAGCTCTGCGCAGTGGAGAAGCCAAGGTGCATTACAATACTGTCCAAGATTTCTCTAAGATACTCCTATCGAAGCTTGGCTGATCAAAAGACTTTAGAAAGAGTTATGAGGGATTATTTATAGAAAAGGGTGGGGTGGCCCTTGACATTCCCCTTTGTGAAAGTTCATCTACCCTCATGACTCTTCATCTACTCTATGACTATTACATCCAACTATAGACACTTTAACTTACACTTGACAAGATGTTACATTACAATGCACATGTACCCATGTGAGACAAAATGGCATGAGCAAGCCTTGCAAGGCAGCACTAACACTCGGACCGTTGTGGTGAGACCATCTCTTTGACATCCTTGTGATGGTCGATGGTGGCGATCTGATGCCAAGCTTGGTCGTCCGTGATGGTGTCCGTGCGCTCAATGGTGAGATCTTTCTGAAGCGAACTCTTGCCCCCATTGCATCTGGGTACACTGATATGGATCCTTCGTCCAACTCGTCTGATAACATGTGCATGGTTGTCCTGGGTGAAACCAGACTAGAAACATGTTGATGCGTAGTGTCTATGCTGATCTCCAAGCATGTGATGGTGGCCATGCACTATTGGGTTGTGTTATATTCTTTCCACGACTAGCCCACATAGTTAACTAGGGTGTTAGAGGGGGGGTGGAGCCCCCCCTTCATTGCACTGATTGCATAGCGGGGGGGTCACAGGGAGTTTGAGGGGTGCAGGAACCCCACTTTATGGGCTCCGGGTAGACCCACCTATGGTTTTGTGCATGATTTTTGCACATGTTTTTGGACGTGATGGTTTTTGGTCCATGGTATTGGACGCGATGGTTTTCGTTCCATGGTATTGGATGCTTCTGCATGTATAAATATGTATTATAACATTGAAAGGAACATAATGAAAAATCAAGCTGGTAGTCCTGGTTTTTGGATCCAGGGGAAAATCTCTGTGTATATGTGTTTTATGTGTTATGCTCTCACATTATTTCTTTTCTGTGTTTTAGAATTCGTATGCAGGTAATTTCTATATGGGGTTTGTTATCACCCAGGTTGTTCCCTATGACTCCCAAGGGAATACGGCCGGGGTAACCACTAACCAATCTTTGGATCACAATTTCTAGCCAAACTGTAATCAGAGAGGGCTCTCTCTTTATGATTTGTCTCTGTTATGATGGTGTTTTAGGCTAGCTATTATGCTCAGGTTTTGGTTTATGTTTTGGTTGAAGGATTTCTTTCAGGTCCTAAGATGCATTGTTCAGAGAGTAATATATCATTGGGCAATGGAGTCTGGAGTTGTGAAATGTTCTGAAATGCAGGATTGGTGGTGTTCAAACTGCAGGGCCAATTGTGTATCTCAGACAAACAAATTTAACTTGAATGGTGATGCATGTCAGCCAACAGAAAGCAATTAAGAATTTTCTATTAAGCTGGTGAGGTGAAAGTGAAACACGTTGCACAGGAGCAAACTTGAATTCCTGTGACAAAGGTCACTGTGTAAGATGTATTATGAAAGTGCAGCAATTAAGAATTACACTTATCAAGATTACAGCTGAAGAAAACATTCATTAACAACACAGATTGAACTCAGGGTATTCATTGAATAAATCCTGAAAGTTATCCTTTTTCCTCGTTGCTAAATATTCAAAGTTAGAAAACATATATGGATCTTAACAAATCAAAAATACATAACAGAGAGAGTTACAGAGACTTATTGTATGGTGCAATACACAGGAATCCAGCAGTTTTAAACAGACATCAGAACGCATTCAACACTTCAGAAATCCGAGAGATTCCATCACTTTCTTTATTAAACTTCTGAAAGGATTACAGCATAAGAACTTCTTCAGGAGAAATCAACAACAACCCTTGCAAGCTCATGCGAAGGGGACTTTATAGGAATGCTTATACAAAATATCTCAGGCATTGAGTCATCTGAGAGAGAAAATATCTTCATAACTTCGTACAGAAAGTAGAAAAGAAGTTATTACAACTTTGAATGCAGCATAAATGCTCTTTAAGTCTGTCAGAGGATAATTTGACCTTTGGAGGTCATTGAGTCAGTTGAACCGCTTTGCTTTAACGCTGGATAATGTGTCTTTACTTTTTGTTGCGCTGTATCTTCTCGGCTCTGCCAGCTGTGGTTTCCTATTCTTGCTTTGTTGGCCAAAATCTTTGCTGAGTTGGCTCAGCTTTAATCTTTGATGCATGCTGATTTTGTTTAACTGTGCTTTGCATAACAACTGATATTTTTAAAAACAAAATTTGGTGAATGGCTTACTGTTTATAAAATTTTCTGTATTGTATTTGTCCACCAGTCTTGTGTAGGGAGTTGATGCCTGAGAATTGCATCCATAGTCTCCTCTGCCTCTGTATACTTGTAAAAATTGGGTGCCACATCAAACAGGTGATTGATCTCATTCATTATAAAAAATAGACTTTCTACCTTGTTGTAGATAGTCTGTCCTGTGGCTGGCCCTGTTTCTTCTGAGCTGCTGGGCTTTTCATTGATATCATTTGTGGCAAATGCATTCACTCTTTTAGCATACTGCTCATGAATGAGCAGTCTCCCTGCGCTGTTCAGTAAGCTAGGGAGTCCCCTGTTTTGCAGCACCAGGAATTTATCCATGAATCTTTTTACCTCGGTCTGCATGTCTTGGGTTCTTCTCTCCAATGTCTGCACCAAATTTCTCAATGTGAGAACCCTTTTGATCAATTGAATGGCCTCAGTTCTATTGGGAATTCCCATGTTTGCCAGCTGAGTACTTGTTCTATTATTCAGCACATTGATCATCCTGGTGGCAACTTCAGGCATGTTGCCTAGAGCAGCCCTTGACTTGTGAATTTCAGCTTGTGCTTTTGGGATGAGCTCTACCTGCTCATGGATTGTCTCTATATACTGCCATTGGTCAGTAATAGACTGGCCAATATTGGCCCATAGCATTGCCTTAAGCCCAGCTATAACCTTATCTAATTTGAGCTCATTTTCTAGCTCTTTTATTCTGTCTTTGAGGGCTTTCACCTCCCTGCCCTTCTCTGCCACCGCTTGCTTGGATTTGTCATACCTGTCATTCACCTTGGCCAGTTTATCCCTGGTCTCATTTAACTCGGTCATTTGAGCTTCCAGGATTTGAATTTCATTCTTCAGCTTTTGCATATCCAGGCTTTGGGCCTGCTCTGTGGTTGTTGATGCTGTTGAAGTAGATGTTGTTGTCTGTTCAGTCTATTGAGGAGGAGGAGCAGTGATAGGAGCAGTTTCCTCAAGATTGATGACCAGAGGAGGCTGAGAGGTCTGACCCTCTTCTCTTTGTTTCAGTGTTGTTTGCAATGCTGCTTGTGCGGCCTCTGATTCTCCCAACTTTTCTTGTGCTTGAATCAGCTGCTTATAAAGGGAAATCATCAAGGCTGTGGCATCCTGCTCATGTCTTTGCTGAGCTACTTCATCTGTTTGAGGGTGAATGGTAGCTGGGAGTTTGATCTTTTTCCTTAAGGCAGCCATGTCAGCATCCCTCAACTTCAATATCTCTTGTATTCCTTTGATGTCTTTGGGATCATGCCCAATCTCAATGATTATGTCTTCCAAGGACCTTATTCTGTTGTCCTTTGCCTGGGATGATGCCCTCTCCAACTCCAGTTGAGAGGCTGTATTATTGAGGCTGCTTTCTAGCTTGTAATTTTCTAATGTTTTGTCTGCCAAGGCGGCATACACCATCTCACCAGTCTGTTTGTGCAGTTCAATTTTATCCATTGGGTGTATGTCCTTGGCCAGGACCTCCAGATTGGTTTTGAGGTAATCTGAGGTAGATTGGGGTTGCAGTGCTGTTGGCATAAAATGGCTCATGATCATTTTGCCTTCCTGTACATCAAATGCAGACATCAGTCTTTGTTAATTGGTGGGAGCCATTTTCAATAAATGGTTGTACAGCTGTATCTTGATAGGTTCACTCCTCCTTTTGATGTCTATAAACTACTACTTGATGCTCCTTTCTCCTTCTCTTTGCTGGCTGGAGGAGCTGACCTCTCCTCCCATAGTTCTGTCCTGTTCCTACTGGAAGGAGCTGGCTGAAGCTTCTCTGCTGGGTGGGCCCATGCCCATTGCTTGCCTTATTGCTATGTCATCCTCAGAAAAGTCATTCAACCTTTGCCTTTTCTCTCCCTGGTTTATAGATGATGTCAGGGGAGTTTCTCTATCCCTTTTTCTGTTTATGTCCTCTTTCTGTGGAGTTTGGAGGACCGAGGCATCGAAGGTAGTTTCTGGCCTAGGAGGCACTATGTTTTGAGCCTGTTGCTTAGTGGAGGTTGGAGTATCAACTACTCTTTCTTGCTGTAAGGGCTGTTGTCCCTCATATGGCCCTTCTTCTTGATGCAGTTCCTGTTGTTGTTGTTGTTGCTCTGCTTGCTGCTGCATTTCTTTATCTGCCTGCTCTTGAGTCACTGGAGGTGGCTGCTCCTTGCCATGGAGTGATTGTTCTATCTCCATTTCCTTTTCTTTGCCTTTGCTAGATATATTTTCAGTGGCCTTAGTAGTTTGCTGTTTGGCAGTTGAGGAAGATGCAGCTGCTCCCACTTGTGTGCTCGGAAGTGTGAATACCTGTGGAAAAAGTTCAAGGTCAGCCATCTTCCTTAGATTCCTTACTGCCCTTTGATTTAGCTCTTCTTGTGATATGGGCTCTTCTAAGGTCCCTCTCCTCCATTTGTCTTGGTTAGCATATTTTTCAATGTGAGGGATACTATAATGATCATAGGCAGACAACTTATATTTGAGCCTCCTCATAGTTATAAAATGATTAGGGTCATAGGGTGTCCATAGGAAACTGGTTTGAAGACCAAGGGACTCAAGCATTCTATCTGCTTCCTTCCATCCTTGCTCCCTCTCGTTATAGATAAAATGGCCAAGTTGGCTTTTCACCTTCAACTGTGCTTTTTTGCCTTTTCCTGAAAAGTGAAGCACATCAACCTGGCCAAATTGCCTAAAGTACTCTAGGGCAAATAGCCTCATAGGCACATACTTAGGTAATCTGAATGGAGGCAAATCACACCCATATATCCTGATGACGGTGTGGTTTTGGTAGAAGTACCAATCCCCAATGTTGTAAGCTTTGGATAGCTGAAGAATTCTCTGCATGTCATCAGTGAGTCTCGGAGGAGGTGAGCTCATCAGCATCGCCATAGCTGGATGGACGAACAGGTCTATGAATTCACAATAAGTGTATGGAGAATCAGGTGTAGTGTGGAAAACAGAGGACCAATAGACCACTGATCTGGGATTGCCTTGGGCATCCACTCTTTTGATTGAAAAATGAAATCTCTCATGTTGATGGTACAAGATCAAATGGTAAATGTAGGAGGTGTATCTGAACATCTTTTCTCTGGATAAATTCATTAGCTGCTCATGCATTTTGTCGGAGATGTAGGTGGCATAATCATAGCAAACTGGAGGTCTGCCCGGAGCGAACATCAGCATCATTACTAGTACAGTTTGGTCTACCAATTCTATTGAGCTATAGCCCAAAATCAGACTAATCATATCTACCAAGTCCCTGCCCAACTGGTTAAGGTATACTTGATTCAGAGGAGGATTTTGCACAGAATCAGAGTCAATGTATAACTGATTTAGCTTAGTGATTTGGGCATCTGTCAATATATCTCCTTGTTTTATCAAATCTACTAGTGACAAGGGGACCAATTTTCTCTGAGTTTTGAAGCAGAGCATGTTCCTGATGGCTTCAGGAGTAATGTAAAAGAGAGCAGTACCAGAAGGATCCAACACAGCCCTCTGAGTAGGGTCATAATATTCAGCACAAAGATGGATCAAATCAGGGAATTGATTGACTTGAGGCAACTTAAAAATAGGAAGAAAAGAATCCCATATACCCAACACATATGCTCCAGTTTCATGTTTGGCCTTAAGTTCATTGAGCAGGTGGATATGAAACTTGGTTCTCATCAACATCTCTTCTGAAATCTGATAATCCATATCTGCCAAGGCTTGCCATTCCAAGTTCCTTTGAGGGGCATTCAGAGGCTGAATATTTAGTACTACAGGTGTCTCCATTGCAAAAGAGGATTCTGAATTAAGTGTAAAGTGGTTTCAATTGAGCAGGACAGTATAGAGGAGTATCTCTTTACCAGGGAGGTGAATTTATAAGGAACAGAGAGTAGTTCTGATAAACAGCAATTGAAATACTGTTTAAAGTTTAAATAAGACCAATGCCTGGCCTCACTCTGTCTTTCTCAGCAGGTAAATTCAGTTTAAATGAGTCTTTCACGAATGCGCGAACAGAGTATGGTTTTTAGTGAAAATGCGGGCAAACAAGGCTCAGCTAGTGTTTTTCGAGTTCACAATTGTAAATGGGGCCAGGCGCAAGTATTTATGCCGGTCAATTATATGTTTTTTCACAAATTTAATCGTCCTTGGCAATTTACAGACAAAACCAGGCGAAGGAAGGATTTTCAAGGATAAATACCTGGTTTTCAGAGAGCAATGGAGAGGAATGCAGGTGAAAATGGTGCGCTGGCGGTCTCCTGGTCGAGTTCTGCAGGTTGGCGCACTGTTGGACGTGGAAAAAATCATGCAGGAGCAACAAACGTTTTTGCAGAAAAGTGCCAAAAAAACGCGAAATTTGGCTATAATATTGATTTTTCGGACTTTTGGCGCGCTTTTCTGGTGACGTCAGCATGACGTCATCGGTGGGGTCAGGGCCGGGTGACGTCAGCATGACGTCATCAGGTGAGGTGGCAGGCTCTGAGTGGTCCACGGGGATGATGAAGTGGCAAGACACATTGGCAGAAGGTCGGGCGCAGCGGTTGACGCGATGGCAGGGTGGCAATGACGTGGGATGACGTGGGAGTGACGTTGGACAAGCGGGACGACCGAAACTGGAAGCGGTTAGCGGTTTTATATCGCACCGCTTATGATACGGACGAGGTATTTGTTAGGCGTACCTGCGATGTGCTGTGGGGAAGACGCGTGGCGACCGAATGACGTAACCCTTCTGACAGATATCGGAAGGTATATGTCCGCCATCAAAGCCGTTCCGATATCCATGAGGGCCGTCGGATCTCATGGGCCCGATCCGACGGTTGACGTGGGGGTAAGGTGCTTGACCGGTACGGGGTAATTGGCGGACGTCGGAGCCGCTCCGACATGGATGAGAGCCGTTGGATTAGAGGCTCTCAATCGGACGGCTGTCGGATCAATGAAATGATCGGCCGATACGGAAGGGGCGGGGTTATTTTAATATTTATTTCGGGATCTGTGCTTGGCGGAGGACCATTGGGGTATGGAGGGTTTCAATGGTTTTTCCATGTATTTTCAAATAAATCAATGTAGCGCCCGAACCATTGGGTAATCACAAAAATGGGTTTTTGTGTATTATTTGGCAATTTAGAGCGGGTAAGGGTAAAGCAAGGTTTTTTACAGGGTTTATGTTTGCAAATGGGGTGTAATAGGTTAAAAATGGATTCAGAAAGGGGGAGGAGGGTTAGAGTTAGGTTTATCAAGATGACCAGGTGTCATTTGATCCCTGATATAGAACTTATTGGCTATAATGCCAAGGGGGGGATATTTATACAAAATTTGGGGTTTATACACCATGGTGTTTATACTAGTAGGGGAAAGGTGATATAGGGGATTTATATAGTAAAGTTAGAGTTAATATGGATGAAAGAAGTGGATTAGGGGAGACAAAGCTAAGTTTATTTGAGAAACACTTAGCTTAGGGAGTAGATCAAAATGAAAAGATTTTTAGACAAGAAATGTGGCTTTTGAAGGAACAAGAACCACCATGAAACCATAATCTTCTTCCATGAATCTCAGCTGATGAGGGAGTGTTAGTAATGAAGTGGAAAGGGGAAGAAGGGAGGTTAGACATGCTTCCTGCTTGCTGCAACTTGATGAAGAAGAACACCTTCTTAATTGATTGACTTTGCTTTGGTAAACAAAGTTAACACACCTGCAATGGTAAAGATAACCTTTCTGCAACCCCAACTACTTACCCAGCTACTTGCCTAGCATTTTTTATTTCTTCTTGGAGGGTGCACTTGGACTTGCAGACCCTTACCTGCCTTTTCTTTTCTCTGGCTTTTTCTCTTGTTTTTTCTATCTACTTCTACCCTTATTTCTTCCAAGGTCCCAGATTAAGCTGTTGGGAGCCTTTTCTTCTCTACCTGAACTATTTGTCTGCCAAGATTAAACAGTTTGGACAGACTCCTTTCTCTATTCTACAACTGAAAATTTAAACCATGGAATGATCCAGATTAGACTGTTGGAACATCCATCAAAATTTAAGTCCATACCAAGCTATAAGCACAGATTGGATTCTCTTGGAAATATGTGATCTTTGAATCATCAAAGCAGAGCATATTTGGACCTTTCATAGCCAATCATGAAATATGAAACCTATTGGTATAGGTAGCTAACAGGGTTAAAACCTACAATTGGTATCAGAGCTGTTTTGGCTTCAAGGGAATGCCTTTGTTGCTGAGGGGTTTCACTCGGGCCTGTGGTAGACCGTGTTCAGTGGGAGATCTGTGAGATCGATTTTGGTGGTGAAAGAAGATGGTGAGCAGCGGAAAGATAGAGATCGATAAATTTAATGGTCAGAGTTTTGAGTTGTGGAAACTTGAGATGGAGGATCTGTTGGTGGATAAAGATTAGTGGATCGTGGTAGATTCGGGTACTAAACCAATGGGAGTGTCTGATGAAGAATGGAAGAAGTTGGATCAAAAGGCAAAGAGCACAATATGATTGTGTGTCTCAGATTCAGTATTGCTAAATGTATCAAGGGAAGCTACAACAAAGGCTTTGTGGGACAAGTTAGGGACTTTGTACCAATCTAAGTCTCTGGTGAATAAACTGTTCCTGCAGAAAAAGCTGTATAACCTGAGGATGAAAGATGGAGACTCGGTGACAGATAATCTGAATGCATTTAATACTATGGTAAGTCAGTTAGCATCTATTGATATTAAAATTTCAGATGAAGATAAGTGCATCAATTTGTTATGTTCTCTACCAGATTCGTGGGATAGTCTAGTTATTGCGATAGGTAGCAATGCAATTGCCTTGCAGTTTGATGAAATAGTCTCATCCTTGCTGACGGAGGAGATGAGATGGAAAAATATGGAGAGCCAGAATGGTGATGCCTTGTCTGTACGAGGACGGTCCCAGAACAGAAACAAAAATAAGTCATCAAGTGGGAGATCTAAATCTAGAGGGAGATCCAAATCTCCAGGAAAACTTGTAAAGGTGGTGTGCTGGAAATGCAGAAAGGAAGGGCACTACAAAAGGGACAAGCTCCTGATAAAGTCAAGGGATCTGATGATGCTCCTTCTGTAGAGGCGAAAACCACCTCAAATGAAGGTGGGGATGTGTACTTGGATTCTTCAAGTACATATGTAGATCATGAAGCATGGTTGATTGACTCAGGTGCATCCTTTCACTTCACTCCCCATATAGAGTGGTTCTACGAGTATGAGAAATATGATGGTGGTGATGTCTTCTTAGGAGATGATAGGAAGGCTATGATCATTGGTCGTAGAAAATTAAAGTTGAGGTTTCAAGGTGGAAGGGTTAGAACACTTCCAGGTGTTTTGCATATTCCTGCATTGGCCAGAAATCTAATTTTTGTAAGCAAGTTGGATGATGCAGGTGTAAAAACAGTTTTCGAGAAGGATACCTGCAAGATGGTTTGGGGAGCACTGGTATTGATGCGGGGAGTTCGGATTGGAACTCTGTACAAGCTGCAAGGTAGCATGGTTGTTGGTGGGTGCAACAGTTTTGTGGTTCTTGAAAGTGGAGCAGAAAATCTAGTGGTCTTTGGAGAGAATAACATGTTGTGGCATCAAAGGCTTGGACATATTGGAGAGAAAGGCTTTCAAATACTTCATGGTAAAGGTATAGTAGAAGGTATGAGTAATAGCTCTCTAGATTTTGATTTCTGTGAAAATTGTGTATATAGGAAGCAGAATCGTGTGAGTTTCCCCTCTGGTGGTAAGAGGGCGAAACATATATTAGAGCTTATGCATAGTGATGTGTTTGGACCTGTGAAGGTACCATCACTGGGTAAGTCTGTGTAATATGTATCATTTATAGATGACTTCTCAAGGAATACATGGATATATTTCTTTAAGAAGAAATCTAAAGTCTTTGACAGGTTTAAAGAATTCAAGGCTCTAGTGGAAAACCAGACAGATAAGAAGATAAAGGTGTTGAGGACAGAGAACGGTGGAGAGTTTTGCAGTAAGGAATTTGAAGAATTTTGTAAGAAGTGTGGTATAGCACGGCAAAAGACTACTCCATATACACCTCAGCAAAAAATGGAGTTGCAGAAAGAATGAACAAGACATTGATGGAAAGGGCAAGAATCATGCTCAGTGGTGCCGGTTTAGGACAGGAATTCTGGTCAGAGGTGGTGGAGACAGCATGTTACCTGGTCAACAGATCACCTTCATCAGCATTGGAGGATAAAACTCCACAAGAGGTATGCACTGGTAAGAAACCCTCTTTTTCACATCTAAGGGTATTTGGATGTGATGCATATGTACATGTTCCAAAGGAGAAACAAACCAAGTTGGATAGTGAATCTGAAAAGTGCATCTTTATTAGGTATAAGGATGGTTTAAAGGGTTATAAGCTTTGGAACCCAGTAACAAGGAAGGTTGTGTACAGTCAAGATGTGGTGTTTAGAGAGGTGAAAGATGTTATTAAACATGAAGTTCAACAAAAGGAACTTGAGAAGATAGAGTTTGAGCTAAAGGAGGAAGAACCAGACTCTACAGCAGAGGAGGAATCAGAAGATGAAGAGCCACAAACTTCGGGTGTGAAAAGATCAATTCGAGAAAGAAGGCAGCCAGAAAGGTATAGTCCATATACTTTCTATTCAAATTTTGTTTTATCTATTATTGATGATGATCCTAGAACTGTGAAGGAAGCAGTATATTCAGAGGATGGAAAACTCTGGAAAGAGGCCATGGTTGATGAAATGGCATCTTTGCACAAAAATGACACTTGGGATCTGGTGGAGTTGTCGGCTGGAAGGAAAATCATTGGCAGAAAATGGTGTTCAAGAAGAAGGCAATTGCAGAAGGAAAGGTGGATAAATATAAAGCTTGGTTGGTAGAAAAAGGTTATTCCCAAGTGCCGGGAATTGATTTTGGTGATATTTTTCTCTGGATGCCAAGTTAAACTCTATTAGATTACTTTTATCTGTTGTTGCTGCTTTTTATTTTGAGGTAGAATAGATGGATGTGAAGACAACATTTTTTCATAGGGATCTGGAAGAGGAAATCTACATGAAGCAACCTAAAGGCTTTGCGGTGAAGGGTAAGAAAGAACTGGTATGCAAGTTAAAGAAGTCTTTGTATAGGTTAAAACAGTCACAAAGGATATGGTATCAGAAATTTGATACATTTATACAGGGACTTGGCTTCACCAGAAGCAATGCAGATCACTATGTGTATTTTAAATTAATTAGTGACCGTGTTATTTATTGGGTCTTGTATGTCGATGATATGTTGCTGGTTGGAAATGACAAAGAAATTATCTAGGATTTGAAGACCCAATTGTCCTCCAAATTCGACATGAAATATCTTGGTGTTGCAAACTATATTTTGGGCATGGAAATTAAAAGAGATCAGGCAAAGAGGAAGCTCTGGTTATTCCAGAGGATGTATGTCAAGACAATATTGTAGAGATTTAATATGCAGGATAGTAAATCGATGAAGGTTCCTATTCCTGTAGGTGTAAAGTTATCTACTGAACAGTGTCCCAAGACACAAGAAGAGGAAGAAGACATGTCCCATGTTCCATATGCAAGTGCAGTCGGTAGCTTGATGTATGCAATGGTATGTGCTAGACCATACATTGCACATGTAGTGTGAGTATTGAGAAGATTTATGTCAAAACTAGAAAAGGAGCATTGGACAGCAATTAAGTGGGTTTTCAGGTATTTGCGTGGCACTAGTGATTATGGTTTGTGCTACCAAGGAAGACCAGGATTGGGCAGAGTGTTGGATATTCATGGCTTTGTTGATGCAGAATGGGTTGGAGATCTGGACCAGAGAAGATCTACAAGTGGGTATGTGTTTAACCTATTTGGAGGTACAGTCAGTTGGATGAGTAAGAAACAATCTGTAGTGGCACTATCAACTACAGAGGCAGAATACATGGCAGCCACTCATACAAGCAAGGAAGAATTTTGGTTGCAGAGGTTGTGTTCAAGTATGGGGTTAGTACGGGGAGCTATAAGGATAGACTGTCACAACCAAAGTGAAATTTTCTTAGCAAAGAACCCTACATATCATTCAAAGACAAAGCACATTGATGTTCAATATCACTTTGTGAGGGATATGATAGAAGACAAAAAGGTGTTGTTGGTAAAGGTGGACACTTTGAAGAATACTATAGATGCATTGAAAAAATTTGTGAGCTCTGAGAAGTTCTCTTGGTGTAGAGAAACAATGGGCATTATAGGGCTGGATAAATGACTAAGATCTCTTGTGGCCCCCTGTGGAAAGAAAACAACAAGTGGGAGAATGCTAGGTTGTGTTATATTATTTCCACGACTAGCCCACGTAGTTAACAGGGGGGTTAGGGGGGGGAGCCCCCCCTTCGTTGCATCAATTGCATAGCGGAGGGGTCACAAGGGGTTTGAGGGGTGCAGGTAACCCCATATTATGGGGTCTGGGGAAGCGCCCCGAAAAATTCTGGTTTTGGAACATATGATAGGTTGGGCGGACCCACATATGGTTTTGTGCATGATTTTCACACATGTTTTTGGACGCAATGGTTTTCGGTCCATGGTACTGGACGTGATGGTTTTTGGTCCATGGTATTGGATGCTTCGGCATGTATAAATATGTATTATAACATTGAAAGGAACATAATGAAAAATCAAGCTGGTAGTCCTGGTTTTGGGATCCAGGGGAAAATCTCTGTGTATATGTGTTTTATGTGTTATGCTCAAACACTGTTTATTTTCTATGTTTTAGAATTCATATGCAAGTAATTTTTGTATGGGGTTAAAACCTACATGCACATCAACTTGTCAAAATACATGTTCAGCTCCAATTGGACTTGCTCCTTGTCTTCACCTCGGTGAGTGTGCCAAACGGGTGGGATCGCATGTGTGTGAAAAATGACATGCATGTTGAATTCCCTTGTATGTGATCAACAACACTTCTCACCTTATCTGCTCCATTCTAGCTTTTGGGATGGATCCATAGCTTGTACGGGCATTGTTTCATTCGTCTGTTCATATTGCACCCCCTGTTGTACATGTTCCTGCTGCAACTCATTCTCTCATCTATGAAGCTCCTGTTCTTCCTTAGTTGTTGCTTCAGCACATGCAACTCCTTCTCTGTTCTATTCTCTGCCTTCATGCAATCTTCATGTCGCGCCGTCACCTTATAACCTCAATCTTCAAAGTTGCTTTCATCATGAGTGGATCTACTTTGAACTTGCAGCTTTTCTCTGCCTCTATGTTGTCAACAACCTTCCTCTTGCATTCATCGCATGCAGGTGTGCTGCCTTCTGTTGTTTTTGATGGTACTGATCATTGTGATGTCATTGCCATTGATCTTGATATCCTTGTCCATGAACAACTTGATGTCTTCATGGATAGGCAAGTTCATAGACACTTGATCGACTGCATCCCTAGTTGTGCTCTTAACATCGTCTTTGACTCTGCTCTCCTGGAAGTCATTGTACTTGTTCTTCTAAGATAGAGACGAACACCTGTGATACCTAGAGACATAGAAACACTCATGGTAAGCAATCTGTTAGTCAAAAACCAAAACAAACTTGAGGATTGACTTACAACATACTTGTGTGATCGAACGTGAAGGTTGCGCAATTTGCACCGAGAGTTCAGGAGACTAACTGCCAAAAATGCGCAAGGAATAGTTCAGGTTGTTAGGAGGCTGACTAAATACTGGAATTTCACAATGCATAGTCCAGCCTGGCCTACTAAGCACTAAACTGGGCAATGCACAATTTCAGTTAACAGTGACATGCAACCAGCAAACTGCGTTGCATAGTTTCTGGGGCCAGCAGGACACTGCCTCCAAGAATTGTGCAATGCAAGACTGGAGGTCAGTGTTTAGCAAGGCTTGCGCAATTTCTGGAGGGAAGGCAGAGCATTCAATTTTGAAAATTCACAAGGCTAGCCGGGCAAGGCACGGTCCGGGCGAAGGCAGCCCAGACAGGCAGACGGGCAACTAAAAACATGAGAAGCCTGAATGCATGATGAGATGAGTGCAAACAAGAGTGAATGATCATACATGCAAACGACAAGTGAAGGATTCAAAAAATTGGAAAGCATGCATGTGTGGGAAACGAGTCGCCACAATGGCGACTGTTCATGCAAAACAGTGTCATGCATGTGACAATAATGAGATACAAACGAAAATCGAAATTGTGCTTCTACAAGCTAACATACATTAAAATGAAATCAAGCGCTCACTGATATCAAGCAAACATCACTCACATGAAGTGAAACACAAAAAGTGATAGAAACGCGACGTAAGACATGAAAGGTGGGATTACCTCTAGACAGCTGAGATGAATGTGTCGACGACTCATAGATGCAATGTGGGATGCTATAGTTGCAATGTCAATGTTAGGAATGAGCTATGCAGCGTACAGATGATGAGTTTTGATAAAATTGAGGTTGTGACGCGCATGCCACAAATCCAGGAAAAGAGACACTTGGCAAGAGATTTCTAAAATGATCTTTGCATGTAACCTCCAGCTGCTAAAAATAGATCCCTGAATCAAGGGATGCCTTTTCATGTTGCCTTGGGAGAAGCACTCCATGCATGCAAATCAGTTTTTCTCGGTCTCGGAGGGAACCGGTCAACCCAATTGCACATGCAACATTCTGCTCAGTTGAGGGGGGGAAATGTGCATTTCTGGGAGGGAGCTACGCTGGTTACCCAGAGTGATTGCGTAATTTCTAGGCAAAGTAGCTGGCTGCTACCCAGAATTTTGAAATTTTTGGGCTGAACAGCCTTGCTGGGAGGAATTGCACAATTTTATAAGTGAAGCTTGTCTGGCAGATTTGCGAAATTCCGGAGCCCAGCAGGCTGCTAGACAGAATTGCGTAATTTCTGGAGGGAAGACTGGTTGCCCTTCAGAATTGCACAATTTCTTGAGGGAGTTGTTCGGCTTATAGCTGGACCAAGTCCAGAGAAACAGCCTGTGAGGGGGATGCAACAAGATTTGATGGACAGGTTTTCATTATGTAATAAAATCATTGAAGCTTGTGTATTTGACAAGGGAAGACATGTTATTGTGAAAGGTTGGTAGGGAGGCTCCAAAAAGAAGCTAAGGAAAAATTTTGCAGGGTGATTGTAGCCGCTACAACATGATCCAATCTGGATCACACCTCTGCATTTTGGGAGTATTTTGGTCCCCAAAAGATTCTACTAAATGAGGTGAGAAAATTCTTCTTGCACCTTCTCTCTGGTGTACCATTTAGCATTGCCTGGAATTTTTCCCTTCAATCCAATCTTCCAAAGGTCATGTTGCCCATGCCTTGTATTTATGGACCTCTTCTACAAAACTATATCTTCTATCAACTGTGTCTGAGCATCTAGTGTCAAATCCTCTATAGAAGGTAGGACATGTTCCTCTTCCTGATCTAGCACAGAAGGCTCCTAGAGTTTCAAATTCTCTACATTCACAAATGAGTAAATGCACACATATTGTGGTAAACTAAGTCGATGGGCATTATCACCCACCTTTTCCAGTATCTCAAAGGGACAATGCCTTAGATCCTTGATTTTCTTACCAGGCCCCTGCGTCCTCTCCTTGTTCAACTGTAACCATAATTTGTCTCCCACTTTGAATGACTTCTCTATTTTGTGTTGATCACGCCTGGCCTTATACTTCTCATGTGACTTATGCAGTGTTTCTTATACCTATAGATGGATCTGCTTGAACTTCTCTATAAATCTTTCAGGCCTCAAAGCATCTCCTATAAGATCTACCCTCACTCCTTGTTTCCCATATGCAATATCCAAAGGTGAAGGTGGAAAATATTCAAAACAAGTCTCAAATGGGGACTTTCCTGTAGAAGTGTGGATTTCTTTGTTGTAAGAATGTTGTATATATACCATATTTTCATCCTAGGTCTTCAAATGCTTCTAGTTGTATCCCCTTAGAAGTTGCACCAAAGTCCTATTGACTACTTTTGTCTGCCCATCTTTTTGTGGATTGAATGTTGAATTTTGTGACCATCTTCTTCCACAACGTAGTCGAAAATTCACTGAGAAATCTTATATCCCTATCTGAAATGATGCTCCTTGGTATCCCAAAGTGCACATAGACTTGTCCAAAGAACAAGTTTGATGCTTCTTTTCTATTTATGGTATTTTTATAGGACATGAGAACAAAGATCTTGATGAACCTATCAATTACCATGAATAGGTAGTCATATCCCTTCTTGATTATTTGTAAACCTCCCACAAAGTCTATGTAAATGTTTTCCCAAGGATGAGTAGGTATAGGTAAGGGATGATATAGACCATGTTTCCTATTGCTAGGCTTGTTGGTACAATAAATCATGAATCCTCTTATAAACCTAGCTACCTACTCTTGCATCTTGGGCCAATACACATACCTATGTAAGTTAGCCATAGTATTCTCTACACCAAATTTCCCTGCAACCTTGGAGGTATGATCCTCTCTAATCGGCAGTAATTGCTCACCTTTAGGAACACATAGCTTATTCAGACTATAAAGTAACCCACCCTGGAGATGGTAGTCAACCGTGTTATCACCATCGTGCACATGACTCTGACTCTACAACTGTTGATACACCTCCTTTAAGTCCTCATCCTCTAAATATGCCTCTCTATATGCATCATGGGTTAATGGATCCATGTACATAAGAGTCCCCAAAGTTGTAATATTTGATGTGGGTGGCCTTAAAAGCATGTCAGCCAGCTTGTTTGTGCTTCCCTTCTTATACTTGATCACCAAATGAAATTTTTGTAAAAACCCCATCCACTTGTAATGTTTGTTCTGTTGTAGCTTACTCTGGGCCTACAAGTACTGTAACTGCTGGTGATATGTGCGGATTATCTCCTTTCCCATCAGATAGTGCTTCCACTTCTTCACAACTTGCACCATGGCATAAAGCTCCTTGTCATAAGTAGGGTAGTTAAGGACTCCCCCATGAAAAACTTCAGAATGGTAGCATACAGGCCTTCCTCCCTGCATCAAGACAACTCCCATAGCATACCCACTTGCATTTCTCTCCACTTTAAAGGGTTACTACATGTTTGGTAATGCTAGAATGTTGAAAAATGTGCAACAAGAAATGTTAAATTTAGAATGTGCTAAAAATAGCATGTCTAAAATTAATAGTTTGGCCAGTGAGGTCATTGGCCACATTGGGTGAGAGGTGAAACTGCTAAAAATAGAAAGTTCTAAAAATAGCATTTTTGGGTCCCTTCCTATTTATAGCAGTCCCTAGTCTATCTATAGGAAGTAAAATTAATTTTGGTCTTAACAACAGTTGGAAATATTAATTAATTAATTTAGTTGAGTTAATTAGTTAAGGAAATTCAAATTTGAAGTCTTTATGAGCATGCATATGAGTTGTCCCACTAATTGAGCAATTTATCCTTAATTTCCTCCATTGATTGAGGGAATAAGTATGAGTTCTATAATGAGAGAATCAGTTGACTTAGTTCTAACTAGTCAAGTCCAGTTAGATTATTTTAACAAGTTGTTAAAATAATAAAATATAGTTTGTTAATGCTTGCATGCATGTGACAATTATTATTTTAGATAACTAAGAATTCACTCATGGATAACTGTTGCATGTCAGTTCTGTCAGAGACCCAGTTGAGATCAGATGTGGGACAGTGTACTATCAGATGCTTGACTATTTCTAGTAAGTAGTTTTTGCATGGTTGAGGAACTAGTGTCCTCAAGGATTGCGTAGTTGGACCATTTGTTAACTTGGTATGTTTGGAATTAATTGCATATTCTTTTGCTATTATTTCCTAAGCAAACTACACAAGGAAATAGGGATTGGACCATAGGTAAAGCCTTTATATACAAGGCTTGGTTGGTTCATGAGACATATCTTCATATCTTCATAGTTCATTGAGAACTGAATAGCTTGAGAGCTAATTCTTTTTGTATTGTGAAGAGGATTTCCACTTGATTGATAATACATGGTTGGGGTTTTATGCTGGTGCTTTCCCCTGGATATATCTTGTGTTATGTGTGATTATTTCTCTTGATCAGTTATGCATGTTTCTACTTGATGTTTCTCATGAATTCGATTATGCTTCCACTTAATGTTTTGTAGAAGTAGAACAAGTATTATGCTTTAGGACATTGCATATATTAGTTTGTTCTACAGGTGAAATTTCTACATGGTATCAGAGCACAGGTGATCAAGCAAGAACAGTATACTAGCAGGAGGAATTCGAAGTTTCTTATTCTTGATATAGATCTCAAGTTCTTATCACATCTATTTCATCGATGGCGTTCTATGGTTTGAGGCTTGAGTATGCCCTTGATGGCAGCTCAAACTATATAGCTTGGAAGGATCACATGGAGGCAGTTTTGGAAGATAATGGCCTTAAGGATTTCATTGATCAAGAAATTCCTAAGCCTACTGACAAGACTGAGCAGGTGGAATGGAGGAAGTGTGTGGCTAGAGCTAGGAGAATTCTCTTGGAGGGAGTGCGAGATCACATTGTCTCGAGCCTCCATGGAAGGAGACTTCGCATGCAATGTGGAAAACATTGAAAGATTTATATCAAAATAGTAGTGATTAGAGGAAGCTGGCACTGAAGGACAAACTTCGAAAGATCAAGTGTGAAAGGGATGAGGCGATCTCTATGTATCTGACCAATCTCTTCACATGCAGGGATGAGCTTGCAAGTGTAGGGGTCGTGACATCGGATGAGGATATGGTGAGTCTAGCACTCCTTGGCCTTCCTAAGAGCTGGCATAGCTACCAGGACTCGGTGAATGGAAGGGAGAAACTGCCAGATTAGGAACGACTATGGTTGGATTTGATGCAGGAGGAGATCAGATGGAGCACCAAAGACAGTTCTTCATCCATGCATGATGAGGAGAACTGTGCATTAGCGAGTAAGGTGAAGAATGGGAAGGAGAAGGTTTCTCTTTCCAAATCCAGTTCTTCCAATGATGGGAAGAAGGTTGACAAATCAAAATTGCGATGCTTTCATTGTCATGAGGTGGGCCATTATGCTGCAAATTGTCCACGGAGGAAATCCAAGAAGGAATCTGGGGAAGGATCTGAAGGTGAGGCACTTGCTTCACAGTTTGAGTTGGATTTCACACTCTTCGCATGCATGGTTTCATACATGGTGGGAAGTGGTCGGTTTCTTGACAGTGGAGCTTTTTTCCACATGACCAGTGACAAGATTTTGTTCAGTACTTTGGAGGAGAAAGATCTCCAGATACTCATAGCGATGGGTAATGATGAGAAGTATAGTGTCTCAGGTATAGGCACGGTTATCTTTCAGAGGGAGCATCGAGCTTGCCTTACCTTTATCGATGTCAAGTATATACCAGGACTGAAGAGAAACTTGGTGTCGATCGCAATACTAGAAGACAGAGGCTATGATGTAGTCTTCAATAAGGGTAAGGTTTTCCTTAGACACATCATCACTATACAGGTGAAGCAGATTGGTTCATGGGTCAAGAATCTATATGCACTTGAGGTTCAAGATACATGCAAAGACTTGAGCATCAAGGCAACTGATGGAGACTTGGTGGTTAAGAGGGAGGGTATATTACCTCACAACATGTAGAGCGAGAAGAAGTCTCATACAATTGTGGAGGAGCCATGATTGGGCAGTAGCTTCAGGAGGTTGTGGAGAAGCCACAACAAGGGAAGCTGAGAGGAGATCGAGTAGAGACATCTACTCATGTAGAGACCTCCAATAGGGGGAAACTTCGAGCCAGGTGGGTAGAGGGATCGCATGCATCCATACCTCCAGGTAGGAGGTGGGGTGATGTGGATTGATCGTCCCAGGGAGGAGGGGTAGGATCCTTGAGGTACCCAACCTCTTGGATGAGACCTTGCTACTGGAGCCCCGATGTGGAGTAGTAGGAATTGACTGATTGGGTAGAGACAGATGCGAATGGAGCGGCAGAGAGAGCTACAATGTAGGGAATCCTAGGAAAGCACATAGCTAGCAGGTTGCTGCAATGCGAGAGGCACAAGTGTTTTTCACAGTGCTAGGTGGCACAGAGAGGTGTGCAATGGTGCAAGATGCATGTAGATGTTTCAGTAGCGTAGATGTCAGAGAGGGAGCACTTGTCAGCAGCAGGTAGAGCTTCAGCTTCAAAGTATGTTCCTAGCCTAATAGAGTGGTCAGTTGGGAGTGTTTTTGTTCCAAGTGTTATTGGAGCAAGTGGACCGGGTAGATGTGTTGCATGCAGAACATTCCAGAGTTACAGGATCGAGTTCGAGAGGAAGCCTTTCTTGTTGAGAGGGAGTGTTTAAAAATGTGCAACAAGAAATGTTAAATTTAGAATATGCCAAAAATAAACCTGCTAAAAATAGCATGTCTAAAAATAGCAGTTTGGCAAGTGAGGTCATTGGCCACATTGGGTGAGAGGTGAAATTGCTAAAAATAGAAAGTTCTAAAAATAGCATTTTTGGGTCCCTTCCTATTTATAGCAGTCTCTAGTCTATCTATAGGAAGTAAAATTAATTTTGGTCTTAACAGAAGTTGGAAATATTAATTAATTAATTCAGTTGAGTTAATTAGTTAAGGAAATTCAAATTTGAAGTCTTTATGAGCATGCACATGAGTTGTCCCACTAATTGAGGAATTTATCCTTAATTTCCTCCACTAATTGAGGGAATAAGTATTAGTTCTATAATGAGAGAATTAATTGACTTAGTTCTAACTAGCTAAGTCCAGTTATATTATTTTAAAAAGTTGTTAAAATAATAAAATATAGTTTGTTAATGCTTGCATGCATGTGACAACTATTATTTTAGATAGCTGAGAATTCACTCATGGATAACTGTTGCATGTCAGTTCTGTCAAAGACCCAGTTGAGATTAGATGTGGGACAGTGTACTATCAGATGCTTGACTATTTCTAGTAAGTATTTTTTGCATGGTTGAGGAACTAGTGTCCTCAAGGATTGCGTAGTTGGACCATTGGTTAACTTGGTATGTTTGGAATCAATTGCTTATGCTTTTGCTATTATTTCTTAAGCAAACTATGCAAGGAAATAGGGAGTGGACCATAGGTAAAGCCTTTATATACAGGGCTTGGTTGGTTCATGAGACATATCTTCATATCTTCGTAGTTCATTGAGAACTGAATAGCTTGAGAGCTAATTCTTTTTGTATTGTGAAGAGGATTTCCACTTGATTGATAATACATGGTTGGGGTTTTATGTTGGTGCTTTCCCCTGGATATATCTTGTGTTATGTGTGATTATTTCTCTTGATCAGTTATGCATGTTTCTACTTGATGTTGCACATGATTTTGATTATGCTTCCACTTAATGTTTTGTAGAAGTAGAACAAGTATTATGATTTAGGACACTGCATATATCGGTTTGTTCTACATGTGAAATTTCTACATAGAAATGGTGCTCATTTTATCTTCTTCTTTAGCTCTTCGAAAGCCCTTTCTTTACCTTTTCTCTGCCAGAAACCCTTGCCACTTTCTGTTATGGCATGGAGTGGTGTTGCTACCACTAAAAATGAGGCTATGAACTTCCTCAAGTACTGGGCTTCCCAATGAAACTCTTGAACTCTGAAACATTAGTAGGAAACATCCATTTCATGATGGCACCCATATTATATGGATATATCTTCAGTTCTCCTCCACCGATCACATACCCCAGATACACCAAAGACTACTGTGTAAACTTTCACTCCTTGAGGTTTGCTAGCAGATGGTGATTCTTCAATGTTTCTAGCACTTGTGTCAAATGTGACATATTCTCCTCCCAGGTAGAATTATATACTATTATATCATCCAAATAGACAATAATAAATGAATTTATAAAATGGCATAGTACATCATTCATTAATCTCATAAATGTAGCTGATGCATTACATTGGCCAAATGGCATGACTAACCACTCATATAAACCTTGCTTGGCTTTGAAGGTGGTCTTCCATGTATCTTCTTCTTTGACCTGAACCTAGTGATAACCAAACTTCAATTCCAACTTGATGAAGTACTTTGTTTGTTGCAACTGATCTAGCAGATCATCGATCCTGGGTTGGAGGTATTTGTTCTTGAGCGTGATTCTTGTTCAATGCCCTTAAATCTATATACATCCGCCGAGTCCCATCCTTCTTCAGCATAATGATGATGGGTGACCCACATGGTGATGTACTTGGTCAAGTGACACCCTTTTCTAGTAGCTACTACAATTGTTTCTTCACCTCACTTCCTTTTATAACAAACTTCCTATACAACCCAATATTTTGGCAATGTGGAGTCTGGAAATAGTTGGATCTCATGCTCCACTTTTCTCCTAGGTGGTAACCCCTTTTGGCTCTCAGAACACGTCGTTGTATGATTGTAACAACTCCTCCAATTATTATTTATGTTTCTTAGTACACCCCTCCATGTATGCCTTGCCTTTTATTGACTCCTCTTAAGACTGACTTTCTCTTAAAAATAATAAAACATACTTCTTGCTGGAACTAATCAATTTCTTGGCTTGGTTGACACTTACCAGTGACATTTTTTAATTGCATTTGTGCACATTGATGATGAACGATTTTCCATCCTTGATGAGTCAATACTGGTTGGATCTCCTCATGAATGTTGCATCACGCATGTACATGTATGGACTCCCAAACATGAATCCACATACATCAATGGGAACCACATCTAGGTCTACTTCATCAATAAAATCATCACTAATAGAAAATGTAATTTTACATTGTTTTGTTACCTTTAACTTTGCATCCTTATTTACCCATCCCAATGGATATGGATTGGATGGTCATGAACTTCCAGCCCCAACTTCTTGACTAGCTCTACTACAATGAGATTTTCCTACAATCATGAGTCAAATAAAGCATCAATATTTGTATTCTTGACCTGTATATTTATATCAAAGAGTTTGTTCATTTCTTTAATATTCTTGTTGTTGAAAGCTACTCAAATTCATGTCCTTGTGTATTGACGTACAGATGATCTTCTTATCCACATCCGAGTTTCTTTCAACTTGGTTGCTTGAATCAATGTCCATGAGATTCTTCTTCTTGTTATTTTTCTTCTTCTTCTTCGGGTTTAGCTCTGGATGAAACTCCCAATATTTTTCCTCTATATGGCCATCAATGTTGCAGCGGTTTCTAGGATATTTTCACTAGTGTGTTGTAGGTTTTAACCCCGTACAGAAATTAACTGCATACAAATTGTAAAAAATAGAAAATAAACAAATGTGAGATGATAACACATAAAACACATATATAGAGAGATTTTCCCCTAGATCCCAAAATCGATACTACCAGCATTATATTCCTTTCAATTTTACAATACATATATATACATGCCAAAGCATCCAATACCATGGACCTAAAACCATTGCGCCCAAAACCATGTGCGAAAACCTTACACAAAACCATAGGTACATCCGCCCACCTAATATAGGGTCCCAAAAAAATTTCCTAGGGGTGTTGCCCCAGACCCCGTAGAGGGGGGCTAATCACCCCCCTCAAACCCCCTTTGACCCCCCCACTACGCAATCAGCGAAACGAAGGGGTGGCTCCACACCCCTCTAACCCCCCGGTTAACTAGGGGAGCTAGTCGTGGAAAGAATATAACACAACTCAACATTCTCCCTGTTACAGGGAAAAGTGTCTATTTAGAACTGCTCTATCCCACTAAGGTGTGACAGATGCCTTAGAAACAAACAGAGAAAAACTACTTTTGTATTTCCTTTATGAACTATAGATAGAGATGAATAGAAAGAACCAACCTGTGTCTTGCACTAATCCTTTGATCCAATCCCTCTCTTCTTTGATAGTCTCCAGCTACCTGCTCTCTTACTTGCCCGGCTTCTCAAAGTACCTGTAAGATCACAGAAGAAGAACAATATACAAAGACATGGATCTATATTCATAAACAACTTAGGATCAGATTTAAGTTAACCATACAAATGTAACAAGCATCAATGATACAAAAGCATGGAGGAAAAACTCAAATAGTTTTTATTGATAAACAAGAAAAGATCCAGGAAGAGTTACAACTGGTGGTTCCTGACCCAGCATCAACCTCCCAGCAAAGAAGCCCCTCTTCACCTCAAACAAAGCATAGATCACCCAATACTCTGATGTTTGTCTCAAAAAACCAACAGCAATTCCTTACAATATGCAGAATTCCAGCCCCCGGATCTCTGAGATGAGGGATCCATATATAGATATGTGTAAGGAGGATGAGTCAGCTTGTGATTTGATTAGTGTCTTCTCTCTATCAGTTCTTGCTTCCACTTGGAGACTGAAAGCCTCTTACTCATCCTTGGTCGAATTCAGTGAGGCAAGTGTCACAGGAGAAGATTCTGGAAGCTTCCATTTTCTCTCCACCTCACGGAATGACACTGCCATTTGTCATTTCTCGCCCATCGCACCCCACAGAAGGGAATTTTGAAATGCAACGCACGCTCACAGTGTATTTAGGTGCAATGCAACGCACCTAGCCAATGGAGCAGCTGAAATGATCCTGTTTTGACTTATTCTGAGCAGTTTCTGGTGGAGAACTTCTGGGAGAAGCTGTAATCTGTTGACCTTGTTCCTTTAGGGGTTAGAACAACACTTTTAGGGACTTAGGAGCCCTTGGTTTATGGAAATTTCATGCTTGGAGTTGTAAGGCACAAAAATGTCTATAACAGTTGCCCCCTAAAGTATGAGGCCGTTAACCTTTTGGTGTCGGGTGAAATGCTTTATTATGAGGATCCGAAGTTCTTTCAATGTTGGGAGGAGACCTGTAATAAGATACAATACAATACATTATCTTCATACTGTTTTCATGATCTAGCTGAGGCGGGCATTCCCATGCTCAGCTTTATAAATTCATTTTTATGTACATAGGACAGACAATCGTCTGAGTGTAGACTGATGATTTTGATAGAGCCATCATCCTTTTGGTAGGATGATTATCTATGCTGCAAAGCCGTACATTTGATGTCTTTATTTCCCTGAATATATATCGCAGCCCGGATGGATGAAACTAGATCCAGGGTCTTCAATCTCGTCCGATCTTTACTCGAAGTACAAGTCGATCCATGTGAGAAATGTTTTGAAGTCGAACATGGAAAGACATCGCTTGATTACCAGTCAATGAAGTAAATTGTTAACAAGCGCGAGAGGAATCACCGATAATGATAATGATCCTTAAGGTACTGCAGTACAATCCACGTGGTGTGAATAAAGGACTTGGCGTCGAACACCACGCAAATTCTTTCGGTTGAAGGCCATTGATGTAAACCTGTCGCCGGAAGTGAGAAACTTGCCATTAAGACATGCAAGCTTCAAAGTACTGAATGGGGTGTTCCTAGATCAACTTCTTGGATAATGAGCTGATGTCGACAAGAAGTGATCCGTCACAGGAGGGCCTTAATGAATCCCACATCAATGACACGGAACAGAGCAAATGATTTTGATGGAGGTGAAAACGATCTGATGATATACGGTTCAGGGTGGCGGTCATGAAAGAATGGAGTATAATGTATGGTAGTGGGTGAGACACAGGTGGCTTCTCTGGATGACTTCTCTTGAGCATGTCGGCGACACTGATGTGATGGATTGGTAGCATTAACCCCAAATGTGGATGGTATGGCATGACCATGGCGATGTGACTGGTGAATGAAACAACCCAACCCGACTCGGACACGGAGTGGAAGTGTCATGTTCAAGAGCGACTTGCTACCAATAAAGATTCTTTGAGTTTTCTTCCCAATTTTCCCCAGTCATTGCTGACCAGTACCTCTTTATTTTTTTCAAGCTTGAAGAGGATAACATATGCTTGTTCTATAATTTGCCCTTCAGGCAAACCCATCGCTATGTTTTAACGAGCCTAGCGATAGTGAAACTCGTTCTCGTCTAAAGACAAGTTTGTCGCTATTAATCTTTTTAACGAGTTGAACGAAAAAGATAACTCTGTCCTTTTCAATTTTAGAGAGTCTGAAAAGGTACGTAAAGGTAACTCCAAAATTCGTTTTTCGTCATCTAATCCCTTAAGTCCGAAAAAGTATAAAACAATACAGAAGGGATGAATTTTTGATAGTTTTAACGAGCCGAACAAAACAAGCGCTCGATCTTTTTGTGTAAGAATCCCTCAGGTCCAAAAAGATTAAAATCTAGAGGAGGGATAGCACTTCCTGTCCCTTTAACGAGCTGGAAGGCCAAGGACTTGGCAATCTTTTCATATTTTATGAGTCAGATGAAAAGAGCTTAAAGAAGACTCGTCTTTTGAGGAACGAGTGATAAAACGGGTAGCAGCTGATTCCAGGTAAGGTTTGGAATTTTCCAATCACGGTAGTGTCACAAGGATGGCTAGTGAAATCACTCTTCACAGCTGTTCCTCAAAATGGGTAAACAATCAAATGGAGGTGAATGATCGGCCAATGAAAAAGTGGAGGTGATGGTGCAAACAGGACCAAGGCTTTAATGGCTGAAGTACTTCATTCACGGTGGTTATTTACAGGGGAATAGTTCATTTTTTGACGAGCTTAAACGTGGGTGGAAACATTTGCTCATGTCTTATGTTTATTTTTTAACGAGCTTGAACTATGTGCTAAAACTGCTCGATTAGATGGTCTTGTATTTTACCATAAATAGCTTTGTCCTTTCAAAGATCGTACTGTATTTTCAACTCTCATTTTACCATTTCATTTGAACTTGGTTTGTTGGAGCTTTGGAGGTGCTTTTCCCCTTTGATTTTCATCAGCTGATTTCGGGAGATTCTGTGGATGATTCTTGGCGCCGTCTGGACCAGGTAGGAACTAAACCTGAGCTCTTTCATTTCATGGTTTCCATTTTGCATTTTGAGCTTGATTCCTAGCTTTTCTGAGTCCCAGGGGTTTGAAGAACTCATTCTGCCATCAGCGCACCCTCTGTGTATCGAAAGGTGAGTTGAATTCTGGCCATTGTGAAGGCCATCTGACATGCAACGCACCCAGAGTACTGCTACAGGTGCGATGGGCGCAGAGAAGGAATTCAGTGCACAATTTTTGATGGAAATTTTGCCTGTTTCTTGCCAAAATCAGGATCTAACTCTTCTCTTGTTTGTTTCTCAGAGATCTTTGGAGCAAGATGACCATTACATGGCGAGAACGTGAGCATGAAGAAGAGGACATGCTTGCCCTACATAATCTAGTTACAGTAAATGCACTGCGGAACTGTGGCTTGCTGAAGTTTTTCCGCATTTCTAGCATGAGACAATAGATCAACTTACTGCAGTATTTGCTCGATGCTTGGGATCCTACCAACCAGGTTTTCCAGGTCAGGGGCAAATCTATCCCCTTGACTGTGGTAGACATATATTTCTTGACCGGTTTGTCGAGGCAGGGTGTCCCCATCTCTTTATCAGGTTTGGCCCGAGGAGGTGATTCTGTGAGAGATTATGTCCGCCGGTACTACAGAGAAGGATCTCAGACGAGTAAAGACGGCAAGATCATCATCTGTGATGTCACTGACAGGTCCCTCAGGACTATTCTGTTTACTTTTGGTAGGATGGCCGGTGGTGCGGCTCTTCATGTAGCCAACCGATCTTACATGCAGCATGCCTTGGAATGCCTCCAACCTAAGGTGTTCAACTGGTGCGATGCAGTACTTCTCGTGATGAAAGAAAAATTGACCAAGATAAAGAGCGGAAGGTTGAAGAACTTTGGGTATGGTTCTATTTTGACCGCCTTTTCCTTGGAGAAGATACCACTGATGCAGCCGCAGTACATTGCACTCGATTTACCTTCTCCTACCGAACCACGTATGCAGAGATGGGTTGACCATATGTCTAGGCATGCTGGCCAGTCTCATATTTCATTTTCTGATACCTTCTTCAGGTGGTTTGATCGTTAGGATATGGTTTATTCTGAGTATCCATACGCTGGTATGGACTTCCGGGGTGATCCAGATTTAGTACTGCCGGATGGCGAGCAGTGGGGCGCAATTGGTAAAATCTTTGACCATATTCCTATTTATCGTTTTTGTTTATAATGTCCTTGTGCTTTATTCTATCAAGACTTTAATCAAACTCATGTGTACATGCAGATGTTGGTCCCGTTCGCCCAGTTGTTCGCCTGAGAGTACCAGTTGTTGCCATAACAGGAGAGGCCATCGGAAGGGCTATTCTTCATGACCTCGATGTGGCCGAGACTCTCACAGCCTTGCAGGAGCAGGTTGAGGGCCTAACTCTCGGTATTCCAAATGTGAGGACCGACGAGCTACCTTTGTGGTTACAGCGGCATACTACTGGTGTGCCCAGACGATGGACTCGTCTCTTACGCATGATCGCACAGGCTGTGACTTTCTATCACGAGCATCATTAGACTAGGGTGCCCCCTAGCATTTTGAGTTTTTGGGTCGTTTGAACGATTTTGTCTTGGTTACAGAACATTATGTGTAAACCATAAACAGTTATATATATTTTTTATTTTCGTAGTTTTATTTTGGTTGGGCTACATGATCCACATGCAAAACATTGATGATGTGTTTCTTTTCATAAATGTTGCAAATGTCTATCTAACACATAGTTTGCTAATGAGTCAGTTAATGTGTTTAAGTTTCTGGAAATATGTTGATATTGAATAAGATCAAATTGTCTTTTCAAAATCTTAACCCTTAGGAACATGCGATAAATAGCTGGGTTTCGGACGGAATATATACCATTGAGTTGTAGTATTACGAGTTGTGAGTCTAGCCTGACAATTAGTCGGCGTATACCATGAGTGATGGCATCAGAGAGAAGTTCTATCAACGCGCTATACTCAGCGATTTTATTCGTTGATCGACCAATACATACACCTCTGAAACTTACTAACTCGCCGCTTGGATCAAAAATGGCCCAGGCTGCGGAGGACAAGTTCCGCGAACTACGACTCGCTCCGTCGGCATATCCAACACACGACTCCAATAGGTTTGACATCTGCAATAAATGTAAAAAATGGATTACTTGACCAAAATAAACACTTTAGCGAAAACAAAAACATAACAAAAGCATATTGGTTACCATTACGCATAGTAACGCTTGAGGTACAACCCATTATGAGGTTGTGCCAGTGGAATTCCGTCATAATCCATTAACTCGTAGGCTCCTTTTGCTAACACTCGTTTAACAATATAGGGGCCCATCCATAAAGACTTAAATTTACTTGCTCCCAATTTATCGGATTCCTGGTCGTAAAGCAAGACCAAGTCACCTTCTGAGAAGACACACGGGGTTTGACATTTTTGTCGAACTGCGCCTTGACTCGTTTCTTATGGGCTTCGTTAACCAAAGCGGTGTCACGACGGGTTTCATCCAATTGGATTAATTCCAAGAAACGAGCCTCTTCTTCTGAAGTTTCGGGGAGGAGATCAATTACGAGTTTGAGAGACGAGATCTCACACTGGATTGGTAAGACTGCTTCCAGGCCATATACCAGTTGGAAGGGTGTGAACCCGGTTGCATTCCTTACCGATGTTCGGTAAGCCCACAAAGTTGAGTACAGGATTAGGTTCCATCTTCTTTTGTGAACTCCGATCATCCTTTGCAGCATGCGTTTTAGGACCTTGTTGATTGCTTCAACTTGTCTGTTGGCTTGCGGATAATATGGAGTAGAGCTATTGTGAGACAACCCTAGTTTGGCAGCTAATTCGACCATCATGTGATTGCGAAAATGCGATCCATGATCTGTGACTATAGCCTGTGGTACGCCGAATCTGGCGACTACATGATTGAAAAAGAAGAGGGCAGTTGTTTCACCAGTATTATCTAATGTAGGCATCGCCTCGGCCCATTTGGTAAAATAGTCAACTGCGACTATGATATACCCACGCCCCCCGGTCGAGGTGGGGTTACATGTCATGAAATCGATGCCCCATTTGGCGAATGGCCCAACAGAAACTATTGGCTGTAAAGGTGCAGGTGGTCTTCTGGTTGTGCTATCGAAAATTTGACAAGAATGGCAACTTCTGACTGCGGTTATGCAATATTTGAATATTGTTAGCCAGAAGTATCTTGCTCGTAATATTTTTTGCACTGTAGCATATCCAGATTGATGCCCCCCACACGCGCCTGAATGACAGTCATTCAGGACTTTTTCGGCCTCTTCATGGGTGAGGCACCTCCTCAGAACTGTATCGATACCGCGACGGTAAAGTGTATCACCGACGATCATGTAGTCTTTTGCTTGGTATCGAATACGTTTTTGTTCAGAGTGGGAGGTGTTTGGCCTAAATTTTTGGGTTTGGAGATAAATGATTATATCCCCATACCACTCATTGCTTGTAGATATCAGAAACAAACTTTCATCCACGATTGATTCTTCGGATGTTTCATCGTTGGACGACGATGGGAGATCGCACAATAATTCTGCGAAAACTAGAGCTTTCTTTGACTTGGATTTTACAAATTCCAGATCAAACTCTTGTAGGATTGCTATCCATTTTGAGTATTTTCCCCCCAGCAACTATCGCGACAATATATAAGTCATGGGGTTGCAATCTGACAGAATGGTAGTTTTCCGAAAGAGGACATAGTGTCGAAATCTCTGTATCGCTTGAACAACTGCAAGCGCTAGCTTTTCAACGTAAGAATATTTGCTTCTGTATCATTTAAGTTTTTACTTAAATAATATATAGGATGCTCAATTCCATTGACTTCTTGAACTAAAACCATTGCGATGGTCGTATCTGCTGCAGCCAGATACAGGTTAAAATCCCTTTGATAATCAGGGGCGTACATTAATGATGCTTTCATTAGGGAATATTTTAAAGCATCAAAGGAAGCTTGCGCAACCTGATCCCAGACAAAGGGTACCTCCTTTTTCAAAAGACGTGTATAAGCTTTAGCAAGTTCGGCGTAATTTGGAATGAACCTCCTCAGAAAGTTCGCTTTCCCTTGGAGTTTCTGAATCTGAAGCAAATTTGAAGGTGGAGGCAAATTTATGATTGCCTGGACCTTACATGGGTCGAGACGAATCCCATCCTTGGAGACTACAAAGCCAAGTAAACGACCAGAACTGACGCAAAATACACATTTGTGCGGATTGAGTCGTATCTTGTAGTGTCGGCAACGTAGAAATATCGCTCTTAAATGTTGCGGATGATCAGTCCGCTTTCACGAATGAGCCGAAAGGTCATAGAGGTACAGTTGAACGATGTTTTTGATGTCATGGAAGGCATAATTCATTGCCCTCTGAAATGTCACCCCTGCGTTCTTTAAACCAAAGGGTAATTTTCGATATGCGAATGTGCCCCACGGACAAATAAATGCAGTCTTTGACTGGTCCTGTGGGCGGATATTTATTTGATTATACCCGGAGAATCCATCCATGAATGAAAAGATTTCGCATCCGGCGCATTCATCAATTATCTGGTCAATGAAGGGTGTAGGGTAGTTGTCTTTTGGACAAGCTTGATTTACATCCCTATAATCGACGCACACTCTAATTGTCCCCTATTTTTTCATAACAGGGACAATATTTGATACCCAATCGGTTAGAGGAACCGGGTAGATGAAACCAGCATGGAGAAGTTTTTCAACTTCTGCCTTAATGGCAACGGCTTTCTTGGGGTGCACCTATCTTAGCCGTTGTCGTACTGATTTGACATCTGGATACATCTTAATTTCGTGTTCAACGATACTCGAGTCAATGCCTGGCATTTCATTGTATGACCAAGCAAAGACATCTCTGAATTCACGAAAAAGAGCGTTATATATTTCAAGTTCTGAAGGAGAACAACATTTGCCAACATAAATATTTTCTACAACATCTGTTTTAGTCGAGATATTTATGGCGATAGTATCTTCAATATTGGACAAGTTTCGCTCTGAATCCATCGTGTTTACAGTATTTGATAGGAATTCAAAAACTGAAGGATGATACAGGTCATCTTGATTATCTTCTCCACAATCCGGAAGAAGGGAACGATGGTGGGAATCATTCCATGGTGTCCCTTCATTTACCATAGATTGGACAATTCCTTCGTCGGTGACATGCACTCGCGACCAAGGATCTGAAGCAGTACCATATTCTCTAGACCTATCTATCCAAACGCTTGATGAGCGTTGATTTGGGTTTGCCTCCCATGCTAGGAACATTGATTGCTATAATATTTCCGTTGGGCTTGGGGGCAAAACCACTGCATGATCCATGTCGATATCGTTTTCTGATATCTTTGTAGAAGATATCATGTTGCAGGCTCCTATCGACGCTACTTCCGCCAGATTGTTTGGAGGTGGAAGAGCGAAAGTTCCCATTAGTATAGGATCTTTTAGTAGGCCTACTCCGATATTCTAAAGCGAATGGGGGCTTCCATGGATCATGGGAATGCTTCCAGTAACTTGAGAACCATTGGGGAGGAAGTTTTGTTGATCGGCGATTGTAATCCCTCCTTGAAAGGGAAATGAAATCTTTCTAAAATAGGTCGACACAACATCTGCCATGGCATATATCCATGGTCTTCCTAGTAGGATGTTGTAATCAAGATTCCCATCGATGACTTCAACATCTATTTCTACCGTTTTCCCTCCTAGTTCAACTTTCAAGTTACTTAGGATACCATATGGGGTATATGACCTTCCGTCGAATGCTTTTAATGTCGTCGAAGATCGCGACAAGTTTGGAGATCCTAAAGTTTTCCAGCAACTCATCGACATAATGCATGTAGATGCCCCCTCATCAATAATCGTTCGATGAACAGTTTTGTTGAGGGCTTTCACTTGAACAAGGAAAGCTAGTTGAGCTGGTAATTGAGGATCGTATCCTTTATGATCGAAGGATACAAGATTGGAATCCTTTGGGTCAATCCCACCAATGGCCGATAATAAAGCCTGCCTTTGGGATGGGCAATTTTGTAGTACTTCAAGAGTCGACATAGCGGATGGCGATTGGGCCAAATCTTCCACTATGTTATAATGTTGTGCCGCTCTAGCGCGGGGATTAAATGTCGACTTGTGTACTACTCCCTTTGGCGGTTTTATCGTCAATTCAGGGATGGTGGGTGGCACAACTTCTGTCGAAGTTGTTGTCAAACTACTTGGTTGATCTTTATCCTTGTTGTTCGACAGCTGCGGATTCCCATAATCTTTGTTCCTTGTCGATATCAAAGCATCATTTTTCTGTTTTGAAACTGACAACATTAGCACTTGAGATGGGGAAGCATTTCCACTCTCAACCAGATTTGTTCCTGGATTTGGAAATGGATCAGTTAACACTGCGGAGGTTTTTGAATTCTTGAAGAATTTCGTAAGCTCAGCTCTGTGTGGACAATCTGCGGTTCAATGATCCTCATCGCATATAAAGCATGGATTTTTCGGTTTCCTATCTCCAGGATGGTTTGAAGAAGATTTTTCAGGTGATGATTCCTCCTGTTTCTTCTTCTTCCCTTTGCCTTTCTTCTTGCTTCCTGGTTGTTTGGTTTCTTTGCCTTTATCTGTCGATACGGCATTTACTTCCGAAGCAAGAAGTTCGTCTTTTGAATTTTGACCTGAAATCTTATGGGCATTTTTGGATGTAGCCTTTGTCGATTTCGTGTTTGTCGTGCCAATCACGCCGTCGCCGGCATGAGAGTCATTGTTTGATTTAGGAGGAGGAGGAATTGAGAATTCCGGTCTAGGGGCGTCAGGTATTTTGTCGTAGAGCGTGCTGGACTGAGTGTAAATCAAGTCCAGATATTGCGCACGAGCGATAACTTGCTCTTCTGTTATGACTCCCCCCTTTGCCACATCTTCCATGATGGAAGGCAGTAATGACTTGATAAACCATTCAGCTAACAGCTGATCGGGGACATACGTTTTTACCATTCTACGACGACGTCGCCACTCATGTATATGATCAGATATGTGAGTAGTCGTTGTCTGTTTGAAGTTGGTAAGAAATTCTGTTCCCATTTCGTACCTTATTGGTAACTAAAAATGGGTTAAAAAGGTTGTGGCTAAGGTACTGAAGTTGTCGAACAAAGCTCTAGGCAATTCAATGTACCATTTTGCCGCTGGACCCGTTAACGTCCTCTGAAAGAGGCGAAGTCTTATCGAATCATCATTTAGGGTGTTTGATGAACACCATAGATGAAAGGTCATCACGTGATTCGATGGATCTTCACCCGGATTTCCATTAAATTTAGGAATATCTGATGGAAGTTTATGCGGAATCGTTGGCCACCAAGGGGCGTAAGAAATTGGATCGTTTATTAACTGATTTAAATCAGGTAACTCTAAAGTTGCCACAAAGGGTAACTGTTGTGTCAGGTTAGGTGAAGCATACCCAGGATAAGATGGGATTGCCTGAGCAGTTGGTCTTTGCATACCGGCATAATGCATCTGCTGCTAGTATGTTTGGTAAGGTTGGTGGACATGACCATTGTAAAATGGTTGATTTTGACCGTTTTGAATGTACGGCTATCCACTGTTAGAAAAGATATGTTGCTCAGAACCTTGGTATACTTGTTGGAATTGCGGTTGTTGGTATTGCACCAGCCATGGTTGTGAAGCCATGTTCTGTTTCCCGATACTAATCGTTTGACCAAGGTGAGGGGTAATTGTACCCATCTGAACCTGTATCGCTCCACTAGTCGGCGATTGTGGTTGAGTTGCAGGGTCAAGGGGCTGTTACACTACAACCTGAGAAACCTGACGTTGGCATACAACAGGCAGCGTTTGAACTTGCGACATTGTCACAATAGCTGGCGTAGTCGGGATATTCGACATAGGTACGCATTGTTGCATTGAATACACAACTCTTGGTTGTTGAGGTAGTATAGGTACCCAACCACTTGAGGTAATTCCAGTATAACCTGAATGTTGTTGTGAATTCCCGTATGGATATCCTCCCGGAGGGGGTAATGAAAGGGTATACTGCCCCCCATACGGTGGTAATCCAGAACTCAAGGGAGTTGTTTGCCCTTGGGGGCCGGACTGCCCAAATTGACCTCCAAATGGATCAATTTGTTGAGACTCAACATAAGCGTTTCCGGATATTATTCCAGATGAACAAAAATGAACGGACCATACTGTCGAAATAGCCCCTGAGTGGGCTCCTTCTAGCGGCTGAAAGCTAGTCGGGACAGATGGTATGCCGGCGAACATTGTCAGAGTGATAGCAGGGAGTTCTGCCATCGCTGTGTCAGACGACACAGTCCTAGATGTTGACGGTTGTTCAGACATTTGTAGTCTATCCAAAAGATTACCTAGTGATTCTACAGGAGCTTCCGCTGGTGGTAGACTAACTTCTGACGAAGAAGGATATAGAGTGATCCCTACTCCAAAGTGCGTTGGAGTAATTGCTTGAGGATCTTCTACAATTTCTTCTATTGCAATCAGACCAGGTGGAAGGGGAAGACCGTCAGGTCCGTAAAATATTTCTGTTGCCGAAGAAGGTGTGAAATCGGCAGCGACAGATGTTTGAAGAGTAAGACTCTCTGATCCAGTTGTAGATGGAACTGGTTCGGTAACACAAGTGTTTATTCTCAAACTAGGATCAGTATCACTGTCCTTCTATGGCTGTTGAACTTCTTCTGTAGAGGCAAGGATTCCAGAAATGTTTGGAGTAACCGGAGTCTCTAATGTTGTTGGAACACTTGTTCTAACTTTGATAGGAAATTTGGAACCGGTTAAACGAGTTCGCTTTGTCCGTACTGGTTTCGATTCCGGAGACAAAGACGGTTGACTCGTAAGCCTCTGCGAATGACGGGGTTTCAATTGACTTTCTTCCATGATTGCGGATTACTCGATCAACTAAAATAAAGGGAAGGTATGTTTCCGAATTAAATGAATTTTAGACGCTTTGACACAACTTGTTTTTTCAGTTTTTAAGAGTCGAGAAAAAACAAAAGATGACTCTAGTCTCCTTCGATTTTTAATGAGCCTGAAGTGACAAGTGCTCAGATGGACCTTTTCCGTTAAGGAGTCTGAAAAGGAACGAAAGGGACTACTCTGGAGATCTAGGTAGAGGGAGTACCAAACAAATTGCAAAACTGCAGAATACTTTTTACGGTACGGCAGTCAATCTTCCCGAATGCTGTGTTCAGTGCATTGCGATCGATAGGGCGGCAGACACGGCTTCCTAAGGATAAAGGATTTAAGCCTATAGGGGTATCCCAAAATATACTCGATGGTACGTGGGAGCACAAGTCCGTACTGGCACTTTATGACGCCGGAATACGTCTCTAGCCTAGACCTCTAAATGTTGTGCGTTAAGTTCCAAAGCGTTGTTAGATTCATTGAATTTATTAAAAGTTGATCTTGCTTATGAAGTTTGCCTTTTGGGTTCACCACGAGATGTAGATGTAATTCCTAAAATGCAATCTAAAGATGATAAACAAACTTTTATCTCTTTTGTGCAATGAAAATCCTAGCTACAAGGGGAAAAGAAAGACACAATCTTTTCACAAAGAGCAAAGAGAACACTGTAAATGCACTTTCCTAAATCAAGCCAAACAGACTGTCTATATGCAAATGCACATGCATGTATTTGTTTTCGACTTTCTTAGTATTGATGCTAAAAAGAAAGTTGATGTACAAATCTGAATTTCTTTTCAAGCGACAAATATAAACAAGCTCTTTTTCAAAATCAAAAACAGAGATGATTACGACACCTTGCGATTTTGAAATGAACACTTGTTCTTGACACTAGAAAATCACAAATTCAGACCAAAGGCAATAGTAACAGTATAATCGACCATCAACAGCAATCAAACTTTCTCCTATGATCGAAATCGACACTTGCGACAGATCCAAATCAAAGGACGACAGTACGACTATTCTACTTTTGCAATGGAAAATTGTAAACGACTCAACAAACACACAAAAACATCTACAGTTCTTTTGTACAAAGGAGGCGGAATAATAGCAAGGAAAAGGGGTTTCAAACAGACATATATTGATCACAGGCAGCAAAATTCAGAGATAGAACTGGAAAGAATGAAGCACAAGAACCACAGCTGCACAGGGCTAGTCTGATCAGCGCACCTGTAACACAGAGAATCTGAAATGCAGCGCAGGTTGCCCTTTCGGGAAGTGCGCTGAAATTCAGGATCTCTTAACAGTACCTGCGCTGGGCCAGAAACGAGAATCTGTCCGGGTTCCGGGTCACAGTTTGCAGTTCAGTCTTTGGTTTTTGGCCGAGTAAAAGCAATCAGTAATGCAACAATCAGGGGTAGATCTAAGGAGGATCTAAGAGCTATCACAAGGGCAATCAAATAGTTTGTGAATCAGTTGTTCAAATCATAAACAGATCCAGTGAATGGATTGAAGCAGCAGATGTCTACTTTGCATTTGTTATGGCAAATGCAGTTCGAATGCCACTTATAAGTTTATGAAACAAACAACAAAGAATGATACACAAACAAACTAATTAGACATTCCCCAGTGGAGTCGCCATTTTGTTACAGGGAAAAGTGTCTATTTAGAACTGCTCTATCCCACTAAGGTGTGACAGTTTCCTTGGAAACAAACAGAGAAAAACTACTTTTGTATTTCCTTTATGAACTATAGATAGAGAGGAATAGAAAGAACCAACATGTGTCTTGCGCTAATCCTTTGATCCAATCCCTCTCTTCTTTGATAGTCTCCAGCTACCTGCTCTCTTACTTGCCCGGCTTCACAAAGTACTTGTAAGATCACAGAAGAAGAACACTATACAAAGACATGGATCTATATTCATAAACAACTTAGGATCAGATTTAAGTTAACCATACAAATGTAACAAGCATCAATGATACAAAAGCATGGAGGAAAAACTCAAATAGTTTTTATTGATAAACAAGAAAAGATCCAGGAAGAGTTACAACCGGTGGTTCCTGACCCAGCATCAACCTCCCAACAAAGAAGCCCCTCTTCACCTCAAACAAAGCATAGATCACCCAATACTCTGATGTTTGTCTCAAAAAACCAACAGCAATTCCTTACAATATGCAGAATTCCAGCCCCCAGATCTCTGAGATGAGGGATCCATATATAGATATGTGTAAGGAGGATGAGTCAGCTTGTGATTTGATTAGTGTCTTCTCTCTGTCAGTTCTTGCTTCCACTTGGAGACTGAAAGCCTCTTACTCATCCTTGGTCGAATTCAGTGAGGCAAGTGTCACAGGAGAAGATTCTGGAAGCTTCCATTGTCTCTCCACCTCGCGGAATGACACTGCCATTTGTCATTTCTCACCCATCGCACCCCACAGAAGGGACTTTTGAAATGCAACGCACCCTCACAGTGTATTTAGGTGCAATGCAACGCACCTAGCCAGTGGAGCAGCTGAAATGATCCTGTTTTGACTTATTCTGAGCAGTTTCTGGTGGAGAACTTCTGGGAGAAGCTGTAATCTGTTGACCTTGTTCCTTTAGGGGTTAGAACAACACTTTTAGGGACTTAGGAGCCCTTGGTTTATGGATATTTCATGCTTGGATTTGTAAGGCACAAAAATGTCTATAACACTCCCACTTGTTGTTTTCTTTCCACAAGGGGACACAGGAGAGCTTAGTCATTTATCCAACCCTGCAACGCCCTTTGTTTCTCTACACCAAGATAACTTTTTAGAGCTCACAGATTTTTTCAATGCATCTGTACTATTCTTCAAAGTGTCCACCTTTACCAGCAACACCTTTTTGTCTTCTATCATATCTCTCACAAAGTGATACTGAACATCAATGTTATTTGTCTTTGAATCATAAGCAGGGTTCTTTTCCAAGAAAATTGCACTTTGGCTGTCACAGTCTATCCTTCTAGCTCCTTGTACTAACACCATACTTGAACACAATCTTTGCAACCAAACTGCTTCCTTTCTTGCATGATTGGCTACCATGTATTCTGCCTCTGTAGTTGATAGTGCCACTATAGATTGTTTCTTACTCATCCAACTCACTACACCTCCAAATAGGTTAAACACATACCCACTTGTATATCTTCTCTGATCCAGATCTTCAGCCTAGTCTGCATCAACAAAGCCACGAATATCCAACACTTTGTCCAATCATGGTCTTCCTTGGTAGCACAAACCATAATCACTAGTGCCACGCAAATACCTGAAAACCCGCTTCACTACTGTCCACTGCTCCTTCCCTGGTTTTGACATAAACCTGCTCAATACTCCCATTACATGTGTAATGTTTGGTCTAGTACATACTGTCGCATACATCAATCTTTCGACTGCACTTGCATACGGAACACAGGACATGTCCTCTTCCTCTTCTTGTGTCTTGGGACACTATTTAGCAGATAACTTCACACCTACAAGAATAGGAACCTTCATCGTTTTACTATCCTGCATATTAAACCTCTGCAGCATTGTCTCGACATACTTCCTCCAGTTTAACTAGAGCTTCCTCTTTTCCTGATCTATTTTAATTTACATGCCCAAAATTTATTTTTCAACACCAAGATCTTTCATGTCGAATTTGGAGGACACTTGGGTCTTCAAATCCTGGATAATTTATTTGTCATTTCCAACCAGCAACATATCATCCATATACAAGACTAGATAAATAACGCGGTCACCAATTAATTTAAAATACACACAGTGATATGCTTTTCTTCTGGTGAAGCCAAGTCCCCATATAAATGTATCAAAATTTTGATACCACGTCCTTGGTGACTATTTTAACCCATACAGAGACTTTTTTAACTTGCATACTAGTTCTTTCTTACCCTTCACCGCAAAGCCTTCAGGTTTCTTCATGTAGATCTCTTCTTCCAGATCCCCATGAAGAAATGTTGTCTTCACATCCATCTGCTCTACCTAAAAATCAAAAGTAGCAACAACAGATAAGAGTAATCTAATAGAAGCTACCTAGGCAGAAGGAGAAAAAATATCACCAAAATCAATTCCCGACACCTAGGAATAACCTTTTGCTACCAACCGAGCTTTGTCTTTCTCCACCTTTCCTTATGCATTTGTATTCTTCTTGAACACCCATTTGTTGCCAATGGGTTTCCTTCCAGTTAGCAACTCCACCAGATCCCAAGCCTCATTTTCGTGCAAATATGTCATTTCATCAACCATGGCCTCTTTCCAGAGCTTGCCATCCTCTCAATCTATTGCTTTCTTCACAGTTCTGGGATCATATTCAGTAATAAATAAAGAAAAATTTAAATAAAAAGCAAATGGACTATACCTTTTTGGCTACCTTCTTTCTTGAATTGATCTTCTCACACCCGGAGTTTGTGGCTCTTCATCTTTTGATTCCTCTTCTGTTGTAGAGTCTGATTCCTCCTCCTTTAGCTCACACTCTATCTTCTCAAGTTCCTTTGGCTGGACTTCATGTTTAATAACATCTTTCACCTCTCTGAACACCACATCTTGGCTGTACACAACCTTCCTTGTTACTAGGTTCCAAAGTTTATAACCCTTTAAACCATCCTTATACCCAATAAAGATGCATTTTTCATATTTACTATCAAACTATGTTCTTTTCTCCTTTGAAACATGTACATATGCATCACATCCAAATACCCTCATATGTGAAAGAGATGGTTTCTTACCAGTCCATACCTCTTGTGGAGTCTTATCCTCCAACGCTGATGAAGGTGATCTATTGACTAGGTAACACATAGTCTCCACCACCTCTGCCTAGAATTCTTGTCCTAACCCGGCACCACTGAGCATGCTTCTTTCTCTTTCCATCAACGTCTTGTTCATTCTTTCTACAACTCCATTTTGTTCAGGTGTGTATGGAGTAGTCTTTTGTCGTACTATACCACACTTCTTACATAATTGTTCAAATTCCTTCTTGCAAAACTCTCCACCATTATCTTTCCTCGGCACCTTTATCTTCTTCTCTACCTGGTTTTCCACCAGAGCCTTAAATTCTTTGAACTAATCAAAGACTTCAGACTTATTCTTAAGGAAATATATCCATGTATTCCTTGAGAAGTCATCTATAAATGATACATAGTACACAGACTTACCCAGTGATGGAACCTTCATAGGTCCAAACACATCACTATGCACAAGCTCTAATATTTGTTTCGCCCTCTTACCACCAGAGGGGAAACTCACCCGATTTTGTTTCCCATATGCACAATTTTCACAGAAATCAAAATCTAGAGAGATAGTAGTCATACCTTCTACCATACCTTTACCATGAAGTATTTGAAGACCCTTCTCTCCAATATGTTCAAGCCTTTGATGCCATAGCATGGTCTTTTCTCCAGAGACCGCTAGATTTTCTGCTCCACTTTCAAGGACCACAGAACTGTTGCACCCATCAACAATAGTGCTACCTTGCAGCTTGTACATAGTTCCAATCCGAACTCCCCACGTCAATACAAGTTCTCCCCAAACCATCTTGCAGGTATCCTTCTCGAACATTGTTTTTACACCTGCATCATCCAGCTTGCTTACAGAAATCAGATTTTTGGTTAATGCAGAAATATGTAGAACACCTGGAAGTGTTCTAATCCTTCCACCTTGCAACTTCAACTTGAATTTTCTGTGACCAATGATTTTAGCCTTCCTGTCATCACCAAAGAAGACATCACCACCATCATATTTCTCATACTAGCAAAACCACTCTCTATGGGGAGTGAAGTGAAAGGATGCACCTGATTCAATCAACCATGCCTCATGATCTACATGTGTACTTTAAGAAGCCAAGTACACATCCCTACCTTCATTTGAGGTGGATTTCACCTCTATAGAAGGAGCATCATCGGATCCCTTTCCTTTGTCAGGATATTTATATTTACAGTCCCTTTTGTAGTGCGCTTCCTTTCCGCATTTCCAGCACACCTTTACAGGTTTTCCTGGAGATTTAGATCTCCCTCTAGATTTAGATCTCCCACTCGATGACTTATTTTTGTTTCTGTTATGGGACCGTCCTCGTACAGACAAGGTATCACAATTCTGGCTCTCCATATTTTTCCGTCTCATCTCCTCTGTCAGTAGGGATGAGACTATTTCATCAAATTGCAAGGTAGTTGCATTGCTACCTATTTCAATAACCAGACTATCCCACAAATCTAATAGAGAACACAACAAATTGATGCACTTATCTTCATCTGAAATTAATATCAACAGATAATAACTGACTTACCATAGTATTAAATGAGTTTAGATGCTCTTTCACAGAGTCTCTATCCTTTATCCTCAGGTTATACAACTTTTTCCGTATGAACAGTTTATTCACCAAAGACTTAGATTGGTACAAATTCCCTAACTTGTTCCACAAAGCCTTAGCCTTAGCTTCCCCTAATACAGTTAGCAATACTAAATCTGAGACACACAATCGTATTGTGCTCTTTGCCTTTTGATCCAACTTCTTCCATTCTTCATCGGACACTCCTGTTGGTTTAGTATCTGGATCTACTGCGATCCACTGATCTTTATCTACCAACAGATCCTCCATCTTGAGTTTCCATAACTCAAAATTTTGACCATTAAATTTCTCAATCTCTATCTTTCCACTGCTCTCCATCTTCTTTCACCACCAGAAGCAATCCCGCAGATATCCTACTGAACCAGGTCTACCACGGGCCCAAGCAAAACCCCCCAGCAATAAAGGCGTCCCCTTGAAGCCAAAAAAACTCTGATACCAAATGTATGTTTTAACCCCATATAAAAATTAACTGCATACGAACTCTAAAAAAACAGAAAATAAAAAAATGCGAGAGCATAACACATATACATAGAGATTTTCCCCTAGATCCCAAAACCAGGACTACCAACTTGATTTTTCATTATATTCCTTTCAATGTTACAATACATATATATGCATACCAAAGCATCCAATACCATGGGCCGAAAACCATCGCACCCAAAACCATGTGCGAAAACCATGCACAAAACCATAGGTACATTTGCCCGCCTAATATAGGGTCCCAAAAAAACTTTCTGGGGGTGCTGCCCCGAACCTCGTAGAGGGGGGCCAACCGCCCCCTTCAAACCCCCTGTGACTCCCACCCCCGCTACATAATCAGTGCATCGAAGGGGGGGCTCTGCCCCCCTTCTACCCTCCCGTTAACTAGGGGAGCCAGTCATGGAAAGAATCTAACACAACCCAACATGTGCTATGGTTTTATTCTTCTTATATTTCCCCATTTTTGCTTCTTTTTCCCCTCCTTAGAAGCTTATTTTTTCTCCTTCTACTTCGATCCACTTGATTGTGCTATCTTCAACTCTATGTTCTCTAGGTATTATGCTTGTACACAAGCCTTCTCCACCAATTTGGGCTTGAATTTCATCTCTTTCTCACGTAGATAGTGGTGCAGGCCCCCAAAATTCGTAAGGAGTACATTTAGGTTCTTTGGAGAGATACCAAAAATTATAGCCATCTTCCTGAATTCTGTGGTGTACTCCTACACTCTTTGGCCCAGCTTTTTCTTAAAGTAATACCATCAGATCCACTATTCCTGCATGTACCCTATGGGATAAAATTGTGACTTAATAAGGGTTTTGAAATCCTCTCACTTAGTCACTATAGGTTCTCCCTCCAACATCAAGATTTTTGTGTGGTTCTCCCTCCAAGTCAGTGCATGACCCTCTAATTTTAGCTGCACGAATGAGATATTCTTTCATTCCTCGATATGATGGAAACTAAAAATAAACTTCTAGTTGTTGCAACTAGTGTTCAGCTTTAGAGTGTCTATCTCACAGTGGTATGGCTTGATATTGAATTTTTCTTCCATTTTAAATAAGGATTGGTTCATGACACTCGAACTGGGTTGATATTTTATGGGTTCTTCTTTGGTTGGTTCTCCATGTCTTCCCAACCCCCCTTCTCATTTTTCCTCTGAATTAAAACCCCCTTCTTCTCAAAATATCCCCAGCTTATTTCTTAGGGCTACCATGAGGAGGTTTACATTGTGGTTTATACCACGACTTTTTGTTCGAGTCACAAAAACCTCACCTCTGCAGGATCACGAGGTTTGTTTACAGATTTGTCAGCCATGATTAAGGTATTAATTTTTTCAACTCTACCAATCTAGATCCCTGCAATCTCCAAAAAATACCCAAAGAAACCTACAATGATACCAAATGATCCATAAATTTTCGTGGATATTCCACTAGACAGTTCGTCACAATATATCTAATAATATTATATTAAAAATCTAATATTCTATACTATTATAATATTATTAAACTTTAATATTTTTAGATTTAACTATAATTAGTGCATGCGTGTGAATGGAAATTATGCATAAAAGTAGATAACAACAAAATAAGCTCACAGAAACACATCAAACACAAGACATTCTCTATGCCATTTCAGGAGAAAACCCAACTGGAAGGTGAGGTCACTTCGCTCTCTTTCTCTGTCTAGAAATATGGCTACAGGTACAAAGAAGTAATGCCTATGGGCCATGGGCTACTACAGTGCACAAATCCTCTTTGTTTTCTCTACCTCCTATCTCTCTTGACTATCTTTTCTCAGCTATGGAACAAAATGTTCTCGAAAGAATGGAATGTCTCTTCCTCCTAGTGGCCCGTTATAACACAGCTCGATAGCCTACTAGTGGTTAATTTTGACTACATCAACTCTTAACTAGACTTAAAATATAGACCCTTCTATATTCTTTTACATCATAATCATGTGGCTAGCCCATTTTCCATGAATAATGGGGGTTGACACGGCATCCTCCTAAACTATAGGTGTGAAAACAAGAAGGTCAACTTCTGAGTGGTATAACTTTTGCATATGGACTCTGATTGGCACGCTTCTTACATCATTAGAAAGATATTTGTGTGTAGAATAGCATGTAATGGTGTTGCTATAGAGTGGAAAAATTTTACCCCTGAAAAAGTCATTTGATGCCTCGAAATGCTCTCGGAAGGTTTTAGACCATGTTTTTCCAAACTGGGTCCCACCAGTAAAAACGGATTAGTGAGTTGATTCCTCCACATTTCCACTCCAAATGCATCGGGATAGATGAAAACAAATATAATGATCCAATCTGGATTAGAAAACATGGATCTTCTTTACGAGGAAGAAATATGAGGTCTTCTCCAAGTTTAATGATTTTAAGGCCTTGGTAGAAAATTAGACTGGGAAGAAGATCAAAGCATTGAGGAGTGACAATGGTGAAGAATATGTCTCCAATGCTTTCAGGTACGTGTGCTACAAGGAGGGAATTAGTAGAGATCTTACACCACACCATAACTGTTGGGTTGTGATATATTCTTTCCACGACTAGCCGACATAGTTAACTGGGGGTTTAGAAGGGGGGTGGAGCCCCCCCTTTGTTTCGTCGATTGCGTAGTGAGGGGGGGGGTTCACAAAAGGTTTGAGGGGTGCAGGTAACCCCACTCTATGGGGTCCAGGGCAGCACCCTGGAAAAAAAAAAAAAATTGGACCCTATATTAGGTTGGCGGACCTACCTATGGTTTTGTGCATGATTTTTCGCACATGGTTTTGGACGTGATGGTTTTCGATCCATGGTTTTGGACGCGATGGTTTTTAGTCCATGGTATTGGATGCTTCAACATGTATAAATATGTATTGTAACATTGAAAGGAACATAATGAGAAATCAATCTGGTAGTCCTAGTTTTGGGATCCAGGGTAAAATCTATGTGTATATGTATTTTATGTGTTATGCTCTCGCATTGTTTATTTTTTGTGGTTTAGAATTCGTATGCAGGTAATTTTTGTACAAGGTTAAAACCTACATTTGGTATCAAAGTTGTTTTGGCTTCAAGGGGATGCCTTTGTTGCTGAGGGGTTTCGCTCGGGCCTGTGGTAGACCTTGTTCAGTGGGAGATCTGCGAGATCAATTCTGGGGGTAAAAGAAGATGACGAGCAGTGGAAAGATAGAGATCGAGAAATTTAATGGTCAGAGTTTTGAGTTGTGGAAACTCAAGATGGAGGCTATGTTGGTGGATAAAGATCAGTGGATCATGGTAGATCCGGGTACTAAACCAACAGGAGTGTCCGATGAAGAATGGAAGAAGTTGGATCAAAAGGCAAAGAGCACAATACGATTATGTGTCTCAGATTCAGTATTGTTGAATGTATCCGAGAAGCTACAATGAAGGCTTTGTGGGACAAGTTAGGGACTTTGTACCAATCTAAGTCTCTGGTGAATAAACTGTTCCTACGGAAAAGTTGTATAACCTAAGGATGAAAGATGGAGACTCGGTGACAAAGCATCTGAACACATTTAATACTGTGGTAAGTCAGTTATTATCTATTGATATTAAAATTTCAGATGATGATAAGTGCATCAGTTTTTTGTGATCTCTACCAGATTCATGGGATAGTCTGCTTAATGCAATAGGTAGCAATGCAACTGCCTTGTAGTTTGATGAAATAGTCTCATCCTTGCTGACGAACGAAATGAGATGGAAAAATATGGAGAGCGAGAATGGTGATGCCTTGTCTGTACGAGGATGGTCCCAGAACATAAAAAAAAATAAGTCATCGAGTGGGAGATCTAAATCTAGAGGGAGATCTAAATCTCCAGGAAAACCTGTAAAGGTGGTGTGCTAGAAATGTGGAAAGGAAGGGGACTACAAAAAGGACTGTAAATCTAAAGCTCTTGATAAAGGAAAGGGATCTAATGATGCTCCTTCTGTAGAGGCGAAAACCATCTCAGATGAAGGTGGGGATGTGTACTTGGCTTCTTCAAGTACACATGTAGATCATGAGGCATGGTTAATTGACTCAGGTGCATCCTTTCACTTCACTCCCCATAGAGACTGGTTATGTGACTATGAGAAATACGATGGTGGTGATGTCTTCTTAGGGGATGATAGGAAGGCTAGAATCATTGGTCGTGGAAAAGTAAAGTTGAAGTTGCAAGGTGGAAGGGTTAGAACACTTCCAGGTGTTCTGCATATTCCTGCATTAGCCAGAAATCTGATTTTTGTAAGCAAGTTGGATGATGCAGGTGTAAAAATAGTGTTTGAGAAGGATACCTGCAAGATGGTTTTGGGAGCACTGGTATTAATGTGGGGAGTTCGAATTGGAACTCTGTACAAGCTGCAAGGTATCACTATTGTTGATGGGTGCAACAGTTCTGTGGTTCCTGAAAGTGGAGCAGAAAATCTAGTGGTCTCTGGAGAGAAGACCGTGTTGTGGCATCAAAGGCTTGGACATATTGGAAAGAAGGGCCTTCGAATACTTCAAGGTAAAGGTATGGTAGAAGGTATGAGTAATAGCTCTCTGGATTTTGATTTCTGTGAAAATTGTGTATATGGGAAGTAGAATCGGGTGAGTTTCCCCTCTGGTGGTAAGAGGGCGAAACAGATATTAGAGCTTGTGCATAGTGATGTGTTTAGACTTGTGAAGGTTCCATCACTAGGTAAGTCCGTGTACTATGTATCATTTATAGATGACTTCTCAAGGAATACATGGATATATTTCCTTAAGAAGAAATCTGAAGTATTTGACAAGTTTAAAGAATTTAAGGCTCTGGCAGAAAACCAGACAGAGAAGAAGATAAAGGTGTTGAGGACAAATAACAGTGGAGAGTTTTGCAGTAAGGAATTTGAAGAATTTTGTAACAAGTGTGATATAGCACAGCAGAAGACTACTCCATATACACCTCAACAAAATGGAGTTGCAGAAAGAATGAACAATACGTTGATGGAAAGGGCAAGAAGCATGGTCAGTGGTGCCGGTTTAGGACAGGAATTTTGGGCAGAGGTGGTGGAGACTGCATGTTACCTGGTCAACAGATCACCTTCATCAGTGTTGGAGGATAAGACTCCACAAGAGGTATGGACTGGTAAGAAACCCTCTCTTTCACATCTAAGGGTATTTGGATTTGATGCATATGTACATGTTCCAAAGAAGAAAAGAACAAAGTTGGATGGTAAATCTGAAAAGTGCATCTTTATTGGGTATAAGGATGGTTTAAAGGGCTATAAGCTTTAGAACCCAGTAACAAGGAAGGTTTTGTATAGCTAAGATGTGGTGTTCAGAGAGGTGAAAGATGTTATTAAACATGAATTCCAACCAAAGGAACCTGAGAAGATATAGTTTGAGATTAAGGAGGAAGATTCAGACTCTATAGCAGAGGGGGAATCAGAAGATGAAGAGCCACAAACTCCGGGTGTGAGAAGATCAGTTTTAGAAAGACAGCAGCCAGAAAGGTATAGTCCATTTGCTTTCTATTCAAATTTTGCTTTATCTATTATTGATGATGATCCCAGAACTCTGAAGGAAGCGGTAGATTCAGAGGATGGAAAACTCTAGAAAGAGGCCATGGTTGATGAAATGGAATCTTTGCACAAAAATGAGGCATGGGATCTGGTGGAGTTGTCGGTTGGAAGGAAACCCATTGACAGCAAATGGGTGTTCAAGAAGAAGACAAATGCCGAAGGAAAGGTGGAGAAATACAAAGCTTGGTTGGTAGCAAAAGGTTATTCCCAAGTGCCGGGAATTGATTTTGGTGATATTTTTTCTCTTGTTGCCAAGGTAGCTTCTATTAGATTACTTCTATATGTTGTTGCTACTTTTGATTTTGAAGTAGAACAGATGGATGTGAAGACAACATTTCTTCACATGGATCTAGAAGAGGAGATCTACATGAAGAAATCTAAAGGTTTTGCGGCGAAGGGCAAGAAAGAACTGGTATGCAAGTTAAAGAAGTCTTTGTATGGGTTAAAATAGTCACCAAGGATGTGGTATCAGAGATTTGATACATTTATACGGGGACTTGGCTTCACCATAAGCAAAACATATCACTGTGTGTATTTAAATTAATTGGTGACTGTGTTATTTATATGGTCTTGTATGTGGATGATATGTTGTTGGTTGGACATGACAAAGAAATTATCCAGGATTCGAAGACCCATTTGTCCTCGAAATTCGACATGAAAGATCTTGGTGCTGCAAACTGTATTTTGGGCATGGAAATTAAAAGAGATCGAACAAAGAGGAAGCTCTGGTTAAACCAAAGAAAGTATGTCGAGACAATATTGCAGAGGTTTAATATGCAGGATAGTAAACCGGTGAAGGTTCTTATTCCTGCAAGTGTAAAGTTATCTGTTGAACAGTGTCCCAAGACACAAGAAGAGGAAGAGGACATGTCCTGTCTTCCATATGCAAGTGCAGTCAGTAGCCTGATGTATGTGATGGTATGTACTAGACTAGGCATTGCACACGCAGTGGGAGTATTGAGCAGGTTTATGTCAAAACCAAGGAAGGACCACTGGACCGCTATGAAGTAGGTTTTCAGATATTTGCGTGGCACTAGTGATTATGGTTTGTGCTACCAAGGAAGACTAGGATCGAACAAAGTGTTGGATATTTGTGGCTTTGTTGATGCAGACTAGGCTGGAGATCTGGATCATAGAAGATCTATAAGTGGGTATGTGTTTAACCTATTTGGAGGTGTAGTCAATTGGATGAGTAAGAAACAATCTCTAGTGGCACTATCAACTACAGAGGCAGAATACATGGTAGCCACTCATGCAAGCAAGGAAGCAGTTTGGTTGCAGAGATTGTGTTCAAGTATGGGGTTAGTACAGAGAGCTATAAGGATAGACTGTGGCAAGCAAAGTGCAATTTTCTTGGCAAATAACCCTACATATCATTCAAAGACAAAGCACATTGATGTTCAGTATCACTTTGTGAGGGATATGATAGAAGACAAAAAGGTGTTGTTGGTAAAGGTGGACACTTTGAAGAATATTGTAGATGCATTGAACAAATTTGTGAGCTCTGAGAAGTTCTTTTGGTGTAGAGAAACAATGAGCATTGCAGAGTTGGATAAATGACTAAGCTCTCTTGTGGCCCCCTGTGGAAAGAAAACAGCAAGTGGGAGAATGTTGGGTTGTGTTATATTCTTTCCACAACTAGCCCACATAGTTAACTGGGGGTTAGAATGGGGGTGGATCCCCCCCTTTGTTTCGCCGATTGCGTAGCGAGGGGGTTACAGGGGGTTTGAGGGGTGCAGGTAACCCCACTCTATGGGGACCCTATATTAGGTTGGGCAGACCTACCTATGATTTTGTGCATGATTTTTTGCACATGGTTTTGGACGTGATGGTTTTCGGTCCATGGTTTTGGACGCGATGGTTTTCATTCCATGGTATTGGATGCTTCAGCATGTATAAATATGTATTGTAACATTGAAATGAACATAATGAAAAATCAAGCTGGTAGTCTCTATTTTTGGATCCAGGGGAAAATCTCTGTGTATATGTGTTTTATGTGTTATGCTCTCGCATTGTTTATTTTTTGTGGTTTAGAATTCATATGCAAGTAATTTCTGTACGAGTTTAAAACCTACAATAACCCTCAACAAAATGGGGTGGATGAGAGGAAGAATTGTAAGCATAGTTGGAGCGGCTAAGGCCATGTTGTATGACCAAGGGATGCCCATGTTATTGTGGATAGAGGAATGCAACACTACAGTATTTCTACAGAACAAGAGTCCACACAGAGTGCTTGGACGAGTTACACCATAGGAGGCTTTCATAGGAAAGAAGCCTAATGTTTCTCACTTTCGCATCTTTGGGACAAGATTTTACTGCCATGTGTCCAAAGAGAGTAGGAAGAAGCTGGAGCCCACGACTAAAAAGGGATTTTTTATGGGTTACAGTGAGACATCTCAAGCGTACAGTGTGTATATGCCATCACTCAAGAAGGAAATTATCAGGTGGGATGTGAGGTTTGAGGAGGATAGAGTTTTGAGGGAATCCTTGGAGCAAGAGTATTTTGGAGTAAGAGAGGCAGAGTTACTCGCTCCCAAGAAGGAGTCTCATCCAATATCACAAATTAAGTCTCAACAAAGTGGCAAGCAAGTTGCGTAGTAGGATGACCAAGATTCATTGCAGGATGAGGAGGAGAGACTAGCATGAGTGGAGGTAGTCATTCAGTTAGTTACTCGCAACTCAGGGAGAAATAGAGCCAAGTGTGTCTAGAGGTTGATCCAAGAAGCTCAGAAGAAAGTTGATAATCCTAGTTCTATGTTCAAGCAGAGAAAGCAACCACAGAGGTACACCAGATATATGGCAATGATGATAGAGTTGTTGGACATAGAGCCTTCTTATTATGATGAGGCAGCCTCTTAGTAGGTTTGGCGGGATGCCATGGTGGAGGAATATTCCTCAATCATGAAGAAATATGTCTGGGAGATTGTGCCACAGTTAGAGGGAAAATTAGTAGTAAGATTATGTTGGTGTACAAGGTGAAGCTTGGAGAAAATGGGAGTGTGGATAAGTACAAGGCTTGGTTTTTGGCTAAGGGATTCTTCCAGGTTGGGGGAATTGACTATGAGGATACATTCACTCCAATGGCATGTTATTCAACCATTAGGAATATTCTACCACTTGCAGATCAAATGGCGTGGAAGATCCACAAAATGGTCATGAAGACAACATTCCTCAATGGGGTGGTTGAGGAATATATTTATATGGAGCAGCCATAGGGGTTTGAGACTTTCAATAGAGGGACTCATGTTTGTTTACTGAAGAGAGCTCTTTATAAGCTCATGAGGACTTTGAGATCATGGTACACTCACATTGATATCTACCTTCATGGATTAGGCTTCACTAATAGTGAAGCAGATGCCAACCTGTACTACATCATGGTTGGAGGGCTTCTGCTTATTCTAGTGCTCTATGTTGATGATATTATCTTGACAAGACCAGACAAATTGATCTAGGATTGTGAGGTATATCTTGCAAGAGAGTTTGAGATGAAGTATATAGGGCTTATGCATTATTTCCTCGAGTTGGAGGTATGGTAGGGTGATGGAGAAATATTCTTGGGGCAGGAGTAGTACACCACAGAGATATTGAGGAGGTTTCATATGCAGGATTGCAAGCCCATGACCACGTGTTGATGTTAGCAGAGAAGAGAAAGTAGATGCTACATTATATAGGCAGCTCATTAGGTCATTGATGTACTTAGTCAACGCACGACCTGACATATGTTTTGCAGTGAACTAGTTGAGCTAGTTTATGATGGATCCTACCAGAGTTCACTAGGTCATTATGAAGCATGTTTTGAGATATCTAAGAGGAACAATATATTATGGATTATGGTATAAATAGGTTGATGAAGTGAGGCTTTAGGGCTTCATAGATGTAGATTGGGTAAGGAGCTCCATAGATTAGAAGAGTACTTTAGGTTGTCTTCAACATTGGGTCGGCAATTGTTTCTTGCTTCAATAGGAAGCAAAGATCATTTGCACTCAATTCAACAGAGGTTGAATAGATGGTTTCCAGTTTGGAAGCATGTGAAGCTATCTAGATGAGTAAATTGCTCGTGGGACTTTTCAGGAAGGTAATGGAGTCCAACGTGATACACTATGACAATTAGAGTTGCATTAAGCTCTCTAAGAATCCATTGTTTCATGATCGCTCCAAGCATATCGATATCAGGTATCATTATCTCAAGGAATGTGTGCAGAAATGGATATGGAAATTATATTACATTCCAAAACAGGAGCAAACATTAGATATATTGACCAAGGCATTAGCAAGAAGCAGTTTCGTCTATTTCATAGATAAGTTGGGATTTGTACATAATCCCTTCCTTGCTAAGAGGAAGTGTTGAAAATGTAGTGATGGAAGTTCTTTTGGCTTATGCCTTAGCCAGTGAGGGCCACGAATTTGTCTTTCTCTAGCATGACTAAGAGTTCATTAGATATACTTAAGTTATGATGAGTTGATTTCTAGTTTACTGGAATGGTCATGAATTTTTCATGCGTAGTTTTAGGGATTTAGTTAAGTGGAGTCTTCTTTAGTTAGATTATAATATGGGGTGGAAGTGACAAATTGAATTAGAGTTCAATTAGAACGAGTTAAGAATTCATTTTTTATTGGAAAGAGAATGAGTTGACTTAAATTTTGATTGGAGAGAGAACGAGTTGTGTTGTTAGTTAACTCACAATCACAATTGTAGGAAACTCAAGTGAACTACTAATCAAACTAGGCCTCCTTGCATGGTTCGAATTCTATATATAAAGAGAAGGATGAAGGCACAAATTCACAAATCATTTTCTTTGTGTGTGGAGTGTGCATAATTAAGGAGAAATTATGTGCAAGGAAATAGGAGATTGTTAGCTAGTAAACAGGATTTCCAAGTGCGCTATGAAATAAGAGCTCCAAGTACGCTAGAAAATAGGAGCCAACTACGCAAGGAAATAGGAGCAAATTTCACTAGGATTATGGACCAGGGATCGAGTATTCTCAAGGAAGGATGCTACTATCTTCAACAGAGATCAAGAAGCTAAGAATAGTGAGGAGAATCATATCGCTTTCTCATAGATAGGTTGTTGGCTGCAATAACAGTGTGCATTGTAATAAATATATTTTCTCATAGAAAAATCAATAAAATACCACAACAAAGAAAGTGGGTTTTCCCTTTTGGGTTTCCTGGGTAGAACAAGAGTGTCAACACATGTGTTTTTATATCTGGTGTTTTTCCAAGAAACTATGTATCTTAGTGAAAGTAAATTTAGTTTAGTTTTCAGTTGCCTTGTTTTTAGTAACTGGTCTAAGTAGTTGCAGAGTTTCAAGAAAATTAACACAAATAATGAGACAAACAACATATCTATTGAGATTGAAGAGTTGCCACCAAAGAAAGAAGCATATGCTACTGAATATGGTGGAAAAGTAGAAGAAAATAATCAAAAAAATAATGGAGAATATGTTTCTATAAAAAATGATATTGCAATGAAGCAAGAGGAGAATGGGTGTGTTGGTATTTATATCTATGAGACACGTGATAACTAGGTCCACCAATCCTTCTGCTAGAATTGATCCCAAAAATAGAGAGGTAATTTTATATAGAATCAATTGTTATGCATCTTACAAGTAACTTTTGTATGTTATATTTTATATATAAATCAAACCATTACTTACAAGAGCTTTATTTTTTCTAATTGTCTAAACTTTTCTCTATCACACACATACTTATCATCATAGGAGTTCCAAAATATTTTTGGAATGGACCGGAATTTTTTTTATGAGAAACCAAAGTGGAAGCACGATTTGCAAAAGACGCTGATTGATATGCTTTAGGGATTGGGACCAATGGTTTGGTTGATCTACATCATTGCAAAAAATAGTCAATGCATTTGGCTCTACCAAAGGCAATAAATTATTTCATGTTGGTGGTAATTTTAACCAATTGTTATTCATGGAAGTAAATTTTCTAGCCATTTCCTATTTTGAGAGAGTGTTTAGATTTTGGAGGTTAAAACCTAGTGATTGTGTTCTTGAAACCTTGTTAGTTATATTTATTGTATACTAGTTATTATTCTACTAGTAAATGATATATGATAACACCTACCTTATTGAATTGGAAGATAGCAAGCTATCTCCACACCTGGAATATTCTTGAAAGCCTTAACAAGCTTATACCCTTTAGTGGCATAAACAATCAGAGGACTTGTGTGAAACATAACACTTGTTCCTCATCTCACCCTTACTGGCACAAATACTATGGCTTTTCTTGGTCTTTTTCCATGCTATCAATAGCCCCTACCTTCTACAAATCCTTCAAAGTAGCTGAAGTTTTCTCGACCACTTGGACATCATCATTGAGAATCCATGGAAACTCCAAGATGGACTTGATCCTATGACCTCAAGCCATGAAAAGAGTATGGATCACAAAGGTTGCTAGGGTAGAGACCACCACATGTATTTTCTGGTTTAAGTTGATTTTATAGTGTTATTTTCACCATATTTTCGTGGGGGTGAACTTATATCTTTCCAAAGGATCCTTGGTCAACTCTATGTATTTCACCTCTAGCAACAGGGGGGAATCAGGAAACCACATGGCATGTTCCCCATGGCTCTACGAAAGTCTAGATCGGCCTTCTTGTTGAAAACATAGGGTTGGTGTTTATTCGTTTCCATTTTTACATGCACAAATTCCACAATGTTTGATTGAGACCTCAGGAGGGAGTCTTTTTCTCCCATTCATGTTGGAACCCTAGTTCTAGGGTTGTTATATGGAATTTGCATCTACGGATAAACACATTTTCCCTAGGTGGGTAGCTACACCTAGAAAAATAGAAGGAAAGTAGTTTAATCTTTTCCTGTAGTAGATAGATGAGATGAAGGAACTTACTTGTAGTCTTTCGCTTCCTTAATCCCCTTTGAATTTCTCCTGTCACTCCCACTTGAACTGAATCTGCTCAATAGGTACCTATGTCAACAGAAATAGAAACAACAAACGATCAAAGCATACATGATCTATCTACTATAAACCAATGGAATCAAAGGCATTGAAACACATAATCATCATAGATATGAAAAATAATATGAGAAAAGGAATAAACTCTTTATTAATGTATAAGGAAGAGTTTCACCCAATACAGTTCGATCCTGTGCCACTCCTCCAACTTCAGTCCAACCCTCGCCACATCAAAAGCACACCAATCCAGCAGCATAACATTGCTTGACATGAACTCAAATCTCAAACCAATAGAATTTCTCTACAATCTTCATATTCTAGCATCCTGATCACTATGATGAGTGCTCAATTTATAGGGAAATGGAGGTGGTTTTGTCATAAATGAGGGTATTGAATGGCCTTCAAAAATTGGAGTTAGTTTCCATGGAGCAAGGGATGAGAGGATATGAGGTTAATTGATCCATAGCCTATCCAAATTCGAGCTCATAGGATGAGATAAGAGATGGGATCCTTCTAGAATTATCTAGAATAAAGGAATATTCCCATAATCCAATGTGAATTTCACTCATTCTAACCTAGAGCAAGTCAAAGAGGGCCTAAGTGCACTGTAGTATAGGCCTGAATGGGCCTACCTGCTCTGCAGCGCAATTACCCCTAGCCATGGCTGCGCTGGTGTCCCAAGGAGGCATTTCAGCAAGGCTTCAGGCTAGGAAACTTTCATGGATGGAAGCATTCAATGTGATGACTTGTCTAGGGCATGTAACAAGTGAATTAGGGTTTGACAAGCCCTAATTGTACTGATCTGAATGTCGAGAGTGATTTTCCCAAATAGACCTGTAACAAGGGGCATAACTAGAAGTGACAATGGATGGTAATAACATAAAGTCCAGGAACATAGTAAAATCCCATAATAGGGGTTTCAATATGAAACCAATAAGGGATGTTGGTAAACATGTCGAGACAAGTATGGTAAGAGAATCAATCTCCATGAAAAGTATTTCTCCCTAGATCCCAAGTAGGTCATGAAAATTTCCAAAGGGAAAGAAATTTCCTTCAAATGTAATTTGTATTAAATTAGGAATAATGGTTTCTTATGTAATTACAAATATCTAAATTCTAGAAGGGATCTAGGTTGTTGGGAAGTTTTGATGAGCTATTACTTTTGGCCTTGTGGCCCATTATCGAGGCGACAAAAGCTAGGTTTAGGTGTTTGGTTGTTGTGACAAATGTCCCATTTTCTTTGTTCTGTTAGGATATTTTTTAGCCTATGTATGTATAGATAGGTAGAAAAAAAAGTAGGTATCTCAGGACTAGAGCTCAAACAACTTGGAGAGGACATCTTGATGAGGAGCACTAGATCCTCTGAAAAGAGTGAATGTAGATTGTGTAATATTCCTTTTTATTAATGCTTAAGGAATGTGAATTGAAACTGAATTTCTTATCAAGATACATTGACAAGTGATTTTCTATGTATCAAGCTTGGTTTGTAATTGTAGTCATATCTTTTCTAGTGGATTATTTCCATGGGCATTGATTCTCCTTTATAGGAACCCAAACATAAGCATTATGGTTGCAGGCTGTAGCACGAGAGCTAAAATACGAAGTACACCAACAAAATCTATGCGTGTGCCTCGAATTGAAGCACCCATGCCAGATTGAGACCCAATCACAAAGGCAAGGCCACAAGTATCCCCATACAAAGCACAGGGGCTTCACTCAATGAACCTATGACATAGCACGTGCATTCATGGCATACTAAACAATACCCTTAGTTTGACTACATATTATAAAATACCGTTAAAAAACACTTTATTTAAACCCCTACCAATATGAACCCAATACACCTTCCCAATTTAAAAAACCCCTTCTTTCACTAGATATTGTAGGTAACCATTTTTTCATTAACATTTTTCATACGCCTTTATATTTTTTCATTAACTTTGAGATACTTTTTTTATACACAACATACAAAAACCCTTTCCCCCCTATTATGTGCTCAATATTTTATGTCATTTTTCCTCAATATATATCCCCCAATATGAACCCATGTGGTATGGTATTTCTCCCCATTGAAGTCCCCATGATACGATGAAGATTTCAATGTGAGGATCATTGAATAAGCAGTTTCCTAGGCCGCATGGTAAGGTTTGTGTGTGGATGACTATGTAAGCATTTTACCTGGCCACAAGGAAAAGTTCAAAGAGAATTGACCAAAAGTTACCAATGAATAGGAGAAAACAAGAAAATCTTCATGCACCCACCTCCTACATCATTGGAGAGATCCCCCACTCACACTCCACATACACCATGGATCTACCTTTCGCCCACCACATTCATCCGATATACCTATGGCACATGACTCTATAACACCCTCCCCCCCCCATGATCCTTTGCTTATCATAGGGAGAGGCTCCTGTAATCCACTTACACCATGTATTTTTTCCTATTGATCGCAGTTGTTTAAAGTTTCCTCATTCTTTATCCATTTTGTTGGTTGTATGTGTTGCACACCCTTTTAGGAGGACAAGAAGCTAGTGGGAAAAGGCATGTCATTGTTGCCGATGTGTTACCTTTTGGAAACAATAATATGTATGTCCCTCAACACCATTGATAATTTTGATCTTTCCATATAGGTTTTCTTTTAAAGGAAATGTCACCTGATGAATCTTTTCATGAAGAAAATGCATGCACTATATGGAAATTCAAGGATTGGCCCGTGAGTGCTATTTTGCATTGATAGTGTGTTTTGGGTAGTGGCACTTGTGGGATTAAAATAGAAATAAAGGTGAGTCGTCATCAAGTGGTATCATAGCAAAAAAATGCACTTTGGGGATTGAGAGAAACGGAAGTGGTCATGATAAGAAGATAATTGTAGCCATCAGAGAAGATTAAAAAAAATTCTCATGAAAGAGAAGAACGATTCAAGGAACTAGGGACATTCGCTAGCAGAGACAACAGAGTTTATTGGCAAAGAAGCTTGAGAATTAGTTTAGGAAAGGGAACTAGAACAAGAATGTGGGAGGAAATCGAGGTACAAAAATTCAGAAAAAAAGCAGACAATTTGGAGTAGACTGGAGAAATTTCCATCTAAGAAGCAAAATTGGGGGATTGAAAATCCAAACATTTTGAAGCAAGGGATGCAGAATATTGTGAAGATCTCAATATTAAGGAGACCTAGGAGGTAAAACTAATTTTATGGATTTATTTTAACCTAGTGAAGAAGTTGATAATTGTAGGTAGCAGCATAAGGAATAGGATTGCGGCAAAGAACCATTGCACCAGAGAAGTTGTAGCATAGAAGTTGTTGCAATTGAGGTTGGAAAAGAGAATAGGACAAAGGAAGTCCTCAAGGCATAAGATATCAAAGAAGGTGAGCAGACTGCAACATCCATAAGATTAGAGGAGGCTTCAGAGGTTCCAAAGGAGGAGAACCTATGATACCAAAAGCCCAAGCCCTGAGGAGAGAATCTTGGTGAGGTGTCCTATGGAGGCTTGTTCGCAAATCACAATGAGCATGGAGAAGCTCATGAAGAAGGAAAAGAGATTATTGCGCATAGTCATATGATGGATTGAGAAGGAATCAATAGAAATAGTAGTGATGAGGAGTTTGATAGAGATATTATTGAGTTAAAGGAAAGATTCAGTATGGTGAATATGTTGTTATAGGAGATGGAGAATTAAGACCAAAGATGTGGATGGGATCTGAAGAAAGGGATAAATGGCCTATTAGTCAGTTGTATGGCAAGAAACTGAGGAGGAAACTGAGGCAACCATTGAGTTCTCAGTTGAGAGATAAAGAACTCAAGATAGCGGAGTATGAGGAGGAATTTCATTATTGCGAACCAAAGCAAGGAGAATTCCTTGGGGAAGATGAAGAAGAAAATGTTACATAGAGACCCTTGAGAGTCTCAAGGACTTTATGGAAATTTCATAGTGGCATGAGGATGTGAAATTAGAGACAGTAGAAGAGGCTAGAAGGCCTCATGTTTTTAAAACTAATAAATTGTATGTGTATGCAGGTTCCGCAAGCTAGGAGCATAAACAGATTATCCAAAAGGAAGAGGAGAAGAAAAAATTGCTCCAAGGATACCAAGGGAAAAGGAACTCAACAAAGGATACAAAATCCTTGAAAATTTCCCCAAAGGAGGAAGAAAGCGCAAGATTACTTTACAAAGCAGAGGCAAGAAAGAAGATTATCTCCATAAACCACTCAAAAGAAGTCCTCGAAACAATTGACAAAGGCTTGTTGTATAAATTCTTGTAGATTCAAACTGCTAATTGTAAGTTACTAAAGCAATAGACTTGAATATGTTGGCATTATGATGCATGTGTTGTACTTGATGGCAACCCACTCATAGAAGAACAACTCACTAGAAGAATCTACAGAAGAAATATCAAATGTGATAGAATACATGGGATGCAGGACAGCGCAAAGGAATCAGTTCAGATGTAATGAATGATGACAATTCATTAAGATGACAGTTCTTAGTATGGCAAGTTAGCTTTGCCATCAAGTCCAAAGGGGGAGATTGTTGGCATTATGATGCAGGTGTTGTACTTGATGGCAACTCACTCAGATGATAGATTATAGTGTAGCATGTCAATAGCAAATATTGATGATCAGACTACAAAGAATGAAGAAAATAAGGTATACACAGGTTCCTCTTAGCAAAGTCGCGTATACATGCAGGATCATCGATCAAAAGGCGCGTATGCGTATACATGCACTTTCACGCAAAGAGAAGCGCGTACAAGTGGGAGAACTTATGTTTGGTCCATGGTATTTAGTCCTTGGTATTTGAACCTATGGTTTTGGACCATGGTATCTCGTCCGAAGTGTTGATCCCAAGTATTGGGTCCATGGTATTGATTTTTATGGTTTTGGACCATGGTATTGAGTAAGGCCTAAGACTATAAAAGGAGAAGAAGATCATTAGGCAAATGGATTGAGAAAGTCTTGAATATCTGATGAAGTATGAGATCCAGTATGCAGGTTATGGGTTTATGATGCATTGCTTGATCTGAGCTAAGGAGGAATCTCACCGGTTGATGGAGAACAAGATCTAAGGATAGATCAGGATCAAATGGTTTGAAATGAACTATCTCTATATGGTTGATTATGCTTATTCTAGATCTGTATACTGATGCATGTAATATTCTAAACTGGGTATAACTTAAGTTTGAAATAACTGCAAATCATGATTGAATATTTATAGATCTGTACGCGGGTTGGCTTTGGTAAAAGCGCGTATGTACACGGGTTTGGTTCATCGTAGTAGCGTATACATTATGAAGTATGATATTTGAAGTTGTAGTTGGGTCTGAGTGTTATTACAGAGTTTTGTTGTCTGCTCTGTGACTGCAGTTTGTTGACAGGGTTTCAGTGATTCAGTATTGAAGTGATTTAAACATTGATGATGCTAATGTTGGTTGATTGTGTGCTTCAAGGATATTTATGGGTCCAGTATGAAAATTGGATGAAACATGGCCTTCAGATTATTGTGTTGTGCTTCAGGAGTATCCAGTCTGAAAATGTATGAAATGTGGTACCTGGAGGAAGAAAGAGAAGGTTGTAGCCTTCTATAGGTCAGCACCTATGTACTAGTACATCAACTAGTACAAGAGCAAATGGGGTGGTAGCTCCCTTCCAGTAGCAGCTGGAGAATGAGTAAAGGTTGGAGCATTTCAATAGGCCGACACCTACATACTAGTAAATGGATTGGCTAGTATAAGAGCTAAGGGGGTTGTAGCTCCCTTCCAGGAGAGTTTGGAGAACGAGAGAAGGTTGTAGCCTTCTGCAGGTAGAAGCCTGTGTACTGGTATAAGACTACACCAGTACAAAAATATTGTAAAATGAAGTTTCTTATTAAAAGAAGATAGAGACGACTTGCAGCAGGTGGTTTTCACCCACATTGGGTTTCCACCTTATATCATGGTGTTCATGTGTGCTTCTTGTGTGTGTTGATATGTTCTGTTTTACTGCACTTGCTTACTATTCATGTGGTTAATGAAGTTCTGATGCACTAACTAAAGATCAACATTTAATGGATTAACTGAATCATAAGTATTCTGGATATACGCTAGTTGCATTAGACACAGTTGCGTATACACGCGGGTTCACTTAACTGAAGTAGCGTATATGTATCTAAGTATGGAAATGAAAAAGTTTTATTGATTAGATAATACTGATTCACCCCCCCCCTCTTAGTATTATTTCCAACAATTGGAATCAGAGCAGGTCCTTTGGTAGAAGCTTGATCGCTTGAAGGAGATCCGTGGAACAATGGGAAAGAAGCTTAAGAAGAAAGCACCTAAGAAGAAGAAGACATCTCAGAAAGACTATGATAATGGGAGCATCGATTGGGGAATATGTGGAAGAAGCACTTCAGACTCAGAATCACTTCAAGATGAAGATCTATCAGGTATGAATTTGTTATCCTCTGGTGATACATCTATTTATCCATTTGAAGACGATGAAAGCGATAGTGAAACAACTGAATTTTCTCTTATGGGTGAGCAAGAAAGATATAAAATAGAGGCAGAATTTAAAAGGCTAATAGACAAAATTAGAGATCAATAAGATCTATTAAACAAAAGGGAATGTGCCTTCAAAGAAGTAGCTACCAAACTAAAAGCTCAACTAGAGGAAGGTAACAAGGTAAGGAAGCTATTCAAAGAAAAATATCAAAAGTTGCAAGATGAAGTGACATCATTAAGAAATGAAGTAAATGAAAGAAGCACAACAATCAAGAAACTCAGAGATAGATCCAGTTACTATGAAAGGCTTGAAGCTACGATCCTCTCGCTAAAGGAAGATCTTGAAGAATCAAAGAAGCAGAATAAAGAACTACTCCAAGCTCATGAAAAGAAAGTAAATGAAGTTCTTGATCTAAGACATCAGTTGGAAGAAGGAAGAAATGTTGAAGAAAACATGAAGAAGCAGTATCTTGAAAAGGAAGAGCAACATCAGGTTGAGGTAAATATTCTAAAAGATAAATTAGAAGAAAAAGATAAGCTCTTACAATTTCAAGATAGTACTAAGATCTTGGATGATATTCTTAGTAGTCAAAGATCTCCTGCTATCAAAGTTGGTCTTGGTTTTCATGAATCTGTTGAAGAAGAATCTAATTCACAAAGTAAGACAAGGGAATCTAATGCAAAATCTGAAATGCTCAACAAGGAACCAAGGAAAGAAAATCTTTTATTCCTCTGGTGAATAATGTTGAATGTTATGTATGTCATAATCTTGGACATGTTGCAGCCAGATGCAGAAGAAGAGTGGTTCAAGACCGTCATACAGAAAGATCATCACATTCTAGGTACTTTAATGGATATTGTTTTTCTTGCAATATGTTTGGTCACAAAGCTGTTGATTGCTACAGAAGGAATATGAAACATGTAAGATGTTATGCATGTAACAAGCTTGGACATAGAGCAAAGGAATGTAGGAACAACGTACAGGCACCATACCAAAAGGAGAAAACATCATCACACTTGAAGATATGGAAGAAGAAGGAAGTACAGTCAGAAAGATGTGGCACAACACAATATACTCAGACACAGCACAGCACAGACATAACAGACTCAGAGGGAGCTGAAAGTGTAAAACTTCAGTGTCCTAAATCTCATACACAAGTTTCATAAAGGGAAGTCGCGTATATACGCGATTTAGACACTGCACAGTTGTGTATATGTCAGTCTGAGGAAAAGCAGAAGGGACAGGCTCAGAAAAAGGGTCTGATATGATTCAGTCCATTATTTGCTCTGGTTGATAATGGTTACAACCTGCTAATGATGTGTGGAAATGTCTTGATACTCATAAGATGTGTAGAAGTGTTTTTGATCCTAACTTGATGATGATGATGTCGTGATACTTCTTACTGATATATGCATGATCAGATCTGACAGTAAACAGATGGCACAGGTTCAGGGGGAGTTAATGTTTTATGGAATTATGGTTAGTAGGCCTTGGTGATGATGCTTATATGGTTAAATGATATATCTTTCTATGATATGGTTATGATTTATCCATGACAAAATCTCATATGATTCTTGGGGTTACATAGTTGGTGTTTAATTCAGATTTGTGGTTGATTCTTTGATGATGCATATATGGTGCTTACATGGTGATCTTCATAAGGATAAGGAGAAGTACAAAGTACTTGGTGATGGGCCACTCATATGCTACTGTCGTCATATGCACAAAGATCATATAATACAGTTATGATGCAGGATTCCTATAGTTCTTGGCACTCATGTGGATAAGGATTGTTGTTGTTGATGATATCAAGAAGTATTGACAAATGATCTTGAGCTCAAGATACATAGTGCTGATACATGGATGACTACTCAAAGTTGCATTGTTGGAGAAATGATGATGATGATTTCTTATCTATGTGATGATAGGTTGAGACTTACATATGTTGATTGATGCAGATGTTCCCATGTAATGATACATGGATGATATATCAAATCATGAAGATTTTGATGATGATGAGATGACTACGGTGTTTTTCACAAATGTTATAATGTGAATGATTTTATGATGATGTTCAAAAGGATATCTATATGCAGACATACCTTGTTACAGGACATTTACAGGTTACTGATCTGGAAGTGGTTGTACGCGAGTTTTATGAAGAACATTCGCGTATATACGCCTGTTTCTGTGGATACGGTCACGTATATGTTGGTTTGATTTCAGGTGGAACAGGTGCAGAAGGATAACATGGTTGCTAATCTGAATGATGATTGACAGATGTTGCTGATGACTTTCATAAAATTGTTTTAAATATTTCATCTCTATGTCATGTATATATTTTCTTATCAAGGTCATGTAACGGCCTATGTTGGTTTCCCCACTATGCCTAGGTTGAATAATGTAATGTACTTATTTTTCATATGTAAACTTCTGATGTATCCCCACTTGGTTGGGTAGATGATTCAATTCTGGTATATCCCCACTTGGTTGGGTGATAGATGTATGTATAGAGTCTTTGATGATAGGAAGGCCAGTTATGATGTATGAGTCATGGTTCTTCTTTAAGAACATCTTTTTGCAGATCTTGCCTACAGTTAGAGGGAGCCTAAACAGCACACCACAGCAGAGCAAAGACTTCAGCATGTACTTAGAGGGAGCATGGACAGATTGGTACACCTTGGCATACACAAAGGGGGAGCTCATTCAGAGATTTCAGCAGGTACTCAGGGGGAGTATGGACAGCGGAATGTTTATCAAGGAAATAGAATATCTTGGTTCGCCCTTTGCCCTTGATGTCAAAGGGGGAGAGTGACTTGGTGTTGTTGCCATCAAGTCCAAAGGGGGAGACTGTTGGCATTATGATGCATGTGTTGTACTTGATGGAAACCCACTCATAGAAGAACAACTCACTAGAAGAATCTACAGAAGAAATATCAGATGTGACAGAATACATGGGATGCAGGATAGCTCAAAGGAATCAGTTCAAATGTAATGAACGATGAAAATTCATTAAGATGACAGTTCTTAGTATGGCAAGTTAGCTTTGCCATCAAATCCAAAGGGGGAGATTGTTGGCATTATGATGCAAGTGTTGTACTTGATGCTAACTCACTCAGATGACAGATCATAGTGTAGCATGTCAGTAGCAAAGATTGATGATCAGACTACAAAGAATGAAGAAAATAAGGTATACGCAGGTTCCTCTTAGCAAAGTCGCGTATACACCCGGGATCATCGATCAAAAGGTGCGTATGCGTATACATGCACTTTCACGCAAGGAGAAGCGCGTACAAGTGGGAGAACTTATGTTTGGTCCATGGTATTTAGTCCTTGGTATTTGAACCTATGGTTTTGGACCATGGTATCTCGTCCGAAGTGTTGATCCCAAGTATTGGGTCCATGGTATTGATTTTTATGGTTTTGGACCATGGTATTGAGTAAGGCCTAAGACTATAAAAGGAGAAGAAGATCATTAGGCAAATGGATTGAGAAACTATTGAATATCTGATGAAGTATGAGATCCAGTATGCAATTTATGGGTTTATGATGCATTGCTTGATCTGAGCTAAGGAGGAATCTCACCGGTTGATGGAGAACAAGATCTAAGGATAGATCGAGATCAAATGGTTTGAAATGAACTATCTCTATATGGTTGATTATGCTTATTCTAGATCTGTATACTGACGCATGTAATGTTCTGAACTGGGTATAACTTAAGTTTGAAATAGCTGCAAGTCATGATTGAATATTTATAGATCTGTACGCGGGTTGGCTTTGGTGAAAGCGCGTATGTACACGGGTTTGGTTCATCGTAGTAGCGTATACATTATGAAGTATGATATTTGAAGTTGCAGTTGGGTCTGATTGTTATTACAGAGTTCTGTTGTCTGCTCTGTGACTGCAGTTTGTTGACAAGGTTTCAATGATTCAGTATTGAAGTGATTTAAAGATTGATGATGCTAATGTTGGTTGATTGTGTGCTTCAATGATATTTATGGGTCCAGTATGAAAATTGGATGAAACGTGGCCTTTAGATTATTGTGTTGTGCTTCAGGAGTATCCAGTCTGAAAATGTATGAAATGTGGTACCTGGAGGAAGAAAGAGAAGGTTGTAGCCTTCTGTAGGTCAGCACCTACGTACTAGTACATCAGCTAGTACAAGAGCAAAGGGGGTGGTAGCTCCCTTCCAGTAGCAGTTGGAGAATGGGTAAAGGTTGGAGCATTTTAGTAGGCCGGCACCTACGTACTAGTAAATGGATCAGCTAGTACAAGAGCTAAGGGGGTTTTAGCTCCCTTCCAGGAGAGTCTGGAGAACGAGAGAAGGTTATAGCCTTCTACAGGTAGAAGCCTATGTACTGGTATAAGATTTCACTAGTACAAAAATATTGTAAAATGAAGTTTCTTATTAAAAGAAGATAGAGACTACTTGCAGCAGGTGGTTTTCACCCACATTGGGTTTCCACCTTATATCATGGTGTTCATGTGTTCTTCTTGTGTGTGATGATCTATTTTGTTTTGCTGCACTTGCTTACTATTCATGTGGTTAATGAAGTTCTGATGCACTAACTAAAGATCAACATTTAATGGATTAACTGAATCATAAGTATTATGGATATACGCTAGTTGCATTAGACACAGTTGTGTATACACGCAGGTTCACTTAACTGAAGTAGCGTATATGTATCTAAGTATGGAAATGAAAAAGTTTTATTGATTAGATAATATTGATTCACCCCCCCTCTCAGTATTATTTCCAACAGAATATACTCTACTCATCAGCGGAAACAATTAAACAATCAGGAAACCATAAAACATACAAGAGAAAGTTTACAATCAACATATTACACAATTATTTCCTGGGGAAAGCCACAGTGAAAAACCCCTGCTATCTGTATATTTAATTAGTCAGAAAATATGAGAAGATTGCAATGATTTTCTCAACTTTGAGCAACCTTTGCACTATCTCTATGTCTCACTACTTCCTAGACAAGCCTAGGCCAATACTTAATCAATTTTATGCTTGCCCAAGAATCTATTTCCTTGCGTCGTTTCCTTAGGAATTAGGCCCCTATTAATTAGGTAATTTCCTCAATATGAATTGTGCAATCCTCATAGGCCTTCCTATGACTGCATGCACCACCTGTACAATTTGGATGATTATACAACTAATAATGCACTGCCCCTGACTCCAATATCAACTGGGTAACTCTCAGATCTGACATGCATGGGTTATTTATGAGTGAATCGTCAGTTAACTAGTTGAACGCAAGAACTAGCACCCCACTATCTGACCTCCTACTAATTCCTGCATCAGTTGGAACTATTTTAACTGATTTTAACTCAGTTAAACATAATTAATTAATTACAACTCAATCATGGCTCCTATGAAGTAGGAGACACTCTACATGAATCAAGTTAGACCCTCAACTCGAATTAACTGAGCCAACTAAGTCAAATTAACTTAGATAACTCATACAAGTTGCCTTGTGATGTGGAATTAAAATTTTATTCCTAATTTAATTCAAGGATAAAATTAAATTAGGATTTTCTTGTTGCATTTTCAACACTCCCTCTCAACAAGAAAGGGATTATCTACTACCCTGTGTTAGGGTCAATAGTTTTCATCATCAAATGTATTTTCCATGTCCTTTAATTTTCAGTTTTTGAATAAGTTGATTCTATGACCACTACTGCTATCATAGTCTCAAATGTCACTATCCATTATTGTCATTTTTTTGTCATCAAGGGTTCACCAAAAGCAGGAAGGAGTGTCAAGTTAATGGGAGTCATGGTTGTTGCGCAACCGCTACGCAGGTGGGTATCAACCATTTAGGAGTTTTCCAAGAGTTTGAGAACCTACTTAAAGATTTCTACACAATCACACAGTGATTCAAATCCTACCCATTTGATCCATTTTGTCAGAGGAGGTGTGCAATCATATAGATCATGGAGGGCTACTTGGATTCGCTGCCCAGTATTGCACAAATACTCTATTTTAGCCATCCTTTTTAAGAATAGTTTTCGATCACATGGAGGCAAATTTTGAGAAACTAAAAGAGTTTTTAATTAAAAAATAACCAAATAACAATAAACTCTTCCATTTTTTCACGTGTCATAGATATGGATATTCAAATGCATCTTCAAAACATATTTTTAAAATTGTGCAAATCGCCAGTTTTAGCCATTATTTTTCAAAGGATTTTCTGAAGAGATGGGGAAGAATTTCAAAAACATGAAATATTTTTTTCTTAAGTACAAACCAAAGAACAATAAGCTCCCCCATTTTTTTCACAGGTGCCATGGATTTGGAGATTCGACTGCATCTTTAAGGCTTATTTTTCAGACAGTGTATCTTCTTGTTTTAACCATGATTTTACATAGCAGTTTATGATGATTTGGGGAATAATTTGAAGAAATTGAGAGAGGTTTTTCTTCAAAAAAATTTCCTATAAAAAACCCTATCTCAAATTTTACATAGGTTTTATCGTTTGGTAGTGACAGGTTTTACTTGGAGAACCATGTTTACAATTTCTTGCTGCCTGAATTATGAAGTTTTTAGAAATTTGATTTGTGAATTCAAATTTTTGAAAGGTTTGAGACATCAGATGGGTCCTACTCCAACTCATCATATTTCTACCTTGATATTGTGATGCTAGCGATAAAGATAAAATTAATGGATGGGCCATTATCTAGAAGATAGGATAGTATGATAAGATCTAAGTGAGTTTTGTTTTTTTTCCACTAAAAGAAAAAGAATACAGATATGTTTAAGTTACTACTTTTGTAATCAATTTGACCCACCTCATGGATCAGAGATTCATTGTATCCAGACATGGGATTTTTGGAGGTTGTAAGACTTTAATGCCAAATGTTTCAAGCTATAAAGGGTTCGTCAGTTGTTGATTTATTAGTGTTGGAAGCAAAGACTTGTACTTTGTATTTCAAATATTTCTTTAGTGAATAGAAGAAGGCCGAGGGTATTTTGGTCAGGGATTCTCGTGTCAGATATCTGTTGGTATGTGTGTTTTCTATGATACTGTTATTACTTATGTTTATGTGATACTAAGATAGTTATTCATGCTCAGATAAGAGAATTTTCATAATTCACTTTGTGCTCTGCTTTGTATCTTTTGAACATTCATGTATCTCTTGTTCTTCTAAAGGCAACTTGAATTCATCCTAGTTTGATGCTCATCTTGTCAACTTTGATGTTATATTCATCCATTACTATAAAGAAATTTGTTAATTACCAATAGAGCTTTTCCCCTGCTAAAGATATCGTCATTATCCTTTATTCACTTGAATCATTAAAAAATATGAGCATGTTCAAAGTGGGTTTTCCTTCCTTCACTTACCTTCAATCCACCACTTAAAATTATCCTTTGATCATCATAGCTAGCATGAAATCCAAACTACTCAGCCAATTTATTGATTGAAATCATATAGATAGATCCCTCTCTAAATATAGAAGGGCTAGATTCTAGCTTACAAGTGGTTTGTGATTACCTCTGGGTTTCCTTCCTACAGCATAAGGAAATTACGGAGTGATAACATAGTCGCACCATTTTCGGATAGCGAACGGTTTCATATTCCCTGGGAAATATTAGCATAGTTTAGATCTAGTTGTTGGTGGTGGACAACATTCGGACACATAAAAAGGTTGAATCATTCACCTGGCGACTCCAAATCAAGTTTCAACATGATCTAAAGACTCAACTAGTAGTAGGATCCAAGAACGAAGATGGGTTCAATTGCAAGAACAAATGTCAGGTATGATCCGATGGATAGGTCTCATATTCTTGGCTTTCCAAATCTAATTCCTTATGTCAATTGGTCAACTTATCTCCAATATTAAAATGAGGAAAGAGAGGATGTCGCTCTACATCTCGTTAAATTCCACATGCATGCATGCAAGTTGATGGTTCAATTTCCTGAAGATTATCTCATGGAGATGTTCATGGTTACTCTGGAAGGAAACGCAAGATCTTGGTATAAAGGTTTTCCATGCGCTAGTATTTATTATCTTAAAGATTTTCATTCAACACTTTTTGAAAAATATAGAGAATCTCATCCTTCTTTTTCATTGGTTGAGGATTTTTGTGAACATTTTGAGGTTTTCATTCAAAATCTAGAGAATTCTTATGGTGATGAAGAGTTCATGGATGAAGATATATTAGAGGATTTGTCTGAGAACATTTCCCATCACCAAGAATAAAAAGTGTCTTCTCCCTTGGATGAAAGTGAAATCGAGCAGGATCTGAATGATGAAAGTCAAGTTCCATTTTTTACACCTAATTACAATTTGCAGTAGTCTTGTGATTAGGAGGGAGAACTAGTAGAGAAATATTGCCAGTTTCCATGTAACCAAAATAGGTAGGAAGACGGTGTTTCCAATTCTCCTTCATGCCATTCCTTCTCTCAATTTGTGGCTGATGAAGAAAATTATGAAGAAGAGATTTATAAAACTGCATGCACAAAAACTTTAGGCAGCAAAATCATTCACGGTGATAGCTACCTAGGATTGCAGAAAAATTATGAAGAAGAGAAGGTTGTTTTGGATCTCATGGATATGGACATTATTGTTGTTGATAAGGTGGTTGCCTCAAATGTATATTTTCAAGAACACACTTCTCTTTTTCCTAATGCAAGTGAAAAACTTGATGAACATATTATCTTCTTTCATTCTGACAAAGATTTTGCATTGGAAAATGAAGGGAGTGCTTGTATTTCTGCTGACATTCAAGACATGGTAATGTTCCTGATTATTGAAGATCCTTTTGCTAATTTGTTGCAGCCATCAAGGGAGATGAGTTTTATTGTATTTATGGATCATGAGAAGATGCACAATGGATAGTTTGAGTTGCCATTTTTAGAATTTTCCTTTATGTCTAGTGCAGTTGAATACAAGCATAAGTCAGACAGTCATTTTCTTGATTGGCTACACTGGAGGGATCATTTCGCATGATTGTATATATATCTTCAGCAAGTGGGCAGTTGTCATTAGTATTTGAAGCCCAAGGTGAAGGCCCTAAGATCCCAATGGTCTGCTGCCATAAGTAGTCAGTCAGTAGTCAAAATTTGTAGTCTGTCAGTTAAGTTTAGCTTTGAATGTTTGACTCCATCACCCAATGGTTTAGGCTACTATTCTACATTTTTGTACTTGGCACCTCACTAGGAGGTTGCCATCCCCATTGGAGCCAATGTTAGGGTCAGTAGTTTTCATCATCAAATGTATTTTTCATGTCCTTTAATTTTTATTTTTTTAATAAGTTGAGCCTATGACCACTATTGATATCATAGTCTCAAAGTTCACTATCCTTCATTGTCAATTTTTTGTCATCAAAGGTTCAACGAAAGCAGGAAGGGGTGTCAAGTTAGTGGGAGTCATGGTTGTTACGCAACCACTACGTAGGTGGGTATCAACCATTAGGAGGTTTGCAAAGAGTTGGAGAGCCTATTTAAAGAGTTCTAGAAAATCACAAAACCATTTCAATCCTACCAATTTCATCCATTTTTCCAAAGGAGGTGTGCAATCATATAGAGCATGGAGGGCTACTTGGATTCGCTACCTAGTGTTGCACAAATACGTTGTTTTAGTCATCCTTCAGCAGAACATTTTCCAATCACATCAAGGCAAATTTTTCAAAACTGAAAGAGGTTTTTCTCAAGGACGGGCCAAATAACAATAACCTCTTCCACTTTTTTTACAAGTTTCATGGATAGGGATATTCGAATGCATCTTCAAAGCATATTTTTCGGACTTTGAAAATCGTAAGTTTTAGCCATTGTTTTGCAGAGGATTTTCTAAATAGATAGGAAAGAATTTCAAAACGATGAAAGACTTTTCATTAAGAACAGAAAAAATAACAATAACTTTCTCCATTTGTTCATAGGTGCCATGGATTTGGAGATTTTACTGCATCTTTAAGGCTTATTTTTCAGACGGTGTATTTTCATGTTTTAACCATGATTTTACATAACAATTTCTGAGGAGATGGGGAATACTTTGAAGAAATTGAGAGATGTTTTTGTTCACAACAATCTCATATAATAAAAAAATATCTCAAATTTTACATAGGTTCTACCGTTTGGTAGTGACAGTTGTTACTTGGAGAACCATGTTTACAGCTTCTTGTTTCCTGAATTATGAAGTTTTTTGAAATTCGATTCATGAATTCGAATTTTTGAAAGGTTTGAGACATCAGATGGGCCCTACTCCAACTCATGAAATTTCTACCTTGTTATTGTCATGCTAGATATAAAGATAAAATGAATGGATGATCCATTAGCTAGAAGATAGGATAGTATGATAAGATCTAAGTGAGTTTTTGTTTTTTTCCACTAAAAGAAAAAGATTGCAGATATGTTTAAGTTACTACTTTTGTAATCAATTCGACCCACCTCATGGATCAAAGATTCATTGTATCTGGACATGGGATTTTTGGAGGTTGTAAGTCTATTTAATGCCAAATGTTTCAAGCTAGAAAGGGTTGGTTGGTTGTTGATTGATTAGTGTTGGAAGCAAAGACTTGTATTTTGTATTTTCAAATATTTCTTAAGTGAATAGAAGAAGGTCAAGGGTATTTTGGTGAGGGATTCTTGTGTTATATATCTGTTGGTATGTGTGTTTTTTCTCTAAACTGTTATTACTTATGTTTCTATGATACTAAGATAGTTCTTCATGCTCAAATAAGAGAATTTACATAATTCATTTTGTGCTCTACTTTGTATCTACTAAATGTTCATGTATCTCTTGTTCTTCTAAAGGAAATTTGAATTCATCCTAGTTTGATGCTCATCTTGTCACCTTTGATGTTATATTCATCCATTACTACAACGAAATTTGTTAATTACCAATAGAGCTACCTATCTTTCCCCTGCTCAAGATATCATCATTATCCCTTATTCACTTGAATCATTAAAAAATATGAGCTTGTTCAAAGTGGGTTTTCCTTCCTTCACTTACCTTCAAGCCACCACTTAAAATTATCCTTTGATCATCATAGCTAGCCTGAAATCCAAACTACTCAGCCAATTCATTGACTGAAATCATATAGAGAGAGCCCTCTCTAAATCTAGAAGGGTTAGATTCTAGCTTACAAGTGATTTTTGGTTACCTCCGGGTTTCCTTACTACAACCTAAGGAAATTACGGAGTGCTAACACCCCGATCCTGCCTCTATGGAACTCAAATTTTCCTCTTGATAGTGCCTTAGTCAAGATGTCAACATTCTGCTCCTCTGTAGGAATGTACTCCAACAACATGATTCTCCTCTCCACACAATGTCCTAGATGGTGATACTAGATGTCGATATGCTTGGACCCATCATGAAAAACCAAATTTTTAGAGAGTTTGATACAACTCTGATTATCATAGTAAATCACTGTAAGATCCATCTGTTGACAAAATAACCCAACAAGTATCTTCCTCATCCATATAGCCTCACAAGTTGCTTGACTAGCAACCATGTACTCTGCTTCTGTCGAATTGAGTGCAACTGATCTTTGCTTCCTACTATACCAAGAAAATGTTGTTGAACCAATACTGAAGATTCCCCCTGATGTGCTCTTCTTGTTGGATGGACTCTCTACCCAATTTGCATCTTTGAATCCTTGCAGCTTCACTCCCTTTGTCCATATGTACCAAATACCAAACTGGGTGGTGCCTCTAAGTTATCTCGACACATGTTTAGCTGCCTTCCAATAGAGTTTGTTTGGCTTAACAATTGCTTGACTAAGTTGGTTAACTACAAAACATATGTTAAATTTTGTGTTCACCAAATACATGAGTGAACCCACAAGCTTCCTACAGATAGTAGCCTCCACTACTTCACCTGAAGTAGCATCTTCCCTCATCTAATTACCTGCTAGAGGAGTCTCCATGGGTTCGTTGCTCTCCATGTGGACCTTGTGTAGTATCTCATTGGCATACTTTCCCTAAGAGACAAACAATTCCTCATCTCCTTGCCATACTTCCATACCAAGGAAATAATGCATGAGCCCCACGTCCTTCATCTTAAATTCTCTTGCAAGATCCTCTTTGCAATATTTACCAGCTCCTCATCACATGTTAGAATTAAATCATTGACATGTAATACTATAATTAACAATTTACCTTCAACCACAATATGGTAAAGGTTTGCATCTACTTCACTTTTGGTGAAGCCCAAATTGGTGAAATAGTTATCCATCCTAGTGTACCAAGCACGGGGTGCTTGATTCAATCCATACATCACTCACTCGAGTTTGCGCACATGTGACTCTCTATTGAAGGTCTCAAATTCTTTCGTCTTCTTAATGTACACCTTTTCCTCAATCACTTCGTTGAGGAATGCAGTCTTCATATCCATTTGATGTATCTTCCATCCCATCTGTGTTAAAAGTGAGAGAATAGATCTGATTGAAGAGTACCTTGCTACTGGAGCAAAGGTCTCATCGTAATCAATTCCCTCCGCCTGAGAAAACCCTATGGCCATAAATATGGCCTTGTGTTTCTCCACACTCCCATCTACTGCTTACTTTACCTTGTAAATCCATATGGAACTCACCACTGACTTGTTTGTTGGTCTTGGGACCACTTCCCAAACACTTTCTTATAATGGAGTCATACTCCTCTACCATGGCATCAACCCATGCTAGTTTCTTCACTGCTTCCTAGAATGAGGATGGCTCAATCTCTACACTCTCGTTCATTAGATCCATGTAGCTAGTGTATCAATCTGGTGACCTCCTTTGCCTATGTTGTGATGTGGGCGCTCCCACATTCTCTCTAACATCATGCACCAATCTGTTAGATTCTCTCATGTGCTTCCTTCCATCTCTGGAGGTCTTTGCATGAGTAGATGCTTCCACTCTTTGCTCCTATGCATGTGGATGCTCCACATCATCCTGAGGTTCTTCCTTTGGAGCTAAAATATCCTCATATGCATGTAATTGAAGCTCCCTCTCAAGGGAACAGCTCATGCCTTTTCCTTCCTCGAACTTCACATCTCTACAAACCACTGTCATCCTATGAGATGGAAACACCCAATAGTTGTGAGGTGTATCAGTGTACCCCACAAATATGCCCAACTCAATTGTCAGTTCTAAATTTTTCCTTCAATCATTGGTAACATGATACTAAACTAATGAACCAAAAATCCTAAAGTGTGCCACATCTGGTTTCTTACCTGAAAAAACTTCTTCTAGTGTACTCATCCTAAGAATTCGTTGAGGACTCTTGTTCTGCACATATACAGTTGTGTTTCATGCCTCAACCCACAAGTGCAATGGTAGGTAGTGATCATGTAACATTGCCCGTGTATCTCTCACAGTACTTATGTTCTTCCTTTCAACCAACCCATTTTGTTGTGGGTTATGGGGTGCTATTAACTCTTTTCGAATTCCTTCTGATGCATAGAAGTTCTTGAATTCATTCAACACATATTATCCAATGTTATTTCTCTTAAGAGCCTTCACTTTCCTTCCAATGTCTTTCTTAATAAGTGCTTTAAATTCACAAAATTTAGGGAACACCTGATCTTTATTCTGCATGAAGAAAATCCAGCACTTATGTGAGAAATCATCTACAAATATTAAATAATAATTGTGCTTGGGCGTGGAGGTTGTCAAGAACGGTCCACACACATCTGAGTGAACGCTTTTAAGGATACCTTGCGCTCGACTATCCTTATCATGAAAGGTGGCTTTAGTGTACTTCTCTAATGTACACCATTTACATGTATCTCTCTACTCTAGTGCACCCTTGGGAAGTCTTGTAGAAATTTGTCACATGACATTCAAACCTCCATGGTGAAGATGGCCTAATATTCAATGCCATAATTCACCGATGTCTTGGCTCTATACCTTCTCTTCTTTTGTGCTCAAAGCATCATAATCTTCTACATCTAATTTGTAGAGGTTCTTCACCCAAACCCCGATCCGTTGGCTATGTGATGAAGGAAAGTCTTTCCTTTGCTAAATATCGCATCGTAGCAACGATCCTCCAACATAGAAAGTGAAACAAAATTCTTCTTTAGACCCGGAACATACATGACATATTTTAATGTAAGAGGATAACTAGACTCCCTTTGAAAAGTAACAGTACCGATGTCAGCCACGCTATACCTTTCATCATCTCTCATTTCGATGTGCATCTAGAGGTCATTCTCCTCCAATTCACTGAAAAATTATTTGTTGTTGGTCATATGGAATGAGGCTCCACTATACAGATACCACACACTACCCATCATCGATGTCACCATGCAAGCAATGAGGGTGAAATCCAACTCGATTGTGAAGTAAGAGCTTCACTTGCCGCTCCTCCTGAGGGACTTTTGTTGGCCTTCTTGTGTAGACACTCCGTGGCATAATGTCCTAGCTCATGATAGTGAAAACATCTAATCTTCAACAAGTCCTTCTTCTTACCTGCTTGACTAGTATCTGATTTGGAATGGGATGAATTTCCTTTCCCTTTCTTTTCCTTTCCATCCAAGGCACGGTTCTCCTCATCATCATGCTTGGATGAGGCTCCATCTCTGTTGTTCTATTGAATCTATTCTTGCACCAAGTCGGACCAAAAACGCTACCACTCTAGTAGATTCTCCCTCCCATTTACTGAATCCTGGTAGTTATGCCAGCTCTTAGTAAGACCTAGAAGTGCTAGGTTGACCAGATCTCTGCAACAATTGTAACACCAACACTTCCAAGCTCATCTCAACATTGGGTGAACTTGGTTAAGTATTTTGGTATTGTGTCATCCTTCTCCATCTTGGTTTTCCTGAGGTTTTCCTTTAGTGCCAGCTTCATGTGGTCGTTGTTGTTCTAAAACAAGTCTTTCAAGGCCTTCCACATTGCATATGGAGTCTCCTTCCTGTGGATATTTGATAAAATATGGTCTCAAACTCCTTCTAGTATGATCCTTCTCACCTTTGAAACACATTTCCACCACTCTGCCAGATCTTGAGCATCAGTTGTTGGAGACTTAGTAATATCTTTTTCTATGAATTCCTTAATCTTGTTGTCTTCCAACACTGTCTCCATCCTGTCCTTCCAAAAAATATAATTCGAACTACCCTAAAGTGAATATTCGAGTCTCAATCCATAGAACAACGTCTTGATGGCTCTGAAGAATGATACTACAAATTCGATTTCACCTGCAAAAGACAAACTCGTATTATCCTCTTCTAGAGTGATTTATGCTCTGATACCATGTATAAATTCCTTGTAGATTCAAACTGCTAATTATAATTTACTAAAACAATAGACTTGAATCTACTCTACTCATCAGCGAAAACAATTAAACAATCATGAAATCACGAAGTATACAAGATAAAGAATATAATCAACACATTACACAATGATTTCCTAGGGAAAGCCACAGCTAAAAACCCCTACTATCTGTATATTGCATTAGTCAAAAAATATGAGAATATTACAATGCTTTGATCAAGCCCGAGCAACCTCTGCACTATCTCTATTTGTCTCACTGCTTCCTAGACAAGCCTAGGCCAATACTTAACCAATTTTATGCTTTCCCAAGTCCCTATTTCCTTGCATTGTTTCCTTGGGAATTAGCCCCTTATTAATTATGGAAATTCCTCAATATGAATTGTGTAATCCTCATAGGCCTTCCTCTGACTGCATGCACCACCTGTACAATTCAAATGATTATACAACTGATAGTACATTGTCCCTGAACTCCAATCTCAATTGGGTAACTCTCAGATCTGACATGCATGATTTATTTATGAGTGAATCATCAGTTAACTGGTTGAACACATGAAGCAGCACCCCACTGTCTGACCTCCTACTAGTTCCTCCATTAGTTGGAACTAGTTTAACTAACTTTAACTCAGTTAAACTAAATTAATTAGTTACAACTCGAAATAAACTCAACCAGGGATCCTATAAAGTAGGAGACACTCTACATGACTCAAGTTAGACCCTCAACTAGAATTAACTGAGTCAACTAAGTCAAATTAACTTAGTTAACTTTTACAAGTTGTCTTGTGATGTGGAATTACAATTTTGTTCCTAATTTAAATCGAAGACAAAAATTAAATTAGGATTCTCTTGTTGCATTTTCAACACTTGTGATATGGAAGATGAAGTACAGTTATTGGAGGCTATTATGAAAAGAAGAAAGGATGAAGGGTTGGGTTATAAGGAAAACCATAGAAAGGAGAAAGGATAGCATGCAGATACCATGTTGTCACAATATGAAAAGAAATTACAATTTACAAAGGATTGGTTGGACAACCCCAAATTTGAAGAAAACGACATGGAGAATATAGTCAAGAAGCAAGAAGAGACAAAGATCTTGAAAGCATCTAATTATTTCAATCATTTTTTATGAAACTCATGATGTGAAGATTGTCAGTATAGAAGAGTGTGCAAATGAAGGGCAACAAGTGTTGTCATGAGAATAAAATGAGAAGAGGGAAGATGAGACAATTATGTCCCATTCATTTTTAACATCAGAATATAAAGGATAATAATGTTTTGAAGAAAAGATAGCATCCTTCAAAAGGTGAAGTTGTGTATTTTATTGATTGGAGCAATGGGAGAGAACCAAAATTTAATGAACATAATGATTGTTGTAATAAATTTATTTCATGTGCAAGGGAGGAAAGTCGATCTTCCATAGGGAAGCCATTGAGAATGTTATTAAATTCCTTTAATGAAGAATGGGAGCATAGAAGTCATCATAGTAACAAGGTGGCCATTGAGGCCATAAATATTTTAACAACATTGTTGCAAGAGAATGATACCAAGAGTTTGGTCCAACAAGGAAAAGATTTGACCACTGAACTTGAGGTATTATGGATGCTAATGAAGCAAAAACCTAAAGAAGGCTACAAGAAAATTGAGAAACCAGTCAATTGTAGAGTACGGATTCTTGTAAGGAGTAATGCTAGCAAAGAAAGTAGAAGGAAACAACAAAATAAAACATGGGTATCTGGAAGGACAAGGAAAGTTGAAGAACAAGTGAGACCAACTTATGAATAGAAACAACATGAAGTCTAAATCCAGGATTATTACAACAAAATTGAAGACATATGACCATGAGGTCATAAAAATTTCTACCTGGGGAGTCAAATATAGGAGCATCAACCCCTAGGGAAAATCCATTTTCCTAGATCCCAATGGGCTCATGAAATCTTCCAAATGGAAAGAAATTTCCCTGAAATGTAGTTTGTATAAAATTAGGAATAGTCGATGTTTTATGTAACTACAAATGTCCATATTCTAGAAGGAACCTATGTTGTTAGGAAGTTTTGATGAGCTATCACTTTTTGCCTTGTGGCCCATTGTAAAGGTGATAAATGATAGGTTGAGGTGTTAGATTGTTGGAATAAATGTCCCATTTGTCTTTGTTATGTTAGGATTTCTAGGCTATGTATGTATAAACATGTAGCCAAAAGAGTAGGAAGCTTAGGAGTAGAGCTCAAGCATCTTAGAGAGGGCAGCTTGATGAGGAGCACAAGAGCCCTTACTAAGCGTCAATGTAGATTGTGTAATCCCTATCGTTATCAATGTTTAATGAATGAGAATTGAAATTGAGTTTATTATCAAGATACATTGACAAGTGATTTTATGTATATTAGGCTTGGGTTATAATCATTGTCATATATTTGCTAGTGGATTATTTCCATGGATATTAATTCTCCTTTGCAGGAACCTAGACATAAGTGTTGTGGTTGCAGGTTGTAGCATGAGCGGTGGAATATGGAGCACATCAATAAAGTTAGATTATGTGCGTCAAATTATCCCCATACAAAGAAAAGTTCAAAGTGAGGATCATTGTACAAGTGTTTTCTTGGGTCGCAAGGAAAGGTTTGAGTGTGGATCACTATGTAAGCATTTTACCAGGCCACAAAGAAAAGTTTGAAGAGAGTTAACTAAAGGTTCCCAATGAACAACAGAAAACGAGCAGATCTTCATGGGCCCACTCCTTCTCCTACATCATCAGGGAGACCCCCCCCCCCCCCCCCACACACTCTACATCCACTATGGATCTACCTTCCACCCACTGCATTTGTTTGATTTACCTGTGGGCCATAATTTTGTCACATTCCCCCTTCCTCAGGTCTTTTTCTTATGACATAAGGAGAGGTCACCCACAATCCACCTACACTGTGGATTTTGTCCCATTGGAATCAAAGCTCCCTCATTCTTTAGCCCCTTTGCTGATTGTTTATGATGCAAACCCTTTTAGGAGGATGATAATCTAGCAAGAAAAGGTGTATCTTTGTTTTCAAGATGTTACCTAATATAAACATGGATATTTACGTCCCTCGACGCCATTGAGGATTTTGATCTTTCAATGTAGGTTTTATTTCAAGGGAATGTCATCTATGAAGTCTTCTCATGAAGAAAACGTGTGTGCTATATGGAAATTATGCGATTGGCCCATGACTAGAGTTATTGTGCATTTATTATGATTTTTATGTAGTGACTACTATGGGGTTAAACTAGAAATCAATGCACATCATCATCAAGTAAATTGAGTGAGATGATGGATCTAAACAAAATGGAATTAGAGAGAAATTTTTCCTCTACCACTAATTCCTCCGAATGAGGTATTCCACCTTTCTTTTTGAGCCTTTATCTAGAATGAACTCTGCAATAAACTCTTGCTCTGACTCAATAGGTCAGGATTTATGCATGCATTCATCACGTTTGGAATGGAAATTCATTGTTACACCCTTTGGCACTTTCACTTTCAACATTTAGCATTGAAACCAGAGGATGAGTTGTTTTCATGGCCGTTATTGATGCTTTGGTAGTGGTAATGGTGAGTGAAAACCTAGCTAAATTGGAATATTTCTTCTATTCATGGATGAAATGATTATATTATAAAATAATAACGAGCCATCCCTCACTTATAATTATACCGACCTACAACTAGTGGGAAAGCCAGATTTGGTTTCTGTAAAACCCCCTCTAAACTGTCTATCTATAAAGATAAAGTAAAATTGGGTATTTCACTAAGGTAATAAACTGTTGAATCACACTTACAATTATCATAAATAACTAGGATAGATGGATTTGGAACAATATCTACTGCTTGTGGATATGGAACTAGTAGTGGGAGGCCCTAGCGAGTAGTAAAGAAAGTGTCCTCATATGTTTCCAATCTATCCATCCTCATGCTTCCTCTGTGAAACCTCACGTTGCATATGATCTATGCTACTAAAAATGAGTGGTTCAAATGTTCAACCATGGGGTCAAACACTGATCAGACTAACAACGTTCCATCCATTATGGACAAAGGAAATCCAAGTATAGGGTGTTGAAAAATGAAACAAAAAATTCTTAATTTGATTTGACCTTGATTGAATTGAGAAAATTTGAATTTCCACATCAGTAGATAACTTGGACGCAGTTAACTTGTATGACATGGCTCGTGTCACCCAATTTACTCTATAAATTTAAGTTGGAGGAGTTAGAGTTTAGTTAAGAATGTGTGATTTCTAATTTGTAGCAATCAAAGTCATTTATCTCAAGTTTTTTCCAGTTAAACTGGTTACAACTGTTGGAGGAACTAGTGGAAGGTCAGTTGTGCAGTGGGACTTTAGTAAAACTCAGTGATCATCTAGTTAATTGATCAATCAACCCAAAATAGCTAGTGCATGCAGAGAATTCGAGTTCCCCAATTGTGGTGGAGATTCCAAGGCAGTGTAACATTAGTTGTAGACTAGTCTTGAGTGTACAAGTGTTGCATGCAGTCAGGTGATCAACCTTGGGAAATTTTGCAATCCATATTGGGGAAATTCCTAAATAACAGGGGCCTAGTTTCTGAAGGAATTGTGCAAGGAAATAGGGGCTCAAGCAAAGGCATACATTAACTAAGTCTAGGTCAAATCTTCTCAGTGAGCAAAGAGATAGGTTATTCACTTGCAATTTGTGCTCAATTGAGCAAAGAAACTGTAATACATCTCTATTCATCAAATTAATGCAAGAAGACATTGGGGTTTTTAGCAGATTATTTTCCCCAGGAAAAATATTGTGTGCATGTGTTTTATTTCTTATTACATGTCTGATATTTTTGTTTTAAATTGTGAAGTAACTTCCTCATAGCAATAGAATAGGTTTGTGTCTTGTGGTTTTGATTAAAACTTCATGAACAGTTGCAAATCTACACCATAATTTCTACATAGGACCTCTAAATTTTTATTATTGTTATCATTTTATAGTTTTCTTAATACACAACTTTCATGCTTGAAAACGTGAACAAATCTTATGTTACATGGGTGTTTAGAAGAAAAAAAAATATTCCACTTAGACTATAAATTTGACCATAATACATAATATGTACTACTAAACTATATGAAGTACTATATTAAACTATATGTAGTACTATATTAAACTACATGTAGTCTTATGTATTAATTGGATTGATTGAAACATGTAGACTCATAGGTACAAGTATTTTAACCATGCTTTGATACCAAATGTAGGGACCCTTTATGTACTCAAATTTTTTATTTTTATTTTTCAGATTTTTCACTCATGGTGCCATACATATAAGGAACCTTATGAACAAATTAAATTATGCATCCAAAGGTCATAGATTAATAAAAATAATAAACAATAGTTGATGTTATTTTTAACTTAATTCATCCATAAAATGATGACAACCAACATAAAATACTATACACATATAAGTAAATCCAAATACATATAACATTAATCAAGTATTTTGCAACTATGAAACATTCATTCAAACCTCTACAATCAAGTAACTATTACAACCAATAATAATAAATATAAAAACCTTTTCTAAAAGACCATATATATTGTGCACCAACGAGATTGAACTTGAAACTCAGATCCATTGGTTCTTCACGCTCTCTTGATGTAGTCCTCATGCATGTGTGGAAATTTTGTGTCCCGACCAAATGTCACCGACTCATTGGTTGACCTCACAGCCTTTCCTTGGGCACTCCTCTTCCCCACAAACCTCTATACAATGGTGTTGTATGGAAGACAAAACACTAGCAAGTGGAGGAGAGCGCCCAATATCAAGAGTTTCCCACTTATAGAGCCTCTACTTCCACCAATTCACCACATATCTCAATAGTCACTCTAAGTACAAAAAACATTAGGATAATCATCCAACAGTGCGATAAAGAGAGAGCCACTTTCTCATCACTTGTTATTTCTTTTATAAAAGGTTTTGATAATGACACTAGTCACCTCATTCAAAATAATTATTTTCTTTATTCCAATATTTTGATTATTCATCTATCCATGTTTTGATTACCAAATGTCCTAAATATATTTTCTTAATTTCTTATTAAAAAGGTTATTTTCCCTCACCCACACATGTTTCCCTATTTCTTCTCCTAGTTGTCACTTGATCCCAATTTATACTTCATATTTTGTGTTCATTAACTTAAGTAAATGAGTAGGTCTTAGATTTTGTCCCCCAACTACTCCCTAATTTTTCTCAAGTTATGATTTTTGTGTTATGCTCTGCCACATATAGTTTCTCTCATGAAATTCAATTTCTCAAATTTTAAAATTTGTATTCTATAATTTCATGCACAACCATTTTTTCTTAATAAGAGTAAATTGACATTGGATTAATGTCTCCATTTTAACTCTCTGTACCATTTTTCCTTTGTTAATAGAACAATTTATATACTTAGGATTTATTTGTATATACACTATATATTTAAGGTTTTCCAAGAGTGAGGATGATAGGATTACTTATTTAGTTCAACTTTTATAATTATACATATTCTCCCTTTCCCCAAAAGTTTAATTCTAATTTAATTTTCTCAAAACCCTCTTAACTACAATATTTGTATTATTGTTTATCATTGCACGAGCATGAACCATCATTTACCTTCCAGCTCTTCCCTGATACCAAGGGTGAAAAGTCAATTGTTCCCTTTAAGAAATTTCATTCAAAGTTCCAAGGGTGTCACATCGTTTGTCTTTCAAGCATCTGTGACTAAGAGGGAAAATGGGACACAACAACAAAGACCACTATCATCTCCTTTGTTTCCCTCTATGGTGAGACTAATGGTTTTGGGGATCAAGAAATTCGTCTTGATGTGTTCCACCCCGTAAATCCTCATGAGCAACAAAATTTAGGGTCCGACCCCATGGCATTGTGAGCTTCAAGGTGAAGGCATCCCAATACCTTCCAACCCAATTCATGGTAGGATTTCTAATGGGTGGAATCAGGGACGATGTCCCACCCCTCCCATGAAGTTTCATCTATCCTATATAGTCACACCACGCATGTGTAAGTCGTTTGGGCAAGCAATTAACCTATGTTCACATTCAATGTCATGACATTAGTAATCATAACAAATTATTAGTTAAAACTTAATTTCTAATATCCATAGTATGCAATTGATTAAACCAAAAGTCGTTGACTTATCACATGCATGTGCATCTAGGTGGCCTCCTATGACACTCAAATAGTATTAATAACATATGCTCATAAGGTTAGTCATTGATATAATTTCACATGTTATAATATAATTATAACATAATCTATAATTGAAATCGAGAAAATAATCCTTAGAATATGTAAACGTGGCAGCATTTAATGAAATCACCATCGTGATTACACAAAATCATCAATTAGGTACATCACAGTCATCATCACATCCTCTAATAATAATAGTAAAAATAGTCAGATCCTCAACCTAAGGTCCACAGGGAATAATGTATGTGGCATATGGTTATATCAAGGTTAAGATAATATCAAATCTAATCAACTACAGCAGGGCACTACATTGAATTGTTGAATGTGCTATGTAATTGGACCTCATTTCCAAAGATTTATCAATTAGCTAAAGAATGTATTACACTTAATATCCCCATAATGTACTATCAATTAATTCATGAAATGGATATAGAGAGAATAAAATTATTTTCTTCAGTCATAAAAGCTAGTAGTACTAAACAAATTGATCAAATTCGAAATACAACGATGCAAGAGTTACCCTTTGTAAAGTTAGCACTTGGTGAAGATCAAAGAATTGCTCCATCTAAAATATTCATGTTATAGGATCTACACCATCAAACTTATATCAATCTTGAGAATTTAGTTCCATGGTTTCGAGTTGAACCTCTAATAATGCAAATCTTGGAGTGATGAATGACCGTGATTATGGGACTTAATATTCATGCTCTTTAAATGTGTTAAAATCTTCTTCATGTGAGATCGGAGTTCAACAATTTTGTTCACATTATTTTCAAGATTTAGTTTTGGGGAACCTCTCATCTAAGGTATGTAAGAACATGCCTTCCATTGAATTTTGTAATATTTCCATCTTTTGATCCATTTTATCTTCAATTTATTTTTAAAATATTTCTTTTGAATGCATCAAATCAACCTTTTTCAATACATTATGACCCATGCCAATAAATTGGTTCGGCAATAGCTAGTTACTTTAGTATTCACATCCACAAGTGTTCATACACAAGTTCTCTAGGGGCTCAGGCAGTGTAGAATTTTTGGCCAAAAATAATAATACTCCTTTGCTCTTCATCATAATTTTCAAATCACAAAAAACATATCTTCCAATCAAAATTTATGTTAATTTCAAGTTACCATGCCTTTATCAAACCCAATTTGTAGACTCTCTTGTTGGTCAGTGTTTCTCCTGAAGTATCACTAAAATTTTGACTCCTTTGAGTCTGAAATTTCATCCTATAGTAACTTAATTTCTTCTTTGCAATGCCACAAGTTCAACCAAATTCCAATGTGCCAAGAAAAATCTAAGGTAAATTTCCAAAAACTTCTTGTTTTTGTCCCTTTTAGAAGAGAAAACTTCTTTGACCCATCATGTGTCAATTTTTTCATATTTACTTTTGAAATTTGGACTTGAAATACTATGATCTATCTTCTTTTCAATGGAATTGGTGTCACTCATTTTAGACTTATTTAGCTTCAAACATAATTGTTTTACTAAAATCCTTATATTTAAAACAGAGTAGTCAAAAATCAGAATTTCATAACCTATGTATAGCAAACCAAAACTTGAACTTTCTACTTGCACTTTGCACTCATAAAAATAATTATATTTGAAACTTTGACTGAAAAAAGACAACAAAAATATCAAAATGATTCATTTGAGGATGTCAAACCCAAGGATTGCATGCTCAACAATTGAATGTTACGCATGATACACTCAAATAGCATAAAAATAAAAAGGAAAGTCTACACCTTAAGAATCAGAGAGAATAATGAATTAGAAGCCTTTTAGAGGGGCACAAACTCCTATAATTGTATAATAATTGCAAGATAAGACCTCTAGAACAAAGTCTCCTTGGTATATGTATACAATTACAATTAAATGGCCTGCTCAGCCACTAAAAGACCTAGTCAACCAATAAGAATAATATTAATATAATAATATAAATGTAAAAAGTGAATATTTAAAGCTTAACAACTTTATACTTTGTAGGCACTAGAACCATTAAAGCATCTAGCTACCTAATCTGGACAACATTCATATAATAGTAAAAATGTAATAACTCAATATTTAGGACTTACCAAATTTACACTTCGTAAATAATAAAACGTGTCTTATAACTTGCACTATAAAAATCAACCAATCATTAAAACAAGAGAGCTCTATCAAAAGTGATTAGATAATTAATGATTATTTTTGCTCTTAAAGCTCTAAACACATTAATTTATATTTTCTCTTTTTTTGAAGATGCATTTTTAGTAAATTGAACAAATTAAATAGTAGACAAATTCCATTAGCTTTATAACCAAAAAAAAGTTTAAATTTTATTAAAATTTATATCGAAGATTTATATTTGTTATTTATATCCAAAATTTATATTAGTAAATCATTCTTAAATTTTTATTTTAATTTGAAAACCTAAAATATTTTAGATTTTTAGATAATAAATTATAATAAAATGTTTTATCAATTAAAAATAATAATAAAAAAAAAATTAATTTATAAACTCCATACATATCCAAATATGAAATTCATGTATAAATTTCAAGATGCTTTTTTTGAAGTTATATTTAAATATAATAAAATAATATTTATATTCACCCATTTAAAAAAGTATTAGTGATCATTTCTTTCGACTTTTTAATATAAAAGAGATGTGTAATGATTTCATTAAATATGAAGTTGACGCATGATATCTATAATAAGATTGGTATTACAATCCAATATGACTTAGATATAATTTATTTCGTACTCAACATAGTGTTGACATGTGGTATTATATATATAACAAAAAAAATCCAGTGTCAAGCATACATAAAATATTTTGATGTCCATACCAAGAAACATAATTTTATATTAATTTTATATAGAGAAATAAAGTAATTTAAAGTAAAAATTATTATATTTTCATTATTCAGTAGAAAGAGAAAGAGATGTGTAATTTATTTAATCATTAATATGATATTGAAACATGGTATTTAAAAGATATTAATATTAAAAAATCAATATAAGACAAATAAGACATTTTTATATGCATGTTAAGTAAAAAATTACAATATCAATTATATAGAGAAGAGATTTCTTATTTTATTGATAAGAGTATTTTAATTTAGAATATGATAGAGATGTGTAAATCTTCATGATAATGGGGGGATGACACATGGCATATATATATAAACCGACATAGACTCATGGATCAAAACACTTACTAAATACTAGATAAGACTTTAAACCGAATTTATGTTGATGGTAAAAATCTAGATAAAAGGAGAATTAATAAATAATTAATTAATTAACTTATGAACTCCATACATACCCTATTTTTGTCATTATAGTAAAAATATATTAAGCCTCTTCAACCTGTTTTTACAATAGTCTTTTTCTTAAAAGAAAAAATAGCATAACTTCAAATTGGATGCATTATCAATGAAAAATAATTATCTTTAATTTAAAAATAAATAAATAAATGAAAGTTATTTTAAATTTACATCATGATAATAGAATAATGATGTGTCCAATTATAAAATGTTATCACCAAAATTATAAACTCAATTAAACTTAAATATCTCTTATGGCATTTATCCTCCACAATTGATTCTTATCTTCAACTTCTCCCTATAAATTTAAACATAACATGATAAAAACAAAATCATCTTTATGAAAATTTTATTATTTTTTACAATTGACGGTATCCTTAACTCTTTTTTATAAATAATAATAACTATTTTGAAAGATAATTCTTCCATGTATAATTTAGAATTAGTTGCAAATTTGTAGGTGGATGTTGAGAGAATATCTCAACCTCCTTATTTATATTTGGAATTTGTTGGATCTCAAAAGCACCATAAATATGTGTTGTATCAGTTTGATTTTAAAAAAAAAAAAATGTTTTTCCTGGTATGTACCTTTGTTTTTAACGCCCATATAGAGCAGAGGGAAGGCCCAAGGAAATGTGAGAACTATATTAGTGGTCCATATGGAAGGCCCAAGGAAATGTGAGAACTATATTAGTCAATTCCTTGTAAATATGTAGGTGTGTGAGATCAACTTTAATTTTATTTCATTTTTTTCCTTGTGAGCTTTATTTTATTGTGTTTAGTTACACAGATTTGTGAGCGGTTCGAACCTCTGTCGATGTTAAATCAGTAGCAGCAATGTGGCCCACTGAGATCAACAACAAAGTGTCTTTAATTTCGATACCGCAGAAATGATAAGTTTCATGAACGGGAATGTAATCTGCCTCAGGAAAGGTCTGAGACATGCACACCTCAATGACTTCACAGCTCAAGCTTTTGGCTAGTGGCTTTCATGGCGTTCTGCGCTTGCATTGCAATACGTCACCTCGTCGCTACTTGGAAAACCGGCGCCACCATCATGGATTCTCCTTACAATTTTGCTAGTGCGTGCGAATGTGGGAAACAAACCCTTACGACTGGAGAAAGATGTATGGGTTAGAACAGGATGTCTTCCCTACTTGGTGGTCTCTGCTCTGGCGGCCTTTGCGATCCCCGCCCTCGTCATGGCCCGAAGTCACATGATCAAATCTGTCCTAGCTATCTGAATACAACAGGCATGCGACATGGTTCATATGATAAATTGGAATATCGCAAAGTACCCTCTATTTTTATTTTGCAGAGTAAATTTCAGCAATTTAACAGTGATGGTTGTTTGAGATTTTAATGTTTAGCAAAACAAAAATTGAAGAGCTTAAACAAGAATATGAGCATTAAATAAGAATATTTTACTCGGTGTAATTGTTCCCTAAGAGTCTTCATGTATATTATTTTGTAAAGCATTGACAACTCTATGCGAGACATGAGAAAAATAAAGGGTTTTGCCTCGTGCGAAGATGGTCAATTCGGATCTGGCAAGGGTCATAAATTCTGATGAAATCTAGTCTGTTACGAAACCCATCAACAGAGAAATTAAGTGGAAGTTGCTGGAGATATAGGCTATTTGTTTCAATTAATTTTCACCAACGAACCAGTTTTGAAGAGCTTTGTTCACATTATGCGGGGTGGAATAGAGGAGAGTAGTTATGGAATGTAATTGGTTTTGTTGTTTTTTTTGTTAAGCAGTTTATTTGTAAGTTATATTTGGTGCAAAATCAATTATTGAATAGTGTTGCATAATTCAAATTAGTGGTTCTTGGCACACGGAAGCCTTTGAACACATCATTAGTTTGATTGTGTTTATACCATTATGGTTTGTTGTTCTTGGCGCTCGGAAACTCCTGAACAACAGCTACAGGTTACAGTATGAGATCCATGTGTGTGGAGCAAGTCAAGTTGTTGTATTAACTCTTGAACACATTCAGTATTCAGGTCATTTGCCTAGTCATTGATGGATAGCCGAAAGCGAAATATCTGACAAATGGTGATTGGTCCATAGGATGGTTCATCACTCGACAACTCTTATCGCGGAAGTCCCGACAAGCCGAGAGGTCAATATTGTTGATCTTGCAAAGGTCATCATCGAAGGTCAGAAGCAAGTGTACTTTAAATGAGTCTTAAGGTAAGCTCGAAGATGTGGAGAAAGAAAGAGCGGAGTCCAAATGACTGCAGAGTGGATAGAGTTTCTGATGATGAAGACCATTGAGACAAAGATTATTTTTATTGTTATAACATGTGTTATAATTGTGCATGTAAGAATTAAGGGGGAGCGTTGGAAGATAATTCTTCCATGTATAATTTAGAATTAGTTGCAGATTTGTAGGTGGATATTGAGAGAATATCTTAACCTCCCTTTTTATATTTAAAATTGGTTGGATCTCACAAACACCATAAATATGTATTTCATCTGTGTAATTTTAAAAAAATATTTTTCTTGGTGTGTAACTCTCTTTTTAACAAACTAAATCTCATACCTACCAATTAATCCACCCCTACAAATATTTCAAATAAATACTAACAGGCGAGCCCATGAATGTAACCTTTGCGTTGAACAATGTCGTCGTTCATAACCTTTAAAATAGGAATGGATTGATGAACACGTAATCATGTGTAAGAATGGATTAAAGCACACCTAAACATATGTTCTCGAGATATTCTCCACTCTTCAAATTCATCTTCCTTATTGGGAGTTTCAAGCGCACAACCATACTATGGTAAATATATTATATGGATGATTGTTCATATGTGTCATATTTGCAACCTATCTTGCTCAAGCGTTTTTCCCCAGCATAGTATTGGTTTTCGGTTTTTGGAATCGATTTGCAAGTAGTCTAGCCATGATTTGCAAGTAGTCCCAGCCGTGTTTAAATTTCTAGAGGCATCACCCATACACTCGTAATGTAGGAGGATACAAGCAATATAAAAGCAAGTACCATCACCAACTTTGGCCTCTGAAGTTTTGGTGTTTAGAATCTATTTGCAAGTAACCCCACCCGTATAAAAAGAAAACAGAAAAACACTTTACGGCTATTGTGTACTCTAAATTTTTATCCCCACTGCCTACCCTTGATTTTTCCCCTCCAAAAGAGTGAATCATAATGATTTCCACCCTTTACATCAAGGTTATCCAAATCCATATCCTTTCTCTCTGTTTTTCTTTTCAATTTCTTCCATATATATTCCAAAACATCATAATTTTATGGGAAGCAGTGACAAGGCCTAGGGGTGAACTAAAAGCACAACAATGCCTTAGTACCATTTAGGAAGATAGAATCGATTAAAACATGTTTCTTCAGTGATACAAACAATTTTTTCATATACCTAAAATAAGGTCACCTCTGATCTAAAACTACTTCATGGCCCAACTGGCTAAATAAGGAACTACAATGTAATAATGAACGAAATATGAAATATCAAGATAAGACTAACTTCACTGATTGGGTTGTCTAAAGCGCCCCGAAAGTAAAATGGAAAGGATCAACCAGAACTAAACTATCAGGAGATCTAATTGACAAGCATCACAATCCATCTCAACGGCATTGACACAAATCTAATGAATGTATGCCGAAATTTTTTTGGAGATAACTACATTAGAGATCATTTATCAACATTTTTTGAACCATCTAGTGTAGTTCATCACGACAAGATGGAGAATCAGACCATGGCACTAGATTAAATAGAGAGATCAATGTAGAGATCTTTAATATTTTTAAGGGTTATAGCTAGTTTTGAAAAAAGATCTTTAAAATGTTAAAATTGACATAAGTAAAAAAAAATAGATTAAGTTATATATATATATATGAATAAAATTAAATTAATTAGAGTAAAATATAAAAAAAAATATTTTAATATATAAAATTAAATATTTAAATTATATTATATTAAAATTAAAACAATTATTAAGTTATGGTCAAATATTTAGGTTTAGAATGAGTCAAAATAATAATAATATTATTCGAATAAAATGTTATATGAAATAATATAAAGTCAGATATTTACATTGAAAAATAAAATTAATAATCAAGTCTAATTTAAACTTTAAAAAGAGGTCAAGTTTAAAATTAAAAATAATAAAAATTCTTTGAATGATAAAATAAAAATAAAAAGTTCATACATTAAGAATATAACTAAATTGATTATTAAGTTTAGAAATTAAATAAAGTTATTGACCAATATATAAAATGTATTATTTAATTTAAAGTGGTTTATGAAATTCTATGTTTTTCCTGGTTGCTAACATAATACATAGGAACACTGCTCCTCAGTGTTGGCAGAGCATGGAAAAATTAACAAAACATCACCACCTCCTCATCTGCATCGAAGAGGCCCGGGACATTGCAAAGGTTGATCATTTTTTCATCGGAAGTTTAGGGAGTTAATTGAAATAAAAAAAAAAGAATTAGTAATCCTTGGGTCCCTACACTTTTATTTCTATATATATATATATATATATAACCCTTCTTTTGAATGTTTTTTTTCTTGCTTTATTGATTTGAGTCTTTAAATATATTTACTAAAAAGTTTTATACAAAAATTCCTAATTAAATATATAAATTAATTAATTAAATTAAATTAAATAATTAAATTTATATATTGGTCAATAATTTTATTTAATTTCTAAATATAATAATCAGTTTAGTTATATTCTTAGTGTATGGATTTTTTATTTTTATTTTATTATTCAGGAATTTTTATTATTTTTTATTTTGGACGTGATCTTTTAGATTTGATTATTAATTTTATTCTTATTTATTTATATTTCAATCTAGATATTTGACTTTATATTATTTCATATAACATTTTATTCTAAAGAATTTATTTTTATTCTTTAATCTAAATAATTGACTCATTCTAAGTCTAAATATTTGACTCATTGTTTCACCATAAATTAATAATTGATTTAATTTTAATATAATTTAATCTAAATATTTGGTTTTATATATTAGAATATTATTATATATTTTATATTTTTATGTATTTTTATTTTCATTTTTAACTTAATCTAAATCTAAATTTTTGACTTGTTCTTAAAAAAACTTGTCTTAATTAAATTTTAACATTCTAAAAATCTTTTTTCAAAACTAGTTGTTTATTGTAACAGTTAAAAATATTAAAAATCTCTACACTGAACTTGTTGGCATTATGATACAGGTGTTGTCCTTGATGGCAACTCACACAGATGACAATTCATAGTGTAATAGGTTAACAGCCAAGGATTTCATATCAGTGTCTAGAGATAGAAGAAAGAAAGTAGTTTAAGAAGTATACAATGGTTCACGTTGTCCAAGCAGCGTATACACGCTGGTTAACAGAACAAAAGGAGCGTATACTAATACGCGCACTTTCACAGAAGAAAAAGTGCGTATGAGATGGAAAATCAAGGTTTTGGTCCAAGGTATTGGTCTGAGGTATTTGGTCCAAAGTATTGGTCCTAAGTAGTTTTATACGAGGTATTGAGAATGCCCTTAAAACTATATAAGGAGGAGAAGATCATTAGGCCAAGGTGTGCAAGTATTGAATATCTTATGAAGTGTTAGATCAAATATGCAGGTTATGGGTTTCTGATGCTTTGCTTGATCTGAATTAAAGATGCACCTATGTGGTTGATGATGGATGATGGATCAGGGTCATAAGTACTGAAATGAATTATCATTATATGGTTTGATCATGGATAGTCTAGATCTGAATACTAATGCATGTTTTATTCTATAAATGTTATGATCTGTGTATGGCTGAAGTCTGGAATATCTGTGAAGTTTTTTAAGATAGTATTTGCAAATCTATACGTTGGTTCGCTTTGGTAAAAACGTGTATACACGCTGGTTAGTCACATCCAAGTAGCGTATACATTATGAAATATGATATTGGAAGTTGCAGTTGGATCTGGTTGTTGTTGCAGAGTTCTGGGTTCCGCTTTGTGTTCTGGTGACTGTGTTCTAAAAGTTCAAATTGATTGATTGTGATCTGCTTCAGTGATTATGGGTTTTCAATGATTGATTGATTCAATTATGGTTGATTCAGAGATTGATGATTCAGTTTCACTGATTAGTTGATGCAAATGTATTTGATGGTTGTATTGCAGTTGTGATTGATTTTGAGCTTCAATGTTGTTGATGGGCCCACTATGAAAATTTGATAAAACGAGGCCTTCATGTATATTGTTGTGTACCAAGAGTATCCAGAGTGAAAATTTATGAAACGTGGTCCCTAAAGAAAGAGAGAAGGTCGTAGCTTTTTGTACGCTGGCACCTATGTACTGGTATATCGACCAATACAAGAGCCAGAGGGTTGGAGCTTCCTTCTAGTAGCAGCTGAAAAACGAGTGAAGGTTGGAGCCTTCTGTAGGCTGGCGCCTATGTACTAGTAAACGGATCGACTAGTACAAGAGCTAGGGGGTTGTAGCTCCCTTCTAGTAGAAGCTAAAGAACGAGAGAAAGTTGTAGCCTTTTGCAGATAGGTTCCTGCGTACTAGTATGAGTCTGCACTAGTACAAGATTGTAAATAGGTTTTTCTTATATTAAAATAAGACAGGAGCATGTGGTTTTTGTCCCGCATTGGGTTTCCACCTTAAATCTTGGTGTTCATGTGTGATGGTTCATTCTGTTATTACTACACATGGTTACTGTTTATAAGGTTAATGAAGTATTGATGCATTGATTAAAGATCAACATATGATGAATTAACTGAATCATAACTTAGCTGGATATACATTTGTCGCTGTAAAGACAGTGGTGTGTACACACGAGTTACCTTCATTGAAATAGCGTATATAAATTTGAGTATAAAAAGAAAAAGTTATTGATTTGTAAATACTGATTCACCCCCCCTCTCAGAATTCTTTCCAACAGAACTCTCTATTTAATTCGGTGCCATGATCTGATTCTCCATCTTGTCCTAACGATAAACCACACTAGATGGTTTGAAACACGCCGATAAATTATCTCTAATGTGATTATCTCCAAAAATATTTCCACATAAGATATGGATCACAGAAACCTAAATTCAGTTATAATGAATGTATATTCTTCTGTGAACATATTAAGATTAGCGTACCAGAGCCAGAAGTAAAAACAGAAAAGTGAAAACAGTCTATATTTCTTTCCAAAGAATCACTTGTAGTCTCGGATTGTGTATTGTTTGCAGAAGAGTGGCAGCCCTTAGTTGGACTTTTCGTTCTATCCATCTTAATTGCATGTGTACTATAGCTAGTATTCATCTTATAAGTAGTTTTGCAGCAGTGCTTAGTAGTACTAAATTAGTTTCTTATACTTCTTTTATGAGAACAAAAATTATACAGTAGTAATGTAGTTTACGAGACTATGTGCAAGAACACTGTTTACTGTCTGGTGAAGAGACATGGATGCCAAGTAACAGGCTATTTAGGTACAGAATCTCTTTAAGTGCAACAGTAGTGATCATTGTGCTCCTCTATTTTGTCATCGATTTACCTACCTGACGGCATTGAGAAAAAATCATGTTAATAGGGATGAAGAATAAGAGACCCTAATTTTCAGATTGAACTGTTTGGTTTGTTTAGAATTAGTGTCGGGTGTCTAGAACTGGCCACTAGTATGGGAAAAAGGAGTAGTAGGATGATTGACTTAGATCCATACAAAGTCCAAGCAAAATAACCATTAGAGATAATTGGAAATTGTTTATTGCTATGCGTGTTGCTTTATGAACTTCTTCCAAAGACATCAGATTTGGCATTGTTATCCTCTAGTTTGCACAGGGAGTATCACATGTATTCCGGACTCTGAAATTTGTTTAGAATTACAGTGTTGGGTGTATAGAACTGGCCATTAGTGTAGAAAATGAGTAGTAGGATGGTTGGCTTAGATCCATACAAGGTCCAAGCAAAAATAACCATTAGAGATAACTGGAAATTGTCTATTGCTATGCGTGTTGTTTTATGAACTTCTTCCAAAGACATCAGACTTGGCATTGTTATCCTCTAGTTTGCACAGGGAGTATCACATGTATTCCGGACTCTGAAATATAAAGTCAGTCCTCACAGGAACAGGCTTATGATGTCAAACATGCTCAGCAAAGTCATGTATCGTGCTCCTGACGTAGCGACTCAAACTCTCCCAGAGTTGAAGGTGGCTAAAAGAGGTTGGATTTTTGCTATTTAAATGACAATAGGTCGCATTAGTACTTGAATACCCCTATGGATTTTTGGAACGAAAAAACAACCAGAGGTTGTAAGTACAGATCCTGAACCTGAATTTTTTTACCTGCGGACACTGCAAACAATAAGGACTCAGAACATTTGGATGGGATTTAGGTACACATATTAGCTTCAGAAGCTACGCATGATAGTGGAAAGTCTGAACAGGTATGCTGAGAAAGGTTTTACAGACAGACCAAGATCATAATGCACTGAATTTCTCAGAAGGCTTAGTTCTTGAGAAGGATTCTGAACTTGATCCCTCTATTAATTTTCAGCCGGGCTCCATTCTCAAACAGAGTAACATGAACCATGCATAGATCTGTAAAAGTGTTTCATTCTCAGGGGAACTGGTAGTTGAGGACTAAATCTGTCCATGGCACCTTGAGGAGGAGATTATGAATCAGTTGCTGAGCTTCTGTCATCAATAATTGAATGTGAAAAAACCGCTTGAGTACTGTAGAAGACATGTCTGGCAGCATGAGAAGTAATGAAATGAAATACTAAGTTGTTTTTGGAGGCCAAAGGCATAGTTGGAAATTGATCTCTGTCATCTGATATACCACCCGGAATAGGACTGAAGTGTTATCCACAGTACCTGTGATAATATTCATGAAGGAAATGTTAAGGGGTGAATGCACTTCAGCGCTTAGCCTCAGACATGCTTTGAAAAGCATGTCTAGTTCGATTGACCTAGATCCAGGGCTAATAAAGCTACAATCAAACAATATCCTACAAGTGCAATTCTCAACACAGTGGCAATTTCTTGTGTTCAGTTTGGAGAAATGGTTGATGACAAGAGTAGCGGAAATGATAGTGACACCAACAAACATCTGGCCATTTCACTTGTATACTAACATTGAAAAGAAAGAAACACAACACTGGGTGCTTGCTGAAGCTGAGACAAGTACGCTGTAAACATGAAATACATGTTTTCCAACAGCATTTTGCCCAGATGAAAGATAACTTTGCTTCTCACATGGCAAGTTAACCTCAGATCTGTTGAAGAAGTGCTCATATTGTTGATATAAAATGTGTGTGAGACATATGTATACATGTGCAAGCTCCTTTATTGAAACTGTGACTTAGCTGACCTATACAAAGCCTAGGGCCGACCTGTGCTATGGTTTTCAGGGCTGGACAGTCCACATTGGAGGGTTATGGAAAGCTCCACAGTGGCCCACATGTCCACTTGGAGGATGATTTGGAGGTGCGACTTGCATAAGTGAATTTGAGAAATTCATCAATCTTGTGGAAGGTTTTACACTTCATCATTCGAGCCCCTACTGTAGGAATTTACAGGGTAAGTTCCTCAGACAGAACACCAAAAGGACACCGCTCACAACCAGATCGCAGATCAATACACCAGTATTTTGACGTGGTTAAAACCCTCAAAGAGGGAAACAGTCCACGGCCTAAGCCAACGCGGCCACTTCAGGCAATTTATTAATAAAAGAATGAAAATTTACATATGTTTCTCTCATGCACGGATTACCCTACAAATGACCCTCCATGCGCTTTAAATAGAATTCATGGACCAATCGGGTGTCAAGCCACGGATCAAGTGTCGGTAATACCGAGGAGAGAATGAACCGTCGGATCACTACATATCGTGACCGTCAAATTGTAAGTTACAAAATGTACAACGGTAAAGAAACACACTTTACCTAACTCTATACTAGACCAAGTTGTACTTAACTATTTCCTATGTGTCGGAATATCCTAACATCCCCCCTTAAGAACAACTTGGGATAGGATTGAAGGATTTACAAATATGACACAATAGGAGAAGGAAGGAGGCACTAGAGCCTATCCCCCCTTAGTGACAACTTCCTCAACTCCAACCATAAATCGAAGTTTAGTGAACTTCGCCTCTGTGAGAGCCTTTGTGAAGATGTCTGCAACTTGATCATCTGTTGAACAATATTGCACTTCAAGAACATGGTCATGGATGAGCTTTCTGATGAAGTGCATGTGCAGTTCAATGTGTTTGCTGCGCTGATGTTGGACTGGATCTTTGCATAGCTGAATGGCACTTTGATTATCACACCAAAGTGTAGTCGGATGTTGCTGCTCAAAGCCAAACTCTGATAGGATCTGACGAAGCCACAAGGCTTCCTTACTAGCTTCTACGGCACCACGATACTCTGCTTCTGCTGACGAAAGAGAAATGGCACCCTATTTCTTGCAAGCCCATGTAATAGGTCCTGAACCAAGAGTGAACACATAACCGGCAGTAGACTTCCGATCATCAGGGTCACCGGCCCAATCGGAATCAGTGAAACCAACCAATAGAGGAGATGCTTCAGCACTGTAATGAATCCCAAACTGAACTGTACCTCAAACATAACGAAGTATTCTTTTAGCTGCTTTCCAATGACTTTCACGGGGGTTTTGCATGAACTGAGCAACAAGGCCAACAGCAAAGGAAAGGTCAGGACGAGTATGGGTTAGATACAAAAGTTTTCCTACAAGTTGACGGTATAAGGTAGCATCAACTTCAGGAGAAGTACAAGTGACTGAAAGTTTGACTCCAGACTAAAAGGGAGAAGGGGCTGGCTTACAGTCTTCCATGTGAAAATGGCGTAGAATATCACAGGCATACTTGGACTGGGAAAGAGAAATACCCTCCTTGGATTGCAAGACTTGAAGACCGAGAAAATAGTGTAAGTGTCCTAAGTCTGTCATTTCAAATTTCCTTTTAAGGCTAGACTTCACATGGTTTATAAGGTTGGGATCACTACCAGTAAGGATAAGATCATCAACATAAAGAACAAGGATGATAAGAGAGTTGCCCACTTTCTTGGTGTAGACAGTATTGTCAGAATGACACCTAGAAAAGCCAGATTCTAAAAGAAAGCTATCCATTTTGGCATACCAAGCCCGAGGAGCTTGCTTGAGACCATAAAGGGATTTCTTAAGTCGACATACAAGGCTGGAGTCTGTTTGTATGAAGCCAATGGGTTGTTCCATATAGATTTCTTCATGCAAGTCCCCATGCAAGAAGGCAGATTTAACATCCATCTGATGGACTTCCCATTTGAAAGAGGCAGCAAGGGAAAGAACAAGGCGGATAGAGTTCATTTTGGCAACAGGGGAGAAGGTTTCAGTGTAGTCAATGCCTTCAACCTGTGAAAAACCCTTAGCAACAAGACGAGCTTTATGTTTATCAACTTTCCCATCTGGTCCATACTTGGTTCTGTAAACCCATTTGCATCTAACAAGTTTTCGTCCCTTTGGTAGAGGAACAAGATCCCATGTATCATTTGCCAACAATGAATGATATTCTTCATTCATAGCTGCTTCCCAATCTGGATGGCCTGAAGCTTCTGCAAAGGTGTCAGGATCATAATTTACTGGAGCTTGAGCCAGTAAAGAAGAGGCTCTCTCGAACTGAGAACGTGTACGTCGCTGATCTGTAGGATCACCGGCAAGATCACCTGCTGCATCTCGAGTAGCACGAACCCATTTTGGAAGCTGAGGAGCTGAAGGAAGATCCTGAGATGGTGGGGGAGGATTGTCATCCTCACTTTCATCATCTGAAGAAGAAATGTTTTCAAAAGTAGAAGAGATAGGGAGAGGTGGCACAACCGCCGGACTAGGCTCGCAGGCCGATATATTTTCATCAAATTTTACATCTCTTCTAATGATAACATTTTTGGACTTAAATGGAATAAGTCTATAGCCTTTGACATCTTCAGAATATCCAACAAAAGTACATTTTTCACTCTTAGGTTCTAAAGCTTTATGCTTTTCATCTGGAATATGGGCCCACGCTTCACTTCCAAAAACACGAAAGTGACTTACATCTGGTTTGATTGAGCTCCATGCTTCTTCTGGAGTGATATTCTTTAAAGCCTTAGTAGGAGTGCGATTTATTATGTAATTTGCACAGTTAATTGCTTCTGCCCAAAAACTAAGACCAAGTCCTTTAGATTGTAGCATACAATTAGCCATTTCCTTTAAGGTGCGATTCTTCCTTTCAGCTACACCATTTTGTTGTGGAGTATATGGAACAGTATGTTGCATTTGAATTCCATTCTCAGTGCAATAGTTGATGAATGTGTTTTTAACATATTCTCCGCCATTATCAGATCTTAACTTAAGAATTTGATGTCCAGATTGTTTTTCAACAAAGGCCTTGAAGGCCAAAAAAGTGTTAAATACTTCACTCTTGAGTTTTAAGAAGTATACCCAAGTGCGTCTGGAGAAATCATCAATGAAAGTTAAGAAATACTTGCAGCCAGAGAATGACACAACTAGAAGTGGACCACATAAATCACTATGCACAAGCTGTAAAGGGGCTGAGGCATGCCAAGAGGCACGTTTTTCAAAACTGTCCCGATGATGTTTTTCGAGTACACATCCGGAACAAACACCATCTCTGCAAGATACCATAGGAAGACCTGTCACCATATTTTCTTTACATAGATGTTGAAGGGAGCGATAGTTTAAGTGACCAAATCGCTCATGCCAAAGTTTGCTCACTTCATCGTTAGCAACAAATACTGAGGGAAGATTTGATGACCCAAAGTTGTGAAACTTATACAACCTTGTAGAATCATCAGCAATGCCAGTAGCCAAAATCTGTTTAGGATCTCTTAAGTCCTTGATTACAACATCATGAGGTGAAAATTCAACGATTTTATCTTCACCTGAATGAGTTATCTGATATACAGATAGAAGGTTGCAGGATAAGGTTGGAACACATAATACATCATTAAACTGACCATTGTCTAGATGAACAGTTCCAGTCCCTACAACACGAAGAGATCGATCATCACCAACATATATATTTTTGGTGTTTCAATCAATTAAAGAAGAAAACATGGCTTTGTTTTTGGCCATGTGATAAGAAGCTCTAGAATCAATGAGCCACTCATGAGAATGAGAAGAAGAAGATACATTTAATGCATAGCCAGACCGAGATGCTTGACAACCACATGCAGAAAGTGCCATTCCTGAAGATGAAGTTGAAGTTGAAGATTGTCCCAAATGGATGTTATGCTTCTTCATTGCTGCTTCCAAGGCTTCCATCTTCTTAAAGCATTTTGATTCTAAGTGGCCATCTCGATTACAAAAATTGCAATGTCTATCAGTCTTCTTCCCTTTGTTTTTATTTGTCTTATCATTTTGTTGAAATGATTTTTCATTTTGGGGCTGAAATTGCTTAGGACCCTTGTTTGGTTTAGGACCATTCTTTTTAGGATATGACTTCTTAGGATTCTTTGAATTTGGTTGTTGTTGGGCGGCTAACGCTTTCTTGGAAGAGTTTCCAAGATTAAGAAGACCAAGGTGTAAGAGTTTTTCTTGTTCTCTTATTAAAGAATCACAAAAAGAGTCAAAAGAAGGGGGCTTGTAGTCTATTCCTTGAGAAATGAAGGCTTCTCTTGTAGAATGGAAAGTGGAAACAAACACAGAGTAGGCTGGTCCCAACTTTGTAAGAATGGAATAGATAAGGTTACTATCTTCTTTCTTAACTTTAACACCTTCCAAAAGATATCTAAGGGTCTTGAACTTGGACAAGAAATCTTCAATGCAAGAAAAATTATTAGGGTCCAATGTAAGCAACTCATTTTCAAGTTGATGGGCTCTAATTTCATTTTTAATCCCAAAAACTTTATTGATTTGTTTCATTGCTTCATCAGGAGTATCAATTTCTACAATATGGAATCTAAGATCTGGAGAAATAGACATCCCTATCAATCCACGTGCTTGATCTTGCCTATTTTCCCATTTAGCAGCTTTATCTTCATCCTTTGGTTTCTTTTCTTGGCCTGAGGCTATTCTGTAGAGACCTTTACTTCTAAGTAAATCCTCAATGTAAGCCAACCATTGGAAGTAGTTGGTGCTGTCAAGGGCAACTTGGTATTGACTTTCCATTTCAATGGAAACTGAAGCTAAAGATGCTGAAAATAAGTGTTCCAATGGATAGATCTCGAAAAATTAGGCTGGTTTAAAAAAAACGGCTCTGAAAACGGCTTCCGGATGAAGAAGTTATGGCTTTTGAAAAAAAGTTGTTGAAGTTGCCGACGAAGTGCGGGAATGTGCGGAAATGAAAAAGTCCACCCTCACAAAATGGAGACTTGAATCCAAGACCTCTACTCTCTTAAAATAGCTTTGAACCAATTGATCTATACAAAAAATTTGAGAGGGGGGGGGGCTTTGGATTGCGTGCTTGCTTTGAGAAAGCTCTTTTTCCCTACAAAACAAAAAACACAAAACCCAACGCGGACATGCAAAGAAAACGAACCTTATGGCTCGAAGTTAGCTTTAGCCGAAAAACTAAATATTTTCAAAAATGAACCTTGTGGCTCAAAGTTAGCTTTGGCCGGAAACTAAATATTTTCCTCAATGTTTCTGATTTTCCGAGATCACCCTAAGGCGCAGGGAAAAGAGCATACGCATGAGAAAAATCCTTCCTTTCTGTTTCTGATTTGCCCAGATCGCACAGAGTCGCAGGGCAAAGAGCATACGCAGAAATGAAAGGTATAGATCCAGTAATAAAAAAAGCTAAATAAACCGAAACCGAAATAAACAGAGAGAAAATAACAGTAAACTGCAAATAAACACTGTATACCTCCAGATCTTAAAAATGACGCAGCTAGGGCTACCGGAAACCTTTTCGCGTGAAACGAAAGGGGTTCCTCACTGGAACAGATGCTCCCAACACAACAGAGCAGTCCTCTTGGCCCGAAAGCAGTCAGAAACAGCAGATCTAGGAAACGGCAGTCGGATGCAGTTCTACCGGCTTCAGATTTGGATCACCAACAGACGCGGCCCTCAAATAGCTCTGATACCATGTAGGAATTTACAGGGTAAGTTCCTCAGACAGAACACCAAAAGGACACCGCTCACAACCAGATCGCAGATCAATACACCAGTATTTTGACGTGGTTAAAACCCTCAAAGAGGGAAACAGTCCACGGCCTGAGCCAACGCGGCCACTTCAGGCAATTTATTAATAAAAGAATGAAAATTTACATATGTTTCTCTCATGCACGGATTACCCTACAAATGACCCTCCATGCGCTTTAAATAGAATTCATGGACCAATCGGGTGTCAAGCCACGGATCAAGTGTCGGTAATACCGAGGAGAGAATGAACCGTCGGATCACTACATATCGTGACCATCGGATTGTAAGTTACAAAATGTACAATGGTAAAGAAACACACATTACCTCTCTATACCTAACTCTATACTAGACCAAGTTGTACTTAACTATTTCCTATGTGTCGGAATATCCTAACACCTACTACCACAATTGATAACGAGATGGAATGGAGTTGTCTCATTGTTAAAGCCCATGCCCATACTTGGATGTTTTGGAAGGTATCTTATTATGCTCATGTGGGGTATGTGGAAGAGTTTGGTGCTTTGAAGTGCCTTGCAAGGCTGGATACTATACCCTTGAAGGACCTTTGGAGGCTGGATGCTAGTATAAAGCCCCTTGTCTTCATCATTGGTGGAAGTATCCATCTTTTTGAGAGATTTTTGGTGCATATCATTATACATGTGGCATGGACAGCCCACTTTTATATATTTTGGAATAATTGATTGGAGAAGAGGGCTTTTATCTTTTCCATAGGGCTATATTAGGGACTTTTGGCTTAAAAAATCAATATTTTAATTGTATGGGAAGTTGAGAACTTCATATAAATAGAGATGTACTTTCTCATGGTTGGGTTAGGGGAGAAATCCTTTAGGAAGTCTGAAATTCTGAAACTTGTTCAGGTTTTTGTCTTGTGCTTGGTGCTATAGATAAAAGACAAATGCACCTCATTGAGGAGATGGTTTGTAGATAAATTTTTGCAATTTCTTGCAGACTCATGGATAGCGTTTATGGATACCAATGATTTGCTAAGTGATCTCTCTATGTCTTGTGTATTTATTTGTTGAATGTATTAAGTGCAAATGTGCTTATCTTGTGGTGAGGGTGCATTCTCTTTGTAATATTCTTGGATATATCCTATCTTGTAAACCAGTGTTCCACCAAGTTTTTGGGATGTGGTGGCAGGGAGAGCGGGGAAACGCAGGAGCGGCCTATGCAAAAGCTCCCCACCAATTTTTAGGAAACGTGGGGGGACATTGGAGTCTTTAACACAAGGGACCCCAACAAAAATAACAAAATATAATAAAACAAGTAAAATTATCACTGTCAGCTAACATCTCACACATCTCTATTTATTGGAAAAAAAATGAGATTAGTCTTTCAACAATTTTTCACATCCTGATGATGAACCATCGTTGTTGGTTCGAAAAGTCGACTATAAACAAACTGAATGCGATGTATCTGGAAGATATGCTACAGAATCAAGAAACTCGCAGAAACCTCAAAGACAAAAAAAATACTAAAATACTAAAAAATTATAAATACATCAATGAAATTTTATAATTTAACTATCTTTATCATTATATAACACTTACATCATATGAAGGCTAAATCGATGAACCATATAACTGAAATACATTTAAAATGAAAAGCATGATACAATCATACATTTAACTATAACATTGTACAATGAAAATAAAAATTTAAACCATATTGAAGTTCCCACTGTGAATACTAAATATTGAAATAAAAGTCAAGTCGGATACATCAAGATTCAAATTTTTATAAAGTCAAGTCTAATATATCATATATCAAGATTCAAAACAAACTAAAGCCTACACTTGAACTCTGAAACTGAAAAGCAAATAACATACGAACATATCAAATGACAAATGAGTATAATTGCTCAAGGTAATGCCTCACTAGTCTCTGCATCCAGCTGTTGCATTGAATAAATTAGGATCAACCATGTCATCATCTGAATCAAAATCATTTGCATTCTCAAACATGCTAAGTGACACACCAACCAACCCCATTTGTGTCTCATCAAGTGCCTTCTCCATATCTACCTATACATCATCCTCTGGATCAACATCCCATTGTGTTGTTGGTCCCTTCCTATGGTCAAGACATAGGGCATTATGCACAGCAACTGACTTCTTTGTTCTTCTAGAGGCAAGCTTGTTCCGCTTGATAGAGTGGATGAAGCTATATGTGGACCAATTCCTCTCTGCTGCAGGAACTAGCTATCCGAGACAACAAACACATAGCCAGATGTTTGAGCTCTGGAGCACCATCTCCATGCATCCTCCACCAACCAATCGGGTCATCTTGGCCTAGATCTATATGATCTTCCTAAGCACCACGTGTGTTGAAGGGGCCACCTAAGAGATGCAAAGTGAACAAATTGTCTTTGAAGTTTCCCCCCTCCTCTTTATCTTCCTAAGCACCACGTGTGTTGAAGGGGCCACCTAAGAGATGCAAAGTGAACAAATTGTCTCTGAAGTTTTCCCCCCTCCTCCTCTTTATACATCTTTGCAATTGCATCTAGGAAGCCATTCTTTACCTCAAGATCATCAACAGGAGGCACTCTCCCATGCCTTTCAACATACCATTTTGGGTTTAATGCATATGTTGCCATGTGCAAAGGTGTGTTCATGCAATCCCACCTACGTTGCATGACAGGTCGAATCTGGGATGTATAGAACTCTAATGTGGGCTCCCTCTGCTGAATGACTGCCTTCACACAACCCAACATGCAATCAAAGGTCTCATAGATTTCTCCAAGACTAGGAGCATTTGAATCAGTGTAACGAATGACCTCCACACTAGGGGCCAAGGATAAAACCAAATAATAACAATCTACCCACCAATCATTGTCCAACCACCTAAAGCTTGTCCTTCTTCCCCAAGTATGTCTTTGATTCTAACCATGACCTTTTTTGGAAAAGCGGGAAATGTTTCCTTTTTTGGGAGGAAACGCTCCCCCGTCAAGTTTCCTCACATTTCCTTTTTTGGGGGACGTGGAGAAACATCCCCCCGCCCCAGAGTTCCCCACATCCCCAAAACACAAGGAAGCGCGGGAACGCGTTGCCCAGGTGGGGGGACGTGTCCCCATGGAACATTATTGTAAACGCTTGGAAAATTTCTTGTGGAGAACCTTCCCTTAAAGTTGTCTTGGAGCTTGTAAAAGTCTAGGAGGATCTTCTATGGTTAGCAGTTGACAACCCTATCCATTACCTTATAGGAGGATCCTCTAAGGTTAGTGGTGAACAACGTTAGTCATCGCCCTATATCCATTCTTTACCTTTTCAAGGGAGACCTGATCGACCCCACATGCCCAATGAAAAGACACTAGTTTCCTGTCATCCCATCACATTTCATATTATGAACTCTTTCAAAGACATTTTGTTGGGTTTACTCTTCATATCACCTTGAATCTCATTGCCTTAAAACACTAGCAATCTTAATCTAGGGAAGCCCCACTTGAGCCAGAGGAGAACCTACCTGAAGTGGAAAGAGAGTTGGTGAGGTGATTGTGGCCCCCTCTTGAGTTTCACTCAGATCACATTTGAGCTTTCAGACGTTATCTCAAGAAGTGTGAATTTGTGTGATAACAGTTTTCTAATATTCTCTTCTGCAGGATGTTCACATTGACAGTGATGTTAAGCTGTTAGCAATTGTCTTTCTTTCTCAATGTGCGATGTCACAGAAGAATGGCAACTCTGTTTATGTCTCTATGTTTTTAGTATTTATCAATAGTATTGATTGAATGCTTCAGAGGTTTGGCTTTCTCCATGTAGTGTAAACTTTCAAGCAAATGAAAACATAAGCAGCTATGAGTCACCAAAGAACACTTTCCAGTGGAATGACTGACATGCAATGATGTCTTTTTTTGCAGAAAGGAAATGCCATGGAACTTTCAATGGAGAATCTACCCTGCTTCATTCGGGAGAGAATGCAGTCTTTAAATCGTATTTAGCAAGTCAGATTTCAGCTAGGATGGGGATCTTCAGATAAAGCATAGACTATTGAAATTGATGCCAAAGCAGATATGCTCAACTTCCTAGCTTATGCAGCAAGCAATGAAAGCAAATCCGTGTGATCACTCTCTAATGTAATTTGTATGATGCACTCTCCTTTGTGAATTAACGAAATAAAGCATGGATGAAATAATCGTCTTTATGACATTTTTGAAACAAAGTCGTGCTAATGCATGCTTCATGCAAGATGAAAAATAAAGCTTGAAACCTCTAAAGTCAACTTCCTAACTGTGAAGGACATGGAGGCAAATATAAAGACAACTTTCTGAAGTTCATCAGCAATTATATGCTCAATCTATAGCTGTCAAATTCATTATAACGAAAAATTGCATTGAACCCCACTTAGGTACTCATCTTTAATCATAGTTGATGATGCCAAGAAGATTGCAAGATCTTTCTCAATGAAAAAGATGTTAGTAACTGCACTGCTAGAATCATACACGTGGCCTTTCCTTCGGCAGTTAAATCAAGTACTGGTACAAGCCAATGTTCCAGCTCACCTGTTACTTGAGACTCTAATCGTATTATGAGCATCTCATTCTCCTCTTTGTTAACTACTTTCTTGGGAGGAGAAATGCACACCCAACCTTGCAGGTTTTGGCATCAACCAAATACATTTGTGCATCTACGGACACAAACAATGAAGAAGCATAGCCAAGGAGCAATTGTAAAAGGCATTTCTTGTGATTTGCTGCCTCGATCTTAGCCTTTCTCCTTACTGAACAATGCATCAAAACATCATAAGCTTTGTAGATAGTCCGACGACTAAAGGCTCCATAAGTAGACGTGCAAGAAGGTAAAATAAAACTCCAAGTGAAATTGAGATGGGAAGAGCAGGTAAAGCACGTTTACATACAGCTAAGAGCCCAAGTGTACATCCAAGCCCAGAAATTATAGCAAGGTAACAAGCGTAGACTGTCATCAAATCATACATTGCAGCTCTCCCAACAAGAACACTGTAAAATACAAAATCTCCTAGACCCAACTTTATGCCTTGTGATGTTGAAACTGTAACTCTCTCTTCTCTTCCTTCTGCCCTTACATCAACGTTTTCAAATTCATCTCTGGAGCTATCATATTGAAATGTATGGTTAACCAAAGGCGTCGTTTCCTCACTTGAAATGTCGTTGGGATTGGAAGTCTCCCTGGTAGGAGTTACTTGAAGAGATGGTGAAGCTTCTGTGCCAGGCGCTGCTTGAAGTTCATGATCGAATCTGTCCTCGGATGATATGGAGTCGTCTTGGCCTACACTGAGAGTTCTTGAAAATGTGCTAAAAATTCCATCCTGGAGATTGGCACTTTCACCTAATCTTGTAAGAGCTTTTGACATGTCCACATTAGATTGCATTTGAGAGTTCTGAGGTTGAAGCTCAACAGATGGTAATATTGAGGCCTCTGATGTCACCTGTCTTCTGAAAGCTTGGTCTCTTTCTGATGGAAAAGCTACATTAGAATTATTGGAAAGCAGATATGGAGCATTTGCATGGACTGCAGGTCGAGATTCATATATCAAAGCAGGAATTTCTTCACCCCTTCTTGTGGCAAGATCTACCAGCAAATTCAGAGGACCGCCTGGAGCCAAAACTGCCACCAAATCATAAACCGCCAAAGCAACCAAGAGCACCCAAGTAGTCCATTCAGGGAGCAAAGTAAACCAGTAAGCCACAAATATACCCAATAACACCATATAAAACTGTGTGATGACAATCGGCATGCCGGCCGCAAAAGTTGAAAGGACACCCACCACGGTGAAATTGAAAAGAAGTATTGAGAAGGAGATGACATCCACAGGTATTGACCAGGTCTGAATTATAAGAACAAAAATGGATCCTCCCATGTATGCCAGGACTAAAGATGCAGAGGCACACATGTAACCCTTCAGAAACCTGATACAACGGTAATAGTAAAGTAATACAAGAAGAAAAGTGACCACCGTTATGATGAGGACAAATACCAGAGCATTCAATAGAGCCCCTTCAAATTTCTGTACAGTAGAATCTGACGATTTTTCCATGTAAACGAGGGTGGCTGCTGATTGTATGGGAGAATCATCCGATCCATGGGGGTTGATGCCATGAACTAGCAGGACAACTAGAAGCATGCATATTGATACAGGGACCATGATTCCTGTTACCTCTGCCCCCACAATCTCAAGAATGCTACCCTCCATTGACGTTTAAAAGATCTTCTCGAGCCCAGGTGGGTTTTTCAATCCGTCTTATAAACTGCCTAAAATGTAATTGTTGGGGGTAGATTCATCAAATCTGAGGCATAATTCCAAATGGGTATTTATTTGGAGATCTTAGAGTGGAAATTGGATTCAGAATCCTGACTCGATACAAATTAGGTATAGCTACATTCTGATTGCCAAATATTAGTAAAGAAGGAATGAAAACACACCTCTAATACGCTTCAATCATCCGAGGAGAATCGTTTCATTGCTCTGAAACAACCGAAATCAGCCCTTCCGTGTTACAAAATCGAGGTAGAAACAAATCCATTTCAATGCCCAAAAAGTTTGGATGAATAGGCAAGAGGGGAAAACGCTCATCACCATGGACGATGGGTCGGTAAGTGGGAATTCTTCGACAGTGGTCCTACATTCTGAGACACAACTATCCACAGGCCTTTTCTTCCCTGTTGTTTCCGATTGAAGAATGTTGAACAAGTCCACCAATACAAACTAGACTTCGATGGTATGTGTGTCCTGTGATGGCCACAAAAACTGGAGCAAGCTGGAAAAAGGCGTGGGAATTCTCCAAAACGGTATCTTTTAGAGGCAAGAAAATTCTATTTTCGAAGTTAGTTTCGTCTTGGTCCATTTTTCAATTTAGTTTAACCTCTTTTATGCTTTCTTGGTTAGTCTAATTAGTTCTAAAATTGGCTTTATTTTTCAATGAATTATTCTAAATATATCCATTTATTAAAAAAAATCAACTTTACTACTTTTGTCAATCAATTTATTTATTCAATTCTATTTATTTATTCAATTCTTAATATTTTCAATAGACCATTGGATGCGGGTGAGCATTGACGTGATGGAGGTTATGATCCGGCAGATGGGCGCGTGGCAAGCCCACTGGTTCGCCGGCGGAAGGCAGGTCCTCACCCCTGAACAATTAAGTTGATGGGTCGTCACCCTACGCAACATTTATTTCGGTGGGGAGGCCGAGACACCATTCCTCCAGGTAATATGCCTAATATTTACAATTCATTGATAGTTAAGGGTCAAGGTACAGCTGGTCAAGAAATTTAGGTTACTTGTGAGGTACAACAATTATTAGGAAATCATAAGGTTAGAGCTGTAGCTATGAGTGCTACAGATGGTTTGACGAGAGGAATGAGAGTGATTGACACGGGAGCTCCTCTAAGTGTTCCAGAGTTTTAACATGAAACCTCCAGCGCCTGTGACTCCATCCTCAGTTGAGAATTCAGATGCTTGGTTTTGGTATTGTGGTGCGCTGCCGGTCTCCATGTCGAGACAACTCCTGCCTGTAGGTTCTCACTGTTCGCCGGAAGCTGATCTGCACAGTCTTCGCACCACGGTTGGAAAGCGCTGCCCGCTGGCCTCCTGCATTAGTTTCATTCCTGGTTATCATCACTCGCACAGCCCGTTCTGTGCTCAGCTCCTCCCTGCTCTGTTCGGCTTCCGCTCCCACCCCCCTCTGTTGGAGTCCCCTCTCGTTTCCGCCGGCTCTCTCGACTTCAGTGTTGCAATGCCAAAGTTGAGGCACCGTATGAGATGCCGCAGGGGAGGCGTCAGGCCTAATCCCTCCCCTTCCCCCTCCTCTGGCTCGCCCCCCTCTCGCACTCCCAGCGTACGTGCTTCCCGTCGTACTCATGGAAGGGGCCAAGCTCGTCGCTTCCCTCCCTCCCCGCGGAACATCTCCTTCGCCTCTCACCTTTACACTGAACCTCGGCCTGCTTTCATCGCTTCTCCACCGTCTTCTGGACCCCCTATCAGCCCGCAGGCCTCCCCTTCTGTTCCGCCAGCTCCTCTGCCCGTAGATTATGGTCCCTCTCGCCTGGCTGATGACAGCAGCTCTGGCCTGCTCCAGAACACAAGGACGACTGCAGGCGAGCGTGAAGTGGTGGATGACGCTCCTCAAAGGGTTCCCGAACCAGATCCTGATGAAGGCAGCTCTAGCCAGCTCCAGAACACCGGGACAACTGCAGGCGAGCGTGAAACGGTGGATAACGCTCCTCAAAGGGTTCCCGATCCAGATCCTGATGACAAGGAAGGATGGTGGTGCAGAATTGAAGAGGAATCGCCCTCGGGTGACTATGGACTCTAGCGCCTCTGCTTTTTCTCGCCATCATGTTTAGTTTCTTGAGCATTTTGCTGGTTTTGTCGCCTGTGTACCTAAGCGTGTCTAAGCTGATCTCTGTAGTTAAAACAGTTTTTAATCTATGTACGAGTCGGTTTCCCCTGGTGGGCGGCTCCGTTTTTTGGCCTTCTGTCATTAACTCAAGGCTGGTTTCCTCTTGCGAGGCAGCTTTCAAACGTTTCTCGGGCCGGTTTCCCCTTGCGGGCGGCTCAATTTTTGATATCTTGTTGACTGTATGGCGGCACTCTGATGCCTAGAACTCTCTGTACCATATGTTATATTAATAGATTTAAGCTTACTTAGAAAAAAAAAAAAATCAATAAACTCGTGGACCCTGATTGGTTTTTGTATTAGATTTTTTAATTCATATTTATTTTTTATTTTTTTATTTTAATTCAGTTTTTCAATTGGAATTCTGGTTAACTGAACAAATTTTTATTGTATTATTTAATTATTGATGTTTAACTAATTATTAAAAAAAATTCTTATTTTATTATTTAATAATTAACTTTTAATTAAATATTTAAAAAATCTTATTTAATTAATAAATTAAAAAATTTAATTAGAATTAATCCTAATCTTATTATCAATTATTATGGTTAATTACTAATTTTTAATTTCTATTTATTTGAATTCGAATTTTTTGTATTCTAATTCTTATTTAAATTTTCTTTAATGTTTACTTCTCATTATGTTACTACTAGCACAATCACATTAATATAAATGTGGTTAATAAAAACAGATATCCAAAATAATTATATAAATAAATAATAACAATATTTAAAGAATAATATTATATAATAATTAGTAACAATAATAATAAAAATAATATATAATAATTCATCACAATAATAATATATAATAAAAATAAAAATAATATTAAATATTAAATTAATATAAATCAATGATAACAATAATAATGTAAACTAGCATTTACACCAAGAGGTGTAAAAAACCGCTAATAATGTGTGTGTGGTTTTTTCTAAGGTTGGAAATGATTGCAGACCTAGCAGTTTCTTTGACCAAATTTGGATCATTCGTTAAGAAAATTATTCTAACGTCCATAAAGAAATGAACCAAGAATCTGCCAATATAAATAGAACATAATAAGAAGATAATGTTGACTCGTACTATAACTACTTGAAATCAGACATGAGAGGGCTTAGACAACTTGATAAATTTATCAACCTTAAATTAGTAGCAACAAGGAAAGCATTAAAATTGATATTAAAATCAATAAATAGACACTTTTAGTGCCCACCCTCATGATGTAGGGTGTGAGAAAAAGTTTGATTTTAAAAAAATAAAATTCCAGAATATATTGATCACTAATAACACCTAGTTAAATACTTTATCCAACAACTTTTGATTTCGATGGATATACCTATCAGTATTCATTGGAACCTGCACAACACTGAACATATTTATCATCGTTTCATCTCTATTTAATGCTTGCACTTTCTCCATCTCTCTGCCTTACTACTAAAAGGCTGGAATGTTCATTGTTTGCTTAATTGTTGAATAATTTCAATAAACAAAGCACAGAACATGTGTATTTTTCTAGATTTAGTCAATTATCAGAGTTCGGAAGCAGAGTACCTGGCATGGTTCCCCTTGTCTGTCACTGTCAGCGCCACTTTTGGGTATTCATTTGAATTTTTGTTTTCCATAAATTCATCTCTGCATACTGTAATTATCTATATTTTGGATGTCCCATGGATGTTGGGTTGGATGAGCAAAAATGAAAAATAGTGAAGTGTAAAGTGCATGAACCTTAACCTCAGTGGATGTCATGTCATGCCTTGTTAGCAGAAAGAACCTAAATGGATGTCATTGCATGCCTTGCCAGCAGAAAATGCGTGCTCTATATTCAAATGTGAGGAGGGTAGTTCGTTGCCCGGGAAAATATGAAAAAATTATTAGTTGATGGTAATTTTGGTGCCATGATGCTCCAATTAATGTATTGCTTGAATATTTGTTTTCTTATTCTAATTTTTACTTTCTTTCACCACTATTTTTTGATTGAGCATTGAATAAATTAGTGTAAACTGCCCTCTGGTCCTCCTCAATTCTTCTTTTAAGAATTGTAGCCTCCCCATTCTCGTTTAAAAAACATAACATGTCGTGCATCTTACCATTTGTTCATGGCAATTATTTTTTATACAAGAAATTACAAATATAAATTTAATATATGGATAACCCACATCTCCATTTAGGTAACTTGCAGCCCTGCATGAGGCCATGTGCCCTCTCGCGTCGTCCTCGGGAAGATAGCTCTCACAAGCTTAACAACGTAGCATCGCGACTTGCAATGCTCTGTGAGACAAATTAAAATATATATATATATCTTATAGCTTCGCTAGCTACGAAAGAGTTCGTTTGATTTATGGCAACTGCCTTATTGGCGTTGCTAGCATTTGGAAAAATGAGAGCCATAATTGGCAGCGGTCATGGAAATGGAGGTTTATGCGTTGAAGTCTCAATGTAACGCCCTTTGGGGTAAATGTGCATATAAAAAAACATAATAGGAACAGAAATACAATAAAAATATCAGCCATCAAAATCCATATATACATCATTACATTTTCACATGGAAATCAAGGGAATGAATTCTTTTCATTAATAATGCAATGAACCAACCGGTGATGGGACTACCACGTTCCACCCGACCATAGATTGGTTGAGCCAAGTCTCTCTTCAGCCAATCACCCCCGTGCCATATTCCAAGAATGAATGTGGGACTCATAGAACACATCAAAAAACACCAATCAATGTGGATGCCACCGAAGTTCTCTGCCTACATCGTGAGGAATTTGAGTGCCTCCTAGTCTCTCAGGCTTTACCGTGCATCCGCAGTCTGATCCAAGGATCACTAGGCCCTACACTGAGACATACTCTCCAGGCTTTACTGTGCATTCCATCCCGGAATCACTAGGTCCAACGAAGAGAAAATCCACCTCTTGGCTTTACCGTATATCCCGCCATTCACTAGCAAGGATTCCTAGGCCCACCAAGGCACACAATCTGGCTTTACCGCAACCCACAGTCTGATTCAGGGGTCACTAGGCCAGTGGCTTCATGCATCCTCAGTCTGGTTCAGGGACCACTACCACCATGTGTTTTTCAATTCGAAGATCCATCCCACTCAACTTCGAATCCAATCTGTCCATCCCCCACAAAACGCATGAGAGAACCCATCTCATCAAAGCTATCAGGAAATGGCAAGGCTAGGCTGAAAATATTGTCATAGGCAAAACCCATGCCATGATAGAAAAGAAACACATGCAATCCCATGCATGCCAAATCTAGCAAGGAAAATACACATGAAAGTTGATACCTGCAATGAGGCCTATTGTAGCCGCTTGATCCCGCCTTTCCCTACTTTATCCTTGCTTCTTCTTGCCTTCTTTGTCTTTCTTGCTCCAATGCCAAAGTGCTCCAAGAAAACTCTAAGTAACCAAGAGTATGAGAGAGAGAGAATAATGAGAGAGATCCAAAACTAAATTGACCGAGCCTTGCCCACTGATCCTCATAAGCCTTTTTATTAATGAAACTTCTATTTTCTTCATTTTCCATTATTTTCCTTCAATTTCCTCCTCACATGCAATATGTGACCTTTCACCTTCCTTTTCTCCTAATTTCCATTATTTTCATAAATAAATGTGCCAAAATACCTTTTTGCCTCTTTAATGCCTTCGCATTGCCTTTTCCAATTTCCTTAGCCATAAACAACCAAATGAACACCCCCTAGGATGTCTTGCCCAACATTCAGCTTGGAATATGTGTCCCATCATTCGTGGTATTTATATATTTTTACATGGAATTTTCACCAGGGTTGTTACAGAACCCTCCCCCTTGGGGGAACACCGTCCTTGGTGTTCAATGACACCTATAACCAACATGATTACTGAAAACAAAACATACTACCCATGGAGCTTTATAACACAGCTCGTTGCAATATTTACAATGAATTATCTGCTCAAAATCAAAACCTCATGACAACATGACAACATACCGCATATTGGAGCTTTATACATAGCTCATTACGATATTTACAATAACCACATATACACATATTCACATATGCACATTTTCTCAACCAACAAATAAATAACATGAATCAGCAACAAGGGAATCTAGAGGCTTCCACCTCCACCCTCAAAATAATACTAGGATCCACCTCCTTCCCAGGAAGTCCAGAATCCACTGCAAATTCAAATATGCATCCAATGTCTAGCGCTATAATCCCGCGCCACTTGTCCTCTCAGTGAACAGTTACCGGCTCATCGTTCCAAGGCGCACTCCCAATGTGCATCTGATTCCATATGGCAATGCTAATGACCAAAAAAAATCCATCCGTGACCTTCCCTTCTCTACTACACAGTCCCTCGGGAATCTGGTCACCTCTTTCGTTCAGTCACTCACCTTCCAAGTTCCATTGGCACCCCCATCCCAGGCAGTCCATCCCTTGGCAAGGCTTCCTCGCATTGGAAGATACAAAAACCAAGGCATATACCCGCCTCAACACATCATACCAGTCATAGCATGCTCATGGAAATCAATGGACACTATTGGGTACCAATGTCCCTCAATGGCCTTGCTCCTGAATACTTTACCAGCATGCTGCTGCATGTTCCAATTTATTTTGTTGTTGCTGCTAATTCTTGCATTCGATTTCGACCACTCAACTGGGCATGTTCATGCTTCCTGTACCAAGAACATAACTTCCATTAGATTCAAAATAAAGTGAAATAAATTCAAATCATACTTCATTGGTAGTTCGTCAATAAGGTACACTTGGAATCATGTTCGCTTCTTGTCACAATAGCTTCTACCTTCATCTTTATTCCATACGCACTTCAGCTCGATTTCTACACCTGAAAAACACCTAGTGCCTTCTCCTCAACCATGTGCATAGACACATAGTGTGCATCACACACATACATCCACACCTTACACACAACACCATGCAATACATGCATCTACACCTGACATACAACACATACACCTACACCCAATGTATACAATACAATGAATCCATCTATACCCGATGTGAAATACCACCCAATTCATGTACCTACAAAGAGTACCGCACAACAAGTACACATGTCGCAATACCATGACTACATGATGCACATACATAATACCACATGTCCTCAACACAACATGTATGACATGCACACAATACCACACGTGCACCAATACCATATGTACAACATGTACATAGTACCACCTGTACATTGCACCACCTGCACAATGTGTGCACAAAATCACATGTACACGACGCCACCTGCACAACGTGTACACAACGCCAAATGTACACTACACCACTATACCATGTGTACACAATACCACATGTACACAGTACCACACACATGATGTGTACACGACACCATATGTACATAGCATCACATGCACGACATGTACACAACACCGCATACTCATAACACCTTATGTACAACATGTACACAACACCACATGCTCACAGCACCACTTGTACAATCATGCACACAACACCACATGTACATAACACTGCATATCCAACACGTACATAGCATCATCCGTACACAGCACTGCATATCCAACATGCACAGAGCACCATATGCACACACACCGCATATACATCATGAAGACAGTACAATATGTATACAACACCCCATATGAAATATTCACACAACCTTATTTGTACCATCCTATACATAACATTGCATAAATAACAAGTACACATGCTATATATACGCAACACCACAAGTGCACACATCATAGATGCAACATATACAATGTATGCACAACAATAGTACCGCACATCCAAAACCACATTGTTCTTACCAAGAAACCTTGCTTCTAGTGTCTTATCCATGCTCACCCTAGCATGCCGCAGACCACACTGCTTTCACTTTGCTGATGTATCCTTAAACATTACCTGTCATAACATAAACATAGGCATAATACAAGTATACAATACCAAATCATATCCACATGATACTGACCTCGTATATTTGTCATGACTACTCTTCCCAATTGATTCCTCGTAAGACCAGGAACCTCTTCATGTCGTTCTCCTGCATAAGCAATCATTCCTCCACAAGAATGATCCCTGACAACCCTGTCAGACAGTAACATAGATACATGGATACATACATACATATATAAACATTAGCATAAAACAATCATGATCCTGTCAGACAACGACATACATTCATACATGTATACATATATAAACTTCAACATAATCATGATCATAAAATAATTACCAGATAGCATAAGGTCTAGGTTAAGAGAACTTCCTTATTTATGCATAGGCATTGAGAGAAATAGTTCCCAACATAGCCAAAGCATATGACACCTTTGATCCATTTACTTTACCTTTTTTGGTTACATTTCTTGTGTTTGCACTGCTACTGTCCATTTACCACAATGAACCCAACCAGTCCAAACGATTGTCATAGTCTTACCTTCCGCTGTGCTTACTCATGCACAGAGCTTCATCTGGGTCTTATATCATCGGTTGGGTACCACACCTCTCTCCCGATTTCCATCAAATTTCCTCTTTCCCAACCAGTTCCCAAGACTCAAAACATAAAAGGAAAGATAAGAAAAAAACAAGAAGAAGACCATAAAAACCAATAACAACATGACTCCACAAACAAAATGGTATGGCCATACACTAGACATAAACAAAGCCGCAAATCAAGCTCAACATGTTATGTAACCAGCTCACAAAAAGATAGAAAAGAGATATCAACGCCTTAGAATTCAACCTCTTCGAGGGGGCAACCTCCTTTACATTACACAAATGAATAATTCTTGGATGATACAAATGACAAGGCCTCCTTTCTATATATAGGAGTCTAAGGGGTCATAATATAATCAGAGCTGACATAACAATAATAATGGAAGGGCACAATAAAACAATAGTGGGCTTCTATGGGGCACAATAGTAACAATATGGGGACTACATGGGTACAAAAATATAACAAGGAGGTTGTACTAATAACAATAAGGGGTTACACTAGTAGCATAGGGGCCTAACATGCCCCTCTCCTTCAAAAAGTGTTGTCCTCAACGCTTGAGTAGTTCTTGATGCTTTTGTATAAAATTATTGTCCTCCCATGTGGAGTCTTTAGCGGGTAAGTTCTTCCACTTGATGAGATACTCTGAAATTGATCGATTTCATAGCTGTCGGGTTCTTGTTTCTGTGACTGCTCCAGGTTCCAATATGATTTTTCCTTCCTCTTCAAGTTCTTACAATATTGTTTGAATTGGGATCTTCTACAACTTTTGAATGAGTGGCCACACTTCTTTGTCCTTCTTCCATTCATCCCTTGCTTCGTTTATCCAATCTGGTTGGATAATAGAAATAGCACAAAACAATGCTTCCACATCCTCATCCTTTCTTGAGAGTGCATCTGCAACAAAATTTTTCTTCCCTTTTCTATAGATGATGTCAAAGTCATAAGCCAACATATTTGTGACCATTTTTTATGTTCTTTTAAAGATAATATTTGTTCTAAAAAGTTTTTAAGACTATCATGATCCATTTTTACCTTGAAGTGTCTTCCCATTGGGTAAGGTCGCCATTTCTTAAGTGCATGTAGTATTGCCAACATTTCCTTCTCATAAATAGCTTGCTTGAGATGTAGCCATAAAAATACCCAATCACCTACATCAAAACATTTTTCACTGCGATGTTGATCTACCTGTTGTTTCATTTGATTCTGCACCAAAGTGGTGTTATCCTTTAAAAGTTGGAGAACTTGTTGTTGATGCTCGATGTGATCTTTCACTGCTTGAACCTTTTTCTTCTTGATATGTCCTTCTATCTTTAGAGTTTGAGGAGTGGTAATTTCTTCCAATGATTTACAAGATATGGTCGGATTCATTTCTTGATGCTCGATGTGATCTTTCACTTCTTGAACATTTTTCTTCTTGATATGTCCTTCTATCTTGATAGTTTGAGGAGTGGTAATTCCAGCCAATGCATTACAAGATATGGTTGGATTCATTTCTTCTTTCTTGATGTGATCTTTCACTTCTTGAACCTTTTTCTTCTTGATATGTCCTTCTATCTTGAGAGTTTGAGGAGTGGTAATTCTTGTCAATGCTTTACAAGATATGGTCAGATTCATTTCTTCTTTCTTTGGGGTTGATTCCTAGTGTATATCCTCTTCTTTTGATGTTTCTTGATCCTTTTCTTCCTCCTCTTCATAATCTATGTAAAATAATTTCTTCTCAGCACACTTATGACCTTTAGTGCATTTGCTATCACAATTGTAACAAAGCCCTTTTTCTCTTTTTTCTTCCAATTGTTGTGGTGTCACCCTTGTAGGTTGTGGAAGGCTAGGAGAAACAACACTTCCATGTTTATAGTTGTGAGGGGTAGAATTCCTTGTTTCCATAATTTTGCTTTCCACTTTTCTTGCCAACCTGAATGTCTTGTCCAATGAATCAAGTTCCCAAAGACAAACCTCATGTTGAATGTTATCCTTTAAAATCCCTATGGAGACATCAATCCTCTGCTTCTCTAGAATATCATTTTCCCTTATATTCAATTTTTGAAAGTCCTCAATGTGCTCTGCCATTGAACACTTTTGTTTGATATTTATCAATTGGCTAAAGAAGGTGTTTCTCTTTGTATCCTCATAATGTACTATCATTTCCTCCATGAAAATTGACCACGTGACAAGTGGTTTACGAGAACAAAGCCCTTTATACCATAAAAATTGATTCGGTTCTAAATAATTAGATGCAATACATACCTTTTGTAATAAGGGTACACCATGTAGATCAAAATATTTATCCATATGTAGTATCCAATTTAGCGGATCCTTGCCATCAAACTTCCTCAACTCGCTTTTTCTTGATTTTAGGAGCTCGATATTGAAACGACTGTAACTATGTAATTTTGGATCTTCCAGTTCTGAAATCACAACCTGCAGTATTCCTCTATGTCCTTTTTCCAATGCCACCAGTCTGATCAAAATTGGATTCTCCAAGAAAGAGTTATGCACAATCTCCCAAGGTGACCTGATTATACACCTTTTCAGAATAGCGAACTTGTATGACATGCCACGTGTCCCTGTTTTGACCTTCAGATCTGAATAATAAACAAAAAAGACTACAATTCGTCCTCTTTCTGTAACTTCTTATGAAATTTCAATCTAATACTCAGAGAAAAATTTATGACGATTGTCCCAAGGTCACATGTTTAAGATGTAATTCGAGAGTCTGCAAAAACCCTAACTTCCTTAGATCATATATCTGAAAATATAGCGAGACAAGATCTGAAATTCAGATCCAAGGTTCAGACCAATTTCTTCTCAAATGGGTTTTTTTTTAGCTTTTGAAACTTCGTATCAAAAACGTTATAGTGAAAATTCCACAATGACCTGTTTTAGATGAAATTCTGGAGCTTACAAAAACTATAACTTCCTCAGATCATATCTCCGAAAATATAGCGAGATAAGCTCTGAAATTTGGACCCGAATTTCAGCGAGATTTCGTCTCAAATGGGTTTTATTTTCAGCTTCTAAAACGTCGCAAAAATAAAGTTATAATGAAAATTCCACGATGACTTGTTTGGAGGAGCGAAAACCGTAGAATCCAAAGCTCTGATACCAAATGTTATGTAACCAACTCACAAAAAGATAGAAAAGAGAGATCAACGCCTTAGAATTCAGCCTCTTCGAGGGGGCAACCTTCTTTACATTACACAAATGAACATTTCTTGGATGATACAAATGACAAGGCCTCCTTTCTATATATAGGAGTCTAAGGGGTCATAATATAATCAGAGTCGACATAACAATAATAATGTAAAGGCACAATAATAACAATAGTGGGCTTCTATGGGGCACAATAGTAACAATATGGGGACTACATGGGTACAACAATATAATAAGGGGGTTGTACTAATAACAATAAGGGGTTACACTAGTAGTATAGGGGCTTAACACAACAATTTATAAAATACCAAAAGCACAAGAGTAACAACAAACACCATGACTCAATCCCCATGGTTCCCAGGGAAAGCTCAACCCGAGCCTTCTTCCAGATTTCATGGAAACCTCTCTTGCCATGCAACTCCCTGCATCATGCTCACACATGTCAACCACATGTTCCAAATATCAAGACAATCATATTTATCAATTTGAAATCAACTTTTACAAACAATCATGTCATAATCCATAGTCATCAGTCATAATACTACAACTATCACCTACTATACTCAAGTACATATCAACTGTCTCAACACATATATTTTAGTACAATCATCTTAAAACAAGATCATTTGAACACATACTCATTTTATGCAATTCATCAAACATTCATACCAACTTGCAAACATACCATGTTAAATAAATCAATTAGATGACATAATAGGCACCAACACTCAAATATCAAATAGACGACATAATCAACTATGAAACACCAAGTATAATACATAAGCAAACTCATACCTTAGTGTACCTCAGGGGAGGCTATCTTGTCTGCATAATCAATCTAGTTAGCGAGATATAACTTTACAACATGTCAACTCAAGCACTCATAAGATCATGATATCCATAACAATATCTAACTAACATGTTCACATCGTAAACTCAATCACATATGCAAAGTCAATCTAGATTAGTATGACACCATCTCACAAATATGTCGGTTCATACCTGAATATCGCAACCATAACCATCTGCATAGGTCAAACCAGGTTAACACAATACATATAACATCAAGATCTTCAAAGCAATGACCATAACCATCACCCATATGACCAATCCAAATTCTAACATCAATATCTCAATGAAGTGACCCTAATCATCAAGTTAATAACATATAACAATAATAAGTTGTATATCATACTCATCTACAACATACAACATAATCATCAAGTTATCTAATGTAAAACAACAATAGCAATGCATACAACTATAGGTTACTATCATTCTTGACTATGTGACACATGTGCATATAACTACACTAGTCAACCAAAATCTATCATAAATGTGACCATAACATCAAAAGACATGTACACAAACCTAATGTATATAAACCTAATGCATATAAAAATCCTGAACTTATGTACCTGCATGCTCAAATGCAATACTGATATGATGATCTGCGCTTGCCTCGAGGTCCAATGCTGCAACTTCACTTTGATGATTTGCATCTCTTGCTTTATCTCAAATAACTCATTAGCATCATAACAACCAATAGCACCGTGATGACCTAAATTTCATACAATGACTTCACAAGGCGTGCTTGACCTACTATACAGGCATAATCATAGCCACGACCATGCATGCATAACAACAACCATTACTCCATTGTACACATTGCCACATGCAACTAGCAGTATGCATAAGCAATGCAAAAGCAACTACCAATATGCATAACCACATGTAGTCGAACATAATCGACCAGTCCTTGTAATCAATCTACAAGACTGATGCATGTAATCAAAATATTAAAAAATGTAACCTAACATACAAGGATGTAAGTAGGTATCATGAAATCAACATGTAAGCGACATATAATTCATACATAGTCAGTCACATGTTCTAAAAATGAAGACATCGTGTCTATTAATTTGAAATCAACATTCACCAATATAACAACCTATAAGCATACCCCCTTACTATCCATGGTCCACACTAAGGTAGAAGGAGGAAGCTACTATAATGGCTTGATCTCCAATGTCCAATTATGGAAATGGAATCTCCAAAGCTCTACTAAATTTAACCACACTTGAAAAGAAATTGATTTTTATTTCTCATACATTTGTATGAGATTAAGTAAAAAACATTGCACTTATTCCACTTGTAACATAATAACTAAAAACATGCCACTTTTCCATTTCCCTACATGCAACTTTTCAAATTCCTTGCATGCAACCTTTCAAATTCCCTACATGCAACTCTTCAAATTATTTTCATGCAAATAGGCATAGATCAGATACATCCATATTATCATACTACAATACTATTGCATTTAAAAAATAACATTTTCTTCAAACAACTACTATACTATTACATTTGCATGTAAGCATTTCTTCAAACACTTTACATGCAAACTAATATAGCAAACTATTTGCATAAAAGTAAGCATATATCACTACAGCAATACTATTACACATCAATGCTATCCCCAACCACAAACAACATACTCATTGGGGCATTTTATCAAACAGTTTGTATGCAATTAATCATTGAACCATTTAAGCATTTCATCAAACACTTTGCATGCAAACTAATATAGCGAATGATTCAATGCATATATCCTAAACTGTAGTAGTACAAGTTATGGAAACTGAACCATATGATCAATGGAATTATCCCTCACTATAGTTCAAGTTTCAGCTTCTAATATTTCATAGATGAAAATTTATAACAAAAATACCAACACAATCATATTTGGTGCACAATTCTAGGAGTATCCAAAAAGCTCGATTTACACTGGTCATATCTCCTAAAATATAGCGAATGAATATCTGAAATTTTTATCACAATATCAATGGGATTTCCCCTCATTGTGGAAAAAATTTCAGCTCCTGAGAGTGCCCAGAAGAGAATTTATAACGAAAATGACAGCGTGACCTGTTTGAGGCCTGATTTTAGGAGCATTCAGAAGGCTCGACTCCCTCTGCTCATATATCCTAAAATATTGCGACCCAATATCTGAAATTTCTACCACATAATCATTGGTATTTCCCCTCAATGTGGACGATTTTTCAGCTTCTGAAAGCCTACAGAAGAAAAGTTATTGCAGAAATTCCAACGTGACTTGTTTAAAGGTGCATTCAGGAAGGTCATCTTCCTTAGATCATAATTCCTAAAGTATTGTGAACCAATATCTGAAATTTTTACCACATTATCAGTGGGATTTACCTTCAGTATGGACAAATTTTCGACTTCTAATATTCCACAGAAGAAAAGTTATAATAGATATGACAGAAAGGTCTAAAAATTAACCTTTGTTCTTCATTTTACCTATGATAGAGCCCATCCAGTCCAAGTGTTTGAACCATGCTCTAATACCACTTGTAACACCCTTCGGGTAAATGTGCATATAAAAAAACATAATAGGAATAGAAATATAATAAAAATATCAACCATCAAAATCCATAGATACATCATTACATTTTCACATGGAAATCAAGGGAATGAATTATTTTCATTAATAATGCAATGAACCAACCGGTGATGGGACTACCACGTTCCACCCGACCATATATTGGTTGAGCCAAGTCTCTCTTCAGCCAATCAACCTCGTGCCATATTCCAAGCATGAATGTGGGACTCATAGAACACATCAAAAAACACCAATCAATGTGGATGCCACCGGAGTTCTCCGCCTACATCGTGAGGAATTTGAGTGCCTCCTAGTCTCTCAGGCTTTACCATGCATCCACAGTTTGATCCAGGGATCACTAAGCCCTACACCGAGACATACTCTCCAAGCTTTACCGTGCATTCCATCTCGGAATCACTAGGCCCAACAGAGAGAAAATCCACCTCTTAGCTTTACCGTATATCCCGCCATTCATCGGCAAGGATTCCTAGGCCCACCGAGGCACACAATATGGCTTTACCATAACCCACAGTCTGGTTCAGGGGTCACTAGGCCAGTGGCTTCGTGCATCCTCAGTCTGGTTCAGGGACCACTACCACCATGTGTTTTTCAATTCGGAGATCCACCCCACTCAGCTTTGAATCCAATCCGACCATCCCCACAAAATGCATGAGAGAACCCATCTCATCAAAGCTATCAAGAAATGGCAAGGCTAGGCTGAAATCACACCTAGAAAAACCCATGCCATGGTAGAAAAGCAACACATGCAATCCCATGCATTCCAAATCTAGCAAGGAAAATACACATGCAATCCCATGCATGCCAAATTTGACAAGGAAAATACACATGCAAGTTGATACCTGCAATGATGCTTGTTGTAGACACTTGATCCTGTATTTCCCTACTTGATCCTTGCTTCCTCTTGCCTTCTTTGCCTTTCTTGCTCCAATGCCAAAGTTCTCCAAGAAAACTCTAAGTAACCAAGAGTATGAGAGAGAGAGAGAGAGAGAGAATAATGAGAGAGCTCCAAAACTAAACTGACCAAGTCTTGCCCACTGATCCTCATAAGCCTTTTTATTAATGAGGCCTTTATTTTCTTCATTTTCCATTATTTTCCTTCAATTTCCTCCTCACATGCAAAATGTGACCTTTCACCTTCCTTTTCTCCTAATTTCCATTATTTTCATAAATAAATGTGCCAAAATACCTTTTTGCCTCTTTAATGCCTTAGCCATTGCCTTTGCCAATTTCCTTAGCCATAAAAAACCAAATGAACACCCCCTAGGATATCTTGCCCAACATTCAGCTTGGAATACGTGTCCCATCATCCGTGGTATTTATATATTTTTACATGGAATTTTCACCAGGGCTGTTGCACTCAAACACATAGGTGATTCAAACACAGGAGTCTTGTCCCAATACACTTTACAAAAATGAAATATATCAAGATCCAGTGGAGAGCTTACTCTCTTAATTAAGTTTAAGAGGGTGTAGCTCAGCGCCTGGATATGCGCATGAGTTTCAATCAGAACATTGGTGTATGCCGACCGGAACAATGCAAAACAAAGGATCCAACGCTGAAAGCAAAGGCTTAGGTTCTTGGTTTAGTTGTGGCAGGAGACATCTGACAAGCAAGATTTTGTCCTAACATGATTTTCTCTCTGATCTCCTTCATGTGCTAAATTTCAAAGTTCTATTTTTAGGTTGTAAAAGTCGCATATTGGCAGGATTTTGTGCCTAGGCATCTCCTTCGTGTCTTGAATTTAAAAGTTGTCGTTACCATGCACATTTATTTTTTTGGTTTATTTCAGCATTTTTTTGTGAAATAACGAGCATATTCATAGGTTTTTCAGGTTTTTATATGAAATGAGAGAACCAAATTTTCAGGGTTTCTCATGGTGTACAAAAATGTGTACAAAGAGGAAAAGAAAAAAATGGAGGGAAACCCAATAAAAACTCCTTGAATAGTTAGAGGAAATGCTGGTCAATTCAAAATGAATTAAGTTTATCTCAGAAGTATATTCCTCCACCCAACCAAGTTCCGAATGTAAGTAATATGATGGAATATAAGGGGCTTGAGCTACAAAATAAAGCACATGATCCTTGGAAAGAGATGGAAAGGGGAGATTTCATGATGACATAGGAAACTAAGTGTTCCAATAAATATTATGATATAGTAATTGCACACAAGTGGAGAAATTGTCAATTTGTAGTCATATATGCACAGGGACCAACCCAAGGTTTGGCAATCTTTCGGAATCTTGAGGAAGTGATTGTCTCTAACATGTTCACCATTTGTGAAATTCTAACTCTTATATTTGATCTCATTAAGCAGTTTCTCTCTCATCATTGAAGATCATCCATGGATCATTCGAGGAGACTTTATTTTAATATGCTCTCTCTCAGAAAAGAAATGAAGATTCTAGAAACTGGAGAACACGACACATTTATTTTGGGAAGATTTAGTAAAATGCAAACTCAGTAAAATTAAAATTCTTGGACCTTTGTACAATTAGAGGGATACACAGTTGGATCATTAAGTAATTGTAGATACCAAATGTTCATTGTCCATTCCCACAAAAGTACCTCATAATCACTCCACTCAGCTTTCAGTGCACCACCTCACTCTACTCAGCTTTTAGTGCACCACCTCACTCTACTCAGCTTTTAGTGCACCACCTCAGTAACATCTATATAAGAATTTTGGCTTCACAACAAGTTTGTTTCATCATCAATATTGTCTGTGTAGAAATTTCCTACAAATTCTCTACAAATCTACCTCTGAGATCTATGTAGAAAATTTGACTGTAGATTAACTCAATAATGCAATATACCAAAGCAAAATACTATAATCTACTTCTACTATCAAACTTGCGGAAGCTTAAATATCAAGTTGAATCATAGCTAAACACATATAACCATAACAAGAAGAATCAATGCACATGAAACACAAAAAATACTCAGGGGAAAGCCTCAACTAAAAACCCCACTATCTGTATTATCATACAAGGTGGAAATACATCAGAATTATACAAAGCCTTAGCTCTCACAGCTAGCCAGCTCTCAGTACAATCTTCCTGGATGCTCACAGGAAATCAAAGCTTCTCACAAGCCTTCTCCTCTGCCCTCCAAGCTCCTATTTCCTTGTGCAGTTACCTCTGGGATGATCTCCTTCACCCAGTGTAACACTGCTCTAACACACTCTCAGAATTGCGTAATCCTCAAGGAACCTTTTCTTGACTGCATGGATGAGTTTCCTTTATAGGAAAACACATGCAACTGATAGTAACTTGTCCTTGACATTTAGCTCAACTGGATCTTTCTCAGAATAGACATGCATGAGTTTCTGATAAGAGAATCTTCAGTTATCTGGAGTACACTTGTTGAGTGCATGCATGCATCAACTGACTGATAACTCACAATTAGTTCCTCAAATAGTTTGGAACTAATTTAACCGGACTTAACTCAGTAAACTGAGCTAACTAATTACAACTCAAATATCTCCTTAATTTAAAGGAAAACTCTTGCATGACTTCAGAAAGACTTCTAACTTGAATTTCTCCAACTAATTAATCCATAATGAATGAATTAATTATTTTCAAGCAGCTGGTGAGACTAAATTCGAATTTAATTCACAATTTTAATTCAAGGACATTAAAATTGGAATATTCTGGATTCTATTTTTATCATTTCTTGTTGCTATTTTCAACACTCCCTCTCAACAAGAAAGGAATTCAACTTGATCCCGATATCGAACCTTTGGAATGTTCTGCATGCAACACTTCTCTCTAGTGTTGTTGCTCTAGCAACTCCAAAAACAAAAAAAACATGCAACCTGAATCAGTATGATGCATCTGTCATCAAAGTCTCTGATTGCTATTGCCTCTTCCAATTGAAAACTTTGCGCTTATGCTGACTTAGCCTTTCTGCATTGTTGTCAATCCTTCTCTGTGCTCTTCAGTATCTGACTACTCTAGCCTCTGTCACTTTGATCTCTGACTGCATCAATCCCATTGATTCCTCCTACTACTATGTACTTTGGGTTCCCGTAGCAAGGTACGATCCATGAGATAAAACCTCTCAATGGACCCTGCCCAATTTCAACCTTCATGGGACTATCACTTCACATCGCCCCACCTCACACCTGGAGGTATGGCTACATGTGATCCCTCTGCCCACTTCTCCAATTGTGGCTCCTCCACAATTGTCTGAGACTTCTTCTGGGACTGCATGTTGAGAGGTAATTTACTCTCCCTCTCAACCACCAAGTCTCTAACATTTGCCTTGCTCCTCAAGGCTTTGCATGCATCTTGAACCTCAAGAGCATATAGGTTCTTGACTCGTGAACCAATCTGTTTCACCTGTCTCGTGGTGATGTGTCTAAGGAAAACCTTTCCCTTACTAAAGACAACATCGTAGCCTTTGTCCTCCAACATCGCGACCGATACCAAGTTCTTCTTCAATCTAGGCACATACTTCACATCTATCAAGGTGATAGGAGGTCCATGATCCCTTTGAAAAGCAACCGTGCCCACTCCTGAAACACTAAACCTTTCGTCGTCACCCATCTCTATGCGAATATTGAGGTCTTTCTCCTCCAAGGCATTGAATACAATTTTATCGCCAGTCATGTGGAATGAGGCCCCACTGTCAAGAAACCAACCACAACCCATCATCGATGACACCATGCATGCGATGAGGGTGAAGTCCATTTTGAACTAAGAGTCTAATGACTCACCTTCCAATCCTTCCGAGAATCCCTTCTTGGAATTCTTCGATAGCCAATTAGTCGCATAATGACCCATCTCGTGACAATTAAAGCATCTCACTTTAGACTTTTCAACCTTCTTCCCTCCATGAGAATAATTCAATTCGGAATGGGACACCTTCCCCTTCCCTTTCCTTGCCTTACTTGCTAAGGCCAGATTTTCTTCATCATCATCCTTGGATGAATAACCATCTCGTGTGCTCCTCCTGATCTCCTCCTACATGAGACCCGACCACAGTCGTTCCCAATCCGACAGTTTCTCCCTTCCATTCACAGAGTCCTGGTAGTTATTCCAGCTCTTTGGAAGGCCAAGGAGAGCAAGGCTCACCATATCATCATCGATAGTAGTTATTCCCACACTTCCAAGCTCATCTCTGCAAGTGGTGAGCTTGTTCAGATATGTGGAAATAGTATCGTCGTTCTCCATCTTGATTCTTCGAAGCTTATCATTGAGCGGCAGTTTCCTCTGGTCGCTACTATTCAGGTATAGGTCCTTCAATGTCTTCCACATTGAATATGGAGTATCTTTCCCATGGAGACTCGAGAAAATATGGTCTCGAACTCCCTCAAGGATGATCTGTCTCGCCCTGGCCACACACTTCTTCCACTTAGCTAACTCTTGTGCATTAGTTGAACCTAGGTTTGGGATTTCTTGATCAATGAAATCCTTCAAGCCGTTGTGTTCTAATACAGCCTCCATGCAATCTTTCCATGCTATGTAATTCGAGTTGCCTTCCAAGGCATACTCGAGTCTCAAGCCATAGAATGCCATTGGCCAACCTTGAAGTATAATAAGAATTCGATTTGCACTTGCAACCCTGAACTTCAAACTTCGAATTCTCTTCTTCGTATACTATTCATAGCTCCGATAAACTTTGCTCGGTAAACTTGGCTCTGATACCATGTAGAAATTTCCTGCAAATTCTCTACAAATATACCTCTGAGATCTATGTAGAAAATCTGATTGTAGATTAACTCGATAATGCAATATGCCAAAGCAAAATACTATAAACTACTTCTACTATCAAACTTACGGAAGCTTAAAGATCAAGCTGAATTAGAGCTGAACACATATAACCATAAGAAGAAGAATTAATGCACATGAAACACAAAAAATACTCAAGGGAAAGCCTCAACTAAAAACCCCACTATTTGTATTATCATACAAGGTGGAAATACATCAGAATTATACAAAGCCTTAGCTCTCACAGCTAGCCAACTCTTAGTACAATCCTCCTGGATGCTCATAGGCAATCAAAGCTTCTCACAAGCCTTCTCCTCTGCCCTCCAAGCTCCTATTTCCTTGCACAATTACCTCTGGGATGATCTCCTTCACCTAGTGTAACACTGCTCTCACACACTACTCTAACACACTGTCAGAATTGCACAATCCTCAAGGAACCTTTTCTTGACTGCATGGATGAGTTTCCTTTCTAGGAAAACACATGCAACTGATAGTAACTTGTCCTTGACATTTAGCTCAATTGGGTCTTTCTTAGAATAGACATGCATGAGTTTCTGATGAGAGAATCTTCAGTTATCTGGAGTACACTTGTTGAGTGCATGCATGCACCAACTGACTGATAACTCACAATTAGTTCCTCAAACAATTTTGAACTAATTTAACTGGACTTAACTCAGTAAACTAAGCTAACTAATTACAACTCAAATATAACTCAATCTTATCTCCTTAATTAAGGGATAATCTCCTTAATTTAAGGGAAAACTCTTGCATGACTTCAGAAAGACTTCTAACTTGAATTTCTCCAACTAATTAATCCATAATGAATTAATTAATTATTTTCAAGCAGCTAGTGCGACTAAATTCGAATTTAATTCACAATTTTAATTCAAGGACAAATTAAAATTGGAATATTCTGGATTCTATTTTTATCATTTCTTGTTGCTATTTTCAATAGTCCGTACAACACTATCACTCAAGATAACTCACAAAATATGTATAGTCACAACAAAGAGGTTTGACTCTTTCCTCTCTTTTTGTTTCTTTAATTTTTATCATGCGAATCTAATATATCAAACTAATTTTTCAGTGTGAGTTCTTATTGTAGGTTTTCAATTTCATTTGCCTTTTTATTTTCCTAATATTAATGGACATATCACTTAGAATCAACATGATATTAGCTTGCCTTTATCAATGCACTTTCCACCATTCTTAATGTTAAAGACTCAAAAAGTTCACTCTTTGGAGGAAAATCTATTGTTTTTTTTCAGTTTCAGGTAATACATTGATGAACCACCCATTCTTAAACAAGAAGAGGAGCATCTTGGTCATGCAAAAGAAGAATTTGATCTTAAACAAGACGAGGAACTTTCTCATCAGGAAGAAGAAATTACCAGAGCGGATGAATTGTTTGAGGATATAGAAGAGAGAGGTAAAAGTCAAACCTGGCTTTGTTGAGCTCTCGAGATTAAGAAAACCCACTATTTTATGCATGGATATCGTTAAAAATATCATATTTTGACCCAAATGAGAGTTCTCCATAAAAATCGCCCAAAGATTGAAGCTTTCACATCGCAAATAGCATATTGAAGATTGAAGATCAGAATCGCCTCTTTCCACCCCTCCTATTCATGTTCTTGTTGCTACTTCAACTCAATGGAACAACGTCGGGTTGAGGGTGTCCAAAGGTGGAGGGCGGATTTTCTGACACGAAAATTGGGGGCTAAGTGGAAAATGAATTTCAAACCCTTAGGGTTTGGGAGAGAAAAAATAAAAAGGGCACCCTGTCAGAGTGAAACACTGACCTTAATGCCCTGTTTTAATCATGATGACTGCAGCCACCATGCAAACCAATAAACCTTCATATTCTTGAACATCTAGCAGCTAATGCCCTATTCTTTAGAATTGCCACAGAACAAAATGGTTTCCCTTTCGAATCTCTTCCCCTTCATCTCGATGAATTCCGTCGCTAAGAAGAGACATGGAGATAATAAGGAGACCATAGATAATCCATAGGGCAAGGTTTGTTCGAATCAATTTGCAGCCATGGTTTCCCTTTCCCGCTCCAATGTAGCAATGCAAAGAACAATGACTTCCAACCATGGGTATCTCCTCTCTGGTTTGAACTTATTCACTCCCATCAGGCTAGTATACTAAAACCCCGCCTTGCCAGTCTGCAGGAGAAGTAAATGTTGGAGGGAGAGGAGTATGGCAAGATGGTGTAGGTGGGCCTTGTGCAGAAATGTAGTTTGACAGATGGCAAGATGGAAGGGAAAACACATGTCACGATGGTGCTGGCCAAAAGGGCGAAATCCAAGCATTCTGATTGGTTGGGTGAACAGTGTTTGCCCACCCAGAGCCAACAAAGGAAACGCCTATCGGCGTAATTAATTACATATTACAAATGAATGATATTAATAATAATAATAATATAAAATACTTATTTTACAATAAATATTTTTTTTGTTATAATTAAATAATAATTATTAAAATATATTGATGATAAAAATAATAATATTACTGGTGACCATGGTGAAGATTTGACGCATCGAGGCAGGGTATGCAGGAGGGCCGACGATGGCCATGACTGAGCTCAAGTGCCCAGAGATCAAAGTGGTGGTGCAGGCAATCTCGGCCTAGAAAAACGGTCGCTCGATGACGTTTGAATCTGGGTTGAAGGAGGTCATCCGGCTCTGCTGCGGCAAGCATATCTGTCTCAGCTACGACGGGAGATTGCGGAGGGCCATTGAAGATCTGGAGAAGCCCGTCAGGGTTTTGACAGGCGGACGGGAGATCGCGGAGGGCCAGAAGGACGAAACGGCGCTAAAGGCGGTTTATGACCACTGGGTACTGGAAGACCGAATCATCAACATGAATCTCTGGTCCATCGAGCTCTCTGTCTTTCTGAAATGGATCGCGACGCAGATGCAAAGGCCGAGGAGTATGCTCTTTGCTGTGGAGTTGGGCCCCCTCAATTGCCAAATAGCTACACAAATCATCGACCATGCAGATCAGACGCCCAGAAGAACAAGAAGCCTTAAAAAAACCCAGATTTGTGGGCATGCAACTGTCAGGCGGCAACCTCAGACAGGCACAAATCTGAAGCAACTTCCTCTCTTGAACCAGCCAGATCTGCTTGAAGAACCGACCCAGATCTTGGAAGCTGAGGGCATGGATTTCATAGACGAGAGTGAGACTCTGACGCTGGTAGATAACCCTAGATCTGCTATCGATCCACCAGATCTGGCTTACAATCCAGTAAATCAGGGCCTGAATAAGGTTGATCCGACATGTAGATCTGCGGCTCGGGAGAACAACACGGCTAAGGTTTTTGATCTTCTCAGCACCGCGGTAGCGCAATGTCATGGGCAGCTAGAACAGCCAGAACCCAGGCAACAGGTAACATCAGCTTGTCTTCAGATTTTATTAAACCCCCTGTGGGGAAAACCAGTCTAGTGTGGGTACATTCAGAAAGCACCATTATGTAGTTGAAACAACAAATCCGGGCATTGATGGGATACCCTGTTCAGATCCAACATTTGGTCAGTGGTAGGTGGTCCCTTCAGGATAGCAGAACCCTGAAAAACTATGATATTAGCCCAGAAACAACCATTGCTTTAAACCTTAGGCTGAGAGGAGGGGCTCTGCCCCAGGGACATCCAAGCTCCTCAGGAGGAGACAAGGGGAAAAAGACAACATCTCAGCATCAACCCAAGGGAGGCTCCTCTTACAAAAACATATTACAGGGTAACAGAGATCCAGGGTCCCCTCCAGATCAAGGTGGATATACACCTAGGCCATACATAGTAGATCAGCTAGGGCAAACCCCAGCCCTCAACTTTGATTCTACAGTGTAGAAATTTTGAATAATTTAACACATATTCACAGAGATTATCCTGATTATACACTTATAAGAGGAACATGCATAATACATAATCTCCTCTACGTTGATCATCAATTTACAGAAGCATAAACATTCACAGGCATACATAGAAGCATCAATCACACATATCAACACAGTATTTTCCCGGGGAAAGCATCTCGCTAAAAACCCCAACTATCTGTATATTATATTGATTGAATCATGTAACAATACATAGTACAATACTCATCCCAAGTACTCAGTACTATCTCCTCATGCTACACACAATACAGCTCAGATTTGATCTCCAAATCTCCCCCGTTGCTTGCCTGCCTCCACAACTCAATACCTGCTCAAGAACTGATGAGAATGGCTCACCAAACTCGTATTTCACCTCAAAATAATCACTCACACTTTGTTGGACGTGAGCAAAGGCTACAATACTGGGCAAATACATGAGCAAACTCATTGGCATACTCAATCCCTTGATTGTGCAAGATCTGGTGCACAACTATAGTCACAACTGATAGCAATCTGATTCTCTAACACCTGTCCCTGCTGAACTGAACATGCATTGACATGCAACTAAGTTAACTGATGTATTCTATAGTTGTATTATGAGTTAATAACTTGTGAATTAATTAATAACTAATTCACCCAACTCATCTCTAGTCTATTGATCAGTTAGACTAAATACAACCAGTTTAACAAAGCTAAACTAAACACAACTCCATCAACTGCACCTCCAGTCCACTAAACTCAACTCACTTGAGTTCTAACTGAAGTCCTGCATGCAAATATTAGTCATCCCATAGGCAACCACGTATTTCCCTCTGGGATCTGCATGTACCACATCCGTAGCTCATCCTGAAGTGCTCCAAGAGAATAAGATCAAGTTTATAGTCCAAATATTATTATGAGACAATAATATTTGACTTTTCTATTTTTGACAGCCAGTCTAAAAATAGACTTTGATCACTCACACTATGATCACTCACACTTTCATCAAAAATAGAAGTCCGTCTATTTTTCCCAACTTGACCAATCATCCATAAACAACAACCTGCAATCCATAGACATGATCCATATGTCTAAAAATAGACATAGTCTAAAAATAGACTTGCGCCAAAAATAGCCTGCGAGCCCACTTAGTGAAGGCGACTCTTTTCACTAAGCTCCATCATCTTGTTGCACTCTCAACAAGCATTTCTTGTTGCACACTTTTCAACACTCCCTCTCAACAAGAAAGGCTTCCTCTCAAACCTGATCCTGTAACTCTGGAATGTTCTCCATGCAACACATCTGGCCGGTCCACTTGCTCTGTCATCAAAGTCTCTGACTACTATTGCCTCTGTCGACTGAAACTCTGCATCTCTGTGCTCTTCAGTATCTGACTGCTCTAGCCTCTGTCACTTTGATCTCTGACTGCATCCGTGCTGCTGCTGGTTCTATCTCCCAGCATTGCATCTGCACTGCACCTCCCAACTGACCTCCCTGTTGGGATAGAAACACCCTCTGATGCTGAAGCTCTACCTGCTACTGACAAGTGCTCCCTCTCTGACATCTGCGCTACTGCAACATCTCCATGCATCTCGCACCATTGCACACCTCTCTGTGCCACCTAGCACTGTGCAAAACACTTGTGCCTCTCACATTGCTACAGCCTGCTAGCTATGCACTGTCATGGGATTCCCTGCACTGTCACTCTCTCTGTCGCTCCATCCGCATCTGTCTCTACCCAATCAGTCAGTTCTTGCTACTACACATCGGGGCTCCCGTAGCAAGGTCTCATCCAAGAGGTTGGGTACCTCAAGGATCCTGCCCCTCCTCCTTGGGACAATCAATCCACATCACCCCACCTCCTACCTGGAGGTATGGTTGCATGCGATCCCTCAGCCCACCTGGCTCGAAGTTTCCCCCTGCTGGAGGTCTATGGATGAGTAGATGTCTCTACTCGATCTCCTCTCAGCTTCCCCTGTTGTGGCTGCTCCACAACCTCCTGAAGCTGCTGCACCAATCGTGGCTCCTCCACAATCGTCTGAGACTTCTTCTGGCTCTGCATGTTGAGAGGTAATATACGCTCCCTCTCAACCACCAAGTCTCCATCAGTTGCCTCGCTGCTCAAGGCTTCGCATGCATCTTGAACCTCAAGAGCATACAGGTTCCTGACCCATAAACCAATCTCATGACAACGAAAGCATCTCACCTTTTACTTGTCAACCTTCTTCCCATCACTAGAAGAACAAGATTCGGAAAGAGAACCCTTCTCCTTCCCCTTCTTCACCTTACTCGCTAAGGCACAGTTCTCCTCATCCTGCATGGATGAAGAACCGTCTCTGGTGCTCCGTCTAATCTCCTCCTGCATCAAATCCGACCATAGTTGTTCCCAATTTGGCAGTTTCTCCCTTCCATTCACCGAGTCTTGGTAGCTATGCCAACTCTTAGGAAGGTCAAGGAGTGCTAGACTCACCATCCTCATCCGACAGTCATCCCCACACTTCCCAGCTCATCCCGGCATTGGGTGAACTTCATGAGATACTGGGGCATACTGTCTCCATTCTCACACTGAATGTTTCTGAGTTTCACTCTTGCTTTGGAATTAAATTCGAATTCCACCAACTCAAAACTCAACCGCTTCTGATCTAGAATTCGTGAGAACAAATTATTTCTTGTACAGAGATTGACTGTCTGGGCATTCACCGGATATCTCACCTTCCAAAATAAGGATGAATCCAGAGGCTACCTGGCCCGATTACAGATTCTGCCTGAAGAAATAAAATGTAAACACTTTCTGAATAATAGATCCGATGATCAATCCTCGCTTGATATCCTCTAAAAATCTCTTCTACGAATCAAGCAGCTTTGATACCATGTAGAAATTTTTTCTACAAATCATCTAGCTCTGATACCATGTAGAAATTTTGAATAATTTAACACATATTCACAGAGATTATCCTGATTATACACTTATAAGCGGAACATGCATAATACATAATCTCCTCTATGTTGATCATCAATTTACAGAAGCAGAAACATTCACAGGCATACATAGAAGCATCAATCACACATATTAACACAGTATTTTCCCGGGGAAAGCATCTCGCTAAAAACCCCAACTATCTGTATATTATATTGATTGAATCATGTAACAATACATAGTACAATACTCATCCCAAGTACTCAGTACTATCTCCTCATGCTACACACAATACAGCTCAGATTTGATCTCCAAATCTCCCCCGCTGCTTGCCTGCCTCCACAGCTCAATACCTGCTCAAGAACTGATGAGAATGGCTCACCAAACTCGTATTTCACCTCAAAATAATCACTCACACTTTGTTGGACGTGAGCAAAGGCTACAATACTGGGCAAATACGTGAGCAAACTCATTGGCATACTCAATCCCTTGATTGTGCAAGATCTGGTGCACAACTATAGTCACAACTTATAGCAATCTGATTCTCTAACACCTGTCCCTGCTGAACTGAACATGCACTGACATGCAACTGAGTTAACTGATGTATTCTATAGTTGTATTATGAGTTAATAACTTGTGAATTAATTAATAACTAATTCACCCAACTCATCTCTAGTCTATTGATCAGTTAGACTAAATACAACCAGTTTAACAAAGCTAAACTGAACACAACTCCATCAACTGCACCTCCAGTCCACTAAACTCAACTCACTTGAGTTCTAACTGAAGTCCTGCATGCAAATATTAGTCATCCCATAGGTAACCACGTATTTCCCTCTGGGATCTGCATGTACCACATCCGTAGCTCATCCTGAAGTGCTCCAAGAGAATAAGATCAAGTTTATAGTCCAAATATTATTATGAGACAATAATATTTGACTTTTCTATTTTTGACAGCCAGTCTAAAAATAGACTTTGATCACTCACACTGTGATCACTCACACTTTTATCAAAAATAGAAGTCCATCTATTTTTCCCAACTTGACCAATCATCCATAAACAACAACCTGCAATCCATAGACATGATCCATATGTCTAAAAATAGACATAGTCTAAAAATAGACTTGCGCCAAAAATAGCCTGCGAGCCCACTTAGTGAAGGCGACTCTTTTCACTAAGCTCCATCATCTTGTTGCACTCTCAACAAGCATTTCTTGTTGCACACTTTTCAACACTCCCTCTCAACAAGAAAGGCTTCCTCTCAAACCCGATCCTGTAACTCCGGAATGTTCTCCATGCAACACATCTGGCCGGTCCACTTGCTCTGTCATCAAAGTCTCTGACTGCTATTGCCTCTGTCGACTGAAACTCTACATCTCTGTGCTCTTCAGTATCTGACTGCTCTAGCCTCTGTCACTTTGATCTCTGACTGCATCTGTGCTACTGCTGGTTCTATCTCCCAGCATTGCATCCTCACTGCACCTCCCAACTGACCTCCCTGTTGGGATAGAAACACCCTCTGATGCTGAAGCTCTACCTGCTGCTGACAAGTGCTCCCTCTCTGACATCTGCGCTACTGCAACATCTCCATGCATCTCGCACCATTGCACACCTCTCTGTGCCACCTAGCACTGTGCAAAACACTTGTGCCTCTCACATTGCTACAGCCTGCTAGCTATGCGCTGTCCTAGGATTCCCTGCACTGTCACTCTCTCTGCCGCTCCATCTGCATCTGTCTCTACCCAATCAGTCAGTTCCTGCTACTACACATCGGGGCTCCCGTAGCAAGGTCTCATCCAAGAGGTTGGGTACCTCAAGGATCCTGCCCCTCCTCCTTGGGACAATCAATCCACATCACCCCACCTCCTACCTGGAGGAATGGTTGCATGCGATCCCTCAGCCCACCTGGCTCGAAGTTTCCCCCTACTGGAGGTCTCTGGATGAGTAGATGTCTCTACTCAATCTCCTCTCAGCTTCCCCTGTTGTGGCTGCTCCACAACCTCCTGAAGCTGCTACACCAATCGTGGCTCCTCCACAATCGTCTGAGACTTCTTCTGGCTCTGCATGTTGAGAGGTAATATACACTCCCTCTCAACCACCAAGTCTCCATCAGTTGCCTCGCTGCTCAAGGCTTCGCATGCATCTTGAACCTCAAGAGCATACAGGTTCCTGACCCATAAACCAATCTCATGACAACGAAAGCATCTCACCTTCGACTTGTCAACCTTCTTCCCATCACCGGAAGAACAAGATTCGGAAAGAGAACCCTTCTCCTTCCCCTTCTTCACCTTACTCGCTAAGGCACAGTTCTCCTCATCCTGCATGGATGAAGAACCGTCTCTGGTGCTTCGTCTAATCTCCTCCTGCATCAAATCCGACCATAGTCGTTCCCAATTTGGCAGTTTCTCCCTTCCATTCACCGAGTCCTGGTAGCTATGCCAACTCTTAGGAAGGTCAAGGAGTGCTAGACTCACCATCCTCATCCGACAGTCACCCCCACACTTCCCAGCTCATCCTGGCATTGGGTGAACTTCATGAGATACTGGGGCATACTGTCTCCATTCTCACACTGAATGTTTTTGAGTTTCACTCTTGCTTTGGAATTAAATTCGAATTCCACCAGCTCAAAACTCAACCGCTTCCGATCTAGAATTCGTGAGAACAAATTATTTCTTGTACAGAGATTGACTGTCTGGGCATTCACCGAATATCTCACCTTCCAAAAGAAGGATGAATCCAGAGGCTACCTGGCCCGATTACAGACTCTGCCTGAAGAAATAAAATGTAAACACTTTCTGAATAATAGATCCGATGATCAATCCTCGCTTGATATCCTGTAAAAATATCTTCTACAAATCAAGCAGCTCTGATACCATGTAGAAATTTTTTCTACAAATCATCTAGCTTTGATACCATGTAGAAATTTTGAATAATTTAACACATATTCACAGAGATTATCCTGATTATACACTTATAAGCGGAACATGCATAATACATATTCTCCTCTACGTTGATCATCAATTTACAGAAGCAGAAACATTCACAGGCATACATAGAAGCATCAATCACACATATCAACACAATATTTTCCCGGGGAAAGCATCTCGCTAAAAACCCCAACTATCTGTATATTATATTGATTGAATCATGTAACTAGCATTTGCACCAGATGTTGCAAAGGAAACGCCGTAAGGCATAAAGTGTGCAAATCCATTATCCATGTAGTGTATGCATTATTCAACAAGGTGGATCTCTCTAAATTTTTTGCAAACATTTATGTTGTTGCATTGCTAATTTATTTAGAATCTACTACTACCTCCTCTTCTTGGAATATTAAATTTCTTATCACAATCCCTCTAATTATTGGCATCACAATTTTTTCCACTTTAGTGGCTTTACCTTCAACCTAAAGAAACATGAATTTGAGTGACTAAATTAAAAAGCAATTGCTATATCTCTATATGAGCTCATTCCTTTTTGTTTATAAACCATATCAAATAAATTGTCTCTCTAGTCGATGCCGAATCCTGGGTCTTTAGAGGATTTCCCAAAATCTACAAACAGAACTGGTTTCTTCAATATTCTGCTTCCATCTTGGAGATGGTTCTTTATCTAACCTAACCGAACAGTTAATAAATAAGGGCAAACTACTCTTTGTATTCACACTGATGCCCCTCCAAACGAACTTGCTTTGTGTACAGAGGTATGCAATGAATAATTAGGGATATGTTAATAAACCCCAATTTATTTCCCAAAGCAATAAGAAAACAAGGGCAAACTGACTTCAGAAATTCTTAATGCTACCATTCCATCTTCACTTAGATTGTGGTGGAAATAGGAAGCTTTCCCGAAGGATTACAAGAAGAAAATGAGACAGCGTTAAGAAATTCAGTTGAATTTGGAGGAGATGAATGTGGTGGCAAGGCAAATCTGTTAAATTTCAATGATCAAATATGTTGAATAAATCTGCCACCATTGGAAGAGGAACATTTAATCCCATGAAGCCACTGATGCGTTGGGCTGAAGGTCCCTCACCAATTTGAAGAATATATGGCTCTCTAATGATATTGCTCAAAGGAAGCCAAGAAAACAATGTTCTGACACCACAAGGCATTTATTATTAGCTCCATATTTGCTAAAATTTGCATTTTCTGTCTTACAAACGTTTTGAAGCTAAGTTGTCCTCTGGCATAGATGCAGACGAACAATTTGCTAATGATGAGAATTAGGGATTTAAAAATATAGATTTGCATGCATGCTAGTTCCTAAAGAATATCCCAATAACTCTAGCACATATAAAGAGCAAATTCTTTGTAGGAAAAGAAAAGGCAAATCTGTTAAACTTAAATGATCAAATATGTTGCATAAATCTGCCACCAATGACGTTGAAACAGTACATTTATATTAGTCTCACGAAGAAGCATGAACCTGCCAAGTTCCAACACTAAAATATTTTTTAAAACATATATATGGAAATGTGTTCATCTCTTTATTGGATGCGTTATGCATTTGATATTCATAAGTTCTTTTCCTGGGCGCACTTATGGCACACACTTGTGTTTGATTCTTGGTGACATGCTTGGTTTTTTCAACACATGGATATTTGCTTGTTGGCACTCTCAGTCTGCTGCTGAGATTTGAAAAGTGGGATGACAAAAACCAAAAGTGGAATTGCGTGGGGGTGGTTCCCTGGTGGTGAGCTTCACCAATTCACAATCTACTCCTAGTTGACTTGAAACCCAAATAAACCATACTCCAAATTGACTTGAACAAAATTTCATATTTCTGGCACATTTGTGATCCTCTTAGGTTAACCATTTTCTTGGCTATTTTCGAACATAGTTTTTATTTGTGTCTCTTCTAGTTTTCTCGCGAAAAATTGCACAAACCACTACCATTTAATGGCCCCTCAAACAGCAGATTCAATGAACCTTTTACCAAGCGAAATCCTACCAATTTCCACGGCTAATTTGTGCTAAAATTTACTGTGTTTTGGTTGCTGCTTCCCCAGGGAAATCGTGCCTCTGTCAACGGCATTTCGTGGCCCTTAAATACAACGATTTGATGGGTGCCTTGCCAACTAAAAATGTGCTCCCTTTTGTTGCGACTTGGTTGGTAAATTCTCAGCAAAATCATGGATCTAATCCTAGTGACTTCATCCTCTTTTTATACTGCATTTTGGTCACCTAAACACCCAGCAAAAACGAACCTCTTGGCTCTGTCAACCGTGTCTGCAATTGTAAATTTCTAACATTATCTTTCTGACTTTGCATATTACATTTTTTTCAACCTTCACTAATTTCATCTTACTAGACCCTGGTTGTCCAGACATCTGTCTTTGCTCACAACTTAGCCATATTTTCATTATTGGTTTGATCAAATATCACTGGTGATATGTTTCTCCCACTGTCATTGTTCATTGTAAGCAAATTTTTTGCATCTGCATTCAAATATTTGAAGGCAATGTCCTAGTTTATTGTAAAATCCATTTACATAAAAGAGACACTTGCAGTCACTATAGGAAAAGCGTATCATCATTTGATATATTGATTGATCTAGATTCTATAAGAAGGAAGCTGGGTAGAATGTACCATATACGTGAGCTCCAGCTTGAATTTAAGAACCCCAATATCTCAATACAGCATTAACATATATACAATTACTAAGGTTTGTGGATCTGCAAATCTCTTGATCCTTTCTATAACTTGTTGTCAAGCTTCTCAAAATTAAGCAAATTGAGACAAACAAATAACAAATGTGTCATCCTTTAATCCTTGCAATGTAACTAAGATGGCAGTCGGAATCATGATTGGCCTCTGGAAAATGCCCTTTCAACCAGTGAATTCAATACCAAAACTAAGGATTGTAAGAAGATCCATCCTTGAGTTCTCTCCACTGGTGAATGACTAATTAATTAAAGTATAGAATATCTACTTCCATTTGGCAATAAAACATATTCCTAGGAGATCTTTGATATGACCAATGAGGAAGTTTAATCTAGTTTCCATTGACAATATCACAATCATAAAACAAAGTGCAAAGAGAATATTGCTTGCCCATCCATTCACTGTTCAATCTCATTTCTATGAACATATATGCCTCACATTCATTACAGAACCCTCGCATTGTTATGACTACAATTCAATGACTTTTGTTGGTGCAATTAAAAACATTGTGTGATAGATGCAACAAAAGGTGATAATGCCCATCATAGTACTAACATTAAGGTATGCCATTGATAATCGTTGAGTAATACAACCCTATAATATCTTGAATACAGCTCAACTATGATGCAAAGAATATAGTGAAAAAATCTTTGGGCCATATACCAATTGTTATGAGAATAAGAACAGCCAATAAAGCTGGTGGATTTCTGGAAAAGCTCAAAAATTTCAACTGTATTATTTTTCCAAGAAAATGTTACGACATCCCTAATCCAATAAATCATTCATGGGAGTTTAAACACCCTAAGTAGCTAGAAGCTTCCATCTTTGACCTGCTTCTCCAATCCATGAATGCCTTGATAAGCATTTCTTCTAGGGCTTCATCTTCCTCAACTTATTTGGGGAAACTCTATGTTCCACTCCTTATTACTCACATATATTAAGTGGTCCTTTTAATAGTCCTTATGAATATTGTAATATTACTTAATACTTTCATAGTATAGATGTACAGTATGCCAATAATTTTTAACTTCTCTTCCCACATGCTCTGCTATATGCACTACCCCATCAAAACACTGCATCTTATTACAACTTTTAGGAAAAATAAGGAGATAAACAAACCTAATACCAAGTGGAAGCAGATCTCAATGCACATGCCCAACTACAATTTAAATTGAAGAAACCAACAGCTAACACTTCACCGGAATTAGCTCAGTCATCAACCTGCAAAGGCCAATTTTCATCACTCTTTTGCTGCTACACTGGAGAGAAAGAACAAGTGTAAATATTTGTTTTCAAAATTTGGCTGAGGACACCTGGAGGAAAACCTTCACTGATGGCTGAATCGTAATCTGTTTGTGCTTTTCAGATAGTGTTCTCTCTTCTGTCAAAAGGCCATTTTGTTTTACTTGTTGGACTGTCTCAGAAACCCTTGTAGAATTTTAATTTCATTCATTTGAGAAATGATTCAAAATTACATTCTGCATATACAAACCCTGTGTGTATTCATTTGAGTAAAAAAAAGACTACTGTTTGAGTTCATAAAAGGATCTCTTTTGATTGGAGTATCCAACCATTTACAAGAAACTTGAAAACAAAAAACATAAGTACTGTTAATTACATACGAGGTGAGGTGAGTAAGCTGCTTCACCCAGCAAGAAAATTACTTTCTGTATGGCTGATAAGAGAAAAAAAATAGAAAGAGAACAATGATATGAAAATTGTGGGAATTTATGCTCTTGCTACCCCAAAAGGAATGTCCCTGTAAGGCCTGTGAAAGAATTCATAGGCCTGTCCATTATTTTGTTCCATTATACCCACAGTCCTTGGTCCATATCAAGGCCCTCTTTTGGGAGGCGATTGGTTTCCTCTAGAATAGGCATGAATAATATGTTCCTGCATACTTGTGTTTTGTTGAGACAATTGATTGTGAACATAGAGTCCCTGAAAACATGAATCTAAGTTCATCCCTTTTCAAGAGTGAAAGCATCAAGTTTTTACAGGACAGAAGCTCTTCCTGATTGTTGGTCCCTTGGCCGAAGCCCATTTTAACTTAAAAATCGTGAGCATCAGAAAGAAAGAGGATGGAACCTCCTCCACTCTGCTGTCCATCTTTCAAGAGCATCTTGAAATTTAATAATCAATTTTTTGCAACTTGATAGGGCATAACTTTTTGTCAGTAGTTGCAATTTGTATTCCTCCAAATGCTTCTATACAAATGTAAGTTTGATCTAGGAGCAACCATATTAAGGTATTATATCAATCAACTAAGGAAGTTAGCAGCTCACAGAGGCGGGGGGGAATCTGTTTTATCAATCAAACTTGGCCAAGGATCATCTTGCAATGCGGTCACGGTTGTTTGTTGTATTGCTTAGATGGTGCTATGCAACTTGGCTTTTAGTTTTACTTATATCTCCCAGTTTTTCATTATGAGGTTGTTAGTTTCCAGTGCCTTTTCCATCCCATCCCTTTTGTTTAATATTTTGGTTTCACGTTTTTGTCCTTTCATGAAAAGCCTTTGTTTTTCTCAATGTAAATACTAAATAGATGCAATGTGTGTTAAATGCCTAGGATGTTGGTAGCCCAATCTTGCTGAATGGATGTTGTGAAAAACTCTAATATACATAAGCAAAATTATATAAATAAGCAAAATTATACAATGGATTTGTGTTGATTTATATGTGCAGTGGCAATGTCTATCCGCTTGTGATTGCTGCACATCCATCAGAACCTAATCAGTTTGCCATTGGGTTGACTGGCCGTTGTCTCAACACCAGCTTGTAGAAGTTCTTCCATGTTCACATTGTCAACATTGTTATGCCATCCATGTTTGAATAAAAAATCACTTGATTCAGATGTAATTGTTAATTATGATTTAGTTGTAACTTGTTTCTTAATACTAGATGCCCAGCTTGAAACTTAACAGATGCTTTGGTGAACATAATGCTCACTGCTTTCTCGAACTTGGGCGAAATCCAACACATCATCATATTCAAAGATTGGGCTAATTCTAGAGAGAGCACAGAGTCATCTACAAAGTGGATTTTAAAACATCTTGTAGGCCCCTGATAATGATCATTCCTTCGATTTGCACTTGACTCTAGCTAACCTAGAGCATTAGCTGCGATGAAATGTTTTATTGGACAAAGAAAACCCTTTCTGATGAACCATTGCAGAATAACTTGATTGGTTAGCTTCTCAACGTTGTACCTCATTGCTTTTTTGACCTTAGGATACCAATCCATGTCATCATATCTGAAGTAATATACCATTTTAATCTGTGTATGACTTTATCAAAATCAATCTTGAGGAGTAGATCTTCTTGATGAATTTCTCCAGCCCACTAGATAGTTTTCAAGATTAATTTTTTTGTGGTTAATGCTTCTGCAGGAGTCTTGTAAGCCACGTAAAGTAGAATGATTAGCCTGGGATCATTAATTGAGTTCCTGTTGGCCGAGTTGTGGTTTATATTGATGATGCCTGCATTAGTTTGTTCTGCAAGTGGTTCTAGATGAAGAGCTTCCAAGCACACATTTAAAAGGTTTCCCAATGGTGTCTCAGAAACCCTTATAGAATTTTAAGGGGAGACCATCATTCCTTGGATGATGTGCACATTCCCAACACAAATTCCACTCAACACAGCCAATAGAACAGGGAAGTAAGTTACACATTTTCTAAGTAATTTTTCCTGCACTCCAATGGCTTGTGGCTACAACTCTCAACCTTACAAAAATATTGACTGTGACAGAAGAACTGAAAAACTGACTAAAGACCTCCATGCATACCAGGTATTTATGATATAGCCATGAATGAGTAGACACTAAATTGAGAGCTTCCATGAATGAGTAGACACTAAATTGAGAGCTTCTATAATTTGTCTCTTAATTTCTTGATTAGAAGAGGCATGGTTTTCTGTCAACCACTTGGCCATCTTTCATCCACTGTTCATAAATAATATAGTGTATATTACAGCCGATGTAATTGAACACCGAAAACCTAAAATAAGATTCAACTTCAAAAAGAAATTAATGACCATAACCAACTTAGAGAAAACATCAGATAGGCAGAGAATTTAATAAATACAGAAATCCTATAGTCACTGCACGTTTTTCCAAATGAAATGTACAAAACACCCAGCTGGGGACTAATGCTATACTAGCTACAAAATTTTTGAATAAAGGACAGGTGCTTGAGCCCTTCCAAATAGGATCTACTATGTTCTTGTAAGCTTCAAGCCATTTTGACTCCAGAATAAGTTATTCGTTCCATTTTTGCTCCGATTCATAAAAAATTACCCTACTCTCTATTGGAGAGACTTGTGCCAATTGAAACACATTCATCCTCACTGTTTGGGCACTGAAGATGAACAGTGCTGAAGTAATCCTGAATTACGAATGAAATACTACTGTTGGTTCCATATGGTCTTGGCAGTTTCCATTAAGATTTCTCTGTGAAGTTTTTTTAAAGCAATTTCTGTCTTGTTTTCCTATATGTACCATTTTATTTCCTAAAGGAATAGTGATGGTACTGTTTTTTCTTTTTGAAAAAGAAAACAACAGATATACGAGGTTGTGGGCAGGTAGCATAAGAACTATTACAAAATACAAGGGAGCTTTCCCATCATCACCTCACGAATCAAGAAGAAGGTTGAGAACCCTCTAGAAGACCAAAGAGGTAAGTACAATTTCAGTCTAGCAGAAGAACCCATAACTCTTGGAAAGAATTCAGAATGGAACCAACCCAGGTTACAGCATCTCTTTCGTCTCTCAACTGATTGTCCTCTATCACACTAGCATATCTTGCAAAAAAACAATTACCTTTAAATGGTCTTTTTTATATTCCTTAGCCTCTGTTACCTTAGCATTTCTTGCAAAAAAAACAATTATATTAAGTGGTCCTTTTAATAGTCCTTATGAATATTGTAATATTACTTAATACTTTCATGGTATAGATGTACAGTATGCCAATAATTTTTAACTTCTCTTCCCACATGCTCTGTTATATGCACTACTCCATCAAAACACTGCATCTTATTACAAATTTTAGGAAAAATAAGGAGATAAACAAACCTAATACCAAGTGGAAGCAAATCTCAACGCACAAGACCAACTAAAATTTAAATTGAAGAAACCAACAGCTAACACTTCACCGGAATTAGCTCAGTCATCGCCCTGCAAAGGCCAATTTTCATCACTCTTTTGCTGCTACACTGGAGAGAAAGAACAAGTGTAAAAATTTGTTTTCAAAATTTGACTGAGGACAGCTGGAGGCAAACCTTCACTGATGGCTGAATCGTAATCTGTTTGTGCTTTTCAGATAGTGTTATCTCCTATCAAAAGGCCATTTTGATTTACTTGTTGGATTGTCTCAGAAACCCTTGTAGAATTTTAATTTCATTCATTTGAGAAATTTAACTTTGTTTTACTTGTTGGACCAAGTGTAGTGCCTGTCATGGATCATGTGCTTTTGCTTCCACTTTATGTCTACAATATGAAGAGATTAGAAAAGGGCATTCGAGAAATTTTTTGCCTGCCATCAATGAGAGGAAAGAACCTCATCTTTAACACCTTCCCAGTTGATTGTATTCAAACCAGCTCCTAAAAGCCAACTAATAGCAGGTGGGGAGTTATCAGCTATCCATAACCACAAATGGCTCCTTTCAAGGTGTGTTAGGAGAATATCAATGGAGCTGAAATCCAAAACACTAGCTGAAATAGTAGTAATTTGTCCTAATAGATAACATACAGCAAAAGCCTTGGGTCTTTGTATTATCTTAATCCTGTGAATAGCATTGCACTACATATCACCCATCAACTATAGGAATTTTCTGGTACTCAACTCTGTCTCTGAATTTCCTAGGAACAACACACTTGCCTCCAAACCTTTGTTGCAGAAAAACAAGCAAAGTAAGGAGGAGTGCTCCGCAAGGAATCACAATATCCCAGGCAATCGAGTAGAAATCCAAGTCCGGATTGGCATAGAAGTAAGAACTGCTATACAGTGGTATATACCGAATAACCCGGTATGCATCATATGCATGTGGAATGGAACGTACCAATGTGATTCCAATATAAAAGTATGGTACCAATATTATATCTTTTATGTCAAAGAAAAAGTTTTCCAGAACTTGTGGTAGCAAAAAACCATCGAGGATGAGGCCTGCATAAGCTCTAAAATCTTGCCAGAGAGCATGCTTAGTATTCTTCTGAAAGAAATGTCTGCTGTTAGAATGTGATGCCCCAGACAAATGAACAATACAAGCTATTAGACCTCCAAACACATATAGAGGCAGACAAATATAGAGAACCTTTCTTTCCCAGAACCATGCAGTCTTCTCACCTGCCACAGCAAGCCTGGCAGTCCAAACTAATTGAAGAAGTCGAAGTTGCAAAAGAAATACTACCATTGTCATTATTCGAACTACAACTTCATTCACTTCTAGCCACCCTCCCCCAATTGCAAGACATTCTTACCTTTCTGGTTCATGAAAAATGCTTCAAAGTTGAGCAACAAAGGAATCATATGCCCTAAGGTGAGCACAGTGAGCATCAACAGAGAGACAAATGGCAGTACATTTGGATGTCTCCTAACATGCACGAGTTGGATATAGATGACAGCAGCCGTTAGTGAAAGAGAGACAAGTCCCACTAATATGCTCTTTAGAATGTTGCTCCGGATTTAAGGAAGCATGCTTGACCTTTATATGAATTTGACAATCCATATCACCTTCAATGTCCCTCCCCGATGAGCCAACATGGCGACATCCAATCATGCACAACAATCCTGTTAGAGGATTATATATGCCCTCTGCTGATATAGAAGAGAAATATACAAACGATTCAGTGGCTTGAGAGGTTTCGTCCCACTTCTGTCGAAAGGGCATCCTAAATTTTAAATTGTAGCTGACATTCAACGGGCCACCCCCATGATTAAATCCATGTGTCGCAACAACTCTGTCTAAGGGGCGAAGCTGCAAATCTCTCTCGTATCTATTTCCAACGGTAAATGGATACGCATAACCCTGCATTCTCCACTTCCCAGAATTCTCAACGGAAACATCAAAACCCAGATCCCCAAAGGAGGACCCATCTGGGTACCTTCTTACCTGATTCTTTACCAAAGACATCTCCCCTTCCGCGAATGTCTTATTACAAACCTTCCTCACCTGGTCAAGTTTCGTATACTTGTACTGCAAATTGGGCAAATTCATGATAGTTCCCATTACTCGATCGATTCCAGCAGGACCTTTGAATGTAAAATTCTTAAAATACATAGAATCAATATTACCCTTCTGGCTCTGAACATGACCCACAACCATATACCTATCCACAACGGTTAAAGTCGTCAGAAACTGCATTGAAATGCTGATACCACAATCCTCCTCAGAAAGCTTCTTCAATACTCTTCCGCCATTTTCAATAAGGCAGGCTACCATACACAATTGACCCTTTTCAGCATCAAATACACCCTCCCCAGTCAACATGATCTCTGGCAAGGTAAACCTCAAGCCTGAATTCCACAGATTGGAGAATCGAAAAAACCCATGCACTTGCCCTTGTGGAGTACATTTCAAATTCTCAATCAACATACTGTTCGGAAGCGATCCTCGATCACTCACATTGAATGGACTACAATCCCTTCCACTGCACTCACGGTTCCACACCAAATCTAGAGGCCTTCTCAACGAGCGCAAATTACAGAGAGTGCCACTTTTCAAGATATCTTTATTGGCATCCAAAACATCAGGCTTCCTGACTGAACAAACCCTTTTGGCATCCTCAACCCTAGTGTACTCATAAAACCCATCATACATTGCATAAATTGATATGGGCTCGAAGGAATTCTCTTTATCTAACCTCTCTACAGTCCCATTGATCAAACCACTCACAAGGGTGCTCGTTTTGGAATAAGAAAACTTAACAGAAGCCAAGAAAGTCCTAGAAGAACCGTTCAGAAAATACCTCTCACCCAATCCAAGCATACATATCCTTTGCGATGAATTTGAGTAGAAACCCTCTGCAAAGATCACCAACACTCGACCTCTCGACATCCACCGCGGCGGGCGAGCGAACTTGAAATGGGACGGTGGCCTCTGAAAGTGACGATTGATAGCAGCTGCTCCATACCTCTTGCTTTGAACCATTAAACGCCCCTTGAATTGGAAGACGTCTTCCCGCTCGGTTTGCCACAGATCAGAGACGGAAAACGAGACGGAATTCGACCGTGTGAGGTCACTCTGGTTAAAGATCGGATCTCCTCCCTCGTATGAAGCGTGGTAAAAGGTCAATCCGTGGGCTTCTTCGTTGAATAAGCCCTCCTCTTTGTTGACGGCTTTTGGCGCAGGAACGAATTCCTGGCAGTGTTTCGAGTACAATTCATGGTCCAGTGACGCGTTTAGTGGGTTCGCTCCGATGGCAGCCAGTAGAATCAAGATCACCCGCAGATCATTTATTGACAAAACAGGAATAGCTCAATTCAGCCCTGAACTCCTCTTTGAGAACCCAGTATACATCCCTCTCCTCAACTCTAGGCTTCAGCATTGAGCATCCAACTCTAGGCTTCAGCATTGAGCATCCACAGCCACATTAGAGCCAGCAGGTCTGGCTACAGCCCAGGCTGTTTGAGCATCTCAGAATTGCGTCCGCCATGATGAACACCACGAACCTGGACTGCTCAGCCAGAGCCGACTCATCCGACTCATCGAACCGTTCCACCTACCTTCCATTGATCGAACGATTAACAAGCATCTAATCGTCTAACACAACGGATCAACGGCTCAAAACATTACACGGTGGCATACAGGGAAGTTAATCCCAAAGGGAAACGCCTTATGGCGTAAAAATACATAGTACAATACTCATCCCAAGTACTCAGTACTATCTCCTCATGCTACACACAATACAGCTCAGATTTGATCTCCAAATCTCCCCCGCTGCTTGCCTGCCTCCACAGCTCAATACCTGCTCAAGAACTGATGAGAATGGCTCACCAAACTCGTATTTCACCTCAAAATAATCACTCACACTTTGTTGGACGTGAGCAAAGGCTACAATACTGGGAAAATACGTGAGCAAACTCATTGGCATACTCAATCCCTTGATTGTGCAAGATCTGGTGCACAACTATAGTCACAACTGATAGCAATCTGATTCTCTAACACCTGTCCCTGCTGAACTGAACATGCACTGACATGCAACTGAGTTAACTGATGTATTCTATAGTTGTATTATGAGTTAATAACTTGTGAATTAATTAATAACTAATTCACCCAACTCATCTCTAGTCTATTGATCAGTTAGACTAAATACAACCAGTTTAACAAAGCTAAACTGAACACAACTCCATCAACTGCACCTCCAGTCCACTAAACTCAACTCACTTGAGTTCTAACTGAAGTCCTGCATGCAAATATTAGTCATCCCATAGGTAACCATGTATTTCCCTCTGGGATCTGCATGTACCACATCCGTAGCTCATCTTGAAGTGCTCCAAGAGAATAAGATCAAGTTTATAGTCCAAATATTATTATGAGACAATAATATTTGACTTTTCTATTTTTGACAACCAGTCTAAAAATAGACTTTGATCACTCACACTGTGATCACTCACACTTTCATAAAAAATAGAAGTCCATCTATTTTTCCCAACTTGACCAATCATCCATTAACAACAACCTGCAATCCATAGACATGATCCATATGTCTAAAAATAGACATAGTCTAAAAATAGACTTGCGCCAAAAATAGCCTGCGAGCCCACTTAGTGAAGGTGACTCTTTTCACTAAGCTCCATCATCTTGTTGCACTCTCAACAAGCATTTCTTGTTGCACACTTTTCAACATACAGAACTTGAAGATTTCGTTAAGTCATATGAAACACAGGCCCTAATCTACCGATTTAACAGTTTTTGGCCAAAGCCAATGGATCTATTTCACTGGATCTTCACCAATTGGACCATGGAATGTGATATACATTTATGCTCCAAGGGGTTTTTCATTGTTAAATTCGCTTCCACGGAAGTCAGAGATACAATCATCAGTGTTGGGCCTTGGTTTTGGGGAACATCGGGTCTTTTTATGACCCCATGGTTTCTAGATTTTGATCCAAACAAAATGACTGTCTCCAAAATGCCGGTCTGGGTCCGCCTATATAACCTTCCCCTTCACTTTTGGAGTGAACGAGTTTTGGAAGGAATTGGGAACAACATAGGGAAATATATCAAAACAGATCTGGAAAGGACTGATGAGAGGATCTACACCTTTGCACGCATTTGCGTGGAAGTAGATCTAAGTAAAGGTCTGCCGGAAAGTATAAGGCTGGTATACAAACAACAAAACTGGCTGCAAGGATTAGACTACGAAAATACTGCTTTCAGATGCAGGAACTGTAGGATGACAGGACACTTGCAAAGTACATGCCCAGAAGCCAAGAAAGCAAACAGTAAAAAGAAGCAGAAAGGGAAGCAGAGGAAAGGATGGCAATTTCCCCCTCCTGACTCAGAGGACGACGAATCAGAAGCAGAGGAGGAAGTTACCCCCACAGAGATTTCTGAGCCTTCCCAAGGAAAGGAGACCCAAAAGGAAAACATATCAGCCAACAAGGTTTCACAGCTCCATTCAAATCAGGCAGAGAAGACAAGCGAGGATCTGAGTATGGGAGGGATCAAACGGCATCACCCCTCAGATACTTCAGACTCAGACAAGGATACAACTCCACAGAAAGTAGAAACACAGTTAGTCCTGGCTTCGATCGAGCCCACTCAAGGAGAGTGGCGCAAGGTCGAAAAGAAGAAGGGGAGAAAAACATGAGGTGTGAGTCCTCTACTCACTACCGGGAACCAGTTTTTCTGTCCTTTCCTCTTTTCTTTTTTTCTTTTCTCTCATTCTTTCTAAATGCACGATAGCCTCGCTACGTTGCATTGTGTGCGAAAGCACTCGAGCCCAATGGGCAACTTATGGAAATGCTTCAATGCATATGCTTTGTGTAACTTTTCATTTTTTAAATAAAAGGTTACCGCTTTTTTCCTGTGGAAAAAAATAATAATATTACTATAAAATAAAATGTTTTCTTTATAATAATTAAATAATAATAAATAATAACTAATATTATTAAAAAATACAATTATATTAATAATAATAATAAAGGAAACATTTATGAGAGATTTTTCGGCGTAAATCCAATGATATTTCATTTGTCGATGCGTTTCGCACCAACCAGTGTGGTTCATCGTCAGGACAAGTTTTAAAAAAAAAGATGCGTTTCGAACCAACCAGTGTGGTTCATCGTCAGGACAAGTTGAATGAACAGATCTCGCTTTGCATATTAAATAGATAGAGCAGAACATCCAATGGCTATATTTCTTGACCAGGTAATGGCTATATTGACAATGGCTAGATTTGACCGGGAAACGGTTAGTTTGGACTGGATTAGGGGTATAACCTTTATTTAATTAAATAAGTTAATTCAGTTAGTTATATTCTTATTAAAATAAAAGTAAATGGACCATTTTATAAACTTATAATTATAAATATATATTAAAATAAATAAATTATAAAATAAATAAATTTAAATTAATTGTTAATTATCAAAGTTATTATATAAAAATATTCATAGTTAGTTATAAAAGTTATTAAATATATAAATATTAGAGTAATATATAAATAGTTAGTTATATTTTTATTAAAATATAAGTTAAAGAGACTAAATGAAATATCATCTGATTTACACCGAAAAATCTCTCATAAACTTAATATGGATCACAAAAGCCTCAATTCAACAAAGGAAACATTAGAAAAATAATTAATAATGTGAAATAATTATAAAATAATAACATAAATATAATTTAATTAAATAATAATTATTTGAATATGATTAAATAAATAATAATTATATTAAAAAAATAAAGGGAAAATTATTAATCTAAATAAATAATATTAATAATCATAAACTAATAATATAAATAAAAGTAAATTTATAAGGTAAATTAAAAATATTAATCTAATAATATAAATAGAAATAAATTAAAAATAATAATTAAATAATAATTATTTAAATATTTCTAGCAATATTAATTGTCCTTTCACTACCTTATAAAAAGACATTCAAAACTTGAGGAATGATGATAATATCCTTTTGCTTGGGGACTTCAATTCTAGAACTGCTACCAACTAAGCTATTATGTTAAATAACCACTCTAACCCTTTCCCCTTATGGCTTGAGGAAGATGATGTCTTAGCTACTAGATTCAAGAGAATCTTTGAAGACAGAATCAAGAACTTATTTCGCATCGAGCTCCTCAAGCTTTGTAGTTCCCATGACCCGATTATCTGTAATGGTATTAGCAAGTGGCCTTCCTCTAGCCAGATGACATGTTTACATGGGTTGGGCAGTAGTGTTGTGGACAATGTGATTTCAGACACTTATGTCCTTAACCATATTACCAACTTTGAGCTTCTTAATGATTTCGAGTCTGACTCTGACCACAAGCCTTTGTCATTAACCCTCAATCTGGTTATGAATACCAGCGACATGTAGGATACTAGTGAAAGCCAAAGACACACTCGTTTCAATCAGAGTAATATAGACCTTTTCTTAAAGGAGTTAAATAGATATTTAAGTTCCTTGACTTATAATAACAATATTGATCAAATTTATCACAATTTTACTACCACCCTTTCCACTACTATTAACAATTTCTCTACTGAGGTTTCATATAAGAAGATTAATAGAACTTCAAACCCTTGGTATGACAAGGACTGTAAAAGTGCTAGGAAAACTATCGGAGACGCTCCTAACGAACCTATAAAGCTCTAAAATATTAGTATATACAAATTTATTTGGTAGAATGTGCTTGTTCGTAAATCTAAAGACAATCATTTGATCCCCTTATAAAAGTGGAACATCTATCTTAAGAAGTTGTATGACTCCTCGGGCACCATGAACATTGTTAGCACTCCTATTAAGGAAGATATATTTTCTCTTAAGGATGTTGAGTCTAGGATTAATAAGCTCGCTAGTGGGAATGCTAAAGACATTGAAGGATACCAAGATGAGATCTTAAAGCTGGGAAGATCTATCCTAATTCCTCATCTCCACGAGCTCCTCAATTTGGCTGTAAAGCATGGCTTCTCTAAGATTTAGACACAAAGCCTTATTGTGCCTATCTTTAAAAGTGGGGACAAAATTGGTTCCTCTAATTACAGGACCATTATGATTAGCCACATCTTAGCTAAGCTTTATGGTCCCATTTTGGAAAATAATATTAGCCATTGCTTTGAAAGCCACAGTAAAAGAGCTAAAGGAAAATCTAGTTTTAGGAGATACCACTTGACTATTGACCATCTTGTCACTCTCAGGATCGTTGCCAAGGAATGTTTCAAGAGTAAACTTGATCTATTTGATTGCTTTTTGGATTTTAGAAAAGTATTTGACATTGTTCCTCAGGATAAGCTTTGGAAATGATATAGGTGTATATTGGTGGCCACCTGCCTATTCCACCTGACCCCCTAGTCAATTTCATTTGTTTCCTTGTTCATTTCAGCATTTACTATTTTTAGCAGTTTTTGTCCTGAACTTCCAGAGCAGTTTTGACCCCTCAACGACGTTTTTTGGGGGTCTACAGTAGGCCCATTACTGTATGCAAGGGCCTGTGGTGAAACCTGTAGTACTCAGAGAGACCTTTCCAACAAGGTATCATACGCGCCAAACAGAGATAATATGACCAAGCTACGACCTTGGGAAGTTGGCTGCCCAATTAACCCCAACGGGGCCCACAAACTCTTGGTGTTACATCTCTTGGGGTTAGAGTTTTGGTTGTTTATGGTTTTCTCATGTTTTCCAATAATAAATAGGCCCTTGAGCCTCATTGTAACACAGTTCAAAGGCATGTAGCTGCCACATCTCTTCTCAGAGATAAACTACCATCACCTGAGCTATCTTATTTACATTTTGTTTGTAAGCATAGTTCAATCTTTTTCTATTAATGAAATGAAGCGTTTTTCTACTGTATCTATGTGTTTATGATTATATCTGTAATTTGTTGCGTTCCTATTTAAGTTTGGATTAGTGGTATTAGAGTGGTTTGATATTTCTCTGTTTTTCTTTGCATGTCCCCAACGAGGTCAAGGTATAAGGAATTAGGGCTTGATCTAGGTGAACCATTGCAAGATCAGCCTGACAAAACTTGACGACCTCCCATGGCGGAAGAAAATAAAGATGAGGCGGCATGATATCCTTTCAAAATGTTGCTCGAGGAAGCCCTTGAGTGACGGAGGGATGCGATGATGGATAACTTTGCTCAGATCCTTCGATGGCTACCCACATGTGATGCATCTTCATCCAGCAACCACTCTGGAGGCGCCACTACTTTTAAGGTACAATTTAACTTCGATATTCCCATATTCAAAAGCATGATAGATGCATACGCTGTAGATAAATGGTTAAATATGTTGGAAGGATATTTTTCAGTTCATGACTTTTCTAATCGGGAAAAGATTACTTTTGCACTTCTTAAAGTCACTCCACACATCAAGGACTCATGGGAAACATACTGTGAACAAAAGGACGAGAGTGAACCCTTGTTGCTTTCAGCTACACCCACTTGGAATTTTTTCTAAGACGCCATCAAGGAACATTATTACCCTGTCGAGAGCTATGAAGACAAATACATAAAGTGGACCATGCTATGGTAGGGAAGGGACCAAGAGGTGCCAGAGTTCACAAATATTTTCCATACCCTTCGCACGAAGCTGGGTATCAAGGATACTGAGTGGAATTTTGTGCTCAGTTACTGCGGATGTCTACACAAGTACATTCAGGACTAATCGGGTGCTAAAAATTATGCTTAAAAATCAAAGTTTCATAATTTTGTTAGACTTAGCTTTAGATCGAAGAGCTCGTCATTCTAATTCCAATGATGTAAGTGACACTCAAATCCAAGCTCGTATGCAAAAGTTAGAGCAATTCAAAGTTCAGGTCTGACTTGGACACGTGGTAGGATTGGATGACATGGAAAAGGTCCTAGTGAATGGGGAAGCACCAAGTGGTAAGTTTCCATTGGATCCCGCATATCGCATATTAGGGAAAAAAAAATGGTTGTGACTTAAGAATCGGCCCCCAACAGTGCCGATTTGCAATTTGCGATATTGCATATCGCATATCGGAGGAGTTAAGGAAATCGACCCCTGAAGCAGTCAGGGTTGTGATGTGATATATCGCAGTCGTAGAGTCAGGTCGCGATTTGCGATAATCTCAATTGCATATCGCACCAACACCCCACTGATATATATGTTACTAAGGGACTTCGCCGATGCAATTTGCAGACATGATATCATTTCAGAGTTATTGTTTATAACTTGTCGGGTCCACCAGATTGCATATCGCAATGCGTTAATTCCCGAATATAAGAATCACTCCCGGTAAAGCCGATTGCGATTTGTGATAAGGCTCAGCTGAAATATTATGTCTCGTCACATGGCGAAATTGTCACCTAGTTAGTGGTTTTTGCGGTTAATTTGTAGGATCATGCTGAATGTGGAGCAAATTGTGGAACAAATAGTGGGAAAACCAGGAGAAGTCATAACTTCTTCAGTTCTTATCCAAATGAGGTGTTAAAAGAGTCAATTCTAGTAGTTTTGGCAATTCTAAACTCACCGAGATAGGTTTCAAAGGCATTTGAGCATTGTAAACACACTTTTGTTGTAATTTTGAGCATAATAGAGAGGCCCAAGCATTGGAAGCTAGACCAAGGAGATGTAGCCCAAGAGGGGTGAACTCCTCATCAAATCTCTATGTTGTGTGTTGTATTTTGATTTTCTTTACTGTTATTTTGTTGTTGTTCAACATATGTTTTATGTTAAATTGTTTATAACATTTACATAAGAAACTCTCATGGGAATCAGTTAATTAAGCAAAAATGGTGAATCCTTAAGCACTTGATAAGCAAATGATAAGCATATTGGGTTTTATTCTAAATGGGGAATTAGCACAACATTACTAATCTGCTCCATTTCAGATTAAGGATGAGATGGATTTCATGGACATTTCCTCACTCGGCACGACATATCGGTAGGCTGTCAAGATTGAGAAAAAGTTTAAACATAAGAAGTTGGACTTTGGATCTGCAAATCCAAAGCAAGGAAAATGCACCCCCAAACCACATAACAAAGGACCAAGCCAAGGCGGGGCTACCCAGGACATCCTGCCGAAGCCACAAGCAAAGAACAACACCACGAAGATGAAGAAGGACATGGAAAATGGTGTGAGTTCCATAAGAGCTCCACTCACAATACAAGTGGGTGTCGGGCCAAGAAGTCACTGGTGGTTGAGCTAAAGGCTTCTGAATTAGACACAGGTTTTGACTCTGAATCAGGACTTGATAAAGGAACTGACAAAGGGAAGCATATCATTGATGCAGAGCTGAGTGCCACCATGGCCACCACTAAGATCCAGAGGACGGGGAATGCCTCTTCCACTCAAAGATGTGGGTAAAGGGTTCTCCGTTACAGTTCATTGTCGATAGCGGGAGCCAAAAGAACCTCATTTCAGTAGAGGTCATGAAGTGGTTGGGCCTAAAGACTACATCACATCCACAATCGTAAACCATTAGGTGGATTCACCAAGGATGTGAACTTCACGTCAGCTAGCAATGTCGCCTTCCCTACAACATCAAGCCCTTCATAGATGAGGTACTGTGTGACGTTGCTCCTCTTGAATTTTGTGATGTATTGTTAGGACAACCATACTTGTGGAAGCGACATGTTGTATATGAGTCTAGACCTCGCTCTATGATTATTACTTTGGCTAATAAGTTGTACATGATATCGGAGGTAGCCCCGCCTACTGCCATCTCTTTGATCACTGCAAAGAAATGCAGTAAGATCATTTCCCAGACTAGGAAATTTGTTTTCCTTATGATTCGCCCCCAAGGAAAGAAGAAGGTTGTGGCCACGCTTCCATCCATGGCTCCTCTACATAACAACAATAGATGGACAAGGTCGTGGAGGAGTACAGGGATATTTTGCCTCACCTAGAGGGGTACCTTTGCACTGTTAGGTCAAGCACTCCATCGATCTAACCCCGGGCGCATCGTTGCCCAATGGACTAATCTATAGACACTCTATTATGGAGAATGATGAGATCAAGAGGCAGATTCAGGAACTATTGTAGAAATGGCACATCAGGCCAAGCTCATCACCTTGTGGGAGTCTGATTGTATTGGTACAGAAGAAGGATGGCACCTCGAGGCTTTGTATTAACTATCGGGCATTGAACAAGGTCACTGTTTGGAATAGTTACCTAATCCCGCGGATTGATGACCTTCTAGACCAGCTCAAAGGGGCCAAATATTTCAGAAAGATTGAATTGAAGTCAGGTTATCACCAGCTGCCTATTGAACCCTTCGATGTGTGGAAGACTGCCTTCAAATCCAAGGAGGGCCTTTTTGAATGGTTTGTCATGCTGTTTGGACTGATGAATGCCCCTGCAACCTTCATGAGACTGATGGATGACATCTTGCGACCCTTCACCAATGCATTCGAGGTGGTGTATTTAGATGACATATTGATCTTTAGCCAGAGTTGGGAAGAGCACCTACACCATATTCGACAGGTTCTTCAAACCCTACGACAACACAAGTTGTGTGCTAACTTGGAGAAATGCGCCTTTCGCTTGACCCAGGTTCAATATCTATGATACATCATTGATGAGTAGGGTGCACATGTGGACCCATCTAAGATAAAAGTCATTCGAGATTGGCAAGGGCCAACCACTCTAACAGAGCTCCGCAACTTTTTGGGTCTTGCCAATTTCTACCATAGGTTCGTGTTGGGGTTCTCTCATATCACTTGGCCTTTAAGTCAAGTCACCAAGGGCAGAGTGAAATAAAAGTTTTTTTGGTTAGAAACCCAACAAAAAGCATTCTCTGAGTTGAAGAATCACCTCTGTTCTGCACCAGTTCTCACATTACCAGACCTGCAACAACCATTTGAGATTGAGACAGATACCTCTGACTATGTTATTGGTGCAGTTCTTACTCAACATGGGCATCCAGTGGCTTACCACAGTGAGACACTTTCAGACACAATCCAAAAGTACCCCACTTATGACAAAGAAATGTATTCCATTGTGTAGGCTTTCCATTAATGGAAGCTTTAGATTCTGGGGAAGTAAACGATCATCCACATAAACCACCAGCCTCTACAGTTCATACAGACGCAAGGAAAGTTGCAGAACGATCGCCATCAGAAATGGTCCACCTATCTGCAACAATTCCGTTAGAAAATTAAGTATAAGAAGGGAAACTCCAATAACGTTACTAATTTCCTCAGCTGACCACCAGTTATGGCACTGATCACTGTTCTTGACTCCTGTGGGCACAAGACATCGGGGTGGCTACATCTTAACAATAGCGATCCAAAATTCGGCAGCATATACCAGACACTCTTGGAAGGGAAGCAAGTTCAAAATTTTCACCTTCAGGATGGATTGTTATGCCACTTGGGATACATTTGTGTTCCTTCAAGTGAGTGTGTGAAGATGATTTGGTAGGCGCACTGCAGTCAGGTCGCTAGATGTTTCGAAATAGAGAAAATAGTGTCGGTATTGTAGAAGTATTTTTATTGGCTGAAATTTCGTCAGGATATTGGGAAGTACATTATATCCTACATCGCCTGCGCCATTGCTAAACCAACCATCAAGAAGCAAGGCCTGCGTGCTCCTCTACCTACTCCTATCTGTCCTTGGGAATATGTCTCCATGGATTACATGTCGGGCCTTCCTTATACTAAGCACGACAACGATTGTGTTTTCATGGTCATCGACAGATTCTCTAAGATGGCCATCATGGCGGCCTACAAGAAGAGTATCACAGTAGAGGCCACTGCTAAGTTCTTCTTTGAGCGAGTGTGGGTACACTTTGGGATCCCACAATCCATTGTCTTAGATCGGGACAACAAATTCTTGAGTGCATTTTGGTCAAGTCTCTGGTCGATGCTGGATACAAAACTTACTAAGTCCACGACTTTCCATCCCCAAACTGATGGCCAAATAGAGGTTTTCAATAGGATGACTGTACACATTCTACACATGTACAACTTGAAGCCTCCATGCACGTGGGATGAAAGTCTCCACTATGTCCAACACAACTACAACAGAACTCTCCATAGCTCAACAGGCCACAACCCCTTTCAGGTAGGGTTGGGATTTCAACCATTATGCCTCATTGATGTGGCCATACCATTTTCAACCACTCAGATAGATTTGACTCACGTTCAGTTTGAAGATGAAAGGGCTAACAACTTAATTAAGAGCACTCAACACATCCACCAACAGGTCCATGATATATTGGACAGAGCTAATGCTAAGTACAAGCAGCGCCATGATCAACATCAAGTGTCGCACAAGTTCCAGGTGGGCGATAAAGTTTTTCTACATTTTCAGAAGGAGCACCTTGTTGGACCCCACTGCAAGCTTCGTCTGCTTTGATATGGGCCATACACCATCACCAAGGCTGCCATTGACAATTCCTTCGAGCTCAACATCCCACCGTTCATTGGTTAGCACCTAGTGTTCAATGTAGGTCACCTTCGGCCATAATTTCCACCATTATTGGACACATCTGACATTGCAGAATAAATCACACCAATAGAGCTCAACCCAGATTGCATGGAATAGGCCACAACTGATCAGATCATGGAAACACAGATCAAGAACACTCGCCAACAGAGGATACAGTTATATTGAGTTGTCAAAACAGGCCAACTCCTTCACCAGGGCAAGTGGTTCACCAGGGACCAGGTTCAACATAAATTTTCTCACCTCATGGAGGCTCTGCACGCAATGGGGACCATTGCTTCCTAACAGGGGAGGAATGATCCACGTGGATATTGGTGGCCATCCGCCTATTCCACCTAGACCCCCTAGTCAGTTTCATCTGTTCCCTTGTTCATTTTAGCATTTACTATTTTTAGCAGTTTTAATCCCCTAAATGACGTTTCTTTGGGGTCCATAACAAGCCCATAGTTGTAGGAAAGGGCCTCAGGTGAAACTTGTAGTACTTAGAGAGACCTTTCCAACAAGGTATTGTACATGCCAAACAGAGATAACATGACCAAGTTATGACCCTGAGAATTTGGTTGCTCAACTAACCCCAATTGGAAAACATGAGAGAACCCTAAACAACGAAAACCCTAACCCTAAGAGATGTAACACAAAGAGTTTGTGGGCCCCATAATAAATAGGCCCTTGAGTGTCATTGTAACACAGTTCAGAGGCATGTAGCCGCAACATCTCTTCTCAGAGATAAGCTACCATTACCCGAGCTATCTTATTCCATTATGTTTGTAAGTATAGTTCAGTCTTTTTCTATTAATGAAATGAAGTGTTGTTCTGTTGCATCTATGTGTTTATGATTATATTTGTAAGTTGTTGAGTTCCTATTTAAGTTCGGATCAGGAAAAGACTTGATAAAATCATGATTCCTCTTGAGTTGAATATTGTTGTGATTCGCCTCTACGAGACGATTGTTACCAAGCTTAAAACTACCAAATGATGGTCTAAAGATATTAAATGCAATATCGGGGTTAACCAAGGGTGTCCCCTTTCCATACCCTTTTTGGTATTTACATCGATAAGCTAGAGGAATGTTGGGAAATTGCAAGGTGCAAAGGAACTGAGTTTGCTGATATTATCATTACTCTTCTCCTTTACGTCGATGATATCAATCATTCTTGCTAGAAGCCATGAGGACCTGGATAAGCAACTTAAGACTCTTCATGACTATTTCTCCAAGATGGGTATGACAGTTAATACCGACAAGACTAAAATCATGATAATTAAATCCAAAAAGTTTACCCATGGAAATTTCGTATATGATAACAATTGCTTGGAGCAGTTCTCTTCCTATAAATATTTGGGTATTGGCATTCCTTATCAGTTCAACTGGAACTACAAAATTGAGAAAAGGACTATTAGAGGTTGGAAAGCTTATCATGCACTTGAAAACAATTGTAATGCTGTCGATCTTTGTATTTGGAGTTAAAAAAGGTTCCTCTTTGAGACCCTCATCACCCTTGTTGTCCTATATGGTTGTGAAGTCTGGGGTTGCAGTATATCCAGAGAGTCATGGAGAAAGATTGAGATGATTCAAAAGCAATTCATAACCTACAATCTAAAGATACAGGGAAATACTCCCTACCCTGTCCTCCTGATCGAAGTTGGCCTCTCCCCTATTGAAAGCAGGGCTATGTTTAAATATCTAATGTATAAGAAGAAGCTTTACAACATGGAATCCAAGAGGCTTCCTAAAATTTCTTCTAACTTTAGTCAAAACCCCCACCTTCGCCTCAAGCGTGGGTGGCATAAGGATGCCCAATCTTAGCTCAACCATTGGGGGATAAATGAGGAGATCATCCCGGGAAGCAAGGATAGTGTCAAAGATACTATCACCTCCAAATTTAAGGATAAGTTATGGGATGATAAAGAGTTGGAGGGTAAAAGGAAGCTAAGATATTATAAAGAGGTGATCAACCTCACCCTTGAGAACCAAAATTATCTTTCTGTTTTGACCAGCTCGAAGAAAAAGATGAACATCGCTAAGATTAGAACTAATTCTCATGAGCTTCGAAGTGAAACTAGGAGTTGGTCTACTACCAAGGCTCCCTGGATGATAGAATTTGCGATACTAAGAGAGTGGAGGATGAAAAGAGATTTCTTTTAGATTGTCTGACCCTTACTCACATCTGCTCTCAATTCTCTAACATCTGTCACACTTCCAATCTTCTTGACTTATTAATTCAACCCAACTATAGTGATCTTGGTTCTCTTTTTTTTAGTAGAGAAATAAGATCCTAAAATATTACAATTAGATTCTCCTTCTTAAGGTCCGATAGATCCCATCGGTCTTAGTGGATGTTCATCATCATCATCATCATCAATTAAATAATAATTGTTTAAAATAAAAATAGAAATAGAAATTAATTAATAAAGTAAATTAATAAGATTATTAATAATGTTTTTGTTTTTCAATAATAATAAACAAAAACATTATTAATAATAATAAATAATGTTTAATCATAATAATAATAATAATAATAATTATTATTATTAACAACAATAATAATAATTTTTTTTTTTTTTTCCACAGAAAAAACCGGTAACCTTTTATTTATAAAAATGAAAAGTTACACTTAGCATATGCATTGAAGCATTATCAGAAGATGCCCATTGGGCTCATGTGCTTTTGCACACAATGCGACGTAGCGAGGCTACCTTGCATTCAAAAATAAAGAAAGAAAAAGAAAAAGAAAAGGGAAGAGAGAAAGAGGAGAAAAGCAGAAACTTCCACGTTTTTCTCCCTTTCTTCTTCTCGACCTTGCGCCATTCTCCCTGAGATGGCTCACAAGTGGCAAGGACAATCTGATTTTCGACATGGAGAGTTCCAGTGTCCTTGTCCGAATCTGATGTTTCTGAAGTGTGTTGTCTTTTAATTCCTCCGCTGCCTGGGTCCACAACGTTCCTGTCTGATTGTTTCGTTGGACGGTGTGGATCCATGTGAACAGTCGTGTCCACTGTTTGCACCTCAGGTTCCTGTGTAGGTTGTTTTCTTTCTGATGGAGCTGGTTCCTCTTCTTCTTCTGACTCAGGAGGGGGAAACTGCCAACCTTTCCTCTGCTTCCTGTTCGGTTTATTTTTGCTGTTTGTTTTCTTAACCTCTGGGCATGTATTTTGAAGATGACCAGTCATTCTGCAATTCCTGCATCTGAACGCAGTATTCTCGTAATCAAGTGATTGCAACCAGTTTTGTTGCTTATAGATCAGCATGATGTTCTCTGGTAAACCTTTGCTTAGATCCACTTCTACACAGATCCGAGCAAAGGTGAAGATTCTATTTTCTAGCCTTTCCGTGTCTGTTTTAATATACCGTCCAAGGCTGTTTCCGATGCTTTCTAAAACCTGTTCGTTCCAGAAGTGAAGAGGCAGGTTGTGAAGTCTCACCCATACTGGTAATCTGGAAACTGTCATGGTGTTGGGGTCAAAATCTGGAAACCATGGGGTGATAAACAACCCCGTGGACCCCCAGAACCAAGGCCCCTCTCTGATTATTATATCTCTTTCCTCCGAGGTTTGAAATTTAACAATAAAAAACCCCTTGGAACAGAGGTGTATTTCACATTCCAGAGACCATTGAGTAAATATCCAGTGAAAGAGGTCCATGGGTTTAGGCCAGAAGCAATTGAAGCGGCATATTAGTGCCTGGGCTTCATATGTCTTTGTGTGCTCCTCTGTTGTTGTATTGTTGATTTTTAGTGCTGGGGTTTGTTCTTGAAGTTCTACTATGTAGGGTCTCGGTGTATTTCCAGCCTGTTCTGGAGGTGAGCCCGCCGCTTTTTTCCCTTGAAGGATGTTTTTGTAGGAGGGGCCTCCATTTGATTGCTGATGACTGTTGGGCATATTCCTTTTGTCTCCCCCTGCAGATCTTGGGATGCTCTGAGCCGCACCCCCTCGCAGACGCAAGTTTAGGGTAATGGTCATCTCTGGTTCAATGGAGTAGTCCTTTAAGAGCCTGCAATCCTGGAGGGAGCGGAGCCCATTGACCAGATATTGAACCGGCACAAGATACCCCAACAATCCTCATATTTTATGCTTGAGTTGAAGGATAGAGGAATCATCGCTTACCCAGAATGTATGAGAGTTACTCACAGGAGGTTTGATAAAAATTTGAAAAGGAGAAGAGTGCGACAGGATCTGGTTCTTACCTATTGTTGGAGAAGGGAGCACTTCCTGCTTATGCCGATCCCTCCTCTTTGCCTCTTCATTCTTCTGATTCAACATTTGGGTCTGCATGACAGGCTTGGGTGCCTCTGCTCTTGCCTCCATTTTCCCCATCATCTGATAAAGAGGCTTGCCTGAGTGATCGAGGCCATTCTCGCCGGTACACAATGCGTGGAAGTTCTCAGCCGTCTTCGGCCCCACATCCGCATAGAGCTCCATCCCGATTTCGCCCTCTTCCTCATAGATTTGCCCGGGAAAACCAGATCGATCAGCATAGGAAGGTCGGAATGGGGCCAGGAGATCGACTGGCCGCATAGCCTTCTCGCCATCGCGAGCAGCCCTACCCTGTTTGACTGATCCTCCTGCGTCGATATGAACTGCGGCTCGAGGGAGGGAAAGGTCTGATCGATGCTTCGCAACACTGTTCCCTTGCAGTGCAGAACTATTACGGCTCAGAATCCTGGCTTCCTGGCTGACGGCGACACCAAACTTACCCTCTGTAAACCTAGCCATCGCGCCACTCAGTTGAGACGATGTACAATGCATCATCAATAATAATACTATATTAATGATAAAAAACCATTATATTGCTAATTAATAATGTAAATTAATAATAAATAATATCATTATCAATAATAATTGATACTATTAATAATAATACTATTTGTTAATATTAAAAATATTATTATTGAGATTATTATTAATATAATTATAATAAAGTATTAATATTATATTTTCAATACTTAATAAATATAATAATATTTATGAAACCACAGATAAATTAAAGGAAAAATAATATAAATATAAAAATTAAAAATTTGATATAATTATAGGAAAAATATACCTAGAAAAAGTTCAAAAAAAGCAATTTAAATACAAAAATTCCAATTTAAGTATAATTATAGGAAAAATATACTTAGAATAAAAAGTAAAGGCATTGAAGAGAACATAAATTTCCGCATGATCGACCACTATTGTCAATCGCTAACAATCGTTGACGATGGTCAACAAAGGCCCATTCTGACAATCTTTGTCACAATGTGACAAAAAAAATGATAACCAATTTTAAACATTACAGGACCAATGACAACAACATGGAATTTACTGACATTGAAAGAAATAAAAAATATATTTTTAATGAGATATATTTTAGTTCTAACAAAAACAACAAATTCCACAACAAAACCCAACTTTCAACACTTGACCAAAACACAATTATTTTATGCCAACCTCTTCTAAAACACACCCAGAGCGGTGATAGAAGCAACACCAATTCAAATCAACAGGATAATGATCACGATACTTCATGCTTTCAAGCCAGTCCCTTCTTGTTTTCCTCCCTGATTCTCTTTGGTGCAAATGATATAAAGTTTCAACATTTGATTTTATTCCATTCAAAACACGAATATGCTCATCGACAAAATCCGGATGGAAGCCATGTCTTCTATCAAACCTTGTGTGAATATAGGCAACAAAACTAATGGTTTATGCAATAGCTTTAATTGTTAAAATGTAATACATACCATCATTGTTCTCCATATCTGCTTTTCATTGACAAAAAGATACAATTGAAATCAGTACATTCAAACAAAACAAATAAACACAAACAAAAATGTTGATATATGTTTTTGGTTCTTTCATATTAAATACACAAAATAATTTATCAAACATAAATCTAAAATGATTCAAAACAAGGAGAGAAAAAAGCATAAACAAGTATAGTTCAACAGGTCAAACAACAACAACACCACAAAAAAATATTTGCACATGCAATTACTCCCAAATGGTCAATTTACTTACTTCACCAATCAACAAATCTATTGAAATCAACAACAAGCATAACAAAGAACCTATCAAGGTGCATACAAATAATTGCAAGAAACAACAATAGCTACAGAGAACTAATCATATTTTTCTAAAAGACATGCCAAAACACTAAGCTCAAATCAAGACAAATACCCTTGAAATGATATTGACTTCAATCACTCCTCTTTCTTTCTAAGTGCAACATATGCATTGTCTTGCATTTTAGCATAACATTCAAAAGAAAAGGGTGATGAAATGTGAAAACCATCTATCGACTTCACCCTTGATATAGTTGTAAATGTCAAACCCTACCTCTCGCTATCTCCAATATCTATAGTGGCTCATTGCAAAGTCATCCCCTATGATTTGTGAATTGTAAACGCCCATGCCATTTTTAATCATCAACTTTCAACAAAATTTTATTTTATATTTTTAAGTTAATTAATTTTCAATGAATTTGGTCAAAATTTTAATTATTATTTCTAAATAATTAAAGTGAACTTGTTTTCATAATTTTTCATAAAATTGACCTTTAAGCCAACGAATACATTCTTTTTCTTTTTGCATCTCCTATTTTAAATTAGCTAATTATTAATTCTTAATCATCAACTTTCAACAATTTCTTATTTTATATTTTTAAGTTATTTAATTTTCAGTGAATTTGGTCAAAATTTTAATTATTATTTCTAAACAATTAAATTTAACTTATTCTCATAAATTTTCATAAAATTGACTTTTAACCCAATGAATACTAGTTCCTTTTCTCCTATAAAAGGCTTTTCAACACTCGTTTACTCTCAAAGCTCTTTGGTCCTTGATGATGGATGGAGTAACCATATGAACCGTTGGATGGATAAAAAACCATTACACAGTTCTCTTCCGGAAATCTCTAACAAAAACTACCCATTTTTCATGTACCCATCCTCCTTGGTAGCCCTATGGATGATAAGGGAGCACTTCTTGTCTTCCCTGTCAAACTTAAACACTTACATTCAAATTAAGCCTTGTTAGATGGATTAAAGACTACATGCAACACTCCTTTTTATCTCCCTCTATCTAGTTCAAAAGATGAAACCATCACACCATTCACCTTGTTTTGGACATAACACACAAGACCTTATTCAAATGACACCTCAATATTTCATTCTAAATTTTAATTATTATTTCTAAATAATTAAATTTAACTTATTCTCATAAATTTTCATAAAATTGACCTTTAACCCAACGTATACTAGTTCCTTTTCTCCTATAAAAGGCTCTTCAACACTTGTTTACTCTCAAAACTCTTTGGTCCCTGATGATGGATGAAGTAACCATCTAAAATGTTGGATGGACCAAAAACCATTACACAGTTCTCTTCCGGAAATATCTAACAAAAACTACCCATTTTTAATGTACACATCCTCCTTGGTAGCCCTATGGATGATAAGGGGACACTTCTTGTCTTCCCTATCAAACTTAACACTTCCATTCAGATTAATCCTTGTTATATGGATTAAATACCACATGCAAACGCTCCTTTTTATCTCCCTCGAGCTAGCTCAAAAGATGCAACCATCACACCGTTCACCTTATTTTGAACATAACACTCAAGACCTTAGTCAAATGACACCTCAATATTTTATTCTAAAGAGCATATGTTCACCCAAGGCACACATCATGTTATAGGGCCTATTAGAGGCTTAGCCTCTTGGGTTGCTTCGAATGATCGCCCTAATGGAAAAATAAATTCCATTATTCATGTCTAAAAGAAACAAATATGCATAGACCATCATACCTCCTTCGAACAACCCATCAAGCACTTTCAAAAGATGTGTCCACTAGGTCATTGGGTTATGAAAAAAGAAGTTGTCAAGCCTCTCTCAAAGATGCACTGGATCTAGAGGTTAAGGCCCATCTACCATTTCAAAAGTCATGCTTCATTTGAAATTCCTTAATAGACTATAAAGCTTCTTTAAAAAAACATATTTTGAAAGTCCTTGAGAGTATATAGAGCCTCTTCAAAAGAACATGTTTGAAGGTTTTGAATAGAAACAAAACCACCAAGTTTCTTCCAAATGAAACATTTATTTTGAAATCCCTTCCAAACTATTTGAATTTTTTTTTTCCCTTAAGTGAATCAATGCTTTCAAATGATCCCCTTTGAATAGGAAAGGTGTATCAACCTATCTCAAAATGAATCCTTTAAAATAAGAACAAATATGGGTCAAAATGATTATTGGTTGATGTCCACTAATTCAAGAGGATCCCAAAAGGCTCAAAATTTGAAGTTCTGAAATCTCATAAAAAATGACACTAAGTTGTAGAGCTTGTTGAGACCTTTCCAATGGCATGAATGGCACCTTAAATGGACTTTGTATAACAAAATTACGGTCATTTAAAGTTTTGTGGAAAGAGGAAAATGTTGGGAACTGATAATGCAACGTGGCATCCTCGGAAGAGACCACATGGAACCATCCATGAGGCACCACATGGCACCCTTTAGATGCCCCCACGTGGTGTCCAGTTGGCAAGTAAATCTGGCAATGTGTCACAACATGGCTTCCAATTTGGCGAGATATCATCCAAGTGGTCCAATCCAGGGTCACCATGTGTCAATCATTCACCCAAACGGTGGGCTTTGGTAAGTCCACTCCCAACCACATACATATACCACAGTATTTGACCATCATGGGTACCTGTGTACAGAGAGCGACCAAGAGGTCGAACAGAGAACCAACAGGTGGCAAGAGGGGACTCGCACCCAAGACATGAATGTTTTTTTAGATAGATTCTAGGGGGATATTTTACAAGAATATTCCTAGAATATTCTGCTATTGTGGCACAAGTTTTGAGGTGGAGATTCTTAGGGGTGTCTAGAGGTGACAATTCCAGAACCCTGTGAAGTTTATACTCATTTTTCTCAAAATTTTTCAAGGAATCCACTAGTGCAGTCAGAATTGAGATATGAACGGTAGAAATTTTAGTCATCTTTTTATTTGAGGTATTGCCATGTATTTTTTTCCAATTTTGTTGAGATAATATAAAAGGCCTATCCACTAGAATCAGGGCCTAAAGACATAATCCCATCTTTGGACGAACTTCATTATCAAATCTTTGTGCAAGTTTCTCCCTTGTCATTTCTTCATGTTTTTTCTTCATGTGTGATTGCACTTATGATTATTTCATGCTCTTTATGCAATTCGTTTTAAATTCATCAAAGTAAATATCTCGGATCATGTTGGTATCAAAGCGGTCTTCTTTGATGTGAATTGTGAGTGTGGATGCTTACTAGGGCCAAGCTCAAAGAGGGTGAAGGAAAACTTAAGTCTTTTAACCCCGAGATTGGACGTGCCACTCAAAGAAATAAAATGGAGAATGACAACGTTCATACAGAGAATGATAAGGCTTTCCACAAAGATTTCTATTGGATGTCAGACAGGGTAGACAAATTGTTTGTAGATTATGAGAAGAGATAGGTAAAGAAGGAAAAGAATAAAACCAAAGCAGAGGATAATGCTTGAGTGAACTAGGAAACTGTAGGAGACCCTCCTGAGCCTCCATCTCCATCTTTAAGTTCAATTTCAAGTTCTTCTTCTTCCTCTTCCTCTCATTATCATCATTTAAATGGTCATCAAAAAAATGTTTCTAAAAATCCATTGTTAAAATTAGATGTAAAATTTGATTTTCCTATGTTTAATGGAGAATCTAATGCAAAAAAGTTAAACAATTGGATTAGATAGATTGAAGTTTATTGTCGTGTATAGCAAATCGAAGAGGAAAAGGTGAAGACTCAACGAGCATCTCTTCAACTAGGAGGCACAACCCTTATATGGTAGGAGAGAAAACTTCATAAAGGTAGTAAGCATAATGGCAAACTCCTTTCATCATGGTCTGGTCTTACATATGCATTAAGAGGGAAATTCTACCCATTGGGTTATAGGAGAAAATCCATGATGGAGTGGCAACATTTGAGATAGGGTAAAGTTCAAAGTTTTACAGAAGAGTTTAGGAAGCAGGAATTGGCATTGAATGTTCATTTAGACTCACCAGAAACTTTGAAGAAATATATTAGCACTTTACGCAGTTATCTTCATCGCTCGTTATGATTGTTTAATCCCACTAATCTAAATGAAGCACGTGTGAAATAAATTCATCTTGAAAACATGGGAAAGTATGGACAAGAAGATCACATGAAGAAGCATTTATCCAAGTCCCAGAAAAACAAGCTCAAAGGAAAAGGAAAGGACAAGAAGATGATGGCAACAAAGAAAGAGGAAGGAAATCCCTCTTACACTCATTGCAAGAAACATGGGAATGATGATGAGCATTGTTGGAAACTACATCCCAAGCTAAAGCCTAAGAAATATGGTGGTAAAGGGAAGTAGAAAATTGTTTCTACAATGCAACAAGACCTAGGTTTTGATTCAGGTGGTAAGATGCATATCACAACCGTTGGGGTGCAAGGTAAAAATTCCTTTCATGCTAGTTCAAGTTTTGAAAATAGGTCTCGTGATGATGAAATAAAAAGATGTGAATTGTTTCATATAAGAGTTGTATCTAAGAAAAAAATATATAAACAATGTTTGATATGGGTTCTCAAGATAATTTGATATCAAAAACAATTGTTAAGAAGTTGGGTTTGGAAACAAGGCCTCATCCTGAACCTTACCCTCTTGGTTGGGTGTGCAACAATACAAAATTCAATGTCACCAAGTAGTGTAGGGTTAGATTTGCTATTGCTTCAAAGTTGATATATGAGGTTGACTTGGATATCGTCCCACTTGACATTTTTGGCACGATTTTGGGAATCATATACTTATATGAAAGGAAGACAATCTTCTTCGGACATGAGAACAAATACCATCCCACTAAAAATGTAGTGGAATATATTGTCATAGCTCATTTAACTCTTGTTATGTAGGAGAGATGAAAATAATCATCAACTCCAGCAAGAAATGTGTGCTCATGGTTGTGAGAGAAAAATATGTTGAGGCATTTGATGCTTTCCAATGGTGTGGTCCTTCTCACAGGAAAGAAATGCTTGATATTGTTTCTAACTCTGATGAGATTTTTCAAGAACCAGGTGGATTGCCTCCCAAGAGGGAAATTCAACATGAGATCCTTCCAAATGTGGTCATGTATAATGTGAAGCAAGCCTTTTAGTGGGGAGGAAAGTAGCAGAAGGCTTTCAACACCTTGAAAGAGAAGATAAGCATAATGCCGGTGTTAGCCTTGCTAGACCATCATTCCTTACAGTATCTCCAGTCAAAAATCATATTGCAAAAAGTTTTTCATTTCAAATGGATTGGTTTTCTTCAACATTTCCATTTGGTGGGGAACTGTTAATTATAGGGAAAGTTACTTTACCATCTTGGCAAGTTATGTATTCCTACAAGTGAAAGAGTCCATGTAATTCAAGAAACTCACACTTCTCTTCTATCTGGGGCATTTTGGGGTAGTAAAAACTATGGCTTATCTGTAGAGGTTTTGTTATTGGCCTCAGATGAAAGATATTGTAACCAAGTATGTAAAGGGGTGTGTGATGTGCTCTACTTGTAAGCCCACTAATAGAAAATTGGGGTTGTACACACCACTCCATGTTCCTTCTTATCCTTGGGAGAGTATCTCCATGGATTTTGTAGAGGGATTGTCAGTGTCGAAAAGCAGTTATGACTACTTGTTTGTAGTAGTGGATAAATTTAACAAGTTGTGTGTCTTGATGCCATGTAAAAAGCATATTATTGTTAAGCAAACTGCTCACCTTTTCTTTCAGCATGCATTGGTCCATTTTGGACTTCTCACATCCATTATCTTGAATTGGGATTCTTGATTCCTTGGGGAGTTTTGGACAAGCTTAAGGAAAATGATGGACACCAAGCTAAATAGGAGTACTACTTTCCATCCACAGACCGATGGATAGACATAGGTCATCAACAAAAAAATGGTTCATTTTCTCTAAGGGTACTGCAATAAGTATCATAAGTTAAGGGATGAACAAGTACATTATGTTCATCATGCATATAACTGAGCCTTACACTCTTCCACCCACAGTTCACCATTTGAGACATGCTTTCAATACCTGCCAAAGTCACCCTTATATTTGGTCTTTGGGAAAGATGAGGATTCTAATGAATGTAAAGACAAATCTCTCAAGTTCATTAAGAGGATATAGATGATACATCAAGTAGTGCGGGAACATTTAGAGAATATTCAGGCACAATATAAATGTCAACATGACAAGCGTAAGGTTGATCATTTGTTTTAGGTTGGAGATCGAGTATGGATTCACATCAGCAAGGGCAAGATGAAGGGCAAAGGCAAGAATCTCAATCCAAACAGATATGGTCCATTCACCATCTTGGAGAAAATTGGCTCAAGTTATTTCCACCTTGATGTACCATCTTATATGCAGATGTATTCTATGGTCAATGTAGAAAACTTGAAAATTCATGAACCTCACATGATCATGGATCCAGTGGAGAGTGGCCAAGTCCCATTAGTGGATTATTTTTCTCCAAAGTACTTGGACAAGTTGACTGAAAAAATCATCCTACACAAAAGGAGAAGGACTTCATGATGAGGAGATGTGGATTACCTTCAAGTGGGTTTCAAAGGAATGCAGCCCAACATGGCATGGTGGATTGAAAAAGAGAAAGTGAGGGATAAATTCCCTCACCTACCTGTTGATTGATAAGGCTTTTGGAGGTCCAAAAGCTTCTTAGTGGGGAGGATCCAAAAGGCTCAAAATTTGAATTTCCAAAATATTAGCAAAAATGGCACCAATTCATAGAGCTTGTTGATACCTTTCCAACAATGTGAACGACACCTAAAATGAAATTTGTATGACAAAGTTATGGTCATATAAATTTTGTGGAAACAAGTAAATTTGGGGAACTAACAGTGCCATCTGGCACCCTCAGAAGAGGCCATGTGGCACCATCCAGGAGGTACCACATGGAACCCTCCAGATGCCCCAATGTGACATGTCACCTCCACATGGATTCCAAGTTGGTGAGTTAGCATCCAAGTGCCCAATCCGGGCCACCACGTGTTAGAGAGATAAACTCGGCATATGAAAATTTTGGTAGGGTTTTAAACCACATGGTTAAATTTGGTAGCAGGGGTAAATTTTGCAGCCACTTTTTAACAAACACATATATAATGTTATGATTATATTATATGAATGCCAAAAATTGGGGTCCCACAATTTTGACCCTAGGAGCCCCACCAACCAACTGAATGCCTTAACAATAGCATGCCAACCATTCACCCAATTGGTGGGCTTTGGTAAGTCCGCTCCCAACTATATAAATATACCACAATATTTGACCACCATGGGTACCCGTGTACAGAGAGTGCCCAAGAGGTCGAACGGAGGACCGACGGGTTGTGAGAGGGGAACCACGCCTAGGATAGGCTTGTTTTCTGAGACAAATTATAGGGGGGTATTTTGTAGGAATATTCTTGGAATGTTTTGTTGTTGTGGCATGATATTTGGGATGGAGATTCTCAGGGGTGTCCAGAGATAACAGTTCCAAAACCCTATGAAGTTTATACTCATTTTTCTTGAAATTGCATAAGGAATACACTGGTGTAGTTAAAATTGGGATATGAGCAATAGAATTTGTGGTAATCTCCAAATTTGGGCTATTGCCATGTAATTTTTCCACTTTTGTTAAGATAATAAAAAAGCCTCTCCACTGGAAGTAGGGCCCGAAGACGTAGTCCCATCTTTGGACGAACTCCATTATCAAATCTTGGTGCAAGTGTCTTCATTGTCATTGCTTCATGTGTTTGTTTCTTCATGTGTGATTGCACTTATGGTTATTTCATGCTATTTATGCAATTTTTTTTAAATTCATCAAAATAAAGATCTCAGATCATCAACACTTCAAAATTCTAATTGAAAATGGGAAGTGACCCAACCACAAAAGTAACACTTTGAAGTAACACACAAAAATGGGGCTCTCAAACCTAGTTAAATAACATTTTTTGAGTTCAACCTAAAATATATTCGTAGGTCTATAGGTTCCTACACTTACGACAACATTTATTTTGCGACCATGCCATCATGGTAAGTAATTTAGACTGTACATAGTTATTGCCACTTAGTTTCAAGAACATACATGATATCAAATGCAAAACAAGAAATTTGAGGTAATTAAACTCTAGGGAAATTTCAAATTCCACATGAATAAACATCTTGTTGAGAACTATAGCTTGGATAAAAACTTCTACAGAGGTTCAGTGTGAACATGTGACAAGTAGTTTGAGATATTTTCGGAAAAAACATTCTATTTTGCAATTCGTTTTTGTATAAAATTGAAAAGTGTTATATTTAGTTGTTAAGTCTAAAAAGATCTACAGCATGCACACATGAATTGGACTACTAGTGAACTCAAAAATAGGTTATATCTTTGGTTTAGCTAAAATCATAAATACATGTCAAGATTGACATTTTTAACATACACAATTGAGCCATTGAGTAGGTTGAGTGACCATGAAGAAGATAAAAAGAATTGGGATTTAGGTAGAGGTGAATCATGACAACTTAGCAGAACGTGCAATACATATCCATACAATCATATGGAATAGGTCCATATTAACATATGAATAGGCTATATAGTTATTTATACAATCCACATACAAATTTCATACATCAAGGTCATACAACTATACAACAAGTCATAATTTATTATCAGGTTATTCTAATCAGTTTGGGGAAATTTTGTATCCATGCAACTGCTTGGTTATAGAAACTTGTGGAGGATTCCTCATAAGTTTTTTAAAGGAATGAAAAGTTGATTTTGAAGGAGTAAATTCCTGATAATTTTTTTTTATGCTTCTACTATTTAATTTCCAACTATTGTGTGATTGATGCTATGGTACATTGAATTTAATTTATGCATTAATTATATTCAATGATTTACTTGTTCAATTAATATATCCATGCTTCAAATTTTTACATGGTATCATAGCTATTTCTCTTATTGATATTCTTAGAGATTTGTAATAGTAAATCAATCGTAGGGTAACAAGACCAACAGTTAGAGGGTTTCAAAACTAATTTTTAGGTTTGGGAGTTTTAGTATTAGATATCATACGTACCATCAATTAATCTCAAATTTGAGGAAAAATTAGATGGTGCCTCAAATTTATTATCATGGAAGGTGAGGGTTACACTGTTACTAGAAGAGAATGATATTTGGAATATTGTCAAGGACATTATGACTACACCTACAAATCCCTAGTAGTTGGAAACACACAAAAAGTGGGAAGTGAAGGCAAAGTGTATGATATTGGATGCCATAAAGGATCATTTAGTCCCTTGTATATCAAAGAAGAAGATAGTGAAGGAGATGTTCAATGCCATAGTAACTCTCTACTAGAGTATGAACATAACCCTGAAGATAATATTGTGCAACAAAATTAGATCGATAGAGATTACCAAATTAGACACATCTTCCCATTACCTTACGAAGGTCACATGGATTTATGATCAACTTGTAGTGATTGGCGAGAAACTTGCACATGTAGAGCTAGTGAATATCACATTGAATGGATTCATAGCTTCATAGGAACCATTTTTCAAAGGTATTTGTGCTCGTGAGAACCTCTCATAATTTGAGAGGATTTGGGATGATTGTATTTAGGAGGATAATTGGATGGATTCAAAGGCCAACAAGAAAGGTGGTGATGAGAAGCTAGCCCTAACCTCAGGCTTAATAGCTGCATCTTTCGTAGGATTAACTGGTAGAAATTTTTTCCATATAGGCTTTACATTTTCGTATGTCTTGATCTCATGTTGAACTATCGAAGGATCGATTCCAGACATTTCTTTATAATACCATGCGAATAAATCTTGAAACTCTTTAAAGAGATTGGTATAGATTTTGATTTCTTTAGGGGAACACTGAGCTCCAATGAAGATGTTCTCAATAACATTGGGATTCCGAGAAATTTTCACTAGAATAGTTTCTGAAATACTAGACATATTACCTTTGACATAAACATGTGATGGAGCTAAAGGATTATGAACATTTCCACTAGAAGAAGGACTAGACTGTTAACATTATGATACAGGTATTGTTCTTGATGGCAACTCACTCAGATGAAAGATCACAGTATAGTAGGTTAACAACAAAGAATTATAGATAAGTCTTCACAGAATGAAGAAAGAGAGGTACACGCAGGTTCAACATTGACCAAGCTGCGTATACACACAGGTTCACTATATACAAGTCGCGTATACATACACACGCACTTTCACAAAAGGAAAAGTGCATATGCCTTGGAAATCTAAGTTTTTGGTCTGAAGTATTTGGTCCATCGTATTTTGATCCATGGTATTGGTCCAAGGTATTTGGTCCGAAGCATTGACCCTAGGTATTTGGTCCAAGGTATTGGTCCTAAGTGGTTTTGGTCCATGGTATTGAGAAAGGCCTAAAACTATATAAGGAGGAGAAGATCATTAGGCCAAGGTGTGCAAGTATCGAATATCTGATGAATTGTGAGATCTAGTATGCATGTTATTGGGTTATAGTGCATTGCTGGATCTGAACCAAGGATGAACCTTAGCGGATGATGAGAAACTAGATCTAATCATGGATCGGGATCTTAAGGCGTAAAATGAACTATCATTATGTGTTTTTGCTCATGAATATTCTAGATTTGAATACTGATGCATATATTATGTTGTAAATGATATGATCTGGGTATAACTGAAGTCTGGAATAGCTGACGAATTATGAACTAATGTTTGCAGATGTATACGCTGGTTGGCTTTGAGAAAAGTACGTATGCACGCATGTTCGACACATGAAAGTAGCATATACCTTATAAAATATGATTTAGTTGCTGTTGTTTGCTGTTGCAGAGTTCTGGGTTCTGGTTACTGTATTCTGGTGACAGTATTATGAAGGATCAGATTGATGGGTTGTCTAAGTGAATGATTGAGTCAGTTATGGTTGGTTCAAAAGGTGATTGGTTGATGTAGATGTATTTGATGATTGAATGATGTTGTTGATGGATCCAGTTTGAAAATTTATGAAACGTGGTCCCTGGAGGAAGAAAGAAAGTCGTAGCCTTCTGTAGGTCGGCACCTATGTACTAGTAAATATATCGGGTAGTACAAGAGCTAGGGGGTTGTAGCTCCCTTCCAGTAGAAGCTGGAGAACGAGAGAAGGTTGTAGCCTTCTGTAGGTAGAAGCCTGTGTACTGGTATAAGACTGCACCAGTACAAAAATTGTAAACATAATTCTCTTATTATTAAAAGAAGAGAGAGACGATAGTAGCAGGTGGTTTTCACCCACATTGGGTTTCCACCTTATATCTTGGTGTTCATGTGCGTTGCTTATGTGTGATGCTTTATTCTGCTTTTACTGCATTGTATAATGAATTCCTGATATACTGGTTAAAGTTCAATACATGATAATTTGGGTAAATCAAAATATCTCTGCATATACGTTGGTTGCCTTAAGTATAGTTACGTATACATGTTAGTTCACTTAGCTGAAGTAGCGTTTACAAATCAATTTTGAAAATTAAATTATTGATCTGATAATACTGATTCACCCCCCCTCTCAGTATTATTTCCAAGAATTGGTATCAGAGCAGGTCCTTCAGAAGAAGCTTGATCGCTTGAAGGAAGATCCATCATCATGAGAGGTCAAGAAAGTGGGGGAGCCTTCAGACCGCCAATCTTTGATGGGAGCAACTTTGTTTATTGGAAGATAAGAACCACAACCTATATTCAATCACTTGGAACAAATGTCTAGGAAATCGTGGAAGGAGGATATACATTTCCATCAGCAATTCCTACAGATACGGCAGGTAAAAATCAATATGAAACCAATGCCAAGGCCGTCAATACATTATTGGGAAGTCTGTCACAATCAGAGTTTGTCAAGGTTATGCAGCTCAAATCAGCCAAAGAAATATGGGACAAAATTGTTTTAAGCTACGAAGGAGACTCTCAGGTAAAACGTGCTAAACTGCAAACTCTCAGAATTCAATATGAAACTCTCAAGATGCACAATGATGAAAGTATAGCTAGTTACTTCTTACACATAGATGAGGTTGTTAATTGCATGAAGAATATGGGTGAAGAGATAAAGGAAGTTACTTTAGTTGAAAAAGTTTTAAGATCCTTGTCTGCTAAATTTGAATCAAAAGTATCTGCCATAGAAGAAAAGCAGGATCTACAGACTATTACTATGACACAGCTTCACGGAATCTTAATTATCTTTGAGATGAGAAAAGGAGGTCCATAAGATATGAGAGAAGCTGCATTTAAAGCTTCAGCAAAAGGAAAAGAAGAACTCAATGAATCAGGACATATTTCAGAAGAAGAAGAGGAAGTAAACATTGTCAAGAAGCTTCAACGGGGTTCCAAAAGATTTAGAGGTAAACTACCTTTCAAATTTTTTGCTTGTGGTAGAGTTGGTCATTATGCTTCCAAATGTCCTCATAAAGATAAATATGATAAAGGGAAGGAATCTGTAAAATGGAATGGAAAACAAAGTGTAAGTAAAAAGAGCTACTATACTCATGAAGATAGCGATGGTTTATCAAATAATGATGAAGATGAAAATAGTAATGACTATAGACTTCTGATGGCTTACGAAGATGAATATTTTTGGGATGCTTTAGATGAAGATTACCTTTATGAAGAAATATCTAAACTCAAAATCTGTTTAGAAGAAAAGAATATGATTATAGATACCTTGACATACCAACTTGTTGAAAGAGAAAAACACAATGAAAAACTAGAATGTGAAATTGTGGGTCTAAGAAAGGATCTTGAGAAAACAAAAGCTCTCAATCTTAGATTTGCTAAAGGATCAGAAACCTTAAATGAAATTATCAAAGTGCAGCATTCTCCTCTGATAAAGACAGGTCTTGGATATACTGAAGAAGCATCTCAATCACAGAAGCCGTCAACCTCCACTAAAATCTATCTTGATGCAGCAAAGAGCAGTGAACAATTTGACAATCGCCAGCAAAGGTATAAAGTAGATCACCAGGAAAATCAGGCTCAATTTACTTCAAGGATGAATAGAAGCCACAATCAACCTCAGGTAAATCGTACTCAATTTTCTTCAAAGATGAATATCAATAGAAACTACAATCACCAGGTCAGTAGATTCGATAATCGCAGGAACTTCTTTAATGGTCAATGTTTCTCATGTCATAATTTTGGACACAAAGCTACTCAATGTGTTGCTTACAAAACCATCATGACTAGAGAAGCACAAAATCAAAGGAATGTGACAGGGATCAAGAAAAGTTCCTATAATAACTTTTCTCTTCTTGAAAATGAAATAAAATGCTCAATCTGTAACAACTTTGGCCATGAAGAATTTGAATGCAAGAGTAAATTTCAGCAAATATCTCAAAAGGAGAAAAATCCATTAAATCCCAAAATATGGAGAAAGAAAGAACCGCAAACAAAAAGATGTGGTATAGCCTTGTATGCAGAAGGACGAGAAAACTATTGGTACATCGACAGTGGATGCTCAAAACACATGACAGGTGGCAAAGAAAAACTACACTCATATAATGCCTTAGAAAAGGAAAAGAGTGTCCCATTTGGAAACGACACTCTTGTTGTTATAAAAGGTAAAGGCTTTGTTTTCTTGAAAGAAAAAGTTAAAGCTGGGAATGTTATGTATGTTGATGGCTTAAAGCATAACCTGTTGAGTGTGAGTCAAATGTGTGATCAAGGAAATGAAGTAGTGTTTCGATCAAATGGATGTGTTGTTCGTGAGCTTGATACAGGAGAAGCCGTGATCAAATGTATAAGAACTCCAAACAACCTATACATACTCAAGGGAGGACAAAAATAGTGCTATCTAAGAAAAAATGATGAAAACTGGCTATGGCACAGAAGATTGGGACATCTAAGCTTTTCTCAAATAAGAAAAGCATGCAGATTCCATGCTGTTCATGATCTTCCAGATATCAACATTCTTGAAAATACTATATGAAAATAATGTCAATTCGGTAAGCAAACCAGATCTCACTTCATCGAAAAGGAAGGGTCAGCTAGTAAGCCTCTTGAATTTGTTCATACTGATTTATGTGGATCATCAAGGAAAAAGTCACCTTGTGGAGAAGAATTCTTTATATTGTTCATTGATGATTTTTCTAGAATGTGTTGGATAGGTCTTCTAAAGCATAAAGATGAAGCATTTGAAAAGTTCAAAGCCTTCAAAGCTTTGGTTGAAAATGAATCAGATCACAAAATCAAATGCCTCAGATCTGATTGAGGAGGGGAATTTACCTTGGATGAATTCTTTGACTTTTGTGAACAACATGGAATAAAAAGGCAGTTCTCCACCGCAAGGACTCCTCAACAAAATGGAGTGGTAGAAAGGATGAACAGAACTATTCAACAAATGGCTCGTGCTATGCTAGATGAATCTGGAACTCCTGCAACCTTCTGGGGTGAAGCTGCATTCGCCACCGTCACTATTCTCAACCAAGCAAATGTTTGGGTAAACAACACTCAAACTCCACATGAACTTTGGTATGGTAAGACTCCTACTGTAAAATACTTCAAAATTTTTGGAAGCAAATGTTACATCAAAAGGACTGATGAAAAACTTGGTAAGTTTGAACCCAGAGCAGATGAAGGTATTCTTCTTGGCTACTCTTCTCGAAGTAAAGGATATAAATGTTATAATAAAAGACTTGGGAAAATTATTGAAAGTATTGATGTTGTGGTTGATGAAGCATGCAAAAATCCAAAACAGATAAAAACCGAAGATTATGACAATGAAGAAGATGAGGATCATTTTCCCACATCAAATCACACTGATTCTGAAGAAGAAACCAATGAAGCACCAGAAGAAGAGATAACAATAGAAGAAAAGACTCCGTCCAGGTATGTTCAGAAAAATCATCCAGAAACTCAAATTTTAGGGGAAAAAGGGGCAGGTGTGCAGACAAGAAGAACTATTGCCGAAGCCTCAAGCTATCTAGCATTACTATCTTCCACTGAACCTCAAAATGTAAATGAAGCATGTAGAGATGAATGTTGGGTCAAGGCCATGAATGAAGAACTTGAGCAAATTGAAAAGAATAATACTTGGGAATTAGTTCCTAGACCTCATGATAAGAATATCATAGGAACCAAATGGATATTCAAAAACAAGCTGAACGAAAATGGAGAAGTTATCAGAAACAAGGCCAGACTCGTTTGCAAAGGATATGCTCAACAAGAAGGTATAGATTTTGAAGAAACTTTTGCACCTGTTGCTAGACTTGAAGCCATAAGAATGTTTCTTGCTCTTTCTAGTTTTCAAAAATTCAAAGTATACCAAATGGATGTAAAATATGCCTTTCTTAATGGAGACTTAGAAGAAGAAGTCTATATTGAACAACCAGAAGGATTCATTCTTGGAAATGATGCAAAACTTGTATGCAAACTCAGAAAGGCTCTCTATGGTCTAAAACAGGCTCCAAGGGCCTGGTATTACCATCTTGACAAATATCTCCACCAACAGGGTTTTTCAAAGGGGTCAACAGATAGCAATCTATATACAAAGATTGACACTGGTAAATTGCTAATAATTTTTGTTTATGTTGATAATATCATTTTTGGTAGCAATGAAGAATCCATGAGTCATAATTTTGCTTCAGTAATGCAGCAAAAATTTGAAATGTCCTTGCTTGGTGAGCTTACCTATTTTCTTAGTCTACAAGTTCATCAAAATAAAGATGGTATTTTTCTCTCACAAACCAAATATCTCAAACAGATCCTAAAAAATTATGGCATGGAAGATTCTAAACCAGTATGTACCCCAATGGTAACAGGATGCAGTCTCAGCTTAAATGATGAATCAGTAGCGGTACATCAACCAACTTACAGATCGTGATTGGTAGTCTGCTTTATCTAACAGGTACCCGACCTTACATCATGCATGCAATAGGAATAGTTGGAAGATTCCAAGCAAATCCAAAGGAATCACACCTTTAGGCAGTCAAAAGGATTTTCAAATATCTTCAAGGAACACAGAACTTTGGTTTATGGTATCCTAGAGTTACAGATCTTACACTTCATGCATATACAGATGCAGAATGGGCAGGAAGTGTTGATGACAGAAAAATAACTAGCGGTGGTGCATTCTATATGGGTTCCAGGTTAGTGTCTTGGTTCAGCAAGAAACAAAGTTCAATTGCATTATCTACAGCTGAAGCAGAATACGTGGTTGCTGCATCTTGCTGCACACAACTACTTTGGATGATGCAAACCTTGCAAGACATTCAGATCACATGTACTCCACCCATCTCCATTCTATGTGATAATACAAGTGCCATCAATATTTCAAAAAATCCAGTCATGCACTCCAAGACCAAGCACATACCCATCAGATATCATTTTCTACGTGAACAAGTGCTTGAAAAAAAGGTCAAATTGGAGTATGTTCCCTCCAAAGAGCAGGTTGCTGATATATTCACTAAAACACTGCGCAGAGAGACATTTGAACATCTTAGACAAAAGCTGGGAGTAGTTGCTGCATCACCCTGCTGTTAAATCCTTTTTTCTTCTGAGAAAGGTGGTTATACGTGAGTTGCATGAAGCGTAGTTGCGTACATACACTGGTTTCTGTGGGTACAGTCGCGTATATGCTAGTTTGAGGAAAAGCAGTGGGCCAGACTCATGAGAAAGGGGTCTAATATGGTTCAGTGAATTATCTTCTCTGCTTGATGATGGTTACAATATGTTGATGACATGTGGAAATATGTTGGCTCTCATAAGTTGTTGATAACTTGATGTATATTTGATTGATGATGATGCCTTGATAACTCTTCTGATATATGCAATGATCAGATCTGACAGTGAACATCTGGCACAGGTTCAGGGGGAGCATATGCTTCTAATAATGCATTGTTGGCATTATCTTAGAAGATCTTGGTACAGATTCACATAGTTGTTTTGATTCAGGTGATTCTTTTGATGGACATATACAGGTTGATGGTCTAGATGGAGCAAATCATACTTGGTATATGATAGTTGCTAATGACTATCATGGTCTTGTTTAGATTTTTTGTCTCTATTATAAATATCATGTATATCATTCAATGTAAAGGTCATATCAAGACCCATGATGTAATAATTTGTCTCTGTCTGTTGTAGTCTTTTGATGAGTCCCTTTTGGTCATATGATGTAATTTGTACCCCCACTATGCATGGGAAGGATGATGTAATAACTGCTATATTTCAGTCATGTATATCCCCACTTGGTTGGGTGGATGAGTCAAATTTGGTATATCCCCACTTGGTTGGGAGATGGATGTATGTATGAGTCATTGGTGATAGGAAGGTCATTGGTATAGAGTCATCTCTTTGCAGACTTTGCTTATGCTCAGGGGGAGCATGGACTCGATCATGGGAGCTCAATCAGTACACTTCAACATATCAGAGATTTCAACATGTACTCAGGGGGAGCATGACCCTTTGCCCTTGATGTGAAAGGGGGAGAATGACTTGGTGTGGTTGTTGCCATCAAGTCCAAAGGGGGAGATTGTTGGCATTATGATACAAGTATTTTCCTTGATGGCAACTCACTCAGATGAAAGATCACAGTATAGCAAGTTAACAGGAAAGAATTACAGATCGGTCTTCACAGAATGAAGAAAGAGAGGTATACGCAGGTTCACCATTGACCAAGCTGCATATACACGCAGGTTCACTGTATACAAGTTGCATATACGTACACACACACTTTCACAAAAGGAAAAGTGCGTATACCTTGGAAATCTAAGTTTTTGGTCCAAAGTATTTGGTCCATGGTATTTTGATCCATGGTATTGGTCCAAGGTATTTGGTCCGAAGTATTGACCCTAGGTATTTGGTCCAAGGTGTTGGTCCTTAGTGGTTTTGGCCCATGGTATTGAGAAAGGCCTAAAACTATATAAGGAGGAGAAGATCATTAGGCCAAGTTGTGCAAGTATCGAATATCTGATGAATTGTGAGATCTAGTATGCAGGTTATTAGGTTATGGTGCATTGCTAGATCTGAACCAAGGATGAACCTTAGCAGATGATGTAGAACTAGACCTAATAATGGATTAGGATCTTAAGGCATAAAATGAACTATCATTATGTATTTTTGCTCATGAGTATTCTAGATCTGAATACTGACACACATATTATTATGTAAATGATATCATCTTTGTATAATTGAAGTCTGGAATAGCTGCAGAATTATGAACTAATGTTTGCAGATGTATACACCAGTTGGCTTTGAGAAAAGCATGTATACATGTAGGTTCGACACATGAAAGTAGCGTATACCTTATAAAATATGATTTAGTTGCTGTTGTTTGCTGTTGCAGAGTTCTGGGTTTTGGTTACTGTATTCTGGTGACAGTATTCTGAAGGATCAGATTGATGGGTTGTCTAAGTGAATGATTGAGTCGGTTGTGGCTGATTCAAAAGGTGATTGGTTGATGCAGATGTATTTGATGATTGAATGATGTTGTTGATGGATCCAGTTTGAAAATTTATGAAACATGGTCCCTGGAGGAAGAAAGAAGGTCGTAGCCTTTTGTAGGTTGACACCTACGTACTAGTAAATATATCGGCTAGTATAAGAGCTAGGGGGTTGTAGCTCCCTTCCAGTAGAAGCTAGAGAACAAGAGAAGGTTGTAACCTTCTGTAGGTAGAAGCCTGCATACTGGTATAAGACTGCACCAGTACAAAAATTGTAAACATAATTCTCTTATTATTAAAAGAAGACAGAGACGACAATAGTAGGTGGTTTTCACCCACATTGGGTTTCCACCTTATATCTTGGTGTTCATGTGCGTTGCTTATGTGTGATGCTTTATTATGATTTTACTGCACTGTATAATGAATTCCTGATATACTGGTTAAAGTTCAATACATGATAATTTGGGTAAATCAAAAGATCTCTGCATATACGTTGGTTCCCTTATGTATAGTTGCGTATACACGCTAGTTCACTTAGTTGAAGTAGTGTATACAAATCAATTTTGAAAATTAAATTATTGATTTGATAATACTGATTCACCCCCCCTCTCAATATTATTTCCAACATAGACAAGTTTGATTCAACCTCATGCAAGTTAGGGAGAAAATAGGATCGATTATGCAAGTCATCCCACAGTCTTTCTACCCCAGTCATTGATTCTAGGATTTCCTTATTAGATGGTAACACAATGTCAAGGAAATCCATAGCCAAAGTAGAATCAATTGTCTAGACGACAGCCACATCGCCATCTTCATCCTCTGATGGGAGAAGGATGGGATCAAAGTCTTCAGAATTCAGAATAGATTGATAGGAAATTTCTACTGCAGACATCAGATAAGCCATTCCACCTACTTGCCCCTCTTCTAATATGGCAGTAGGAGGGGGAAAGGGCCAAGGATCAAAAAAATAATGAGTTCTAAAAGAACCATGTTGAGGAACGATCCTGGAAGATGAAATGACATTGACATGAGCGATAGGAGATGGAAGATCAAAAGTTCCCATCAACGAAGAATACATTCCAACTCTTAAATTCTCAACAGGATGCTTAGTATTCTTTACTAATGGAATAGTGGAGTCAGTTGATGCATTGGGATTGTTAGGAGAATAAGCTAACTGATAAAGCGTGAAAATTATCCTTTCATGGGGAAAACATAGGATGTGAAATAAGGATGAAAGAATGGTTTCCATTGTGTAAACCCAGTTGCGACCCAATAAAAGATTATAATTGATATTAGCATCTACAATCTCTACTTCCACATTAGCAACCTTTGCCCCTACACAAATAGGGAATGAAGGTAGAATTCCATGAGGCCTATGAGAATGGCCACTGAATGCAATCAAGAGAGTAGGAGAGGGAACAACCTCAGGTGAGCCAATAGCCTTCCAACATGACATAGACATGACACATGTGGAATCCCCTTCATCAACTACAGTTCAATTTAATCTAGAAAGGCATATGATGAGAGAGTTTAGTCCTAACATTTGACATAACAAATGTGAATACCATAGAATTATTAGGGTCTATTGCTCCAATCATAGTGAGAAAAGAACTCCTCTGTAAAGGACATGACTCGAGTACCTCTAACACCAACATGGCATAGGGGTTCTGAGCTAAATCTTTGACAATAGAGTAGTTCTAAGCAACCCTCACATTGGGATTATAGGTCGAACATTTTGAGGATACTTTTGACATCCAAGGTATCGTCTCTACTACGGGCCTCTCAAGATGTAGAGGTTCTGAATTATCGAAAGCAGTTTTAGTTTTATAAGGTTTTATCTCTCCATAATCATGAGCTCTTGTTGAAATTTCAACGTGAGAATTAACCATATATACATTCGATGTAGCTTCCCTGTCCTAGTTGCCCCCTGTGGGGGTTCTAATACTAGCACTCGTGCTAGCAAATAGTTGTTTCCCTTGGGGAAAAGGGTTTGTGAGCATAGCCTAGGAACTAGAAGAACCTTGTTGAGCTAACAAGCATTGAGCATTTTGAATCTTGGGGAAAATATGGGTAAGGTGATCCCCACTGCATAACGCACATGGGAACTTAACCTTTTTCTGAGATTCATTTTTTCCCTCACTAGTGTTATCACTAGGTTTAATGGTATTTCCCTTCCCTCCCTTATCTTTTTTCTTTCCACATCCCTTATTCTTCCCATCGGATTGTTGATTTCCTTTGCGATTTGAAGACTGGATAATGTTAACTACTAAAGGCTGAGAAGGAGCAGAAACAGACGGTGTAGTTTGTGTTGCAGAAGCAGATTGTAGATACAACTATTGTAATTGATTACGGAAACTAGCCTCATTGATATTAGTTGATCCTATAACATCGTCAGCATGGGGACCTACTTTTGGTTTGGCAAGGTCAATTTTTGACTTAGGAGCATCAGGCAAAATCTTATAAAGAACCCCTAACTGAGAGTAAATGATCTCTAATTGTTGGGTTCTAAAGAGAGCATAATCTTTAGTGAATCACTCGGAAAGTGACACATTCTTAGAGATCTTCGATTGCAATGATTTCAAAAAAAATTCTAGAAGGAATCCATTAGGGATGTAGGCCTTGATCATTCTCTTCTTTCTATGCCACTCTTGGATGCGATCAAAAATATGTGTAGCCTTATCATGCTCAAAATTGGCCAGAAGGTTAGTTCTGGCATCATAACAGACAAGCAACTGAATATGGTTTAGAAACATTGTGGCCAAATCACCAAACATAGAAAAAGTACCCCCCCTTAACTCAATATACTATTTAGTTGCATTCCCAGTTAAAGTGTGTTGGAATAATCTCAACCTAATTGAATCATCAATCAGGGAGTTAGAGGAGCACCATAGATGGAAAGTGGTTATATGGTCAGCTAGATCCTCACCAGACTTCCCTTCAAATTTAGGAATATCGGATGGAATTTTGGTAGGGACCAAAGGCCAGGCTGAGTTATAATGAATCAGATCATTTGTTAATTTCGAAAGATTTGTAAAATTGATGGTGCTTGGAGTGGTAAGCGAGGAGGAATGGGAGAATTGCAAGTAGAATTTCCAACATTCGAAAAAGAGTACCCTGGATTTTGAGTGGCACCAGGTTGCCACAGATTACTCGTAGAAATACTTGAATTATAAGGAAAAACTTATAGTCCATGGGTATATAGAGGGTATCCTCCCCCTACTGCAAGGTTGCTTTCCATAAGAAGACTTCCTCCTAACGGAAAATTATATGAAGGGTAAATTCCATTATAAGGATTCCATGCACTAGCTAAAGGAGGAAAGAATTGAGAAGTACCAGCAGTAGGGAAGGGCATACTCCCCTATTAACCAAATAAATGGGAAAAATCACCTGCCCCAAAACCACTCACAAAAGGATTTACCAAGCCCTCATTCCCTTGAAAGGGATTAAAGTTTTGAGTATGACCAGGGAAAAGAATTGATCCTATGTTCAAACATGGATTGAAAGGAGGAACATGTCCACTTCAAAATTTAAAAGACATTGAACTAGTAACCATCGAAGTCATAGATGTAGAAGCAATACAAGGTAAAGTAGAAGATACAGAGGGAATCCCACTAGATTACATCACAAAAGGATAAGCTCTTGTGAAAGGAGCTGAAGGTTGGGTGCCTACACTCAGAACTAGGATGGAAGTAGAGAAAACAACTACCGTACTAGGTGCAATAGTAGATATAGGAATAGATCCTCCTCCTACAACTGAGGAAGGAGTATGTACACTAGTAGTATCGACAGAGCCACTAATATTGGCCATTGAGAAGAAATAAGGAGAGTGAATAGGGATAGTCAGCCTATGAGTCAGAGTACCCACGTATGAAACAACGTAAGGAAGATGAGAAGGAAGAGGTTCTGTAGGAGTCACAGGTGGCTCTGAAACGTCTTCGATTTCTACTTCGTCTTTCGACTGGAAGAGTACTCTAGTAAGCACCAGAGCGTTACCGTCTAGACTATGGACTAGATTAGGTTCACCCTGAGAAATGAGAGCCCTCAAAGAAGGATCTATCTTCGTTATGTTCACTAAAAGTGGTTGAAAAGCACCAACATAATTACTCTTACACCTCCTAGGTGGAGGCTCGACACTCGCAGGTGAAAACCCACGAAGCCTTATAGATTGACGAACTGATCAGTCAACCACTTTTATATATTAAAATAATTTAAAGACTCAAAATACCTATGGAAATCTAAGAGCACAGAGAAGTCACTAAAAATATCCGAAATATACAACCAAGCAAACAACTTTTAGGTATTTCCGCTCCGGGTGATTAGGACCAGATACCAAAATACAAGAAAGTGAAGATAAGGATCTTTCGAAGGTAGTTTTGGATGATGAAGGCCCAAGCCTACCAGTGAAGATATTAGAAACAATTATGCTGAGCTCCAGACAATAGCCTTTGTTGATGAAAGTACCCAAGCTTTGCAAGGGAACCCTCCAGAAGTACTATGAAAGTGATGCAACGTCTGCCTCAGGTACCATGGGAATTCCCCCGCAGTCACCTATGTGGTCCCTAGGAAAAGAAACTAAGGTCATGAATTCATAATCAGAAGTTGGGCGGAACAGTCGTGGGCACGTGATCCAACAAGTAGGAGAAGGGGTATCTCTCTTTCCTTATCTTCACATGTCCTCATGCTTAACTCATGTGTTAGAAGAGATTTCCCAGACAACTTAATGAGACTGTATTTCCACTCTTTAGTAAAATTCTATACTTTTAGTTCAAGTGGCCTTGGAGAGTTTACTCTCCACACATCTATTCCAAGGCCCCAATGTCTTAGACTAGTTGATGTATCTATTGCAAAAATAAAAGTCTAGTTCATTTTAATTAAGCACTTATTTTAAGTCGTTTTTATTTCAGACAAAAGGTAGCGAAAGTGCAACTAATGATGTTATGACGCAAAAGGAATCAATAGAAAACTTAGGCTACATGCAAATGCAACTTCTTTTTCTTCAATGAAAGCAATTTCTACACAGGTCCTATGAGAAAACTAAGAAACCAAAACTCTTTCTCATTTCTTTTTAGGCACTCACACATTCAATCATCTAATGAAAACCTAAATGATGTCTATAATGCAACTTACCCTAATGCACACTAAATGTAAATACAAGATTCAAGTAAAGCTCATGAAGAAACAAAAGGTGAATTCAAAAGCAAAAGTCTATTAATCAAGCAACAAGAAGAAAATCCCAAGAAAGAAACACTTCTAATTCAAAAAGACTTTATCCCTAAAGCGGGAATTCACACCTTTGAAAATGATTCAAAAATAAAAAATAAAATCAAAGAAAAGAAACTCAAAATAGATTCTTGTCTTTTTTTTCAAAGGATTAAAGATTACAAGTTTCAAAAAGTGAAAGAAAGTATCAGATTCAATACCAACAACAAGAAAGCGACTCAAATCTCACTAGCCATCAATAATCCAAAAAATTGAAAGACTAATGTGAATAAGAGACAAAAATAACTCAAGTGATTTGGTCAAGAAGATACAATAAATTCTAGAAATTAGAAAGATTTCATAGAACTGAATCACCTCATTAACCTAAGAATTGCAAATAGGTTTCTCAAACAACTAATGAAAAGCAAAAACAAGCTAACTTCAAGAATGTAAAAGAAGAAATCAAGAAAAATGGGTTATAAGAGAGTTTCAAGAGCAACCAACTGTCGTAATAGCACATAATAGTTAGACACTTCCCAAAGAAAGTTTGAAACCCAATTTTAATTATAAAAAGCTTCAAAAAATACAAACCTTAGGTTGACATAGGATTTTCACCAAAGAGATGGAAATAATCAACAACAGTTGCTAAAAAGATGATTTCAAGCCTCATTCAAACAAGAAATACACAAGCAAACATGGCGAAACCTCTAGAAAGAAACATAAATGAAAAATTCATTTTTTTCAATTTGTATGCGACTGCGTAGTTCCAGAAATGCTTATGTATGTGTTGTTTATGAAGAAACTAGCATATACATGGGTTTATTAGGAATAAAATGCGTATGTATGCTTCTGTATACAAAAAAAATTGTCTATAGATGGAAAACTAGGGAAAAAATAAAATACAATCCTGATAAAAGAGATCAGGCTGATTGAACAGACTGCCTAGGAGTCAAGAAGGCTAGAAACAATAAGAAACAACAAACCAAAAACCCATATCAAAGAATTACAAACCTTCTAGGAAATACTTGATGGTATTCCCTGGCGGAGTCACGAATTCTGTTGGTGGTAAAAGTTCCCTAAGGTAAGGGTTGACAACCTCAACAAAGAAGAACAATAAAATCAACAAGAAGCAGTCAAGAAAGCATGCAAAACATGTGAATTATTAAATGGGGACTTGGAAACTTACCTGGAAGTACGTTTGATGATGTTCTCGTAGGGTCCAAATCCTCTACTTCCTCCAGAATCGAGTAGGCCTGCAAATCAATTCAGAGAAGAATATACATGATATATAATTCAATGTGCATACATAAAAGATATGTTAGATCATCATATATAAACATAGAAATTGCTATTCATGAGACAATAACATATCAGGAACAAGACATGAGCTTCTTTATTGATAAACAACAATAGGTACAAGAAAGGTACAACCTGATCCAAGCCAAAGCACTAACGAAGCCTTCCTCTGGATCCGTCCAACCCGAGCCATGAAGACAACCTCTCTAACAAGTGCAAGGAGATGTTATAAATATGATGAACATCTCTGCAAAGGAAACAAGGGTTTCCATAGAGACTGGGAGTGTAGGAGGCATGGGAAAATCAGACTTGATTTGGGAGAAAAATGGGTATAATGTTGATAGCCCTTCTCTTATGTCTTTTAGGCCTACCCAAGGTGTGTATATATACCACCTGAAATCAATTAATTCAGTTGTGCTATGGGCTCCTGTAGGTGGGCTCTCAGTAAAACCTGTGAACCCCGCTCGAAAAATAGCATAATATTTTATTTTTTCATATTTAAAAAGGTATACATGAGTATGAAGTTATAGAACCCGCGTATGTACGTACTTTTGAATGGGCAGAGTCGCGTATGGAATTTGAAATATTGTTTTTTAATAAAGGATCAAGTCTGCATGGGAAAAGGTTACCCAAGTCCATACAAGAGCATCAAAATCTACATGAGTGCTAAATGATGCTATAACAATCTATTTTAATGATAGAAGATGAGGAATAAGAAGACATAGAGATTGAGCTTTGGTCATTAACGATTTCTAGAGTAGTACAATGACCTTCATGGGAGGACATTAGACCATTCCACTAATGTTGTGGAGACTTCAATTGTTCACTCAAACATGAAGGGATGGTCAAGATCATGTTGAGGTTCCTAGGAGCACAATGATTTGTAAATTGTTGTGGAAATTTCACTAGACAATTTGTCATAATGAAACTAATAAAATTAATCTTAAAAATCCATAATCTACACTATGAGGGTTTATTTATCTTTAAATTTGTGGATTTGTAAATTAATGTTTCTTGTGCATGTGTGAAAATTATAATTATGTAGAAAATAGAGAACAATGAAATAAAAACTCACAAACCACAATTGACACAAGATATGTTTTGGGAAACCCTTTTAGGAGAAAACCCAACTAGAAGGTGAGGTCGCTTAGCTCTCTTTGATTGAATAGAAAATGGATGCAAGTACAAAGAAGTAAAGCATGTGAGCCATGGGATACTGCAATGCACAAACCCTCTCTATGTGCTCTCTCCCTATCCCTCTTAGCTACTCTGCTTGTCTATGGAACAAAATTCCCTTGAAAATAATCAACACTTGTTTTCCTCCTAGTGGGTCGGTTATAACACAACCCGATAGCCTAATAGTGGTTAGTTTTGAATCCTTCGACTATTACCTAGAGTTACAATATGGACTCTTCTACAATATTATTCATCATGAACACATGGATAGCCCATTTTCCATGAGTAATGGGGTTGACATGGCATCTTCTCAAATTATGGTGGACAAAACAGGATGGTCAACTTCTGAGTGGCATAATTTTTGCATGCAGTCTCCAATTGAGGTGATTCTTTCATCATTGAATTGGTATTTATGTGTAGAATAGGAAAAGAGGGCTCTACACTCAATTGGAACACCCCCCCGCTTGAAGAAGCATCATTTTATGCCTCAAAATGCTCCCAAAAGGTTTCAAACCCTGATTTACCAAAATCTTGTTGATAAAAATGGTCTTGTAAGTTGTTTCCTCCACTTTTTGCACTTTGAAAGAGTTGAGATGGATGAAAAACAATATAATGATCCTCCATATCACATCTCCCCATTTTGGTAGGCTTTTTGTCCCCAAAACTTCTACTGAATAAGGTGAGGAAAGTTTTCATCCACTTTCTCTTGAGTGTACCATTTAGATTTTCCTGGAAGTTTTCCTTTCAACCCAATGTACCAAAGGGCATGCTACCCCTGGATTATAGTTCTTGAACTCTTCTATGAAATTGTGTCCTCGGTCAACTCTCCTTGAGAATCTAGTGCCAAATCCTCTATAAGATATAGGACATGTTCCTCTTCTTGATCTAGCATGGAAGGCTCATAGAGTTTTAGATTCTCTACATTCACAGCCAAGTAAATGCACATGCATGGGTAGACTGAGTCTATATGTTTATCTTCCACCTTTTATAGTATCTCAAAGAGACCATACCACAAAGAAATGATTTTGTTATCAGGACCCTGTTATCAATCAGAATTTTCCTTAGAAGTTATCAGAAGAAGGAAGAAACCGAGGTAACCACAAACCAATATTTTAAGTATAGGCTCTAGCCAACCTATGACTCAGAGAGGGCTCTCTCTATATAATTTAGCTTTGTTTCTTATGGGATTTTAGGCTAGTTCTTAGTGTTCCTTGGGGTTTTGGTTTTGATTTGAAGGTTGGGTGGTGGAATTCTTAGAGCATATGGATAGAGCTAGGTCTTCAAGCCATTGGGCTATGGAGTCAACAAATGGATAGCAGGACTGGACCAATTCATTAAAGGGAATGTTCACAGGGCAGGCTAGCAGAGCAAAATGCAAATCTTTAGGCGTAATGGGGGAAGTAACTCCAACCAGGGTAAAAGGGAACTCAAGAATCCTTAGATCGGGATCATAATGGGGAACAGAGGATAATCATGAACAAAGGGAAATTAAGAATCCTTTGCTATAGATCACAAGAAGTCACCTAAACTAAGGAGCAATCAAGAATTCCTTAACTTAGATTTGTGAAGAAAACATATAATAATGCATAACAGTCAAGACAGAGTGCATTTAAGCAATTTTTGAAATATCATTCCATGTTATAACATTTAGATTTTAGAGATACATAAATATTATGAAAAAACTTGAAGGAAAACAACATTGAACATGAGAGAATACTTATTTGTATTTCGCTTTACACAAGTATCCTGTAAAATATCTGATCTTTATTCCTTGATCCAGTAATCCAATCCAGTCAATGATACAATCGAATTTCTGATTCGAGAGAAAAAGTTTATAGAAATGTTTTGGAATCCACACTACATACTTCGAATTGTGAAGTATTTATACAAAAACTTATTACAAAATATCTCAAATAACTTGAGATTTATTCTAGAAAATACAAATATCTTCTAGCAAGAAGATAGAGACAGCTAATGAACTGTTCCTTGCTGTCCCTTTAATTATGGTTGTGCTAGCCTTTATGGTTGAGGTGTAGCCCTTTATGCTGGCTAATAGTTGTGGAATTTTTACGCTGGAGTCTTCTTTACTTTGATATTTCATCTGATACTCTTTGACCCTGCTACTCTTTGACCTTGTTGTGTTGTTTTTACCTATTTTACTCTGCTGCCTTCATTTTTACTGCATAGTAACTTTCAACTATTTATTTATCACAGTAAATCTGTCATTGTCTCCCACCATTCTGCATCTGGTAATTTCACATTTACCATTCTCCTGTAAATCTCATCAGCCTTGGTATATTTAGCAAAATTTGGCTTGGTGAGGAACAAATGTTTTACCTCATGCTCAAGGAAAAACAAGTTCTCAAATGTGTCATATAATACTTTGCCCGTTGGCAAGGCTTTAATGGATGAAGAGCTGGCTTGTTCCTTAGCCAACTGTCTGAGTCTGTTGCCATAGTCCAATTGTGTCATGAGTTTATCATTGATGACCATAGGACTGGGCAGACCCTTTTCCCTCAAAATCTGAAATTTAGCCATGAACCTATCAATGGCTACCTGCATATTGTGGCACTTTTCTTCCAAATTAAGCATAAGGTTCCTTTTAGAAAGGACCTTCCTTATTTCTAGAATGGTGGTAGTTCTGTCTTCAATGTTCAGCTCATGTAGCTCATATCTGTTTTTGCTATTGAGGAAATGGATGAGTCTATTTGCATCCTCAGGCTTATTTCCCAATTCCTCCTTCACTTTCTGGATAGCTTCAGTAGCTATCTTTACTAGCTTTATTTGCTCAAAAATAACTTGGATTGATGGCCAAATATCATTGACAGAGTCAATGATATTGGCCCACAACATTTCCTTGGTTTGTCCAAGTGGCTTCTCAAGTGTCAAATCCTTTTCCAGGATTTTGATCCTCTCACCCATTCTCTAGGCCCTTTGTGTTTCCTCTTTTTGCTTGAGTTGGGCAAGTTTGCAGTCAGTTTCCAAACTTGCCACCTTTTCCTTCAATCTTTTCATCTCTGTAGCCTGGATAGACATATCTTCCATGGATTTCACAAGTTCTGCTGCTTTGTCCCCTGGTGCTCCTGCTGCTGTAGTAGATTCTGCTGTTACTGGCAATGCTGTTGTAGGTGGAGCTGTGGGTGCTAGTGATGCTGCCAGTGTAGAAGGAACTGCTGTGGATACTGTGGGGATGACAGTTCTGGAATTTGTGGCCAAGTCACTTTGTTTCGATTGAATTAATATGTCAAACTCCTTTTCTGCCTCCTTGAGTTGATCATTCAGCTTCAGGACCAAGTCCATGAGCTGTTCATGTCCTTGCTGGGTTTCTAACACCTCTAATGTTTGTGGATGATGCAGTTGGGGTACCTTTAGCTGCTTCTTGAGTGCAACGATATCATCATTTTTCTTCTTAATTAGCTACTCTGTGGCTTTTATATCCTTGGGATCGTGTCCCAATTCAATTACTAAGTCCTCTAAGGACTTGATTCTTGTGTCCTTGGCCTGTGAGGAGGCCTTTTCCAACTGGAATTGTGCAGATATGTTGTTTAAGGAATTCTGTAGTTGGTGGGAAGCTATGGCCTTTCCAGTCAAAGTGGAGTATATCATCTCCCTGTTTTCTTGTGTAGCTCAATCTAGTCTATGGGATGGATATCCCTTGCCAGCACTTCAAAATCTACTTTCTTGAAATCTGAGGCTATTTTTGGCTGTTGAGTTGTAGGCTTGATAAAAGTCATTTGAATTTTCCCCTCTTTGATATCAAAGGCTGACATTAGCCTTGTTTGATTGGTAGGGGTCATCTTCAGGTATTGGGCATAAGTTTGGACCTTAAGCTTCTAATTACTTACTTTTATTTCCCTGTACCTCTCCTTGATGTCTTGGTCTTTATCAGCAGGCATTCTAAAGGAAGATACCTCAAGACTGAGCTGCCTTTCCAACCCTTGAGTTTGTGATGTGGAGGGTGTGCCTTCCGATGGGGTGATGGGCCTGCTCCTATTTCCTTATGTGCTGGTGACTTCTACTGTTTCCTCTATGTATTCCTGTTCAGAGACAGGATTCATTCTCTGTCTTTTTGCTTGGCTTGTATCTGCATAAGTCTGTGAAGTGGCCCTTGCTGATGTGGTGGCCTCCTCCCTACTTCTTTTTAGGCTCTTCTCCTCATTTAGAGGAGTCTGCACAATTGAGGGGGTACTCATGGTTGTCTCTGGTCTACTTGATTTCACTGGCTTGTCTGACTGTTTTGGCACCTGCAGGAAAGAACCCTCATCAAGTTGTTTTTCAAGATCGATTAGAGCGTTCTCTATATCTATTATGGTGCTATCTTAATCAACTAGGGTTCCTTCCACCCATTCTGATTGGTTGGCATAGGCGTCAATCTCAGGTATGGGATGGTGAATAAAAGGCCCTAGCTTGACCTTTTTCCTCTTCTTGGTGATGAATTCCGAAGGGTCATATCTCCAAACAAAACTTCTCTGGAACTTCATCTTCTGTAGTATCAAATATACCTCTTTCCCAGCCTCCCTAGAGTTACATATGAAGGGGCCTAGTTGGTATTTTATTTTGAAATTGGCCTTCTTCTTACCATTTACATTGTTTATCTCATCTACATTGATAATTTGCCTATAGTATTCTAATGCAAACAACCTCATAGGGAGGTATCTTGGAAATTTGTATGGTGAAAGCATGCAACCATATATCCTGATTTCTGTGTGGTTCTAGTAAAGGTACCAGTCACCAACTTTGGTCTGCTTTGACAATTGAAGGACTCTCTTTATTTCTGGACTAATTCTTGGAGGAGGGTTTCTAGTCAACATTGTCATAACCGGATGCACAAATAAATCAATGAAATCTGAATAAGAGTATGGAGACTGATACTCGTGGACTAATGGGGTCCAAAAAATGACTGACCTAGGTTGGCCCTTGGTGTCCAGCTTTTGGAGGGTGAATGGGAATTTTTATGATTGGTAATATAAGAACATATGGTATAAAATTCAGGATTACTTGAAGACCCTTTCATTCCCCATTCTTGTGAACTGCTCATGCATCCTCTCAGCTATGAATGTGGCAAAGTCATAAATGGTTGCAGGAGGTTGTCTGGGGTATAGATGGACATGAAAGCCAGGATAATTTCATCAATGTACTCACTTGTGGAGTAACCCAAAACACAAGATATCATGGCTACAATATTTCAGCCCCAAGGGGAAAATATAGCTGCTACATATGGAGGGGGGTTGTTAGGGATGTTCTTTTCTTCTACAATGAAGGTTTGGAATAGTTGGGCCAATTTGGCAGAGCTGAGTTTGGGGTATAAGTCCAATAGGTCTCCAATTGAGAGGGGAGTTAGGTTTGGCCCTGGTTGGAGCTGCAGCATTTCATTGATGGATTCGGTATTAATGGTGAAAAGGACCTTCTGGTCATGAGACATGATGGTTCTGTGACTGGGGATGTAGCAAGCATAGCGCATATGCACAATTTTAGGAAAAATGTGGACTTGGGGGAACTAGTACTTAGTCAAATTTGACTCCCAAAGGCCAATTTCATCAGCATGGTTCAGGAACTTGTCCCTACTTTGGTAATGCACTTTGAGCAGGATCTCTATGACAGTGGTATCTTTTATCTGGAAGTATCTGTTAGCCAGGGGAAGGTGGTCTAGGTCTAAATGAGCTGTAGTGATGGGCCTCACATCCATTACAATTGGGGTAGCCATACTCAGTTCTTGTGGATTTGAGTGTGGGGAGGGATTCAGAGTTTTTAGGGCAACAGTGTTCTGCAGTGGTTAATGGCTCAAGCTCTTGAGTATTTTTAATTAATTTTTAACTTAACTAAAAACACTCAGCAACTGGTTACTTTGAAATTGATAGGGTATTTGGTGAATTCTGGTTTAAATACCTGGAACTGGGGTGAATTTACTCTGAATAGGGTCGCTGGCGATTGCAAGTGGTTGAATGGGCTTCGTATAGGCTGCAAGGCCGACTGGGTTCTCTACAGTGTCTTTGGAGTGAAATTGTACGTGGGTTGACAGCTTCGATGTTTGCAGGTGTCGTGCATGCATATATAGGCTTGAAGATGAAATTTCAGTGAAAACAAACAATTTTGGGGCTTTTGGCTTTTATACGCAAAAAGTTATTTTTTGGCGGGTATGAGGTGAATAGTGGTTAATTTGTCACGTAGTGGGAGGGTGGTAAGCAGTTTATTTCGCATTGCTTTTGGGCGCTCAGTGGTATTTGGGAGGGGCCGCCCGATTCCACTCATCAGATGACACGTAGCATTGGGGGCCAGGGGGGAAACCACTTTATCGGGTGGGTAAAGGACGGACGTCGGGTTGGCCCGATATGGATAAGGGCCGTCAGATGAGGAGGGGGATGATCGCACGATGATCGGGTGGAGAAGCTATGCGGAGGCTAGTGGGGGGCCCGGCGGGCACTTAATTATGGCGGTATCAGGGTTAATAATGGCTTAAAGTGAGATTAGGCCATCGAGGTAATTAACAGAGGATTAAAAGGGGGCTTAATTAACTTGATCGTAGATCGACCAGTTAAAGGTTTTGGTCGGGTTTTAGGTGAAAATCTTAGTTTATAATTAAACTGGGGTGTAGGGTTAATTTATACATAGGAGTTAAATATATACGGGAAATTGGGTTTTTATCGGGATTTACTATAATAAAGTTAGTCATTAATATGAAAAATGGGCGGAAAAGGGAAAAACACTAAGCAAAATGCTTTTTTGTGAATTACATGTTTTTCACATATTTACATTAATACTTAGGGTAAAGCATTTTTGTGGGTTTTTGGTATGAAAAGTGTTTTATATGGGGGGAGAATTGCTTTTTCCTAGGCAAAAAGTGTTTTAACCTTAGGAAAAGGAGTATTATTAGGAAAATGAATGAACTGAAGGGGGGGTGAACTTTTATGAGGGGAATCTAGTACTTGATATCCATAAGTCTTTGAGCCGAGGGTCCGGTCCCTCCAAAAGTCAGAGAAATGCTTTGAGCCTCTTTGACTTAAAGGTTTTTAAGTACTTTGAACTTTATTATGGGAAATTAGTTAAGTAAAGAGGTGAAATGAATGGGGGAAGTTAATTAATTGACTTTGAAATCCATTTGCATGCTTGATTGTCCATTCATATTTGGAACATATGATGAAAAATGATAAATATGCTTTTTGTCTAATCAATCACCATACTTTTGCAACCTTTCTTCTACTTACCCATCTACTTATTCTACCATTTTTTCTTCACTTTATTAGGGTGCATTTAAGCTAGCAAACCCTTATCAATATTTTCTTTTATTTACATAACAAACTATCTAAATCAAACCTTATCTCATCCAAGGGCTCAATTTAAACAGCTGAGCTCCTTTTATTTACTCTACCTATCTAATTATCTGCCAAGATTAAACTGTTTTATCAGATTTTATTCTCTATCTATAAACATGAAGTTAAACACATGAAATAGCGAAGTTTAATCATTTTGACTATTCATAGATTGTGGCATAAGTAACAAGCTGCAAACAATAAAAAAAAGTAAATAGTAGTGGCATTTTGACTTGCACACTTTCATGGTCTTTTTGTTTTCTTGGGGTTCATATTTTTAATTTTTTGTGACCTATTTTCATTCTTTTTGTCCTTTGATTATTCTTTTAGGACATACCCTCTTTACATTTTTAAATTTTTTAATATGGAAAAAATTTGCAGAAAGCAAAGGTATGTACAATATTACAAGGCTTAACCTTAGTCAATCAAAATTATGAATCCTATTGGTATAGGAGCCTAACTGTGTTTCCACTTGGGGATGGCATTTCCTGGTGAATTGTCAAGAGCTTTGTAAATCAGTAGCCTTTGAATTGCTATTGATGTTACCTTGCAAAATTATCCTCTATGCCTCTGCATTATTGATACTTATGATAGTGAATACTTCGAAGCTTAGGGCCTTCTCTCTGGGCTTCAACTTCAATGACCACCATCCAATCCAAACTAAAATTTTTGAAAAAAAATGGAATATGTACAATGGAAAGTAAAAATTAGTAATTAGGTTCAAAATAGTGTTTGAGCATCCGACCATTCTTTGGTCCATCTTCTGCTTCTGTACCATCCATTTCTCTGAGGAAGAAAGCATTATTACCTCTGAAAACGTAAATGACATATGGGCCTTTCCATAGGAAATCAAATTTCCTATGTTTACCTTTATCTTCCCTCCTTGAATCCCATCTTAGGAATTTGTCACCAAGGTGGAAATCCTTAGCCTTGGTCCTTTTATCAAAATCCTTCTTGATCCTTTCCTGCACAACCTGAGATTTGATGTACACTTCTTCCCTGGTTTGCTCTAAATGAATTGTTTGGTTGATTCTTCTTTGGATGTCATTTGGTTCAACTTGCAACTCTTGGAGCAGCTTCATCATTGGTGTTCCCAAGGAAGATGGAAAATCAACTTCCATCCCATAAACTAGTTGGTAGGGAGAGGTACCAATTGATTTCTTTGTGGTTAGTCTATCTGCCCATAAAGCATTAACTAGCTTTTTTTCTTATTGTCCTCCAACAACTTTTTTATGATGTTCACGAGGCTTTTGTTTGAGGATTCTACCAGTCCATTTCCTTGAGGATAATAGGCTGTGGAATGGCCCAGGGTTATATGATACTTGTTGCAGAAATCTATCATCCTTTTGGATTTAAAGGCTGCTACATTATCAGTAATGAGCTTAGTTGGACATCTAAATCTTGATAGAATGTTGGTTTCAAGGAAGGTTATGATAACAGTGTTAGTGGCTTGCCTTGAAGGTATGGTCTCTATCCATTTGGTGAAATAGTCTGTGGCAGTGAGGATCCACTTGTGTTGGGAAAAGGAAGGTGGGTGAATCTCACCAATGAAGTCTAACCCCCATTATTGAAAAGGTGTTTCAGCAGTAATTGGTTTTAGGGATAAAGGTAGAAGCTTTTTATTTCCCTCAAAAATTTGACATTTGTGACAGGAGGTCACATGTTTCTTGACATCAAAAAACAAAGTTGGCCAGTAGAAACCAACTCTAAGAATTTTATCTGCAGTGGTTTTCCAGTAAAGGTGTCCTCCACAGTCACCTGCATGAAACTCTTGTAGTACTTTGTCAGACTCATCTTTTAATAAACAGTTGAGAAGAATACCTTCATGATTCCTCCAAAACAAAGCATTGTCTAATATACAAAATTTTAAGGACTTCATCTTCAAAAATCTACTTTTGGTCTTAGATAATCCAAGAGGAGCTTGTAAATTTTGTAAAACATAAATGATATCAGCATACCATGGTGATTCAATAAAGGCCTGGCTGATTAGTGGAGTCGCCATCTCCTCTTCATTATCTATTTGTGCAATAAAGTTTATATCCAGGGCCTGACAGTTTGACTCAGCCATGAGCTTGGCTAAACCTTGGCCCTTGATTAACTTAGTTGGTCTGATTTCTATGTCATATTCTAAAATAATAGCAATCCATTTTCCCCTCTTTCCATCTGGACCACCCTGAGTTAGGATGTCTTTGACTACTGAATTGGGAACATAGGCTATTATATGAGAATATAAAATATATACTCTAAAGTCCTTGATAGCTTTGACCAAAGAAAAAGCTTGTTTTTCCATTATGTTATATTTTAAGGAGGCATCTCTCAGGGCCTTGCTAAAGAAAGCAATAGGTTGTTCATAGCCCTGGTCATTTTTCTGCAGTAAAATTGCAGCAATTGTGTGCTCAGAAGCAAAAGAAAATAAGATGAAATCTCTGTCAAATTTTGGACTGACCAAAACTGGTGTTCTAGTTAAGGCTAGTTTAATGTCTTCAAAGGATTTCTTAGCCTCAACAGTCCATTTAATGGTCGAATTTTTTTTCAACTTATTGTTCAATGATCTAATTAATTATGCTAGATTAGAAATAAATCTTCTAAGAAAGTTAATTTTCCCTAAGAAAGCTTGTAATTATCTAAATAAATCTTCTAAGAAAGTTAATTTTCCCTAAGAAATCTTGTAATTCTCTGATGTTCCTTGGATGTTGTATCTGTAAGATGGCTTCTATTCTTGCAGGGTCTATTCGGATACCATCTTTTGAAATTATATGACCTAGTAACTTTCCTTCTTCTAATCCAAACAATGACTTCTTAGGGTTCAAAGAAATTCCATATTTCCTACATTTAATAAAAACCTGCCTTAGATGATCCAAATGTTGGTTGTCAGATTTTGAAAATACAATAATGTCATCTAGGTATATCACTAGGAAATCATGAATTTCTTTGGCAAAGGCTATATCCATAGCCCTCTGAAAAGTGGCTCCTGCATTCATTAGTCCAAAAGGCATTTTCACATACATGAATGTGCCCCAAGGAGTAGTGAAGGCAGTCTTGGCTTGGTCATCAGGATGAACTAAAATCTGATTGTAACCAGAAAACCCATCCAATAATGAGATCCTGGTTGATCCAACTACCCTTTGCAAAATATGGTCCATTTTGGGGAGAGGGTAATTGTATTTAAGGGATACTTTGTTGAGGTTTCTAAGGTCCACACAGAGTCTGATCTCGCTGGTTTTTTTCCTAGTTGGCACCAAGTTTGAAACCCAATTAGAAAATCTGATTGGTGAAATTATCTTAGCATCATACATTCTCTGGATTTCATTTTCAATTGAAGGTAATAGGACAGGATTTATCCTTCTAATTTTTTGTCTGAAAGGTTTTTGATTTTCTTTTATAGGGATTGTGTGTTGTATGATGCTGGTGTCATAGGATTTGAGGTCCTCATAACTCCAAGCAAATACATCCTAAAATTATTTTAATAACTCAAAGTATTTTACTCTTTCAGTGGGAGGTAATGATTTAGAAAGTTTGATCTTTTTTGGATTTTCATCAGTGCCAATATTACACTCCTCCATATGAGATTTCAAAGGTTCCATTTTGGGCTTTCTAGGGACATCATTTGAATCAAACAGGTCTTCCAAAGGGGTTAATCCCTTAGGTAAGAAATTGTCTTTGAGATTGATTACTTTAGTGTCTTCGTTAATTATCTCATTAATCTCAACTTGTTCTAGGTTTTCTACATCTGATTTTGTAAATTTAGTGGGATGGAATCTATCTATCTCTTCACCTTCTATCTCGTTTATTTCTATTTTATCTTTAGTGTTAAGGTCTATTGATGTGTCAATATCTATATTTCTATTTACAAATTCTTGTTCTGAAATCAAAAAGTTGTTTATTTGTTTGTCATCAGCAAATATTTTCCAGTTCTTCAAATTATCTGGGATTGTAGGCCTGTGCCTTACTTCAACAGTGTACTGATAGTTAGGCTAAAAGGGTAACTTGCAGGTGCTGGCAAACATTGCTAAACTATGAGCCTACATATTATGTTTTCTAGGAATTACAACAACTTTGGCTTCTAAGAAAGTGTTTAGTATTTCTACAATGGTTCCTCTATAACAACTTAATTTAGGGTCTTTGGTCATATATACAACATTAATTTTTTTTATCACTAATTCAGAGTCTCCCATGACAAAAACTCTTATAGCTCCTAGCTTCCTAACTAATTTAAGACCTAAAATTAGTGCTTCATACTCAGCCATATTGTTAGTACATTTAAAATTTAGTCTGTATGCATGGCCTTCTGAATAATCATTCTCTAGATTGTATATCCAAACTCCTGCTCCTACTCCAAACTTATTGATTGACCCATCAAACTCAAGATGCCACAATATCTCATGTTCATAATTAGTATCATCTGTTTCCACCAACTTTTCCTCGACTTGACTACCTTGTTTAGTGGAAAGTTCTAAAGTTTGGACAATTTCCTTTTGTTTTGAAACTGCAATTTCTTTTGGTTCTGTATCAACATTGTCTAAAAGAGTTCCTTGTGTTTCATCAGTATTATACAAAATAAAAGAATCAATGTCTGAATGTACAGAGTAGATAGGAAAGTTTTGAGGCCGATCCTGGCTACTCACCATGTATTTCATTAAAGTTTCTCGGTACAACTTCTTGGGTTGTCCAAAAATAGAAATTGTTGCATATGACATATCAAGTTGTAGAGATCCCTGAAGTTTGGCTCCCCATGACCTGGATAACAACATGCCATACTTCGGTGGGATGTCAGCAACTACAATATCCATAAGGATGCTCTTGGCAGGATATTGAACTAAGGTAACACAGAGGTCTTTAATCAACCCTAGACACTTTACTTGACTTGAGTCAAATGAAAATAAGTCCTTGTAAGGTCTTATAATGTCTAGGTTCAATTTTTCCATTGTTGATTTGGGCATTAAGTTGTGGGAGGCTCCAGAATCGAACATTGCATTATGAAGAATTTTGTCATGGATGCCAAGGCTAATGTAGAAAGGTGGTATTCCTCCTTCTAGTGGTTTTCCATTGAAATTTGGACCAAATATAAGTTCAGGTTGGTCATCAAACAGGTTAACAGAATCTTCATTTTCAGCAAGGTTCAGGGTCTGATTTATCTGTGTTTTGTAGGTTTCATTCTTGATTAACTATGTCAAAGGGACTGAAATATTTAGCTTAGCTACCTCTACTCCCAAATTAAAAGGCAAAGGGGCTTTCTCTATTTGAGGGTTTGGACTTTTGATAGCAGAGATTTAAGTGGGATGGTCTTCTTTTCCTTTATTGGGGACTTCTTTTTGTGAATTTTCCAATCTAGTATTTTGAGATGTGTCCACTAGTTTTTTGGGGGGAATTGAAGAAGAGGGTTAATCATTCAAAGGTTGATTAGGGGTAATATCTTCAATGGTAGGACCAGAAGAATTTTGGTTTTGTCTGGGGAGAATCTGGAGGATTTTAGAAAACCGGGGCTTCTTTGATTTTCTTTGGTTGATTTGGCACCAACAGGTGGTACTTGGGATATGATAGGTTGGTAAGGGAGTGGGGATATGAATGGAGGTGGGGAATGAACTTCAGAGGTTGAAGGGAATAATGGTGAACTAAGAGTAGTGGATATTGGTTCAGAAAGCTCAAGGTTCCTGGCTGTAGTAAGGGATGACGGTGGTGAATTTAGAATATATTCATCAATTAACTGATTGGCCTTTTGGACTTCGAGGTCTGCAATAAACTCTGGATCTAGAACAATTTCATCAAGTGCACTTTCAAACCTCGTTCTAAATAGGGAATGATCAAATGGCACATCAAAGGGAAGGTATTCTAAAAAAAACCACTCATAAGGGCATGAATCGGCTTTGATTAAAGGTGCTTGACTAACTGCACTTTCTTCTCTTTTGGGTCTTCTCGAAATCAAGTTGGGATTATCAACTACTGGGTCAAGGTTTGGATCTGGATTAGCCATAGTGTAGTGAGTTCTCCTTGAAGCCAGAATTTCAAGCTTTTTCTAATTACTTTCTTTTTGTGAGATTTTGTAAATAACTTCTAATAAACCCTTTAAGAGGCTTGAAATAAAGATTTAAAATTTTCTTAAAGGTTTATTAAGACTAAGGATTTTATTGTCCCTAGCGGAATCGCCACTATGTTATCACTCAGAATTTTCCTTAGAAGTTATCAGAAGAAGGAAGAAACCGAGGTAACCACAAACCAATCTTTTAAGTATAGGCTCTAGCCAACCTATGACTCAGAGAGGGCTCTCTCTATATAATTTAGCTTTGTTTCTTATGGGATTTTAGGCTAGTTCTTAGTGTTCCTTGGGGTTTTGGTTTTGATTTGAAGGTTGGGTGGTGGAATTCTTAGAGCAGATGGATAGAGCTAGGTCTTCAAGCCATTGGGCTATGGAGTCAACAAATGGATAGCAAGACTGGACCAATTCATTAAAGGGAATGTTCACAGGGCAGGCTAGCAGAGAAAAATGCAAATCTTTAGGCATAATGGGGGAAGTAACTCCAACTAGGGTAAAAGGGCACTCAAGAATCCTTAGACTGGGATTAGAATGGGGAATAGAGGATAATCATGAACAAAGGGCAATTAAGAATCCTTTGCTATAGATCACAAGAGGTCACCTAAACTAAGGAGCAATAAAGAATTCCTTAACTTAGATTTGTGAAGAAAACATATAATAATGCATAACAGTCAAGACAGAGTGCATTTAAGCAATTTCTGAAATATCATTCCATGTTATAACATTTAGATTTTAGAGATACATAAAGATTATGAAAAAACTTGAAGGAAAACAACATTGAACATGAGAGAATACTTATTTGTATTTCGCTTTACACAAGAATCCTGTAAAATATCTGATCTTTATTCCTTGATCCAGTAAGCCAATCCAGTCATTGATACAATAGAATTTCTGATTCGAGAAAAAGTCTATAGAAATGTTTTGGAATCCACACTACATACTTCGAATTGTGAAGTATTTATAAAAAAACTTATTACAAAATATCTCAAAACAACTTGAGATTTATTCTAGGAAATACAAATATCTTCTAGCAAGAAGATAGAGACAACTAATGAACTATTTCTTGTTGTCCCTTTAATTATGGTTGTGTTGGCCTTTATGGTTGAGGTGTAGCCCTTTATGCTAGCTAATAGTAGTGGCATTTTTATGCTGGATTCTTCTTTACTTTGATCTTTCATCTTATATTCTTTGACCCTTCTACTCTTTGACCCCGTCGTGCTGTTTTTACCTGTTTTACTCTGCTGCCTTCATTTTTACTGCATAGTAACTTTCAGCTGTTTATTTATCACAGTAAATCTGTCATTGTCCCCCACCATTCTGCATCTAGTAATTTCACATTTACCATTCTCTTGTAAATCTCATTAGCCTCGGTATATTTAGCAAAATTTGGCTTGGTGAGGAACACGTGTTTTACCTCATGCTCAAGGAAAAACAAGTTCTCAAATGTGTCATATAATACGTTACCTGTTGGCAAGGCTTTAATGGATGATGAGCTGGCTTGTTCCTTAGCCAACTGTCTGAGTCTGTTTCCATAGTCCAATTGTGTCATGAGTTTATCATTGATGTCCATAGGACTGGGCAGACCCTTTTCACTAAAAATCTGAAATTTAGCCATGAACCTATCAATGGCTATCTACATATTGTGGCACTTTTCTTCCAAATTAAGCACAAGGTTCCTTTTAGAAAGGACCTTCCTTATTTCTAGAATGGTGGCAGTTCTGTCTTCAATGTTCAGCTCATGTAGCTCATATCTATTTTTGCTATTAAGGAAATGGATGAGTCTATTTGCATCCTCAGGCTTATTTCCCAATTCCTCCTTCACTTTCTAGATAGCTTTAGTAGCTATCTTTACTAGCTCTGTTTGCTCAAAAATAACTTGGATTGATGGCCAAATATCATTGACAGAGTCAATGATATTGGCCCACAACATTTCCTTGGTTTGTCCAAGTGGCTTCTCACGTGTCTATTCCTTTTCCAGGATTTTGATCCTCTCACCCATTCTCTGGGCCCTTTGTGTTTCCTCTTTTTGCTTGAGTTGGGCAAGTTTGCAGTCAGTTTCCAAACTTGCCACCTTTTCCTTCAATCTTTTCATCTCTGTAGCCTAGATAGACATATCTTCCATGGCTTTCACAAGTTCTTCTGCTTTTTCCCCTGGTGCTCCTGCTGTTGTAGTAGATTCTGCTGTTACTGGCAATGTTGTTGCAGGTGGAGCTATGGGTGCTAGTGATGCTGCCAGTGTATAAGGAACTGCTATGGATACTGTGGGGATGAAAGTTCTGGAAGTTGTGGCCAAGTCACTTTGTTTCGATTGAATTAAAGTGTCCAACTCCTTTTCTGTCTCCTTAAGTTGATCATTCAGCTTCAAGACCGAGTCCATGAGCTCTTCATGTCCTTGTTGGGTTTCTAGGACCTCTAATGTTTGTGGATGATGCAGCTGGGGTATCTTTAGCTGCTTATTGAGTGTAGCGATATCATCATTTTTATTCTTAATTAGTTGCTCTGTGGCTTTTATATCCTTGGGATCGTGTCCCAATTCTATTACTAAGTTCTCTAAGGACTTGATTCTTATGTCCTTGGCCTGTGAGAAGGCCTTTTCCAACTGGAATTGTGCAGATATGTTTTTTAAGGAATTCTGTAGTTGGTGGGTAGCTATGGTCTTTCCAGTCAAAGTGGAGTATATCATCTCCCCTATTTGCTTGTGTAGCTCAATCTGGTCTATGGGATGGATATCCCTTGCTAGCACTTCAAAATCTACTTTCTTGAAATCTGAGGCTGTTTTTGGCTGTTGAGTTGTAGGCTTGATAAAAGTCATCTGCATTTTCCCCTCTTTGATATCAAAGGCTAACATTAGCCTTGTTTGATTGGTAGGGGTCATCTTTAATTACTGGGCATAAGTTTGGATCTTAATCTTCTCATTCCTTTCTTTTATTTCCTTATACCTCTCCTTGATGTCTTGGTCTTTGTTAGCAGGCATTCTAAAGGAAGATACCTCAAGAGTGAGCTACCTTTCCAACCCTTGAGTTTGTGATGTGGAGGGTGTGCTTTCTGATGGGGTGATGGGCCTGCTCCTGTTTCCTTCTGTGCTGGTGACTTCTATTGTTTCCTCTGTGTATTCCTGTTTAGAGACAGAATTCACTCTCTATATTTTTGCTTGGCTTGTATCTGCATAAGTCTGTGAAGTGGCCCTTACTAATGTGGTGGCCTCCTCCCTACTTATTTTTAGGCTCTTCTCCTCATTTAGAGGAGTCTGCAAAACTGAGGGGGTACTCATGGTTGTCTCTGGTCTGCTTGATTTCTCTGGCCTGTCTGACTATTCTGGCACCTGCAAGAAAGAACCCTCATCAAGTTGTTTTTCAAGATCAATTAGAGCATTCTCTATATCTATTCTGGTGTTGTCTTGATCAACTAGGGTTCCTTCCACCCATTCTGATTGGTTGGCATAGGCTTCAATCTCAGGTATGGGATGGTGAATAAAAGGTCCTAGCTTGACCTTTTGCCTCTTCTTGGTGATGAATTCCAAAGGGTCATATCTCCAAACAAAACTTCTCTAGAACTTCATCTTCTGTAGTATCAAATCTGCCTCTTTCCCAACCTCCCTAGAGTTACATATGAAGGGGCCTAGTTGGTATTTTATTTTGAATTTGGCCTTATTCTTGGCATTTAAAATGTTTATCTCATCTGCTTTGATAATTTGCCTGTAGTATTCTAATGCAAACAACCTCATAGGGAGGTATCTTGGCAATTTGTATGGTGCAAGCATGCAACCATATATACTGATTTTGGTGTGGTTCTGGTGAAGGTACGAGTCACCCACTTTGGTCTGCTTTGACAGTTGAAGGACTCTCTTTATTTCTAGACTGATTCTTGGAGGAGGGTTTCCAGTCAACATTGTCATTACCGGATGCACAAATAAATCAATGAAATTTGAATAAGAGTATGGAGACTTATACTCGTGGACTAATGGGGTCCAAAAAATGACTAACCTAGGTTGGCCCTTGGTGTCCAACTTTTGGAGGGTGAATGGAACTTTTATGATTGATAATATAAGAACATATGGTATAAAACTGAGGAGTACTTGAAGACCCTTTCATTCCCCTTTCTTGTGAACTGCTCATGCATCCTGTCAGCTATGAATGTGGCAAAGTCATAAATGGTTGCAGGAGGTTGTCTTGGGGTATAGATGGACATGAAAGCCAGGATAATTTCATCAATGTACTCACTTGTGGAGTAACCCAAAACACAAGATATCATGGCTACAATATTTCAGCCCCAAGGGGAAAATATAGCTGCTACATATGGAGGGGGGTCGTTAGGGATGTGCTTTTCTTCTACGATGAAGGTTTGGAATAGTTGGGCCAATTTGGCAGAGCTGAGTTTGGGGTATAAGTCCAATAGGTCTCCAATTGAGAGGGGAGTTAGGTTTGGCCCTGGTTGGAGCTGCAACATTTCATTGATGGATTTGGCAGTAATGGTGAAAAGGACCTTCTGGTCATGAGACATGATGGTTCTGTGACTGGGGACGTAGCAAGCATAGCACATATGCACAATTTCAGGAAAAATGTGGACTTGGGGGAACTGGTACTTGGGCAAATTTGACTCCCAAAGGCCAATTTCATTAGCATGGTTTAGGAACTTGTCCCTACTTTGGCAATGCACTTTGAGCAGGAGCTCTATGATAGTGGTATCTTTTATCTGGAAGTCTCTGTCAGCCAGGGGAAGGTGGTCTAGGTCTAAATGAGGTGTAGTGATGGGCCTCACATCCATTGCAATTGGGGTAGCCATACTCAGTTCTTGTGGATTTGAGTGTGGGGAGGGATTCAGAGTTTTTAGGGAAACGATGTTCTGCAGTGGTTAATGGCTCAAGCTCTTGAGTATTTTTAATTAATTTTTAACTTAACTAAAAACACTCAGCAACTGGTTACTTTGAAATTGACAGGGTATTTGGTGAATTCTGGTTTAAATACCTAGAACTGGGGTGAATTGGCTCTGAGCAGGGTGGTTGGCAACTACAAGTGGTTGAATGGGCTTCGTATAGGCTGCAAGGCTGACTGGGTTGTCTGTGACGTCTTTGGAGTGAAATTGTACGTGGGTTGATGGCTTCAACGTTTGCAGGTGTCGTGCATGCATATAGAGGCTTGCAGATGAAATTTTAGTGAAAACAAACAATTTTGGGGCTTTTGGCTTTTATACGCAAAAGTTATTTTTTGGCGGGTACGGGGTGAATAGTGGTTAATTTGTCGCATAGCGGGAGGGTGGTAAGCAGTTTATTTCGCACTGCTTTTGGGCACTCGGTGGTATTTGGGAGGGGCCACCTGATTCCACTCATCGGATGACATGTAGCATTGGGGGCCAGGGGGGAAACCACTTTATCAGGTGGGTAAAGGATGGATGTCGGGTTGGCTCGATATGGATAAGGGCCGTCAGATGAGGAGGGGGACGATCACATGGTGATCGGGTGGAGAAGCTGTGCGGAGGCTAGTGGGGGGCCTGGTGGGCACTTAATTATGGTGGTATCAGGGTTAATAATGGCTTAAAGTGGGATTAGGTCATCGGGGTAATTAACAGAGGATTAAAAGGGGGATTAATTAACTTGATCGTAGATCGACCAGTTAAAGGTTTTGGGAAGGTTTTAGGTGAAAATCTTAGTTTATAATTAAAATGGGGTGTAGGGTTAATTTATACATAGCAGTTAAATATATATGGGAAATTGTGTTTTTATCGGGATTTACTATAATAAAGTTAGTCATTAATGTGAAAAATGGGCGGAAAAGGGAGAAACACTAAGCAAAACGCTTTTTTGTGAATTACATGTTTTTCACATATTTACATTAATACTTAGGGTAAAGCATTTTTGTGGGTTTTTGGTATGAAAAGTGTTTTATATGGGGGGAGAATTGCTTTTTCCTAGGCAAAAAGTGTTTTAACCTTAGGAAAAGGAGTATTATTAGGAAAATGAATGAATTGAAGGGGGGGGGGGGTGAACTTTTATGAGGGGAATCTAGTACTTGATATCCATAAGTCTTTGAGCCGAGGGTCTGGTCCCTCCAAAAGTCAGAGAAATGCTCTAAGCCTCTTTGACTTAAAGGTTTTTAAGTACTTTGAACTTTATTATGGGAAATTAGTTAAGTAAAGAGGTGAAATGAATGGGGGAAGTTAATTAATTGACTTTTAAATCCATTTGCATGCTTGATTGTCCATTCATATTTGGAACATATGATGAAAAATGATAAATATGCTTTTTGTCTAATCAATCACCATACTTCTGCAACCTTTCTTCTACTTACCCATCTACTTATTCTACCATTTTTTCTTCACTTTATTAGGGTGCATTTAAGCTAGCAAACCCTTATCAATATTTTATTTTCTTTACATAGAAAACTATCTAAATCAAACCTTATCTCATCCAAGGGCTCAGTTTAAACAGTTGAGCTCCTTTTATTTACTCTACCTATCTAATTATCTGCCAAGATTACACTGTTTGGTCAGATTTTATTCTCTATCTATAAACATCCAGTTGAACACATGAAATTGCGAAGTTTAAACATTTTGACCATTCATAGATTGTGGCATAAGTAACAAGATGCACACAATAAAAAAAAGTAAATAGTAGTGGCATTTTGACTTGCACACTTTCATGGTCTTTTTGTTTTCTTGGGGTTCATATTTTTAATTTTTGTGACCTATTTTCATTCTTTTTGTCCTTTGATTATTCTTTTAGGACATACCCTCTTTACATTTTTAAATTTTTTAATATGGAAAAAATTTGCAGAAAGCAAAGGTATGTACAATATTACAAGGCTTAACCTTAGTCAATCAAAATTATGACTCCTATTGGTATAGGAACCTAACAGACCCTATAACCTCTCCCTATTCAACTGTAACCATACTTTGTATCCCTCCTTGAATGAATTCTCTATTCTGTGATGATCATGCATGGACTTATATTTTTCTTGTGAATTTTTTAGCGTCTCTTGTACCTATATATGGATCTTTCTAATCTTCTCAATAAATTTTTCAACCCTCAAGGCATCCCTTATAAGGTCCTCCCTCACTCCTACTTACTACCCAAAGACAATATCCAAAGGTGAAGGTGGAAAATATACAAAAAAAAATCAAATGGGGACTTACCAATAGAAATGTGGACTTCTCTGCTATAAGAGTGTTATAAATATAACATATTTTCGTCCCAAGTCTTCATATGCTTCTGATTGTAACCCCTCAAAAGCTACACCAAATTCCTATTGACTAATTTTGTTTTCCCATATGTCTATGGATGGAACATTGTAGAGCTCTTTAACTTCGTGTCCATATCCTCCCACAATATAGTTCAAAATGTACTAAGAAATCTGATGTCCTTGGCTGAAATGATGCTCCTAGATATCCCAAAGTGCACCTAGACTTGTTCAAATAAAAAGTTTGCTACTTCTTTTCCACTGATGGAAATTTTATAGGGCATTAGAACACACATCTTGTTGAAACTGTCAACTACCATGAACAGGTACTCATGTCCCTTCCCAGTTGTTGGTAAACCTCCCACAAAATCCATGGAAATCCTTTCCCAAGAATGAGTGGGTATAGGCAAGGGATGGTATATACCCCATATAATGTTACTAGGATTGTTACTACAACAAATAATGCATCCTCTTATGAACCTAGCTACTTATTCTTGCATCTTGAGCCAATACACATACCTCTATAAGTTTGCCACTATCTTCTTGACACCAAAGTGCCCTACAACCTTAGAGGTGTGAGCCTCTCTAGTTAGTTGTAATCACTCACCTTTAGGAACACATAACTTATCCAACCTGTAGAGTAACATGTCTTGGAGATGGTAGTCAACTATGATGTCACCATCATGCACATGATTCTAGATCTAAAATTGATCCAGGTGGATATTGGTGGCGACCCGCCTATTCCACCTAGACCCCCCAGCCAATTTCATCTGTTTCCTTGTTCATTTAAGCATTTACTATGTTTAGCAATTTTTCAGGTCTTGAACTTCTGGAGCAGTTTTGACCCCCTAAATGACATTTTTTGGGGGTCTGTGGCAGGTCCATTTCCATAGGCAAGGGCTTGCAACGAAACCTTTAGTACTCATAGATACATTTCAAACAAGGTATCATACGTGCCAAATGAAGATAATATGTCTAAGTTACAACCCCGGGAAGTTGGCTTCCCAACTAACCCCAATGCGGCCCACAAAATCTTGGTTTTAAAACCCTTGGGGTTAGAATTTTGGTTGTTTAGGGTTTTCTCATGTTTTCCAATAATAAATAGGCCCTTGAGCCTCATTGTAACATAGTTCAAAGGCATGTAGCTGCCACATCTCTTCTCAGATATAAGCTACCATCGCTCGAGCTATCTTATTTCCATTTTGTTTGTAAGCATAGTTCAATAGTTTTCTATTAATGAAATGAAGTGTTTTTCTACTACATCTTTGTGTTTATGATTATATCTATAAGTTATTGCATTCCTGTTTAAGTTCAAATTAGTGGTATCAGAGCGGTATGCTCTTTCTCTATTTTTCTTTGTATGTCCCCAAGAAGGTCAGGGTATAAGGAGTTAGGGCTTGATCTGGTTGAACCATTGCAAGGTCAACCTTGCAAAACTTGACGACCTCCCATGACGGAAGAAAAGAAAGACGAGGGGGCAGGAGATCCTTTCAAAATGTTGCTCAAGGAAGCCCTCGAGTGACAAAGGGATGAAATGATGGATAGCTTTGCCCAGATCCTTCGACGACTACCCACATGTGATGCATCTTCATCCAGAAGCCACTCTGGAGGCACCACTCCTTTTAAGGTAGAAGTTAACTTCGATATTCCCATATTTGAAGGCTTGATAGATGCAGATGCCATAGATGAATGGTTAAATCTATTGGAAGGATATTTTTCAGTTCATGACTTTTCCAATCGGGAAAAGATTACTTTTGCACTTCTTAAATCCGCCCCACATGTCAAGGATTTCTGGGAAACCTATTGTGAACAAAAGGATGAGAGTGAACCCTCTCTATTTTTAGCCGCACCCACTTGGAATTCTTTCCGAGATGCCATCAAGGAACAATATTACCCTGTCGGGAGCTATGAAGACAAATACATAAAGTGGACCATGCTATGGCAGGGAAGGGACCAAGATGTGCCAGAGTTCAGAAATACTTTCCATACCCTTCTCACGAAGCTAGGTATCAAGGATAATGAGCGGCATTTGGTGCTCAAGTACCATGGATGTATACATAAGTACATCTAGGATGAGATGGAGTTCTTGGACATTTCCTCGCTCAGCACGGCATATCGATACACTTTCAAGGTTGAGCAGAAGTTTAAATAGACGAAGCGAGACATTGGATCTTTGAATCCAAAGAAAGGAAAAGGCGCCCCCAAACCACAGAACGCAGGACCAAGCCAAGGCGACGTTACCCAAGACAGCTCGTCGAAGTTGCAAGAAAAGAACAACACCCCGAAGACGAAGAAGGACATAAGAAAATGGTGTGAGTTCCATAAGAGCTCCACTCACAATACAAGTGAGTGTCAGGCCAAGAAGTCACTGATGGCCGAGCTGAAGGCTTTCGAATCAGATGCAGGTTTCGACTCTGAATTAGAACCCGATAAGGGAACTGATAAAGGGAAATAGATCATTGAAGTGAAGCGTAGTTCCATGGTGGCCACCACTAAGATCTAGAAGATTGAGCTTTAAGATCCAGAGGAGGTGGAACGCCTCTTCCACTCACAAATGTGGGTAAAGGGTTCTCCGTTGCAGTTCATTTTCAACAGTCGGAGCCAAAAGAACCTCATTTCAATAGAGGTTGTGAAGCGGTTGGGCCTAAAGACTATAACACATCCATAACCATACACTATCGGGTGGCTTCACCAAGGATGAGATCTTTGTTTCAGCCAACAATGCTGCCTTCCCTATGACATCAATCCCTTTACGGATGAGGAACTGTGTGGCATTGCTCCTCTTGGAGTTTGTGATGTATTATTTGGACAACCATACTTGTGGAAACAACATGTTGTATATGAGTCTAGACCTCACTTTGTGATTATTACTTTGGCTAATAAGTTGTAAAGGATACTGGAGGTAGCCCCGCCTACCACCATCTCTTTGATCATTGCAAATAAATGCAGTAAGATCATTTCCCAGACCAGGGAAGGAAGAAGGTTACGGCCATGGCTTTCATGCAGGGCTCCTTTGCACAATAGAAACATATGGACAAGGTCGTGGAGGAGTATAGGGATATTTTCGCCTCACCCACAAGGGTACCTCTACACTGTCAATTCAAGCACTCCATCGATCTAACCCCGAGCACACCACTGCCCAATGGACCGATCTATCGATGCTCTATTATGGAGAACAATGAGATCAAGAGGTAGATTCAGGAACTATTGCAGAAAGGGAACATCAGGCCAAGATCATCACCTTGTGGGAGCTCAATTGTATTGGTACAGTAGAAGGATGGGACCTAGAGGCTCTGTATTGACTATCGGGCGTTGAACAAGATCACTGTCTGTAATAGTACCCAATCCTACGGATTGATGACCTTCTGGACCAGATCAAGGGGGCTAGATATTTCAGCAAGATTGACTTGAAGTTAGGTTCTCACCAAGTTCCTATCGAACCCTCTGATGCATGGAAGACTAATTTCAAATCCAAGGAGGGCCTTTTCGAATGGTTGGTCATATTGTTCGAATTGACCAACACCCCTGCAACCTTCATGAGACCGATGGACGACATCTTGCGACCCTTCACCAATGCATTTTTGGTTGTGTATTTAGATGACATCTCGATCTTTAGCCAGAGTTGGGAAGAGCACCTCCACCATATTTGATAGGTCCTTCAAACCCTATGCCAACACAAGTTGTGTGCTAACTTGGAGAAATGCACCTTTGGCTTGACCCAAGTTCAATATCTGGGGTACATCATTGATGAGAAGGGTGTACATGTGGACCCATACAAGATACAAGTCATTTGGGATTGGCTAGCCCCAACCACTCTAACAGAGTTTCGCAAATTTTTGGGTCTTTCTAATTTCTACCGTACATTTGTGTTGGGGTTCTATCATATCACTTGGCCTTTAAGTCAAGTCACCAAGGGCAGTTCGAAAGAAAAGTTTTTTTGGTCGGAAACCCAACAACAAGCATTCTCCAAGTTAAAGAATTGCCTCTATTCTGCACCAGTGCTCACATTACTAGACCTGCAACAACCATTTGAGATTGAGATATATGCCTCTGACTATGCTAATGGTGCGGTTCTTACTCAGCATGGGTATCCAGTGGCTTACCATAATGAGACACTTTCAGACACAGTTCAAAAGTACCCCACTTATGACAAAGAAATGTATTCCATTGTGCAGGCCTATTGTCAATGGAAGAATTACATTCTAGGGAAGGAAACAGTCATCCACATAGCACACCGACCTCTATAGTTCATACAAACACAAGGGAATTTTCAGAACGACCGCCATTAGAAATGGTCCACCTATTTGCAACAGTTCCATTTGAACATTAAGTATAAGAAGCGCAACACCAATAATGTTGCTGATTACCTCAGCTGACCACCGATCATGGCACTGATCACTGTGCTAGACTCCTATGGGCACGAGACATCGAGGTGGCCACATATTTACAAGAGTGATCCAAGATTCAACATCATATACCAGACACTCCTAGAAGGGAAGACATTTCCAAATTTTCACCTTTAGGATGCACTTTTATGCCACTTGGGACACATCTGTGTTCCTTCAAGTGCGCGTGCCAAGATGATTTAGGAGGCGCACTACAGTTGGGTCGCTGGACATTTTAGAGTAGAGAAAATAGTGGTGGTATTACAGAAGTATTTTTATTGGCCAAAACTTTGTCAGGATGTTGGGAAGTACATTAGATCTTGCACTGCCTATGCCATTGCCAAACCAACCATCAAGAAGCAAGGCCTGTATACTCCTATACCTACTCCTAGCCATCCTTGGGAATCTGTATACATGGATTACATGTTAGGCCTTCCTTCTACTAAGCATGGCAATAGTTTCATTTTCTTGGTTGTCGACAGATTCTCTAAGATCACCATCATGGCGGCTTGCCAGAAGAGTGTCACAACAGAGGCCACTGCTAAGCTCTTCTTTGAGCGAGTATGGGTAAACTTCGGGATCCCACAGTCTATTGTCTTAGATGGGGACAACAGATTCATGAGTGAATTTTGGTCAAGTCTCTGGTCGATGCTGGATACAAAAATTACTAAGTCCATGGCTTTCCATCCCTAAACTGATGGCCAAACAGAGGTTGTCAACAGGATGATCGTACAGATTCTGCACATGTACAACATGAAGCATCGACACACATGGGATGAAAGTCTCCACTATGTCCAACACAACTACAATAGATCTCTCCACATATCAACATGCCATAACCCATTTCAGGTAGGGTAGGGATTTCATCCATTATGCCCCATTATTGTGGCCATACCATTTCCAACCACTCAGGTAGATTCGGCTCACGTTCAGTTTGAAGCTGAAAGGGCTAACAACTTCATTGAGCACATTCAACACATCTGCCAATAGTTCTATGATATATTAGACAGAGCCAATTGTAAGTACAAGCAACACCATGATCAACATCAAGTGTCGGACAAGTTCTAGGTGGGCGACAAAGTTTGGCTACATTTGCAGAAGGAGTGCCTTACTGGATCCCACTGCAAGCTTTGCCTACTTTGATATGGGCCATACACCATCACCAAGTCCGTCGGTGACAATGCCTTCGAGTTCAACATCCCATCATTCCTTGGTCAACACCTAGTGTTCAACGTAGATCGACTTCGACCATACTTTCCACCATTGTTGGACACATCTGGCATTGTAGAACATATCACACCAACAGAGCTCAACCTGGACTGCATGGAATAGGCCACAATTGATTAGATCATGGACACACAGATCAATAACACTCACCAATAGAGGATACAACTATATCGAGTTGTCAAAGCAGGTTAACTCCTTCACTAGGGCAAGTGGCTCACCAGGGACCAGGTTCAACAGAAATTTCCTCACCTAATGGAGGCTTTGCACACAATGGGGACCATTTCTCCCTAAGGGGGGAGGAATGATCTAGTTGGATATTGGTGGCCACCTTCTTGTTCCACCTAGACCCCCCCAGTTAGTTTCATCTATTTCCTTGTTCATTTCATCATTTACTTTTTTTAGCAGTTTTTTCGGATCTTGAATTTCCAGAGCAGTTTTGACCCCCTAAAAGGCGTTTTTTTGGGGTCCGTGGCAGGCTAGTAGCCATAGGCAGGGGCTTACAGGTGAAACCTATAATACTCAAAGAGAAATTTCCAACAATGTATTGTATGCACCAAATGGAGATAATAGGACCAAGTTACCACGTCGAGAAGTTGGCTGCCCAACTAACCCACACGGGGTCCACAAACTCTTGGTGTTACATCTCCTGGGGTTAGGGTTTTGTTTTTTTTTGGGTTTTCTCATGTTTTCCAATAATAAATAGGCCCTTGACCCTCATTGTAACACTATTCATATGCATGTAGCTACCACATCTCTTCTCAGAGATAAGCTACCATCAACCGAGCTATCTTATTTCCATTCTGCTTGTAAGCATAGTTTAGTATTTTTTTTATTAATGAAATGAAGTGTTTTTCTGCTACATCCCTGTGTTTATGATTATATTTGTAAGTTGTTGTGTTCATGATTAAGTTCAGCATTCCTGTTTAAGTTTGGATCAAAAATTGTTGAAACACTTCCTCGAAGTCCTCATCCTCTAAATATGCCTTTGTGTATGCATCATGGGTGAATGGCTCCATGTGCAACAGAGTTCCCAAAGCTATAATATTTAATTTGGGTGGCCTTGAAAGCATGTCAAACAAGTTGTTTGTCAGGCCCTTCTTATATTTGATAACTAAATGAAACTTCTGTAAAAACCCCATCCACTTGTAATTCTTAGTCTGTTGTAGCTTACTCTAGGCCTGTAGGTGCTATAGTGGTTAGTGATATTTGTGGAATATTTTCTCATGTCCAATCAGATTGTGTTTCCACTTCTTCACAACTTACACTAGGGCATAGAGCTCCATGTTGCAGATAGGGTAGCTAAGAGGTACCCCATGAAATACTTCAGAATGGTAGTATATAAGCCTTCCTCTCTGCATCAAGACCACTCTTGTAGCATACCCTCTTGCATTTGTCTCCACTTTGAGGGGTTGTTGCAAGCTTGGTAAGGATAAAACTGTTACTTTACTGATCTTCTACTTTAGCTCATCAAAGGCAATTTGCCGAACCTTTCCCAGTGGAAACACTTTCCACTTATTATTATGGCATGGAGTGGTGTTTCTACCACTTAAAACAAGGCTATATATTTCCTCAGACACTATGTTTCCCCCAAAAAAATCCAAACCTTAGAAACATTAGCAGACACTAACCATTTCAGGATGGCCTCCATTTTGGTAGGATCGATTTTTAATTCTCCTCCACCAATCACCTACCATAGATACAATAAATATCATTGTGCAAACTAACACTCCTTGAGATTTTCTAGCAATTGGTACTTATTTAATGTCTCCAACACCTACGTCAAATGCAAGTTGTGCTTCTCCTAGGTAGCACTATATACCAGTATATCATCCAAATAGACAATAACAAATGAATCTATTAAATGGAACAATATATCATTCATTAACCTCATAAACATAATTGATGCATTGCATATGCCAAATTGCATGACTAACCACTTAAACAAACATTGCCTGGTTTTGAAGGCGGTCTTCCATGTATCTTCTTCTCTGAATTGAACTTGGTGATATAAAGTCCATCTTGGTTGATCTGAGTTGACTCAACTCCCGAATTTAACCAAGATCTTTTACCTCCGTGACGTTGTTAGAATTGAATTTAAAAGAGCATACAGGAAAATATATGCATGCTGTAAAGAAGAGGGAACATGACAAGAATTAGCAACACAAAGCACAATATGTTGATAACGGAGTTCGTCCAGGAGGGACTATGTCTCCGGGCCCCGGTGTCAAGATGGTGTAGGCTGCTGCATTAAGTGCTGGAAAGTGTGATGATGTACATGCATGTGTTTTCTCTATCATATAAGGAATATGCCCTCACGCAGGAGTGGCTCCACGAGATGTTTTGTTGCAGGAACCATCATTCACAAAAGGACTCCTATCAGCATGACATAATTTCACATATGTTAATAATGAGCATCCCACCAACATGGCATCAAAGGGATCTCAATTCAAACATACATGGTGACACATGAGTATCCCATCAACATGACGACAAAGGGATCTCAATCAAAACATGACAATAAGTACATCTCACATCAAGAACAAAACAAGATCCCACATCAAACATCAAACATGGATCTATACAACACAATGCATCTCAAGCAAAGAGACAAAGAAGTACATGATCACACTGCATATACCTCACATCAAGGAGTTATCTGAAGAAGAGGATGATAAAATGCTAGATCTGGTTGCACCATCAATCTCGTGGTGTCAAATCTCATGGAAATGATTGCTTGCACATTGAACACTGACACCGGCACTCCACTTTGAAAAGTGGCCGAAAAATGGAATGATCAAATGGAAAATCTGATTACACCATCAGATTCGTGGCGTTGAATATTGTAAAATCGTCAATCAAATTTCTGAATTCTAAAAAAGTGAAAATCCAGGGCTAGAGGAATCTTTTAGATTCCCCCTAGATTCCTCAAAGATTCCCTCCTCCTGGTCATCTGAAGATCTGCTCCTCAAATCAGCAAACTGATCTCGCCGTTGAGATCCTTGTGAAATTCTAAGAAGAATGAGTATAAAGTTGGCTACATTATGAATCTGGGAAAATTCAGCCTCCAAGGAATATGGAAGATTCCTTCAAGATTCTCTAAAATCTTCCTCTGCTGGGAATCTACAAATCCGCTGCTCAAAAGGTGAATCCAACCTCACCATTGCATTCCCTGTGAAAATCTGAGAAAACTAACTATAAACTTGGATACATTCTGATAAAAATATTTTTTACCTCCCCATGGAATCTTAAGGATTCCTCACAGCATCAAAATATTCCATAAAATATTCTTTGACATATTCTCTCGAAAATTGTGCCCATGCACAGTTCCGACTCCTGGTTCCGGCTCTGGTTTGTTGTTCCATCACTCAACATTTCGCCCCGCTTCGACGCTTCCTCCATTGCCTCTGGCGAATGGATGTATCAAGTTTAAATAGGTGGATCTAACAAAGCCAACCCACATGGCTCAATGGTGGTGGAGGAGGCTAGGAAGGAAGAGGTTGAGGTTTTTAATCCCTCTGCCTCCCAAAATTGGGCAACCGTTTTATTAATGCGGAAATGTTAATTCTGGGGGTGCGTTTTAAACAATTTTTGTTGTGACCGTTACGATTGTTATGCATTAAATGTGTCAAGGGGGCCGCTCGGTGGGGGCTGACCCACGTGGGCTGGGACTGCTCAATCCCCGTCGGCTCCACATTTGTTTAAAGTGGTCATTGTTATTAGTTGTGGGCGTGGGCCGGGTCCATCGGAGGTGGCCAGCCCACTGCTCGTTTGATTTTAATGCAAACAAATATATATGGTTAATAAGGGTTGGGGCCAGCGGGGGTCACGGCCTGTCGACCCTCTTTTAATTAAAATTTGTTTTTTGATGTAAGGTTTGGGGTCCAATGGAGGTCGCAGAGGTCATGGCCCACCACCTATTTTAATATTTTTTATTTTTTTTCATAAGTAATAGATTTTTTCGATTTTGCCTAATATAGGGGATATTAGACAAGTTAAAGAGGCAACAATTTCGCCCGCTTTCGGGAGCTAAGTTCTCATGCCGGTTAACGGTGAATTTGTAGGACACTTAAACCTGGCTCACTGCCCAACTTTGACCAAAGCTTTGACTAGATCTTTCTCCCTCATACGAACTCGGATTTGAGTGTCGTTCACACCCTTGGAATCAGGGTGACGAGAACTTCGATCTGGCATTGGTTGGGGAACGATATGGCCACTTTGAATTTTGACCCTTTCTGAGTCCTCTTAGGCTTCTGCATATGTCTGGAGCCACTTGGATCAATCCTCCCCACTGAGGAGCTTTTGGTCCTCCAAAAGCATGAAAAATAATATGCCACTTCTTTGTACCTTATTTGCACTTACAAATGTTTGATAAGTCACCCTTCCTTCTCCTTCACCTTTGTCCTTCGGAGCCATAAGCAATGAGCCGACACCTACACCCTTTGCAAACCTGTAGTACAATTTTGCAAATTACATGCTTGTTTTACAAGACCAACTAATGACCCAAGCATCCCATACTTGCCATGAGTTTATAACACATACTCGGTGGTAAATTTTACATCAAAATGGAAATAATACCCCAAATATGAAAACAAGGCCAAAATATCATTGTTGCTTCAACAAGTGATGGAAAACACATCATCACTGCAACACATGATTTACAAAAATAAGGCCAAACACTATTGTTGCTTTGAAAAGTGATGGAAACACAACATCACTTCCACAATTTAAAATGCAACACAAAATAAGACCAGACATCATTGTTGCTTAACAGGCGATGGAAAACACACCATCACTTTTACATCTTAAAATGCAACAAATGATTTATAAAAGCACGACCATGACTAGCTAACATATCTAGAAACCATTTTTCACTTATCGATGTGAATGGGTCATCCCCCTGTGGTGGTTTTGCTTGTCGAACGACTTTTTCAACTGGTTCATGCACCGATGCTTTGTCTTTAAGGCGCTGCTCTGGATGGAGCCTCCAACATGTGGCTCTTTGATGGCCACTTCTATTGCAATGACTGCAATAGGTCTTCTTCCTCCAGATCTGCTTTACCTTCTTCTTTCCCTATTGTTGAGAGGGTCTTTCATGCCTCATCCTTTTTCGTGCTGCCATTCTCTTCTAGCACCCAATAAATGTATGGTTATGTAATCCACAGAAAGTACATGTTTCTCGATGCCATGTTTTACGTTCATTATTAATTAACAACATGATTGTAATTGAAATGAACATTTGAATATCGAGACTAGTTATACCTTTCCTTGCTATCTCTGGTGTCATTATGGCGAAGAGAGCTTGCCTAATATCTTTCCTTGCAATGGGAACTGCCATGGGATGATGGGGATGTGTTCCCATCATTCTCTTTCCTCGATGATTTCAACGATGTCTCGGAAGCATCTGACACCTTCTAGCATTCTCCTTTAGTGTATCCCAAGCTTGCAAATCAAGGTTTATGCATGAACTCCAATGGCTGAGTTATCCCTTGGTTATTAACACCAAGTTCCTCTCCTTCCTTGTACCTCATCCTAGTAAGGAGCCTCATGTTTGTCCTTGTAATTGGTATCTCCAAATTTCCAACATAAATCATATTATGTGAAGATGAAGCTGAAGGGAAATCATCATCTTTTACCTCCACTATCGAGTTGGAAAGAACCGATGAGGAATTCTCATCGTCCGTTGTTGGTGGTTCACTGGCTATCTTGGCACATTCCCCAACTTCCTTCTCGACATACCCAAGTCCTGCCTGATAGAGTAATTCCTCTACTTTGATGGGATTGACAATGCCTTGGCCATTAATGGCCAAGCCTTTTCCTTCATACCCCATTTTCCTCAATATTTTGGTGCCAATTCCTGTGGTATGATTTTCTAAAACAGCGAAATCATCATCAGGAAACATACATGAAGTCAGAGAACTACTTTTTACCTCACATGGGTCACGCTGCAACTTTTCCAAGGCCTTGTCCTTAGCTTGCAGCTATCATAGAAAACTATGTTTCTCCTCTTTCTCTTCTTGTAGGAGCATCTTCAATTCAACATTATCTGCTTGAAGACTCTCGTTGTTGTGCTTCAGTTCTTCCAGGGAATATTCTGTGGCTCGCAACTGAAGCTGCACTCACTGCTTTTCCTCCGTATCTTTTTGTAGAGCTTCATACATTATTTCCACCTTTTGGGAAATTCTAAGCATGGTCTTGTACATCACTTTGTCATCCTCCATCATTGCACGTTCCATTGTTCACACTCACAATTCATATCCACGCAAAGGCCGCTCTGATGCCAAACTTGATCCGAGTTGGCTCAACTCTCAGATTTAACCAAGATCTTTTACCTCCATGATGTTGTTAGAATTGCATTTAAAAGAGCATACATGAACATATATGCATGCTGTAAAGAAGAGGGAACATGACAAGAATCAACAACATAAAGCACAAGACGTTGATAATGGAGTTCGTCCAGGAGGGACTATGTCTCCGGGCCCGGTGTCAAGATGGTGTAGGCTGTTGCATTAAGTGCTGGAAAGAGTGATGATGTACATGCATGTGTTTTCTCTATCATACAAGGAATATGCCCTCACGCAAGAATGGCTCCACGAGATGTTCCCCTACAAGAACTCTCATTCACAAAAGGACTCCTATCAACATGACATAATTTCACATATGTTAATAATGAGCATCCCACCAACATGACATCAAAGGGATCTCAATTCAAACATACATGGCGACACATGAGTATGCCGTCAACATGACGATAAAGGGATCTCAATCAAAACATGACAATATGTACATTTCACATCAAGAACAAAAAAAGATCCCACATCAAACATCAAACAGGGATCTATACAACACAATGCATCTCAAGCAAAGAGACAAAGAAGTACATGATCACACTGCATATACCTCACATCAAGGAGTTATCTAAAGAAGAGGATGATAAACTGCTGGATATGGCTACACCATCAATCTCGTGGCATCGAATCTCATGGAAATGATTGCTCGCACATTGAATGCTGACACCTACACTCCACTTTGAAAAGTGGCTGAAAAATGGAATGATCAAATGGAAAATCTGATTACACCATCAGATTTGTGGCGTCGAATAGTGTAAAATCGACTATCAAATTTCTGAATTTTGACAAAGTGAAAATCTGGGGCTTTAGATTCCCCCTAGATTCCTCAAAGATTCCCTCCTCCAAGTCATCTGAAGATCTGCTGCTCAAATTAGCAAACTGATCTTGCCATTGAGATCCTTGTGAAATTCTAAGAAGAATGAGTATAAAGTTGCCTGCATTCTGAATCTGGGAAAATTCAGCCTCCAAGGAATCTGGAAGATTCCCTCAAGATTCTCTAAAATCCTCCTCTGCTGGAAATCTGCAAATCTTCTGCTCAAAAGGTGAATCCAACCTCACCATTGCATTCCTTGGGAAAATCTGAGAAAACTGATTGTAAACTTGGTTACATTCTGATAATTTTTTTTTACCTCCCCATGGAATCTCAAGGATTCCTCACAGCATCAAAAGATTCCATAAAATATTCTTGGACATCTTCTCTTGGAAATCGTGTCCATGCACAGCTCCAACTCCTGGATTTGGCTCTTGTTCATTGTTCCGTCACTCAGCATTTCGCTCCACTTCGATGCTTCCTCCATCGCCTCTGGCAAACAAATGTATCAAGTTTAAATAGGCAGAGCTAACAAAGCCAACCCACGTGGCTCAATGGTGGCAGAGGAGGCTAGGAAGGCGAAGGTTGAGGTTTCAAATCCCTCTACCTCCCAAAATTGGGCAACTGTTTTATTAATGCAGCAAAGTTAATTTTGGGGGCGCGTTTTAAACAAACGGTTTGTTGTGACCGTTACGGTTGTGATGCATTAAATGTGTCACATGGGGCCGTCCGGTGGGGGCCGGCCCACGTGGGCCGAGTGGTTTCAATCCCCACCGGCTCCACATTTGTTTTAAAGTGGTCTTTGTTATTAGGTGTGGGTGTGGGCCGGGTCCACTAGAGGTGGCCTGCCCATGCCTGTTTGATTTTAATGCAAACAAATATATATGGTTAATAAGGGTTGGGGCCGGCGGGGGTCACGACCTATCAGCCCTCTTTTAATTAAAATTTATTTTTTAATGTAAGGTTTGGGGTTCGATGGAGGTGGCGGGGTTCATGGCCCACCGCCTATTTTAATATATATATATATATATATATCTGTAATAGATTTTTTTCGATTTTGTCTAATATAGGGGATATTAAACAAATTAAAGAGGCAACAATTTCGCCCATTTTCGGGAGCTAAGTTCCCACGTTGGTTGACATGAATTTGTAGGACACTTAAACCTGGCCCACTGCCCAACTTTGACCAAAACTTTGACTGGCTCTTTCTCCCTTATACGAACTTGGATTTGAGTGTCGTTTGCACCATTGGAATCATGGCGACGAGAACTTCGATTTGGTGCTAGTTTGGGAGTGATCTAACCACTTTGAATTTTAACCCTTTCTGAGTCCTCTTGGACTTCTGCATGTGTCTAGAGCCACTTGGATCATTGATGAAGCTTTTAACTTGCTGCAAGTGATCCAATAGATCATCTATTTTGGGCAGGGGTACCTATCCTTGACCATAATTTTGTTCAATGCCTTGTAATCTATACATTATACGAGTAAATATTTTAAAGCTTCACTGCCAAAACCCTTTAATCTCATTGGGTTGGTGAGATGGTGTGACTAGGCTCACTACAAGAAATCCTAGTGGTTAGCTTCCTCTTTAGCTCCATTTTTTACTTCCACTGACTTTTTTAGTGTATTTTTCTCCACCTTTTTGAAAAAATTAGTGCTATTTATTGGAATGGTGATATTTTTGACATTTATTCATTGATCACAGTTAGTCGGTGCTAAATATAACTGAATTTATTTCTAGATTTAGTGTTGGATTTAATGCTGAATTTAGCGCTAGATTTAGCATTGATTTTAGCATCGGATTTAGCACCGACTTTAGTATGACCTTCTCAAATCACCTTTAGTACCTCCATCAAAGTTGAGTTTGATCTCCCTAAGTGAAGGTTCCCTGTTGATCATCACCATAGGTCTCTAGGGTTTTTTAAAGTATTATGGGACCCAAAGCTCATAGAAGAATACCAATGATATAGTTTTTTCCATATCCCAAACATCTATTTTTTTTTCAAATCTTGCGCATCTATTTTATTTTCAAATCAGTAAACTTACTCATCAGAGATTCATTCTCGTCCTTTAGAGAAGACTTTTCATCTTGAATTCCATCAATATGATATTTCTGACCCACAGTCTTCATGCTCATCAAAAAAACCCCTCCCATTGGAAGTAGGTGAATAAAGTTGTGCTTCCTTTGTATGGCATGCCCAACAAAGCCAAGATTTTGCTAATTTTGATTTACAAACAAAGGATCCATCTTGGATGTGGAACTTTCATATTACAATTTTAGAGATTGAACAATTACAAGTTGCGGGAATCACACATTTCTCCCAATTTTTCATTGGAGAGATGCTACCCAAATTGCGCACATCTATTTAAGGAGGGTGAGTGTAATTGTGTACAAATTATGTATGTGCATCATTATGTTATATTTGAAAGTATAATGCCTTAAAATAAATTATTTAGCTCTATGCAATGAAGTCTGAGGAACATAATCAAATTAATATTTAGCTCCATGCACTAAAGACTAGAGAAGACAATCGATTTGGATTTGTATTAAGGACCACAAAGGTGTAATCACAATCTTCACAAAGAAAGGCAGAAGGTTAGGATTTGGAGGAAAGAATTTTGTTTATATCTATGATGATGACCATAATGATGATACTTCCATCTCTGCAAAGCCAAATTGGCTTCGTACTCAATAGATTGAATGAGGACAACTATCTCTTTGTTGCATAGGAGCTTACCAATGCCTATGTCTAATTTTTCCCTATACTCTTCACTGATTTAATTTCCTTTATTTCCATTGAATTCGATAGAGGGTTTTCACAAATCAGTTTGGCCCTTTACACCATAGCCATGATCTAATTTCACATAGTTGTCTTGATTCCATTGCCATTAGACATTGCAAATGATTTTTTTTATTAATTTGTTCTATTGATTGTGATTGGTATGTCCCCTTTGTTGAGGATTCATTAAGATCATAAAGAATTTGGTGAAGGAATATTGCAAAAATGAGGAAACTGGTTGTGAATAAATCATTCTTAAAAGAATCACTATTTGAAAATATCTTTTCCTTAAGGTTTCGATACATTGTCCACAGTTGCATGTAATCTAAAACTTAGCTCTTCCATAATAGTCAAATTTTAAAGCTATATTGTTATTCACTTTTTTCTATATAACATAAACAAAAGTTTATATAACTTTTAAAGAAGGATGGGACCCAAAGCTCATTATGTGTGAATAGAAACTAATTTGAACAGTACAATTTTTCCCATCTGTGTAGCATTCTTAATCCCAACACAATATCCCCACACATATAGGTAGGGTGTGTGTAAATGTGTACAAATATGTGCATGTTTATGGTCTCTTTTAAAATATCCTTCCCCAAATAAATTGATATTTAGATACATTCATTGAAAGTCTAAGAAGAGAATTGATTTGGATCCATATACAAGAGCACAAAGGTGTATTCACAATTTTTGCAAAGAGAGAAAAAGGGTCAGGGTTAGAAAGCAGTGTTTCTATTGAGATCTGTTATGATGACCATGATGACAAAACTTCCAAATCTTTCAAGCCAAGTGGGCCTTTTTCTCAAAATATCTTGAATGAGGCCAACTATCTATCCTTTGTGAATGAGCTTACTCACGTATGTGTATAATTCTATTCTATCTCTTCCCTAATTTAATTCTTTAATTTCATTGATTTCAATAGAGGATTTTCACAAATTGCTTCAACCATTTACACCATAGCCTTGATCTACTATCCAACGACTACCTTACATTGGCAAATAAAAGAAGCTTGGGCATGCATTTTAGTGAAGCAAGGCAATTTTGGCCTACTTAACAAAAATGCACTCCCAACCTTCATTTCAAGGAAAAATTGGATTATTCAACTTGGAGAGTGTTTTTTTACTCATAAGTAACATTAATACAATTAAAGTTTTCTAATTTAGTGATTGGAAGGTCGAAGTTAATGTAAATTAAAGTGCTACAACAATCATAGTTTACTGTGTGCCCCAAAAGTGTTAATAATTTTCAAACAACAAAAACTTATGGGAAGCAAATTAGTGTGTAAAATTACTAATTAAATAACATACAATTTGAATCAATCAGATTAGCCAAGAAATGAAGCATGGGCATTCATTTTAGTGAACTAAATTCATTTTGGCCTGCTTCACAAAAATGCACACCCAACCTTCATTTCAAGGCAAAATTGAATGATTCAACTTGGAGAGTATTTTTTTACTCATAAGTAACATTAATACAATTAAAGTTTTCTAATTTAGTGATTTGAAGGTCAAAGTTAATGTAAATGAAAGTGTTGCAACAATCACAGTTCACGGTGTCCCCCCAAAAGTGTCAATAGTTTGTGAACAACAAAAACTTACTGGAAGCAAATTAGTGCGTAAACTTTTTTTTTTTTTACAAAATCAGTTGCTTGATATATTCAAAAAAGTTGGAGGAGTCTAAGCTCCGATTTTACAAGAGATGGAGTTACAGTAGTTGCTTGTATTTGTATTTCATTGTGGCAGAACACATGAGTGCCTTTACTGTTCAGTTGTAAGATCCTAGAACAAGTATAGATTCTTATGAATTGGGACAACAGAAGACTGGTTTTGCAGTACATTTAAACAATAGTGAGATTTCTGATATGTCAGTCGATGGAGGCCTCAGGCTGGCTGTCAAAAGTCACGCGTTCTGCTGAATAAGATCTAATTTGATTTTTTTTTTAAAGTCTTCAAGGATGAGAATAAACGGCGTAGACAGAGATTGCTGCAGATGGAGGTTTGATCAGACTCCTTGATAATAGAAGCGCAGTTCCTTGGAGAGTGGCGATTTGGGGCAATCATGTGGATCAAGGGATGAATTGGTGCAGGCTCGCTTGATTGCATAAGAGGCTTCCTTTTTCCCGTTGTTATAGACATTTTTGTGCCTTACAGCATAGAGCATGAAATGTCAATAATCTAAGGGATCCAAAGTCCCTAAACAAGTTGTTCTTACCCTTAGAGGAACAAGGTCAGCAAACCACAGCACTGCAAGTCAGTTCTCCACTGAAAAACACTCAAAAACAGGTCAGTTTTGGATCATTGCAGCTGCTCCACTAGGCATCTGCGCTGCATAGCAGGTACAACAAAGGCTACCTGTGTTGCATAGCAAGTAGAACAAAGGCTACCTGCGTTGGGCGTACTTGGACATGTGGAGGAATCTTTTTCTCAAAGTGCCAGTGCCCAGGAAGCTTCTAAAAAGACACTTGATGATAAGATTCGCCTAATGATGAGTTAAGAGCTTCTAAAACTCCAAGTGGAAGACAGAAACTCCAAGTGAAGAACTGAAGAACAACTGGAGTTGAAGAGGACAACAAGTCACACATCAAGCTGACTTATCTTCACTCCAAAACTCTATATAAGGATCTCATCCCATGGGATCTAGGAGGCCGGAATTTAGTGCAAAGAATTGCTGTTGGTTTACAGTTGTGAGCATTGGGTGATTGCTTGAGGGAGGTGAAGAAGAGATTTCTCTCCGTCGGGAAGGTGATGCTGGATTGGACCTCTCATGGTTGTATCACCGCCTGAACCTTACTTCCATATATTAATAAAGCTTTTGAGGTTCTTCTATTCGCATGTGTTTCAATGATGTATTGTCTTACTTGCGTCTTTGATTTATGCTAATCCTTGAATCGATTATGAATGCATGCTTCTTGTAGTTTCCTTTCTTTGTCTTGTTTGCAGGATCTCGTGTAGCTAGGCCCGTGAAAAGACTTGGAGCTGGGAGCAAGCGGCAATCAAAGGAGATTGGATCAACCATTTGCGCAAGACATCGGTAAGTGGATCTCTTCCTTTTATCTCTTGCATGTCATAAAGAAGAAACTTTAGATAGCTTTGCTTTCAGATGTTGCTAAGGAACTGTCACCCTTAGAGTGGGTTAGGGTCATTCCGAGTTGGATACTTTCCCCCACAACAGACTGGCGACTCCACTGGGGAGCGTGTCTTGTTGGTAGCTTGTGTTTCTTGCTATTCATTTCTTAAACAAGAATACCGAATCGAACTGCATGCGAGTCCTTCGAATGCAAAGTAGAGGGCAGCTACTCTAGCCCAGTGCTGGGCCTGTTTATGATTCGAAGAGCAGATCCACAAGGACTCTTTTTAGCTCTTTGTGATAGTGTTCATCTTCCTTTAATCATCCTCTAGTGTATACTTGACTGACAGCCTCTGATTTGGCCAAAAACCGCTCATTTTTGAGCAAACTGTGACCCGGAATCTGAGAGAGACGTGACTTGTCTCATCAGTGCAGCTACCACAAAGGCTACCTACACTGCAACACAGGTCCCGAAGGGGCTACCTGCGCTGCATCTCAGATTGACAGTGCAGCACCTGCGCTGATCCAGTTTTGCCTTGTGCAACTGGGATTCCCCACTGTCTGTTGCCCAGTTTTCAGTATTGTTTTTGCAGCCTGTTGTCAACCTGTATACCCAGCTGAAACCACTTCTCTTTGCCTTCATTCTGCCTCAGTTGTATGAAGAAACCGTGATTGTTCTTATTGTATTTCTTGCTGTCATTCACAGTTTCCCACAGCGAAAGTGAACTAGTCTTGCTATGACCTCTTGAATCTAGACCTGTGAGAAAGGGTCGTTGTGATTCTAAGAGTTAGTTTATTGCTGTTCATAGCTGCTTGAGCATTTGCTTTCGTTATATGGTTTGAATTTCAGTATTTCTTGTGTTGAAACGAGTGAATCTTAAGGTGTTCTTTTGATTGTTGGACAAACACTTGTTGCGTTCGCTTGAAATTGAATTCGAAATTATACAACAGCTTTCTTTTTGTAATACATCAACATTAAGGAAGAAGAAAAGAAATACTTGCATTGTGCATGTGCATTTTGACAGTTTGCATGTCGATTTAGGAAAAGTGCATCAGTGTGTGCTCTATGATCTGTTTGAAAAGATGATGTCTTTCTTTTCCTTCAGTAGTTAAGGTTTTCATAAGTTGAAAGAATTGAAAAAACTTGCTTATCATTCTTAGACTGCATTTAGGAGTTGTATCATACATCACGTGGTGATCCGTAAAGGCAAACTGCTAAGCAAGATCAACCTAAAAAGAACTGAATTTATCTAACAACGCTTTGAAACATAACGAAACACAGTAGAGGTCTAGGTAGAGACGTGAACCGGCGTCATTAAACATAGTGACTGTTGATCTCTACGAAGGTGGGTGATTCCTCCTGAGGGACGATAGCACTAATACGGACTTGTGCCCCCGCGTACCGTCGCGTATATTGGGGGACCCCTATAGGAACAAAACCTTTATCCATAGGAAGCTGTGTCGGCCGCCCTACTGATCGCGATGCAGTGAACACAGCATTCACGAAGATCGACCACTCGTACCGTAAAACGTATTCTGTGGTTTTGCGAAAGGTTTGGCACACCCTTGCCTAGAACTCCAGAGTAGTTTCTTTTGGCCTTTTTCAAACTCTATAACTGAAAAAGTCCATCCGAGCATTTGTCACTTCGGGCTCGTTAATACATCGAAGGAGACTAGAGTCATCTTTAGCTTTTTCTCGACTCTTAAAAAGTGAAAAAGCAAGTTGTGTCTTAAAAAGAGTCGTCATATAAAATTCATTCTAAACGGAACATAATCACCCCTAATTCCTACGTTGATCTTAAGGTTGAGAACATGGAACACACCAACTAAGGGATTCCACAGCATGGGACCCCTAGCCCTTTCTCCTCTTGGGGAGAAGTTGGTGCGCCCCACATGGCCACATTGTCGCTTCCAGGACTGACAATTGGCCTGCCAATTTGGCTATTCTCAACCGCTGTAGTTCAGACCACCACGGTTCTTGAATAGTCGGTTCAACAGTTAGACCAGTCTAGAGCTACCCTCCAGCCTTCCACTTCTTGTGAGCCTTCCTCCGATCCTTCTTCTTCGAAAGGTCAAGCCGCCAAAAGCGGAGCTCCCATAGAAAAGAAGAAGGAAAAGAAGAAGAAAGAAAAGAAGCAAAATGAGCCAAAGGCGCCTGGGGGCAAGCAAAAGGCATCTAACGAAAACCCACACACAGCACGGACCGGGCCCAAATCGCCATGTGTCATATGTAGAGGAGACCACCTCCACCGTGATTGTCCCAGTATTCCCCGGATACTAAGGGACTGGTCCCCTCGTTTGCACGATTCGGAAGCGTCAACCTCTGACAACCAGGTTGAATGCTTACCGTCGACCAACGAAAGTGAAGGTCGCAGACGACGAAGAGGGATGAGATTCCCCTGCGAACTGTGTGGAGACGATCACACCCTTCGCCGTTGTCCCTTTTTAGACGAGGCAAAGAGAGTTTTGGAAGATCAACCGGTGGCACCGGTGCTACTTCCTCCTGGATATCAAAAACTCGCGCCAGGTCCTTCGTTGGTCGAAAATACAGCTGTCTTGCTCAGAGGGCCAGCTAAAGTGTCAGTCACTGAAAGTGAACCTACTGAATCCGGACCGGACGAAAGTCCAAAGGTCGAAACGGCAGTTGACCCGGTTCTCCCTTTAGAAGTTTCATCTTCAAACACCACAGTCACTGAGGATTCATCTTCAGTTGACACCCCTGCCGAAGAGAATAAGGATGACACCGTCCATATTCTTTTCGTCAACTCCGATTCTGATGAGCATCTGGGCAAAGCGCCCACTCCTTTATCGCAGGAAGGAGCATCGTCAGGATCATATCCGGCCGTATATTCGGTCCCACCACCAAGCAACCTAGTTGTGTCCTTTGATTGGAACCAACTAGGCAGACCCCGGTTACCAGCCAGTATACCATTTAGAATTATAGTCCAAATATACAAAATGGTGATGGCTGGAACTATCATTGATGAAGGGGCATATGTGAATATCCTGTCCTCTATTGCTTGGAAAGCACTGGGTTGCCCGACGCTTTTGCTCGAGACAAGGCGTCTCTCGGGTTTTGACAGGGGAACCAGTCGACCATTAGGGATTCTACCTAATGTGCCTATTACCTTGAAGGGGAAGGCCGTCAAGATGAATTTGATGGTCGTCCAAGGACCCTTGGATTATAACCTACTCCTTGGACGAGACTACATATATTGCATGGAAGCAATAGTCTCCTCACTCTTTCGAATAATGTGTTTTCCACACGAAGGAAGAATGGTCAAGCTCGTAGACCAACTTTCATTTCCGGGATCACGCATCGCGAATAGTCACATACCTATCCTCAATGGTCTTTTCGATCAAGAAAGGTCTCTTCCCCCGGTTCTTCTTCCTGATGAATGCGAGTGATTCGGGAAAGGAAGGCAGGAGCCCAGGGGGCATGCATCCTGGTCTGCTCTGGAGGCAGAAAAAACCTTGGGTGTAAAGTAGAATTTCCGCGGGAGAATATGACTAGTCCATACCCCATCCCCTCCTTCTTCTTCGTAAAACAGAAGAGCCGAGAAGAGCTCTCATGCGGAAGAAGGGGCTGTTAGGAACGAGGTTGTTCTGGAAAAAGATTCTTTTGTTAAAGTTATGTGGGAGGACGGGGGCCCGTTACTCACCTTTGTCTAAATAAGTAGGCTCTGCCAAAGAAGGGGATCCGTTTGCGGCAGCAAGTAGTAACCACCTTTGGATAAAAGGCAAGCCTCACCCATTAAAACAAATGTTTTAGAGGATAAGTAGGGGCAGCCTGCAAAGAAAGAAATTCTATTGCTGCAACAAATTGTAACCATCTTTGTGTATCCTAATGATAGACATCGCCGAAGAAAGAGTTTTCTTTGCGCCAGCAAATAAAACCAATCTTTGGGTAACCTGAAAGAGGTAAGCGTCCCTCAAACCCACCAATGTTTTGTCCATTGAGAAGTGTTCTTCTCTTGTCGCAAAGATCAGTTAAAAACTGGGCTGACGAGAAGACAAGTACCGCGTAAGACCCGCTAAAAATAACGAGAAGACAAGTATCGTTAACATTAGGACTGACAAGACGACAAGTAGATGAGAACACCCAAAGAAAAACAGAAGTGGAGGAGAGGAGGGGCAACCTTGAAATTATACTTTATACCTGGGGGCATGCAAACCTCTTGGAATGCAAGCACGGGCGGCTATTTTGTTTTTAGTTTTTTAGGTCCTCCCTTTAAACCTGTAGGTCTAACCCGTTAAACTCGTAGGATTAGCCGATACCCAGCTTGCATAAAAAGAGGGTATGGGGCAAAGCGCAGGAAGATGAAGCTCTTTAAAAAATAGGAATCTTCCATGAGACCTTACTACTTTATGACTGGTAAAAACGAGCAGTTTTGGCAAAGTTCATGCTCGTTAAAAAATAAACGCAAAACCGAGCAGTTTTCGCAAGGGTTCATGCTCGTTAAAAAATAAACACACATGTGAGCAGGCTTCCCCCAGTGTTCAAGCTCATTCAGAAAAAATGAACCGGTAAATAACCATTTGAGACCGTAAATTCATTAGCCATAAAAGCCTTGGTCGTGTTTGTGCACCGTCACCTCCACTTTTCCTTTGGCCGATCATTCACATCCACTTGATTGTTTACCTATTTTGAGGAACAGCTGCGAAGAGTGATCCCATTTAGCCATCCTTGTAATACTGTCGTGATTGGAAAATTCCAACCTGTACCTGGAATCTGCTGCTATCCCTGTTTATCACTCGTTCCTCAAAATACGAGTCTTCTTTGAGCTCTTTTCACTGACTCGTAAAAAATGAAAAGTTTGCCGAGTTTTGGCCTTCCAGCTCGTTAAAAGGACCGGAAGAGCTATCCCTCCTCTAGATTTTAATCTTTTTTGGACCTGAGGGATTATTGCACAAAAAGATCGAGCGCTTGTCTGGTTCGGCTCGATAAAGATATCGAACATTCATCCCTTCTGTATTGTTTTATACTTTTTCAGACTTAAGGGATTAGATGATGAAAAAGGACCCCTGGAGTCCACTTTATGTACCCTTTTCAGACTCTCTAAAAATGAAAAGGACCGAGTTGTCTTTGTCGCTGGGCTCGTTAAAAATATTAGATAGCGACAAACTTGTCTTTAGACGAGAACGAGTTTCCCCATCGTTAGGCTCGTTAAAACATAGCGATGGGCTTGCCCGAAGGGCAGGTTATAGAACAAGCATATGTTATCCTCCTCAAGCTTGACAAAAATAAAGAGGTACTGGTCAGAAATGACTGGGGAAAATTGGGAAGAACCTCAAAGCTTAATGGTAGCAAGTCGCTCTTGAACATGACACTTTTGCCTCCGTAAATATCGGGTTGGGTTATTATCATTCACCGGTCCCTTCACCATGGTCTCGCCATACCATCCAAATGGGGTAATGCTACCGATCCATCACATCAGTGTCGAGATATGTTCAAGAGATGTCATTCAGAAAGTGTCAACCGGGTCCCATCCACTACCATACATCATCTTTCATCCTTCCATGACCGCCACCCTGGATCATATTTCACAGATCGTTTTCACCATCATCACTAGTTCCGTTCCGTGTCACTGATGTGGGATTCATTAAGGCCCTCCTTTGACGGATCGCTTCTTGTCGACATCAACTCACTATCCAAGAAGTTGATCTAGGAACACCCCCTCAGTACTTTGAAGCTTGCATGCCTCAATGGCAAGTTTCTCACTTCCGGCGATAGGTATACATTAATGACCTTCGACCGGGAGACTTTGCGTGGTGTTCGACGTCAGATCCTATATTCACGCCACGTGAATTGTGCTGCAGTACCTTGAGGGTCATCATCATTATCGGTGATTCCTCTCGCGCTTGTTAACAGTTTACATTATTGACTGGTAATCAAGCGATGTCTTTCCATGTTCGACTCCAAGAAATTCTCACATGGATCGACTTGTACTTAGTGTGAAGATCGGAAGTTTGAAGACCCCGGATCTAGTTTCATCCATCCGGGCTGCGATATATATAACAGGAGATAAAAACATAGACATGTGCAGCAGATGATCATCCTACTAAAAGGATGATAATTAAAAGCAGAGAATTATCAGTCTACTATCAGACGAACGTCTGTTTATGTACAGCAAATGTATTTATAAAGCTGAGCATGGGAAATGCCCGCATCAGCTAGATCATGAAAAGAAAGTATGAAAAGATAATGTATTGTATTGTATTTTGTTACAGGTCACCTCCCGGCGATTGAATGAACTTCGGATCCTCCTAATAAAGCATTTCACCCGATAAACGACCTCATACTTTAGGGGGCAACTGTTATAGACATTTTTGTGCCTTACAGCATAGAGCATGAAATGTCAATAATCTAAGGGATCCAAAGTCCCTAAACAAGTTGTTCTTACCCTTAGAGGAACAAGGTCAGCAAACCACAGCACTGCAAGTCAGTTCTCCACTGAAAAACACTCAAAAACAGGTCAGTTTTGGATCATTGCAGCTGCTCCACTAGGCATCTGCGCTGCATAGCAGGTACAACAAAGGCTACCTGCGTTGCATAGCAAGTAGAACAAAGGCTACCTGCGTTGGGCGTACTTGGACATGTGGAGGAATCTTTTTCTCAAAGTGCCAGTGCCCAGGAAGCTTCTAAAAAGACACTTGATGATAAGATTCGCCTAATGATGAGTTAAGAGCTTCTAAAACTCCAAGTGGAAGACAGAAACTCCAAGTGAAGAACTGAAGAACAACTGGAGTTGAAGAGGACAACAAGTCACACATCAAGCTGACTTATCTTCACTCCAAAACTCTATATAAGGATCTCATCCCATGGGATCTAGGAGGCCGGAATTTAGTGCAAAGAATTGCTGTTGGTTTACAGTTGTGAGCATTGGGTGATTGCTTGAGGGAGGTGAAGAAGAGATTTCTCTCCGTCGGGAAGGTGATGCTGGATTGGACCTCTCATGGTTGTATCACCGCCTGAACCTTACTTCCATATATTAATAAAGCTTTTGAGGTTCTTCTATTCGCATGTGTTTCAATGGTGTATTGTCTTACTTGCGTCTTTGATTTATGCTAATCCTTGAATCGATTATGAATGCATGCTTCTTGTAGTTTCCTTTCTTTGTCTTGTTTGCAGGATCTCGTGTAGCTGGGCCCGTGAAAAGACTTGGAGCTGGGAGCAAGCGGCAATCAAAGGAGATTGGATCGACCATTTGCGCAAGACATCGGTAAGTGGATCTCTTCCTTTTATCTCTTGCATGTCATAAAGAAGAAACTTTAGATAGCTTTGCTTTCAGCTGTTGCTAAGGAACTGTCACCCTTAGAGTGGGTTAGGGTCATTCCGAGTTGGATACTTTCCCCCACAACACCCGTGAGCTAGCATGACTAGCTCTCTTATCCGCTTCCTGGTTGTTGGATCGAAGGACATGAAAAAATTGGCACTCCAAGCCCTGAGACAACATATTTTTACAGCGGCTGATGATTTGATGGAGAAAGAGATTGGATGCTTGTCTGTTGCTATTCATTAAACTGATTATTATAGCCGAGTCGCCGAAGACGAGGGCTTTGTTAATCCCTTGGTTCTGAAGCTGCAAAAGACCTTGGAACAGACCCAGAGCTTCAGCTCGGTTATTGCTTAGTCTTCCCAGACCCCATTCAAAGGAGGACACCGGTTCACCTGAAGGATCCAGAATGATGCCCCCTGCGCCGGCAGCTCCCGGATTAGATTTGGAAGCTCCGTCAAAAAATAAAGAGTGAGAATTCTTTGAAAGGAGCCATTTACCGAAATCATCTTTTGTGAGGCGGATTTTCCATTCTGGGTTGTCGGCTTTGCCACTGAACTTACTGATCTTTGTTGCTGAAATGGTGCTGGTCCTGTCTATCAGATTCCATATAAAGTTTCGCTCCTCTGTCCATAGGCTGACGGGATCAATTCTCTTTGTTATCTTAGCTGCTATAGTTTCCGCTGCAAGACTTGAAGATTTGAGGATTGTGTGCCTGATTGTAGTTGCTTTGTCTCGGAAGATCATACTGTTTCGGGCGATCCATATGCGCCACAAAAGAACAAAAGGAATGGCGTTCCAGACTCTTTTAGCTGGGTTTTGATTCGCTGAATGCCAAGGATAGCTACTCCTCCAGTTGTTTAAGGCTTCGACAATAGAATGTTGGGGGTTCCAAATGGAGGGAGCAGAAGGTATGATGCTGTTCCAGCATGAGGCAGCAAAGGGACAAGATATAAATAAATGCTGTATGGTTTCCTCCGCCGCTTGACAGTTGGGACACCTAGAGGGTCCGAAAATGCCTCTTTTCCTGAGGTTCTCTGCAGTTAAAATTTTACCATGGAGAAGTGTCCACATGAAAAATTTGATCTTTGGAATTGCTTCAGCTCTTTTTAAAATCTTCCCATGAGCCCAGACAGTAGTGGGGTATTCCTTGCTGCTCAAGTAGCTGTAACCTGCTTTGATGGAATAGTTTGTTCCTGAAGGGTCCCAACGATACTCGTCCTTTGCACCTTTGATGGTGGGTGCAATACTGTGCAGACAGCTACAAAGAGAGTCAAAGCTACCTTTGAGATGGTGGGGTATGGGTGGGAATTCCCATTGAACCCAGGCATTAGTTGATTCATTCCATTGAGAGATTTGACTCAGTTTAGATATGCCTTTGCTGTGGAGATAATGAAGAATAGGGTCGATATCTGGAAGACTGTTTATGGGAGGGTTCCCCATGATTTTGTCCGAACCAATGTTCACCGTTTCACCTCCTTTTGGCACTTTAGAAACATTTTGCACCATGAAGACGATGGCTTTTTTGCAAAATTTCCATATCTTTGTACAGTGTCTGTTGGGGATTTCAGCATTGAGAATTTGCGATCTTGGCTGATTAAGATATTTTGATTCTAGGACTTTTTTCCACCATGCAGGTTGATTGTCCATGAGTCTCCAAATCAATTTCCCACCGAATGCTAAATTCATAATAGATGGGGACCTGATGCCCAGACCTCCATTCTCAGGGCTTTGTATCACCTGTTTCCAGTTTACTAGGTTGAATTTTTTCTTTTCATTCTTGCCCCCTTGCCAGAGAAAAAATCTGAGGATGCTATCCATTTTTCGGTGGAATGAGGTTGGAGCTTGGGCTAGAGAAAACTGATATAAAGGAAGGGAGGAAAGCCCTGATTTTAGTAGAACCTGTCGCCCAACTGGATTGAGCCACAGAGTTCCCCATCTCTGAAGTTTCCTTTTCATTTTGTCTAGCGTTAAGTCCCAGACTCCAGTCTTTGCTTTCCCTATGGTTACCGGCATTCCCAAATAACTGAAACAGTCCCAATCTAGCTTGCAGGGGACACCAAAAATATTGGCAATATTATGTATCATTTGGGATGAAGCATTCCATCCATAAATACAACTCTTAAGGTAATTTATTTTACCTCCTGAATATCTCATGAACTTGTCAAGCAGGGACTTGAATCTTCTTGCAATAATGGTGGTTGCCCCCCCTAGCAGAAGGGTGTCATCGGCAAATTGAGAGTGATTTATATTTTTAATGCCATCTTCAAACTTGATGCCCATAATGAGGCCTGACTGTCTCTTTTGATCAAGGGCACAGCTAAATGATTCTGCCATGAGGATGAATAGATAAGGGGATAAGGGGCAACCTTGCCTTAGTCCTCTTGAGGACTGGAAGGAAGGTCCGGGTCTTCCGTTGATGAGGGGGGCGATCCAAGGTCCAGAAATGCAGCATCTTATGACATTAATAAGAAGAGGTGAGAAGCCCATCCTTTGAAGAACTGCAAATAAAAAAGAATGCCTTACCCTATCAAAGGCATTAGCCAGATCTAGTTTTAGAATGAAGCCTTTCTCATTCCTTGCATGACTTGAGTGTATGGCCTCTTGAACTAAAAGAATAGAATCTAAAATTTGTCTGTTTGCCATAAAGCCTCCTTGGTTTTTTGAGATCAGCATTGGAAGAAGAGGTTTGAGCCGAGAGGCTATGATTTTAGTGAAGATTTTGTAAGATGAGTTGCATAAAGATATGGGCTTGAATCGAGAAAAATTGGATGGCCGGTTCTCCTTTGGAATGAGAGCCAGGTGGGTAGAATTTGTATATCCACCTATTTTTCCTTTTTTTTGAATCCACTTGATGTATTTTATGAGGTCCTTCTTTATCCATTCCTAGTAATCCCTGTAAAAGCTAATTCAGAACCCATCCGGACCAGGTGCCTTGTTGGGATGGAGGTTCCAGATTGCTTCAACGATTTCTTCCTCTTTTATTTCTGCTGTCAAGTTTTTGTTCAGATCATCTGTGACTTTAGAATGCAAATGCTGTAACAGGTCATCATAAGATTCTTCCTCCTGTACTTCGGTTAAGAGGTCCTTGAAATGTTCTGTAGCTGCTTCTTTAATATCTGCTTGTTCCACATGTTGAGTCCCTGCGCTGTCCGAGATGGCAGTTATGGTGTTTCTGACTTGTCTTGCGGTGGCTTGTTTATGAAAGAATGATGTGTTCTTATCCCCACTTTCCAGCCATATTTGTCTTGATTTGATGCGCCACTTTTCTTCCTCCTGCCTTTTAATTTTGCTCAGCTTATTATACAACTCTTCTTCTTGGATTTTTTCGCTGTGGCAGTAATCCTTTTGTTTGATTGTGCATTGGAGTTCAGCGATTCGAAGTTTTAGCTCATGCTTTTCCTGTTCTGGCTCCTTGTAGTGCGATTTGGCCCATTGTCTAAGCGCTTTTTGCACATTCTTTAGTTTGCTCTCCCATATGTAGCCTGGGGAGCCTTCAATATGCTGTCTCCAGGTGAGCTGGATGATGTTTCGGGCAGCTTGTTGATCACTCCAAATATGATTATATTTAAAAGGCAGCGGACCAAGGGCGCAGTGAGTATTCAAGGCGAGGGTGATTGGATAGTGGTCTGAAGCAGCAAAAGGCAAAATGGTGGAGTTAGCAGATGAAAAGGTAGACAGGAGTGAAATATTAACCAAGAATCGATCCAGCCTCTCCATGATATTGTGGCTGCCCAGCCTTCGATTGCTCCATGTGAACTTGCGATTTTTTGGAGCTATGTCTATCAGATCACCAATGTGCATTACATTTTCCATTTGATTCCTGAAAGGGTCTGGCAGAAAATTCCCCCCTCGCTTTTCATTAGCATGCAGGATTAAGTTGAAGTCGCCGCCTACTATGGTGTTGCTGCTGTCTCCTTCCATGATGTGATTGCTAAGAGTTTCCCAACATTTTCCTTTATCCCTATAGTGATTGGGGACATATACATTGAAGATGACAATCTGTTGGTTGCTGATATTATTTCTCAGGACTATTTTTATCCAATGCTGATCGATTAACTCAGATTCACTTTGCCAGTCATTTTGATTCCAGATGGTGGTAATTCCGCCAGAAGCTCCTCTTGCTTCACATATGCTTCCTTTGTAATTTTTATACTTTCCAATGATTTTGTTGATTTCTGATTCTCTTTGCTTTGTTTCCTGTAGTAATATGATGGATGGTTTCTCCTGCACTATAAGGTCTGTTAGAGCATTGATTTTAGTGGGGTGCCCAAGTCCCCTGCTGTTCCAAGAAAGTATTTTAATCATTTCAGACCTGTGGTTCGAGGAGGTGCTCTGCCTCCCTTGTCTTTGCTTGCTACTTCTTGATCTTTTGTGGCCTGAATGTAAGATTCTATTGGGTGCTGTAGACCAAGGGCTATGTCTTTCTGCGCGTTTTCATCCCTATGCTACTTTGTAGTCTTTCTCCCTGGCTTCTTTTGACCATCAAAGGAAGAGCCCTGATCCTTGGAGTTACTTCGGGTGATTCTAGGGGGGAGAGGTTCAAGAAGGAGGGGAGGAAGGGCACTCATAGAATGAGGGGAGGAGGGCTGATCAGGAGGGTTCGAAGGAGAAGGGTCACCTTCAGGAAGGGAAAGAACATGGAAAGGGTTGGTGGATGGAGGAGAAAGAAGGGGTTTTCCAAGTCCAGGGGAATGAGATTGATGAGGAGGGGAAGGCGGAGGAGATGGGATTTGGGCAGAGGTTTTAAGAGAGGAGGGTCCAGGTTCATTGGGTAAAGAGGGACTAGGGACTATTTTTTTTTTTACCACTTCCCATTGCTGATCTTGAGTATTATTATCCACATTAATAATCTTAGTGCAGCGATTGGCAAAAATACCATACTCGTGACATACCTTACATTTGAAGGGGATCTGTTCATAATCGAGCTGTTGTATGTGCGACCATTCATCGACTTTGATCTTGATAGCTTCTGGAAGTCCTTTGCCCAGGTCGACCTCGACGCAGATACGGGCGCATGCTTGCATGTTGTCTCTTGGTTCGCTTCTATCAATATATTTGCCGACTGCATTTCCAATGGCTCGCACAGAGTCATCTCCCCAGCAGTGTAATGGGAGATGTGGGAGACGTACCCAAACAGGAACTGCATTAGGAATGTCAAGCTCTGGATCAAAATCTGGCATCCACTTATTTAAGTACAGACCTCTGGAGTCCATAAAATAAGGTCCATTGCGAAAGATCGGATCCTTGTCATTCTTTGTCTCGAAGTGAAAGGTAAAGTAGCCCTTCATGCAGAATCTAATAGCAATTTTTCCTTGGATTTTATCCGACCAGTTTCTTTCCACCCACCTCTGAACAGTTTTAGGTGAGGGCCAAAGGCTAGTGAATTGCCCTATCAGACCCTTTTCGGCCAAAGCGAGAGCAGCCATTCTAGGTAGAGTAGGAGGAAGGGAAACCTCTTGAAGTCCTTCTAGTTTTTTTACAAATTTTGAAAGGGCTGGGCGATCTCGTTGAGGCGGCAGGGAGCTGACAAGGGCTGAGAAATCCTACTGCTGTGCAGTCTCCTTCGGTGGAGCCTCTGGAGGGGCCATCAGGAAGAATGGGGGCGCAAACCAGAGATATGAAGGCGGAGGCAGCGCGCGCGCGCTAGGTTTCTCAGGAGCGCTAAAACTACACTCTATTGTGCGATTAAATTAGTGCGTAAACTTACTAATTAAATAACGTACAATTTAAATCAATCCGATTGGCCAAGAAATGAAGCTTGGGCAAGCATTTTAGTGAAGCAAGGCAATTTTGGCCTGCTTCACAAAAATGCATGCCCAACCTTCATTTGAAGGCCAAATTTAATGATTCAACTTGGAGAGTATTTTTTTACTCACGAGTAACATTAGTACAATTAAAGTTGTCTAATTTAGTGATCTGAAGGTCGAAGTTAATGTAAATGAAAGTGTTGCCAACAATTTCAATTCAGGATGTCCCCCCAAAAGTGTCAACAGTTTGTGAATAGAAGAAATTTACTGGAAGCAAATTAGTGTCTAAAATTACTAATTAAATAGTATACAATTTGAATCAATCAGATTGGTGAAGAAATGAACCTTGGGTGTGCATTTTAGTGAAGAAAGGTAATTTTGGCCTGTTTCACAAAATGCATGCCCAACCTTCATTTCAAGGCCATATTGAATGATTCAACTTGGAGAGTATTTTTTTTACTCATAAGTAACATTAATACAATTAAAGTTTTCTAATTTAGTGATTTTAAGGTCGAAGTTAATGTAAATGAAAGTGTTACAACAATTGTAGTTCACAGTGTCCCCCAAAAAGTGTCAACAGTTTGTGAACAACAAAAACTGACTAGAAGAAAATTAGTGTGGAAAATTACTAATTAAATAGTATACAGTTTGAATCAACCAAATTGACCAAGAAATGAAGCCTAGATGTGTATGCATTATGGCTCATTTGTTTGGTTGGAATTGATGTCAACCTAGTAGTATTGGTGTTGGAGGTTGCATTGATGTTGGTTGGCATTAATGTCAACCTAGTAGCATGTGATGCAGAGCCTTGTTTATGTACATGGTTGATTGGTATGAGTACTAGGCTTAAGTTAGTGAGATGGTACTTGACTTGTGCATTGGTTGCAGACCTTAGTTTGATAAGTTGCATATGTTAGTGCAGGTTGTGGAGCTATTACATCTAGTTGATAATACTGTCAAGTCTGTTTATGGTACTTGGTGTATGTATCGATGGTTTATGGCTAGTATGATCAGTTGCATGGTATTGCAGGGTATACCATTGATGGTTGCAGATGTTGGAGTAGTTGTGGTGAAGTTTGATCTCTTGAGTGTTGGAGCAGCTGATGGATGACATTCAATTCAACCTAGTTTGAATTTTGATGATGATGGAGTTGCTACAGTGAATTTCTAGGATGTTGCAGAGGTTACAATGGCTTCCTAAGGACTTACGATGATGATCAACTAATGGAGCAAGTTTGAGTAGGTTCTGAGAAAAGGAAAGATGATTTTGAGCATCATTTTCCATAGTTTCTTGCATGACAGTGTTATGGTAGTGACTGAAAGCTCCAATCACTGGAAGACAAGGCTATGGGAGCAACTATCAATTTATAGTCGTATGGAGCCTGCGTTGTGGGAGTGACCGAGGCTTTTATGAAAATTCCTTTGCATTCCTCGTGCTCATAAGGTGTTTATTTTGTTTTTTGGCTTGTCTTATTCAGGACTCATCATATAAAGGTCGGAAAAAGGTTATTGTGCTTCTAGATGATGGTTAAAAGAGAATATTCATTAATAAATGAAGTTAGTGGCTAGATTGAGTCAAGAAGCATTGAACCAAACCCTTTTCAACATATGAAAAAAGCTCCACTTCATGATTGGAATGAATTGATTTAATCATCTTTAGAAACTACAAATATGTGGAGAAAGGCTTCTCATTTGGTTGGTTCTCTTATATGAGAAAAGTCTCATGGTGTTTTGGAGAGCCATTGGTGAAGAGTGTGAATTTGCTGAAGCAAAATGTGCATGGAGGTATAGTTGTAGGAGAAATAAAAATATGCATTGTTGAAGACTATTGTTACGTGACAGGGCTACAATGGATTTTGCTAATGCATTTGTGATTGCAGGGGAAAAATTATTGTTTGAGTTTATATTATTGTGATAGATTGGTTGTAGTAGTGTCTCATGTTTTCATATGGTAGTTATGTATTGCATCATTGAGTTTCTGCATCTAGTTTATTTGCAGAAAATGTATTGAGGCCATGTGAGTTGAGGATGATGAGAGAGGGCTATGATTTGAGTTGATTCAGTCATTGATGTTTTGTGTTTTGATTATGTGATATGAAGATATTGTTGTTGTGATGTTCATGTTGAGCAGCTCAAGTGTTCCAGTTTGAAAATGCATGAAAGGTGAGCCACATAAAGAAGTGGGGTGGATGCTCCGACAAAACAAAAAATGAGAACATATTTATTCATAATTCCAATGGGTGATGGGAAAGGCTTGTTGATCAGATGGGTGTAAGTAGAGTCATAGATGGAGATCATAGTTCCATTCAGATAGTTGCCATATTGTACTCTCTATGTAATGATTTTCTTAACAGATAATAAAATATATTGAGCAACGCAACAACAAAAAGGGTGCTTTTTTCCCTGGAGGGGGGTTTTCCACCAGATATCCTGTGTTCCTTTGTGATGTTATGATTTGTGTCTCATTGTGCATGTTAATTTCATATGTTATGGCTCTCATGTGTTGATTCTAGATAAAGTTGCATGTTCAGATATAATGCTTATTTGTTATTGATGAATTGATTAATTTAATGTTTAATTTTTGTGAAATTGTTATCACGATTGATTCTCCCCCCTCCCTCTTGGTATTGATCAGGGTTCCAAAAAGGTGTGCATTTTAGTGAATAAAGGAAATTTTGGCCAGCTTCACAAAAATTCCCGCCCAACCTTCCTTTCAAGGCAAAATTGAATGATTCAACTTGGATAGTATATTTCTTCTCATAAGTAACATTAATACAATTAAATTTTTCCAATTTAGTGATCTGAAGGTCGAAGTTAAGGTAAAGGAAAGTGTTGCAACAATTGCAGTTCACGGTGTCACCCCAAAAGTGTCAACAATTTGTGAACAACATAAACTTACTAGAGGTAAATTAATGTGTAAAATTACTAATTAAATATTATACAATTTAAATCAATCAGTGATCTAGGTGGATGTTGGTGGGAGCTTGCCTATTCCACTTGGATCCTTACCACTATCTCTTTCAATTTTTCAGTTTCCTTAATTGTAGAACAATTTACTATTTTTGGCAGTTTTTGAGGTCCTAAACTTCTAGAGCCGTTTTGAGGGGAAAATAAAGGACTTTAACTAAAGTTTTCCACTCAAAAATTGTATTCCTCGGATAGATATTTCTAACGAGGTATTGTGCACATCAAATGGAGATCGTATGCCAAAGTTACAACCCTTGGTTGTTGATGTACCAATTTACCCAAACGAGGCCCATAGTTTTGGTGCTTTATCTCCTAGGGTTAGGTTTTTGGATGTTTAGTGTTTTCCATTGTTTCTAAATAATAAATAGGCCTTCAAGCCTCATTGTAACAAATTTCAAAGGCATGTAGCCACCACATCTCTTCTCAAAGATAAACTACCATTGCCTGAGCTAGTATTATTTGCATTCTGTTTGTAAGCATATTTTAGTATTTGATATTAATGAAATGAAGTGTTACTTCTATTGCATATCTGTATTTATGGTTATATCTGTAATTTGTTGCATTCCTGTTTAAGTTTGGATCAACGGTATCAAATCGGTCTGCTCTTTCTCTGTTTTTCTTTGCATGTCCCCAACAAGGTTGGGATATAAGGAGTTTAGGCTTGAATTAGTCGAACCTTTGCAAGACCAACCTCAGAAATCCCGATGGCTTCCCATGGTGAAAGAGAAGAAAGATGAGGGGGAAAGAAATCCTTTCAAAATATTGTTTGAATAAGCCCTCGAGGGACAGAGGAACGCAATGATGGACAACTTTACCTAGATCCTTCAATGGTTACTAAAGGGTGATGCTTCTCCTTCCAACAACTATTCTGGAAGTGCCACACCCTTTAAGGTACAAGTTAACTTTGACATGCACATATTTGAGGGTCAGATAGATGTGAACATCATAGATAAATGGTTAAATATGCTAGAAATATATTTTTCTGTTCATGATTTTTTGAGTTGGGAAAAGAATACTTTTGCACTTCTCAAAGCCGTCCCCCACGTCAAGGACTGGTGGGAAACCTACTGTGAGAAGAAAGATGAATGTACACCCTCACTATTTTCAGTCACACCCACTTGTAATTCCTTCCAGGATGCCATCAAGGAGCAGTACTACCCTATCTAAAGCTATGAAGATAAATACATAAAGTAGACCACTCTGTGGCAAGGAAGGGACCAAGACATGCCAAAGTTTACCAATATTTTTCATACCCTTCGCACGAAGTTGGGTATCAAGGATTCTGAGTGAGATTTGGTACTAAAGTACAACAATTTCCTACACAGGTACATCCAGGATGAGATAGATTTCCTAGACATCTCCTTGCTTGGCATGACGTACCGATACATTGTCAATATTGAGCAGAAGTTTAAACAAAAAATGCGAGACTTTGGATCTGCGAATCCGAAGCAAGGGAAACACTCCCCCAAACCACAGAGCAAAGGACAAAGCCAAGGTGAGGCAGCTGAGGATAACCCTCTGAAACCACAAGCAAAGAACAACACCATGAAGACAAAGAAGGACACAGGAAAGTGGTGTGATTTCCATAAGAGCTCCACTCACAACATAAGTGTGTGTCAAGTCACCTTTGTGTTCCTTCAAGTGAGTGTGCCAAGATTATTTGGGAAGCACACTACAGTCAGGTCACAGGACACTTTGTTGTGGAGAAAACTGTGGTTGTACTATAAAAGTTCTTTTATTGGCCAAAACTTTGACTGGATGTTGAGAAATATTTCAGATCCTGCACTGCTTGTGCCATTGCTAAGCCAACCATCAAGAAGAAAGACTTGTAAAATCCTCTACCTACTCCCAGTTAGTTGTGGGAATCCATCTCCATGGACTACATGTGTGGCCTCCCTTCTATGAAGCATGGTAATGATTGTGTATTTGTAATCGGGGATAAATTTTCTAAGATAGCTATATTAGCGGCCTACAAGAAGAGTATCATAGTAGAGGACACTTCCAAACTCTTCTTTGAAAGAGTGTGGGTATAGTTTAGTATGCTGCAGACCATTATATTAGATCAGGATAGGAGGTTCCTAAGCACATTTTGGTCAAGCCTCTAGACACTATTGGACACCAATCTCACCAAGTCGACTGCCTTCCATCCCGAGACTGATGGCCAAATAGAGGTCGTCAATAGGATGATAGTACACATCCTTTGCATGTACAACTCCAAGAATCTACGAACCTGGGATGAGAGTCTTCCCTATGTGCAACATAGTTATAAAAAATCTCTCCATAGCTTGACTGGTCGTAGTCCCTTTCAAGTGGATCTAGGATTTCAACCATTATGTCTGATTAATGGTTCTATGCCTCATTCGACTACATAGACAAAATCCACACATGTATTGTCTGAGGCTGATAAAGCGACTAGATTTATTGAACGCATCCAACATCTTTGCAAGTACATTCATGACATCTTGGAGAATTCAAATTCCAAGTACAAGCAATGACATGATCAACATTGGATGCCACACAAGTTTCAGGTGGGCGACAAAGTTTGGTTGCATTTGTCGAAAGAATGCCTTACCTGATCCCATTAGAAGTTGAAACCACTATGATATGGTCCTTACACCATTACCAAGGATGTGGGAGACAATGCTTTTGAGCTCAACATTCCCCCATTCCTTGGCCTGCACCCAGTGTTCAATATGGACCACCTTTGACCATACTTCCCATCATTACTAGACACATCAGACATTGCAAAATAGCTCACACCAATAGAGTTAAACCCAGACTGCATGGAACAGGCCACAACTGATCACGATATGGACACACAGATCAAGAACACTCGCTAGTAAAAGAAGTTTCCCCAAGGCAAGTGGCTCACCAGGGACCAAGTTCAACAGAAGTTTCCCCATCTCATGAAGCACTCAATGCAATGGGGACCATTGCTTCCAAAGGGGACCATTACTTCCAAAGGGGGGAGTTATGATCCAGGTGGATGTTGGTGGTGACCTACCTATTCCACTTGGACCCTTACCAATGTATCTTTCTATATTTTATTTTCCTTAATTGTAGCATAGTTTACTATTTTGGCAGTTTTTTGGGTCTTGAACTTTCGGAGCCGTTTTGGAGCCTTAAACGATGCTTTTTGGGAAAATTGTGGCAAAATTGGGGTTTTGTCCTATGTTTTTCACTCAAAATTTGTAGTCCTCAGGTAGATATTTATGACTAGGCATTTTGTGTGTCAAACAAAGATCTTATGCCAAAGTTACGACCCTGGGAAGTTGATGTACCAATTTACCAAAACAGGGCCCTTAGTTTTGGCACTTCATCTCCTAGGGTTAGGTTTTTGTATGTTTAGGGTTTTCCATTGTTTCTCATTAATAAATAAGCCTTCGAGTCTCATTATAACACAGTTTAGAGGCATGTAGCCACCACATCTTTTCTCAGAGATAAGCTACCATTGCTCGATGTAGTATTATTTCAATTCTGTTTGTAAGCATATTTCAATATTTGATATTAATGAAATGAAGTGTTATTTCTGCTACATCTTTGTATTTATGGTTATATATGTAATTTACTGCATTCCTGTTTAAGTTTGGATCAGTGGTATCAGAGTAGTTTTCTCTTTCTCTATTTTTCTTTGGATGTCCCCAACAAGGTAGGGATATATGGAGTTAGGGCTCAAACTGGTCTAAGCTTTACAATACCAGCCTCGCAAATACCAACGGACTCCCATGTCAGAAGAGAAGAAAGACGAGGGGGCAGGAGATCCTTTCAAAATCTTGCTCAAATAATCCCTTGAGCGACAAAGGAACACAATGATGGATAACTTTTCCCATATCCTTTAGCAGTTATCCAAGGGTGACACATCTTCTAGTAGCTACTCTGTAAGCGCCACACCCTTTAAGGTACAAGTTAACTTTGACATCCCCATATTTGAGGGTCAGATAGATGCAGACGTCGTGGATAAATTGTTAAATCTACTAGAAGGATATTTTCTATTCACGATTTTTTGAGCTGGGAAAAGATTACTTTTTCACTTCTCAAAGTCGCACCCCATGTCAAGGACTAGTGGGGAACCTACCGTGAGAAGAAGGACGAAACTACACGTTCACTATTTTCAGCGCACCCACTTGGAATTCGTTCCAAGACGCCATCGAGGAGTAGTACTACCCTATCGGGAGTTATGAGGATAAATACACAAAGTGGACCAAGCTATGGCAGGGAAGGGACCAAGACATGTCAGAGTTTACCGATGTTTTTCATACCCTTTGCATGAAGTTGGGTATCAAGGATTCTGAGCGAAATTTGGTACTCAAGTATAACAACTACCTACATAGGTACATCCAGGACAAGATGGAGTTCCTAGAGATCTCCTTGCTCGACACGACGTACCGATACACTGTCAAGATTGAGTAGAAGTTTAAACAGAAAAAGTGATACTTTGGATCTACGAATCTGAAGCAAGGGAAAGGCTCCCGCAAACCATAGAGCAAAAGAAAAAGCCAAGGCAGGGCGACCCAAGATAACCGCGGAAGCTACAAGTAAAGAAAAACACCATGAAGACAAAGAAGGACACGTGAAAGTGGTGTGATTTCCATAAGAGCTCCACTCACAACACAAGTGAGTGTTGGGCCAAGCAGTCACAGGTGGCCGATTTGAAGGCTTCCAAATTAGATGCAAGTTCTGACTTTGAGTTAGAATTGCAAAAGGGAAATGAACAAGGGAATCAAATCATTGACGCGGAGTGTAGTGCTACTGTGGCCACCACAAAGATCCAGAAGATTGAGCCTGAAGATTTGGAGTGTTAGTGTCGGTATTTTCATCCCTCCATCAATGATCAAAATTCTCTTGCCACATTGAATTTTAGGTGTCTCATCTGATCATATAAATTCCATTAGGGTCATGGATCATCTGATGGTAGTGGCATATTATAAATTTTCCCTCATGATCTTTACCTGCTGGCCCATTTTCATACATTCAGGTCATTTGCAGTCTTAGGGTTTTAGGTCTCATTAGGTCTAGGGTTTTGTCAATAAGGTCTTGTAAATGCTCAATAATGGTCAGCAGGCACATGAGGAGGTCAAATAAAGTCTCAACAACTAAAATTTCAATAATCACATGCTCAGTGATTGATTTTTCCTCAAAACCCTGTTTTGAGGAAAAATAGAGTTTTATTGTTTTATGTATAAAAATTTCATGTAATTTCATTTTTCCTATATGTAATAAGTCCGAGATGCAGCCCTGGTCACCTTGCCAAGCTCATGCACTCCAGCTCCTGCAAAAGAGTCAAAAATTCAAAGCATTTAGTCCAACAAAGGCAAAGAACAAATCAAACTGCCAAAACAGAGTTTTAAAAGCAAGTGAAATGCAAAATTTAGAAAGTGGGTTTTCTAAATGCAAAAATTAAAGTGAAGGGTATATAAAGTGTTTCTTGTGTTTGAAGACTTCATTTCTATTGCAAAGAGATATAGAACAAGGAGAAATCGCATTGGAAACAAAGGGAGAACAAAATTGCAGCAAGACTTGTGGTTTCCCTTGGTGCAGCGCACTTGGGCGTGGGCGCGGCGCACTGGGCAGCAAATTTACACACAATTTTAAAGGGGCGCGGCGCACCCATTGGGCGCGGCGCACCCGGGCTTTGGCGTGGTGCACCAATCTACCAAGCCCAAAAGTCATTCAATCGACCTTGCCAAGCTCCATGTCTTTGCAAATAGCATATGTCCAAGTAAGTAAATCCTCCACGAGCCATAATATGAGATTTGTTCATTCTTCAAGATGTTTTGAATGGTGGAAAAATTAAACCCTAAGTGCTTCAAAGCTTGCATTTCAAAGGGAGCTAGGGTTTTATATTTGTATCATTATTGTTGTTTGTAATCCTATAAACCCTTACGCCCTTTCCCTCTCTCATCCCTAAACCCTAAGCAGTACACCTACTCCCACCAATCCCTAAAACCCTACACACTTAATTCCCACTATCCCTAAACACTATTACTCCCTCATAACCCTACAAATAGCATCAAAATCCTTCCCCCATCAGTCCCATCCATTATTCCCACTCATCAAAACAACAATCACCTTTATTAATATAAAATCTCTTCATACCCATCATGGAGCTCCAAAACATAAGAGAAAACCGGCAAGTTGCCAAGAGGAGGAAAATCAAGTTGACACCACTTGAACAAGAAATTGAAGCCGATCGTGAATCTTGGGTTAAAAGGGAAAACATGCATCTGGAAAGGTTGCTGGAGAAGGCCAACAAAGAGAAAAAGACGTTGAGGCACATGGCCTACCACTATTTGGCAAGAAACAAAAGTTGCAAAGCAAGAATTAGGACTTTGAAGGCTAAGTTGAGGAAAGCATTGAGGAAGAGAAAAGAGAAAGAAAAGCTCCAGATCTTGGCTGAGGCTTCCTTAGCCCAAAATAGTACTTGATTCAGGTCACTCAGCCCAAATTTCAAGAAATTTGGGATACTTTTTTTCAATTTTGAATTTCTGGAGCAAAACACAGGTTTTTCTGCCTAGTGACCCGCGTCACCTGGCGCATGCTTTTGCTAGGGACCTCCTTTGGAGGAAAACTCAACATTTTTGGATTCCTCATGCAAAAGTATGAATGCCCACAAATGGCCAAGAAATTTTTTCAAGTTTTGAGCTTCCAAAAGGGTAAAAAAAACCTCAAAAATTCCCTTTCTGCCCCTTTTTGGCCACACAGGAAGCAGTGTTGGGAGAACTAATTTTTGGAGGGGCAAATGGACACCAAATTCAGAAATTCCACCTTTTTTGGAAAGTAGACAGATATACCTTTCCAACAAGTCCACTTGGAGAAAATTTGGTGTACGGGAAGGCCTCCAAAATCATCTACAAAAAGGCGCAGCGCACAGGGACAGAGGCGCGACGCACAGGGACAGAGGCGTGACGCACAGGGTGGAAAATTGACCTTTTTGCCCAAAAAAACTTTGTTTTTCGCTTAGTTTTTTCTCAGTTTGACTTTTCTCTCTCTCATAGTCAAACTCATGATGTAATTTGATGTAACTTGATGGATTTTGATGTAAATATGCTAAAATTTCACTCATGAAGGTAGACACATCATGAAAAGGTAGTTTGAAACTGAATGAATAAGTTTCCTAGGTTTTAGAGGCAAGCTGTTCCATGCCTACTTTTCAGTTCTTAGTTTAGATCTTGTTGAAATAGCTCCTAAACTCATGAATTCACTCATGAATTCAACCCCTAAAGCCTATCATGAGTTGTTTTTTGCCTACATCTAGTAGTTTTTTAGTCATTGGTAAAGGTTGGACTCTTGTGAATGCTTTGAGCATTATTGTACATTCATCTCTGCAGTTTGGCAAAGGAATAGACCAGGGTTTGCAGCATTTTGTGGCATTCTTGTGGAAAGTTGATTTGTTTTTTTTTTTCCTTCTGTAATTTAGAGTTTACATGTGTTTATGTATGCCATCATCTCTCTCTGTTCATCTCAACTAAATGAAACAAGGATAAAGGTAGAATTCATTGAGTTGCAGTGCTCTACCTAGGGTTTTGTTTAGTTATTTATGTTTTCAGCTGTTTGAAGAGGATCCCTGAGACTTTCATGCCCTCTCCAACTCCTCACCAGTCTAAAATCTCTCCATCTCACTCAATTTGAAGTGCTAAACCATTTTCCTACCTTGCCCCATAGAGATCTCTGCAAGACTGTGTCCATTCCCCGGACCCAAATCTGCCTTTCACATTTGAGCCAGCAAAACCAAAATTAAATTTATTCAAACTCCTCAGCTCACATACCTAGCCTAAAATCAGTCTTTACATCAATCATCTCAAGCTTTATTTGCCATCTTTTTCTGAGATTGACAAGGAGAGAGTCCTCTCCCGACCTGGTAGGGCTAGCTACCAGGTTAAGCGTGGTTTGATGTTACCCTAGATCCTGCCTTTCTCAACCTGAGCTAGATTTAGGCCCTAACACGGAGGAGGAGGAAATCCTCTTCCACTTATAGATGTGGGTGAAGGGTTCTCTGTTGCAGTTCATTGTCGACAACGGGAGCCAAAAGAACCTCATTTTAGAAGAGGTCTTGAAGCCACTAGCCCTACCGACTACAACACATCTATAGTCGTACACCATGAGGTGGCTTAACCAAGGATGAGATCTATGCATTAGCCATTAGTGTCACCTTCCCTACAACATCAAGTACTTCAAAGATGAGGTACTATGTGATGTTTATCCTCTTGAAGTTTGTGATGTATTATCAAGACAACCACACTTGTGGAAGTGACATGTTGTATATGAGTCTAGACCTTGCTCTATTATTATTTCTTTGGGTAATAAGTTATACAGGACACCAAAGGTAGCCCCGCCTACCACCATCTCTTTGATCTCTACTAAACAATGTAATAAGATCATCTCCCAGATTAGGAAATTTGTTTTCTTTTTGATTCGCTCTCAAAGTAAGGGGAATATCGTAGCCACATCCATGGTACCCAGGAAGGGTTCCCTCATGCAACAGAAGCAGGTGGATACAGTTGTGGAAGAATACAAGAACATCTTCTCCTCACCCAAAGGGGCACCCTTGCACTTTCAAGTCAAGCATTTGAGCGATCTGACTCCTAGAGCACCTCCACGAACCATGCCTCTATATCGTTGCTCAATTATTGAAAATGAAGAGATCAAGTGACAAATCTAGGGGTTGCTACAAAAAGGGAACATATGACCAAGTTCCTCACCTTGTGGGAGCCCGATTGTACTTGTAGAGAAGAATGATGGGACCTAGAGGCTTTGATTTTATTATTGGGCACTAAAGAAAATTACCATCAGGAATAGGTATCCAATCCCACAAATTATTGACCTTCTTGAACAAATCAAGGGGCCCAAGTATTTCAGCAAGATCGATCTGATGTTTTGCTATCACCAAGCTCCAATAGAGCCCACAGATGTATGGAAGACTACCCTCAAATCCAAGGAAGGCTTGTTTGAACAGTCAGTTATGCCCTTCTAGTTGACAAATGCTTCTGCTACTTTTATGAGGTTAATGGATGACATCTTGTAGCCCTTCACCAACTCATTTGTGGTTGTTTATATAGATGACATCTTGATCTTCAACAAGAGTTGGTAAGAACACTTGCAACACATTCGACAAGTCATTCAAACCCTTCAACAACAAAAAATGTGTGCCAACTTGAATAAATTCACCTTTGGTATGAGCTAGGTCCAATATCTGGGCTACATGATAGATGAGCGTGGCATGCATGTGGATCCGACCAAGATCCAAGTCATTCAAGATTGGCTAGCCTCGACCACTCTAACATAGCTTCACTGCTTTTTGGGCCTTAGAAATTTTTATTGGAGGTTCGTGTTGGGATTCTACCATATCACTTTGCCTTTGAGTCTAATTACTAAGGGCAGAGTGAAAGAAAAGTTTTCTTGGTCTGAGTCCCAACAAAAGGCATTCATTGAGTTGAAGCACCGCCTCTTCTCTGCACCAATACTCACACTCCCAGACCTACAACAACTATTTGAAATTGAGACAAATGCCTCAGACCATGTTATTGGTGCAATCCTCACCCAACATGGGCATCAAGTGGCCTATCATCGTGAGACACTTTCTGATACAATTCAGAAGTACACCAACTATGATAAAGATATGTATTCCATTGGGTAGGCTTATCGACAATGGAAGCATTACATTATGGGGCAGGAGACGGTCAACCACATCGATCATCGACCTCTTTAGTTTATACAGACACAAGGGAAGTTGCAAAATGATCACCATCAGAAGTGTTCTACATATCTACAACAATTCCACTTGAACATTAAATACAAAAAGGGCAGCACTAATCATGTTGTAGACTCCCTCAGCCAACCCTCAGTTGAAACACTAACTACTGTTCTCAAGTCTTGTGGCCACGAGACCTCTAGATGGCCGCAACTATACAAAAATGATCTAGAGTTCACCTCCACATAACAGATGCTTGTAGATGGCAAGCAAATCCATGATTTCCACCTCTAGGATGCATTATTATGCTACCTGGGCCACCTTTGTGTTTCTTCAAGTATTCAGAAGTACACCAACTATGATAAAGATATGTATTCCATCGGGCAGGCTTATCGATAATGGAAGAGTTACATTATGGGGCAGGATACGGTCAACCACATCGATCATCAACCTCTTTAGTTTATACAGACACAAGGGAGGTTGCAAAATGATCACCATCAGAAGTGTTCTACATATCTACAACAATTCCACTTGAACATTAAATACAAAAAGGGCAACACTAATCATGTTGTAGACTCCCTCAACCAACCCTCAGTTGCAGCACTAACTACTGTTCTCAAGTCTTATGGCCACGAGACCTCTAGATGGCCGCAACTATACAAAAATGATCTAGAGTTCACCTCCACATAACAGATGCTTGTAGATGGCAAGAAAATCCCTGATTTCCACCTCTAGGATGCATTATTATGCTACCTGGGCCACCTTTGTGTTTCTTCAAGTAAGAGTGGCAAGCTGATTTGGGAAGCGCACTACAGTTGGGTCGCAAGACACTTTGGCGTGGAGAAAACTATGGCTATACTACAAAAGTTCTTTCATTGGCCAAAACTCTGACTAGATGTTGGGAAATATATAATATCCTGCACTGCCTACACCATCACCAATACAACCATTAAGAAGCAAGGCTTGTACACTCCTCTACCTACTCCCAACCAGTCGTGGGAATCCATCTCCATGGACTATATGTCTGGCCTCCCTTATACCAAGCATGGTAATGACTGTGTATTTGTGGTCATGGACAGATTTTCTAAGATGGCTATATTGGCGGCCTGCAAGAAGAGTATCACAACAGAGGACACTGCCAAAATCTTCTTTGAATGAGTATGGGTACATTTTGGGATCTCGCAGACCATTATATCAGATCGGGATAGCAGGTTCCTAAGCACATTCTGGTCAAGCCTCTGGACACTATTGGACACCAAGCTCACCAAGTCGACTACCTTCCATCCCTAGACTGATGGCTAGACAGAGGTCGTCAATAGGATGATAGTGCACATACTCCGCATGTACAACTCTAAGTATCCACAAACCTAGGATGAGAGTCTTCCCTATGTGCATCATAGTTATAAGATAGCTCTCCATAGCTCGACTGATTGTAGTCTCTTTTAAGTAGGTCTAGGATTTCAACCATTATGTTTGATTGATGGTTCCATGCCTCATGCAAGTACACAAACATAATGCACACATCTATTATTCAAGGCTGCTAAAGTGACCATATTTATTGAACGCATCCAACACATCCACCAGTAAGTTCACGACATCTTGGAGAAGTCAAATGCCAAGTACAAGTAATGACATGATCAACATTGGGTGCCACACAAGTTTTAGGTGGGTGACAAAGTTTGGTTGTATTTGCAGAAAGAACGCCTTACCGGAGCCCATCAGAACCTTAGACCACTTTGATATGGTCCTTACACCATTACCAAGCCTATGGGAGACATTTCTTTTGAGCTCAACATTCCCCCATTCCTTCGCTTGCACCCATTGTTCAATGTGGACCGCCTTCGACCATACTTCCCACCATTATTGGACACATCAGACATCATAGAGAAACTCACACCAATAGAGTTAAATGCTAACTGCATGGAACATGCCACAACAAATTGGATTATGGATAGATATATCAAGAAAACTCACCAACAAAAGATCCAAATATATTGGGTTGTCAAAGTTGGCCAACTCCTGCACCAACGCAAGTGGCTCACTAGGGACCAACTTCAACAGAAGTTTCCCCATCTCATGGAGGCACTCAACACAATGGGGACTATTGCTTCTTAAAAGGGGAGGACTGATCCAGGTGGATGTTGGTGGCCACTTGCCTATGCCACTTGGACCTTACCACTATCTCTTTCAGTCTTTCAGTTTCCTTAATTGTAACACGGTTTACTATTTTTGGCAGTTTTTCAGGTCCTGAATTTCTGGAGCCGTTTTGAGGCCCTAAACGACATTTTTTGGGAAAAGTGGGGAAAACATGGGTCAATGGGTCTTTCTCTAATATTTACCACTCAAAAGTTGTATTCCTCGGATAGATATTTCTAAGGAGGTATTGTTTGCATCAAACGGATATTGTATGCAAAAGTTATGACCCTGGGAAGTTGATGTACCAATTTACCCAAACGTGGCCCACAATTTTGGTGCTTCTTCTCCTAGGGTTAGGTTTTTAGAAGTATAGGGGTTTCCATTGTTTCTCAACAATAAATAGGCCTTCGAGCCTCATTGTAACACAATTCATAAGCATGTATCCACCACATCTCTTCTTAGAGATAAGCTACCATCACCCAAGCTAGTCTTATTTCCATTTTGTTTGTAAACATATTTCAATATTTGATATTAATGAAATGAAGTATTATTTCTATTGCATATTTGTATTTATGGTTATATTTGTAATTTGTTGCGTTCCTGGTTAAGTTTGGATTAGTGGTATCAAAGTGTTCTACTCTTTCTCTATTTTTCTTTGCATGTCCTCAACGAGGTGGGGATATAAAGAGTTAGGGCTTGAATTGGTTGAACCTTTGCAAGACCAACCTCGCAAATCCCGACGGCCTCCCATGGCGGAAGAGAAGAAAGACAAGGGCGCAGGAGATCATTTCAAAATCTTGCTTGAAGAAGCCCATGAGCGATAGAGGACCGTGATGATGGACAACTTTCCCCAGACCCTTCAGTGTTTACCCAAGAGCGACACATCTCCTTCCAACATCTACTCTAGAAGTGCCACACCCTTTACGGTACAAGTTAAATTTGACATCCCCATATTTGATTGTTAGATAGATGCAGACATCGCAGATAAATGGTTAAGTTTGCTAGAAGGATATTTTTCTGTTCATGATTTTTCCATCTAAGAAAATATTAATTTTTCACTTCTCAAACCTGCCTCCCACATCAATAATTGGTCGGAAACCTACTGTGAGAAGAAGGATGAATGTACACCCTCACTATTTTCAGTAGCACCCACTTCGAATTCGTTTCGGGATGCCATCAAGGAGGAGTACTACCCTGTCAGGAGTTGTGAGGATAACTACATAAAGTGGACCACGTCGTGGCAAGGAAGGGACCAAGACGTGCCAGAGTTTACCAATCTTTTTCATACCCTTCGCACGAAGTTGGATATCAAGGATTCTTAGCGACATTTGGTACTCAAGTATCATAGCTGCCTACAAAGGTACATCTAGGATGAGATGGAGATCCTGGACATCTCCTCGCTCGGCACGACATACCGATATGCTATCGAGATTGAGCAGAAGTTTAAATATAGAAAACAAGACTTTGAAATTGTGATTTTGAAGCAAGGGGAAGAATCCCCCAAACTACAGAGCAAAGGAAAAAGCCTAGGTGGGGTGACCCATGATAACCTACTGAATCTGCAAGTAAAGAACAACACCATGAAGACAAAGAAGGACACAGGAAAGTTGTGTTGATTTCCATAAGAACTCCACTCACAACACATGTGAGTGTCAGGCCAAGCATGCACTGGTGGCTGAGCTAAAGGCTTCTGAATTAGATTCATGTTCTAACTTTGAGTCAAAACCCTACAAGGGGAATGAAAAAAGGATGCAGATAATTGACAAAGAGTCCAGTGCCACTGTGGCCACCACTAAGATCAGAAGATTGAGCTTGAAGATCCAGAGGAGGGGGAATGCCTCTTCCACTCACAGATGTGGGTGAAAGGTTCTCTGCTGCAGTTCATTGTCAACAATGGAAGACAAAAGAACCTCATTTCAGCAAAGGTCATGAAGTGGCAGGGCCTACCAACTACAACACATCGACAATCATACACCATCAGTTGGCTTCATCAAGGACGAGATCTCTGCATTAGCCAGTAGTGTCACCTTCCCTACAACATCAAGCGCTTCACGGATGAGGTACTGTGTGATGTTTCTCCTCTTGAAGTTTGTGATGTATTATTAGGACAACCATAATTTTGGAAGCAACATGATGTATATGAGTCTAGACCTCTCTCCATTATTAATTCTTTGGGTAATAAGTTATATAGGATACCGAAGGTAGCCTTGCCTACCGCCATCTCTTTGATCTCTGCTAAGCAATGCAGTAATATCATCTCCGAGATTGGGAAATTTGTTTTCTTTCTGATTCACTCTCAGAGTAAGGGGAAGATATAGCCACATCCATGGTCCCTAGGAAGGGTTCCTCCATGCAACAGAAGCAGGTGGATACAGTCTTGGAAGAATATAGGGCCATCTTCTCCTCACCCAAAGGGGTACCCTTGCACTATCAGGTCAAGCATTCGACATATCTAACTCTTGAATAACCTCTACCCAATGGGCTGATATATTCCACTCAATTATGGAAAATGAAGAGATCAAGTGGAAAATCAAGGAGTAGTTGCAAAAAGGACACATCCGACCAAGTTCCTCACCTTGTGGGAGCCCTATTCTACTTTTACAGAAGAAGGATGGGACCTAGAGGCTCTACATTGATTATTGGGTACTAGAAAAAATCACTGTCAGGAATAGGTATCCAATCCTATGGATTGATGACCTTATGGACCAAATCATGGGGACCAAGTATTTTAGCAAGATGGATCTGAAATTTGGCTATCACCAGGTTCCAATAGAGACCACAAATGTATGGAAGACCACCTTCAAATCCAAGGAAGGCCTTTGTGAATGGTTGGTTATACCCTTCGGGTTGAAAAATGCCCCTACTACTTTTATGAGGCTAATGGGTGAAATCTTGCGGCCCTTCACTATCTCATTCATGGTGGTTTATCTCGACAACATCCTCATCTTCAATAAGAGTTGGGAAGAACACTTGCAACACATTGAATAGGTCTTTCAAACCCTTCGACAACACAAAATGTGTGCCAACTTAGATAAATGCACCTTTGACATGAGCCAAGTCCAATATCTGGGTTACATCATAGATGAGCATGGTGTGCATGTGGATCCGACCAAGATCCAAGTCATTCAGGATTGGCCAGCTCTGACCACTTTAACATAGCTTCAAAGCTTTTTGGGCCTTGCAAAATTTTATCAGAGGTTCGTGTTGGGATTCTGCCATATCACTTGGCCCTTGAGTTAGATTACCAAGGGCGGGGCAAAAGCAAGATTTCCTGGTATGAATCCTAACAAAAGGTCTTCTCTAAGTTGAAGCACCACCTCTGCTCTACACCAGTAATCACACTGTCACACCTGCAATAGCTATTTGAAATTGAGATAGACGCCTCTGACTATGCTATTACTGCAGTCCTCACCCAACATAGGCATCCAGTGGCCTATCATAGTTAGACACTTTCCAATACAATTCGAAAGTAACCCACTTATAATAAAGAGATGTATTCCATTATGCAAGTTTGCCGAAAATGGAAGCATTTCATTATGGGGAAGGAGACGATCATCCACACTAATCACCGACTTATTCAATTTATATAGACACAAGGGAAGTTGTAGAACGATCACCATTAGAAGTGGATTACATATTTGCAACAATTCTATTTGAACATTAAATACAAAAAGGGTAGCACCAATCATGTTGTAGACTACCTCAGTCGGTCCCCAATTGCAACACTAACTACTATTCTCAACTCTTATGGCCACAAGACCTTTGGATGGTCGCAACTATACAAAAATGATCCAATTTCACTTCCACATACCAGATGCTAGTAGATGGCAAGGAAGTTCCTGATTTCCACCTCTAGGACACATTATTATGCTACTTGGGCCACCTTTGTGTTCCTTCAAGCGAGTGTACCAAACTGATTTGGGAAGCACACTATAGTCGGGTCGCAGGACATTTGGGTGTGGAGAAAATTGTGGTTGTATTATAAAATTACTTTTATTGGTGAAAACTCCAATTAGCTATTGGGAAATATATCAAATCATGCACTGCCTACACCATCGCCAAGCCAACCATCAAGAAGCAAGTCCTATACACTCCTATGCCTACTCCCAACCAGCTGTGGGAATCCATCTCCATGGACAATATGTCTGGCCTCCCTTCTACCAAGCATGGTAATGACTGTGTATTTGTGGTCGTGGAAATATTTTCTAAGATCGATATATTGGCAGCCCGAAAGAAGAGTATCACAACATAGGACACTGAAAACCACTTCTTTGAATGAGTTTTGCTGTATTTTGGGATCCCGCGAACCATTATATCAGATCGGGATAACAGGTTCCTGAGCACATTCTTGTCAAGCCTCTAGACACTATTGGACAAGAGCTCACCAAGTCGACTGCCTTCCATCCCCATATTGATGGCGAGATGGAGATAATCAATAGGATGATAGTGCACATCCTTCACATGTACAACTCCAAGCATCCACGAACCTAGGATGAGAATCTTCCCTATGTGCAACACAATTATGACATATCTCTCCATAACTTGACTGGTTGCAGTCCCTTTCAAGTGGGTCTAAGATTTCAACTATTATGTCTGATTAATGTTGTCATGCCTCATGCGACTAAACACACATAATCCACACATGTATTGTCCAAGGCTAATAAAGTGGCAAGATTTATTGAACGCATCCAACACATCTGCCAACAGGTGATGGGCCTCTAAATTAGACATAAATTAAGGCCCATGCCTCTAATTTAAAACATAAATGAAGGCTTATGACCTTACTTCAGCACATTAAACCTCTCCTTTTACATTAGATAATTTATTTTTAACTTTAATATATTCATTAGGAAGGTTTATGAATAATTGAATATTTGTGCCTAATATTATTTATTTTTGTGGAATATTATGAGAATATTGGGCAGATTATGAAGAGATGGAGGAGGAGATAACTTCGAGACTTGTTCCCTAATAATGGAGGATCAATAATAAATAATAAGTCAACAAGATATTATGGAATTATGGCACAAATTGTGGAACTCCAATGATTGAGAAAATCTAGGAATGTGTTCCACTAATCAAGGGAGCAGATCCACCAATCGAGGAAGCAGATCCACTAATCAAGGGATTTCGGTGGAGAAAGCTTCCTCCATCCATGGGGAATGATTCTTAATCATTTTTATAATTACCGAGTCGAATTTTCCTCTAAGGAATGATTGAGAAAATCTAGGAATGTGTTCCCTGCCATTTAATGAAAATTCCTAGTATTGGGGACTAGATCCACTAATCAAGAGATTTTCGTGAGGAAAGTTTCCTCCATTCATGGGGAATGATTCCTAATCATTTTGTATAAGTACGAAATCGAATTTTCCTCTAGGGATAGATTTTTATTAGTGTTATTTTGGAGAGAGCTTGTATTTTTACAGCTCCAATGTATTTTCTTGCAGGGATGTAATTCTATTGATGAAAATAATGAAGATTGGTGTCATGTTCAGCTTATAAATATTGTTCTCCTCCATAGGTCTCTGATTTTCCTTGGGCTTGGCCATCCCAGGAACCTTAGAGCCCTTTTGTATCATTTTCTTTCCTTCTTTTCATTGCTTATTCACATGCATCTCTAGTTTTTATTTCTTTCTATTTCTGCATTTAGTATTAATGATTTCTCATTGTAGGATTGAGTTAAATGGTTGATGTAAGTTATTTTGTAGGATAAAAAGCATTATTTCATCCTTGGAAAAGCTTTGGAAGTTCATAGTGATCATTGAGTTGTTGGGATTAGTCTTCTTATTCCCAAATCTAGATTGTTGGACCTTCTTTTTAATAAAGAACAATAAATTTCTACTGTTTTTAGAGCATGCTAACGAGCTTCAATATAATTGATTCCACTTGGATTAGATCAAAAAAAAATTCTAGTTCATAAAAAAAACTATCCCATTGCATTTTCACTTGATTTGGTTAGGCATTTTTTAGATTTACTAGCTCACTAGTTCTCAAATTTCTAGATTTTTCGACTAGTAATGTTTTTTTTTTTTTAATTTTTTTTTGCATGGGTTAATAGAAGTATTTTTGAGTGATTCCACTTGGAATAAGGACCTAAGACATCCTAGTTAATAAAAAAATTTGTCCCATCCAATTTGGATTTGATTTGCTTGGTCATTAAACCCTCACAAATTTCATCATTTCACAAGGAAACTTCTCCAAGCTTCTTGAGAAAATCCATCCATCTCCCAACTTTGGTTTTGAGTTCTAAGTGATCCTAGGTATTTTATCACTCCATTCCACCCATATACCACCTTCCCTAAGCCTTTCATCACCTCCAACACCTCACATTTTTCTCTCAGTTGTATCCTGTAGGTTCACTGTAATTCCTACAGGATCATCCTGTAGGTTTCTAGTACATCTTGTAGGTTTTCCTGAAATGGCCTGTTTTGAGGTCGAATTGAGGGAAAACCTATAGGAAGTCACCAAAATCCTGCTAAGGGTCTCCCACACCATCCAAACATCTCCTAACCCTTCCATCCAACCTCCAACATCCTTAATTCACCTGCCACATCACCAAAGGAAATTAGTTTGCATACTTGATTTTGCATGAAAAGACAAAAAGACAAAAATAGATTTATTTCAGTCCCTTTACTTGCACATTAGTGATGTTTGATGCTTCTTACTTCCATTCTTAGATAGTAGCATTTGGTTTATGATAATTTAGAATTATTGCAAAGAATAGTTTCTTAGAAGTTAATTAGGAAATGGTTTGATTTAGCATTGAATTTCTGTCTCTTTCTTTGTACTTTCTTTCTTGCAATAGGTTAAGGTTCCATTTTGAACATTTAATTTTCTGCAATTAGTTTAGGATTTGACTTCATTACATGCACTCCATTACATCATGATAGCAAATGAATGACACATTGTATGCTGCACATATAGTGCCGACACCTCGTAAGTTTGTATGAACCCCGGGTTGATAATTAAAGTCGATAGCCTTGGGAGTTGTAGCATTCTTGTTGCAATACCAAGGCTCATCACTGATGGGCCTCGATATCGCAACAAGAATGTTGCAACTCCCGAGGCTACCGACTTTAATTATCAACTAGGGGATTCATACAAACTTAAGATGCATCGACACTATATGTGCAGCATACAATGTGTCCTTCCTTTACTGTCATGATGTAATTGAGTGCATGTACTGAAGTAAAATTCTAAACTAATTGTAGACAAGGAAATGTTCGAAATGGAACCTTAACCTATTGCAACAAAAAAAGTACAAGGAAAGAAATTAAAATCAAATGCTAAAACACAACATTTTCTAACTAACTGCTTTGTAATAATGCTAAATTATCATGAACAAAATGCTACTATCTAAGCATGGAAGTAAGAAGCATCAAACATCACTAATGTGCAAGTAAAAGGGACTGAAATAAATCTGGTTTTGTCTTTTTGTCTTTTCATGCAAAATCAAGTATGAAAACTCATTTCCTTTGGTGATGTGGCAAGTGAATTTAAGGATGTTGAAGGTTGGATGGAAGGGTTAGGAGATGGTTGGATGGTGTGGGAGACCCTTAGGAGGATTTTGGTGACTACCTAGAGGTTTTCCATCAATTCGGCTTCAAAACTGGCCGTTTCAGGAAAACCTACAGGATGTACTAGAAGCCTATAGGATGATCCTGTAGGAATTACAAGAAACCTACAGGATACAACTAAGAGAAAAATGTGAGTTGTTGTACATGATTGGAGGCTTAGGAAATGTGTGTGATGGGTGGAATGGAGTGGGAAATTTCCTAGGATCACTTAGAACTCAAAACCAAAGTCGGGAGATGGATAGATTTGCTCAAAAAGCTTGGAGAAGTTTCTTGGTGAAATGATGAAATTGGTGAGGGTTTAATGACCAAGAAAATCAAATCCAAATTGGATGGGACAAATTTTTTTATTAACTAGGATGCCTTAGGTCCCTATTCCAAGTGGAATCACTCAAAAAGACCTCTGTTAACCCAATCTAAAAAAAAAAACATTACTAGTCGAAAATCTAGAAATTCGAGAACTACTGAGCTAGTAAATCTAAAAAATACCAGCCAAATCAAGTGAAAATGCAATGGGGTAATTTTTTTATGAGCTAGAATGTTTTTGTGATCTAATGCAAGTGGAATCAAGTCAATTGAAGCTCGTTAGGATGCTCTCAAAAATAGCAGAAATTAACTGTTCTTTACTAAAAAGGAGGTCCAACAATCTAGATTTGGGAATAAGAAGACTAATCCAAACAACTCAATGATTCCTATGAACTTCCAAAGCTCTTCCAAGGATGAAATAATGCTTGTAATCTTGGAAAACAACTTACATAAACCATTTAACTCAATCCTACAACTAGGAATCATTAATTCTAAATGAAGAAATATAAAGAAATAAAAACAAGAGATGCATGTGAATAAGAAATGAAAATAGGGAAAGAAAATGATTCAAAATGGCTCTGAGGCTCCTGGGATGGCCAAGCCCAAGGAAACTCAGAGATCTATGGAAGAGAACAAGATTTAGAAGCTGAACATGACACCAATCTTCATTATTTTCATGAATAAAATTACATCCATGCAAGAAAATACAATGGAGCTGCAAGAATACAAACTATGTTCACAATAACACTAATGAAAATCGCCCCCTAGAGGAAAATTCGACTTAGTACATAAAAAATTATTAGGAATCATTCCCCATGAATGGAGGAAGTTTTCCCCACCAAAATCCCTTGATTAGTGGATCTAGTCTCCAATACTAGGAATTTGCATTAAATGGCAGGGAACACATTCCTAGATTTTCTCAATCATTCCCTAGAGATTTATATATGCTACATCAATGAAGGGAACTTGCGTGTATATGAAACTGTTCTTAAGGCAACCAACGTATATCTAGTGAACTTATGATTCAGTTAATTCATCATATGTTGATCTTTAATCTATGTGTTACACAAAATATTGTCACCATGACTATTTGCAGTCAGTATGGGTCTATCATCATTCATACTGTCCTCCTTAGCAAGTCTCAAACCTCAGCTCTTCATGTCAAGATTTAAAAATGAGAGAAAGTCCTTGAAAATCAATAAAGCTCTGGTTCCGCACTTTCTCTTACTGTTACCTACGGTCTCGCACCCCTTGTTCATGTTACCTGCGGACCTGCCCGCTCTGTCTTTAAAGGAGTGGGTGTGGACCCCTGTGAAAGTAAAAAAGGCGCAACCTTATTCTTAAAAACTCACTTTGGGTTAATTCTGGATGATTCTAGAAGGAATCTTGACGTGGATGGTTCGCTCCTAGGTGGTTCATGCATCCCAAAACTAAAGGAGCTAATCCCTTGATGAGAGGAGCTTATCCCTTTGAAGGAGGGATTTATCCCTTTGAAGGTGGACCTAGTAACTTCCCTCCATTGCACTATAAATTAAGGCATGGGTTGGTTGCTAGGGAGGTTAGAAGCTGAACATTTTTGAGGGTAAATGTTGTTGGAATTGAGACTTCCTAGTTAAGCTTGAGAGGAGAGATTACATACCTTTTGGCTTCATTGGGAAGAGAGTGAAACTTGTCAAAGTAGAGGAGATTCTTGCTGGACCCTGGGAGGAGCTTGTACAACATCAAGGCACTGAGGTTGTAAAGTTCTTCTTTGATTAAAGTTAATACAATCAGATTCATTTTTCTCAATAAATTTTCTTATATGGTTTGTTTCCTGAATTCCTTGATCATCATGATGAATATGCTTTGTTATATTGGTTTTTCAGGTGCTATTTAATGTGTGTGCTTGTTTGTGTTTGTAGATTCTTTACAAGGGAGCTCATTTGGATCAATGGAGCGTGGCTTCCACAAACTTGCACTGGACCCGAGGTAGGCCTAAAAACACCTGTTTGCCTTTATTTATAAATTGCATATTTAGAGAAAGATAGAATTTGTTTGGTTTGCTTGTCGCTAGATATCATTAGATACTAGGGAGGTCGGTCTTGTCCGCAAGAACGACTTATCCGGCCGACAAAATGGCGACTCCGCTGGGGACTTGAATTTTTGGTTTTTTTTTTTCCTTTGCTTTTACTTTGACTTGAGAAACTGTGTCTTTGTTTCTGGTTTTTGGCTTGATGTGTGTGGGATTGGGTAGGTTTAGTAGATCTTGAATTATTTTTTGTTTTTCATACTTTTGGAAGAGGACCGCACCCTCTGCTTGTAACACAGTGCGGACATCCCCGCACTTTTGTTTTACACACAGAGCGGTACCGCACCTGGGTATACTGGGGGCCTGCGGACCCTGTCAAAATTTTGAAAAACTTGAAATTTTCTCATTCAGTCAGCTTAGGATTTGTTTATGTGTTTTTAGCCTCTGCCCAGATATGCATGTATCTTGTCAGGAAATTTTCTTAGGTTAATTCCATTGGCATTAGGGTTTTAGGTGAAATTCCTAGAAGTTTTGTGTGCCGGGCTTGATTTTCGTTTTGGTCTTGTAGTAGCTCAGAGCTTAGAAGCCTTAGAAACCTCAGATCATCTTGGTTTTTGTTGGCCTTCTTATGAGTCTGACCGTTTTGTAAAATCTACCTTTGTTGAGGAATCCATCTTGTTTTTCTCTTTGTGAAACTTCGAAAAGACTTGTGTTGAAAGTTTTTGATTTCATTTTTAGAAAAGAAAACAAAAGTTGGTTGTTTTTTGACTGATTTGTGATTCTGGACAAATTAGTCCTTAGTTTGTTCATAAGTAAGTAAAACATCCTTGAAAATAAATCTTGTAAGCTTTTACTTCAATTAGTTTTTTAGAATTTATAGATCTCAAGATTAAATTTTTCCATAGTTTGAGTGTTTTATAAAAAAAAAAAAAAAAAAAAATCTCTTTTGAAAAAGTTTGTTTTAGTAGTATTTGAGTGTTTGAAAAGAAAGAGAAATTTTCGTGAGCATAACTAGTTGTCTCGTTTTTTAGTGTATTGGAAAAGACAAAAAGTTCTTTTTTTGATTTGTTTGTTAAGGAAAGATTTGTTTTTCAAAGCATTTGCATTCTCAACTCTTTCTCTAGCTAGAAATTCATTGAAGAGAAAGGGTTGTTTTTCATCTTAAGTGCTTTTTTAGTGATTTGGAGTCGAGTCTTCACACCATAAGTTTCATCTCCGCACCTTTTGACTTAAGAAAAACCAATAAAAATAACGCTTAAAGTAAAATCTATCTAGTAATCTTTTTATTTCTAGGGCTCTTTATCACCAACATAGTAATTAACTCTCCAAGATAGTAAAACAAACAAGTAGCTGTATCTTGCGGTAGGAGATAAATTCCAATTGTTACATCTATGCTCTGGGAAGCTCCTCTTATAGGAGTCAAGCACGAGATCGTGTCTGAACCAGTGGGGCAATCAATCCTTCCTCATTGGGAACGATACCAGATATACACGTATTAAAAACGGTAAACCTCGGATTAACCATTGTCGAGGAGCCTAGGGTCACTTGTTGGTGAACCTTGGATTATGTCAAGGAGCCTTCAAGGGGATTGAGCTTGCTACTCTGCCCTTGCGTGTGTATCAGATCATAGACTGTTCCCCCAGGTATATTTGTTTCCGTTGGTAACCATAGTGACCATATTATATAGGATTCTTTCCTAAGGTGATGGTGGAGGGAAGATCCCATTGTACCTGGAGCAGACATCGGCTAGACTCACTTGGATTTTCTGGGGGGTTCTCTTCACTCGAGACGGTTTAGTGGAGAAACTTGTGCCAGTCTATTCATTAAGCAGGTTTCCGGGGTAACTGTTCCAACCGCTATTTCTGTATTGAATTCTGCGATGTTGGATTTCATCACCAACTAGTGTTTTCGATAAGGAAAGTTACTGTTTGTGTGTGGTTTGAGCTCCTAGATTCTTTAGGCGTGTGATTCAAAATTGTTTGGTTCTTTAGAGACTTTAGGTGGTTTTCATTGAGATTTTTATTTGTTTGCGTGTGAAGTAGTTAAAATATTTAATCGTGGCTGAATTACCGAGGAAGTCCCGTAGACTTCGGGGCCAACCTCCTGAGTTTTCACCGAGCCAGCTTGAAGGGCTACGAGCCCTTGTAACTCCTAGTGACAGTAGAGTTGGGTCACCTGAAGAAGGAGAGTCTTCTTTGGTTGTGTATCCTGATTACCAAGTGCAAGCACCAGAGTATATTTTAGAACCTGTTTCTTTTTCCGAAGTTACTGGTAGTTTTTCTTCTACTAGTGATTTAGCTGAGGAACCTGAAATATCTGAACTTGAAACTGAACCTGCTGCTACTCCAACATCAGGATTTGCCTCTCCAACTTCTAGTGGTCCTGGTTCACCCAGGGTAGAAAGAGTCATTACCCAAAATCTTCCTTCTGGACTTATTGTTATTGAAGAACTTGTTACTCCGGAAGAAGGTATACCTATCCCTGAAAATCAACCAGCTATAGAACTTAGGGAGCGTGAATCGATCTTTTACAGTCCACCTAGGAGGGATGCTTGGTATCTTTCATTGACCAATTTTTTGGAAAACCCGGGACTAAGTTTTTCACCACCTCGCATTCCTTTTCATCCAACACCTAGGGGTTATTATCCTCCATTAAATATGTCGAGACAGTCGTCCATGTTTTCTCAATCTCCAGAAACCTTTTTATATGGCAGTCCTTCTGTTCCCTCTGAGTATCAGTCACTTACTAGTACTTTTTCAGGAGCATCTCATCAACCTATTGAACAAGGGTTATTAACTGGTAATAACGGAACTAAGCCGTTGAGTGTAGAAGATATTCTTATGATGTTAGTTACCATTCCAAATCCGCAACCTCAAGGTGGCTAGTTACCGCCTAGGGGGCAGCCTCAAGGTCCTCAATTATCGCCTGGGGGGAAACCTCAAGGTACCCAATTACTTCCTGGGGGGCAACCTCAAGGACAGTACATACCTACGGGACAGTACATTCCTCAAGGTCAAACCTAGACTCAGTATGTACCTCAAGGTCAACCCCAGTATCAATATGTACCTCAAGGTCAACCCTAGTATTAGTACGTGCCTCAAGGTTATCAACCTCAAGGTCAGTACCCAACCCAAGGTTTTCAACCACTTTCTAGTCAATCATTTGTCCAAGGAACTGGAAATGTACCATTGAATTATCAACCCTACCCTCAACCCGGTTATGGTCCTCAATTTGCTCAACCTTCTATGGGTCCATACCTCGGAATGAACTTAGTGTGGGATCCATCTCAATCACAACAGATCTTGCAACCGAATGTGCAGTTGTCATCTCAATCTGGACAACCCTTGGTTTCTGGTTCAACCCAGCAACCTGTCCAGTCTACTATTCAAACTTCTGCACCTTCTGTAGTTTCTCAGCCTGGGCCTAGTTCGCCTCGAACTCTGCCTCAAACGACTGCTGCAACTGCTGCAACATCTGTTCAATCTACCCCACCTACTTCCAGAGTATCGACAGCTTCAGTTTCTACTGTTCCTGTATCAACTCCTCAAGCATCTTTACCTCAGTCTGGACCCACAATTCAAACTTCGGTTCAAATGCCTGTAGGACAACCTGGTCCAAGTACGGTTGTCACAAGTCAACCTCAATTTACTTATCAATCGTACCAGGGATAGTACCAATTTGGTCCTGCTATGCAGCAGCCAGTCTATCAGTATCAACCGTACCCTGGATATACTTATCAGCAACCTCAACAACCCCAGTACAGTCCGGTTAATCTGGTTTTCCAGGAGGATATAATATCCCAAATGCAATTCCAATTCCTAGTTATCCTGGATATCCTCCTCCTGGGGCTGGTCTCATGACCCAGGGTTTTAGGGACCCTAATCGTCACTTACCGTTCATTGCAACTTTGGACTTGCCTGACTTGTCACGCCTTACGAACGATCCAATTAACTATCTTCCGTTTTGGCCGCCAATGCAGAATAAGTTGCCTAGTGATATTCCTAAGTTTGAAGGAAAATCAGGAGAGGACCCGTCGAACCATGTGATGACTTATCACCTCTGGTGTGTGCTAACTCCATTTTAGATGATTCAATCCGTTTAAGGCTTTTTCAACGCACTCTAATTGGTCTTGCGGCCAAGTGGTACATTGAGTTACCGTGAGCTACTTTTTATAACTTTAGTCAGTTAGCTACTTCGTTTTTAACTCATTTTCAGTTGCCAGTCAGATATGACAATGGCAAGAATTATTAACTTCATTAAAACAGTTAACGTCCACTTACATTTCAGATCACATTCATGAATGGAGACGTTGATGGCATTTAGTGAAAGTTTTTATTCCGGATTAGATCTTAGCCGAATGGTTTGTCAAATCCTTATTACTGAAAATCACTGAGGATGTAGCTAAGGCAGGAGTCGTTACTGAGGAGTAAGTAATTTCTCAAGCTCAGTACCTTGACTTAGTTTATACACAGTCAGGTACGTTACACGAGAAAATCCCCGACCTTCCTAAACAAAATCAAATAACTACAGCTCCTTCAGGGTCTCATGCTGTTGATGGTATGATTGGTACGGTTAATACTAAAAGTAAGAAGAAATCTTCCAAGAATTCTTCTCCTATCATAACTTTACCAGATTCCCCGACAGGAGATTCTTCCGCAGAAATTTCCGCCGATATTCATGTTGTAGAGTCATCTACAGCCAAATCAAAATCCGGCGGTAAAAGAAAGGGAAGAAGAAGAATAAAACAGATAAAAATTCGAAAGAGAAAACAGAAAAAAAGGAATCTACTGATGAGAAACGCAAACCTCGTTATCCTTGTCTCATTTGTGATGAAGAGCATTTTACAAGAGACTGTCCTCATCGTGCTGAGGTTGCGAAAATCATCAAAGGTTCCCAAACACCTGTTGTTTTGAAGGATCCTTTTCCTAGTCAAGACAGTAAGATGATAGGTTCTTCCTCAAATGCCTCAGAAGAACCCATAATGATGATGTCCCATGTTAGGATTGCGACACGATTGCAAGATTATGGAAGTAAAAGTCCTGTTGGTGGTAAGGAAGCAGAATCTTCTAATTCGAACCCATCAACTTCAACTCCCGGTTCCAATCCACTACAGATCGAGAAACCTAACCTAGACTTAGTAATCAAACTGCCCGCCAAGGGTATACTTCGAAAGTCAGCTTTCAATCCACATGCGAGAGCGGCTCAGAACTATAACATTGTTGAAGATTTGGCTATTTCACCTTCAACAATGTCGGCTTTGGAGGTGCTGCAATCATGTCCAGCACAACGTAAATTGCTATTGTCAGCTATAGGAGCTGTTGACATTCAGGACTCGAACCTTATAATTTTCGATCTAGAAAATAGTACACCTCACTTACCTCATCAAATGGCTTTCCAAATTCCGGTGTTAGTCAAAAACAGACCTTGTTATAGGACTGTGATTGATGAGGGAGCCTCAACGTGTATTATGTCGATCCAGTGTTGGAGATCGCTTGGTTCTCCTACACTTAATCAATCCCCGACGGTTCTAAAGGCCTTTGATGGGAGTGGATTCCATCCTTTTGGCATTCTATAAGATTTACCTATAGGGGTTGAAGGCAAAACTGTTAATCTAGATGTGGAGGTGGTTGATGCCCTTCTAGATTACAACCTTCTCTTGGGTTATAGTTGGTCTTACGCTATGACTGTTGTTGTTTCATCGATCTTTCAGCTTATAAAGTTCCCTCATAATGGAAAGATTGTAACTATAGACCAGCTAACTTACTTTTCATCCAACCCAGCCTCTTCTGAAAGTATCCATCATGTCGGCAAAACAACTATCCCTTATAAGGATGTTGGAGTAGGATTAGTTAAAGATTCTGGTTTACTAGGAACTTTTCCCTTTCCTCCTCTCAACGTATCGCCTTCTACTGCAACAATTCATATGATTTCATCAGACACTATTGTTTATGATGATCCTTGGATCGTACCTTCCGAATCTGAGATAGATTCATTTGGTGATGCTATGCCTTTGAGTCCATATGAAATTGCGTATCAGGCTGTGTAGTCGTTTTCCGACCCTTATTCAACCAAAATTGACTTAATGAATGTGTTCCATGAAGAATCATTTTCAACATCAAACTCAGATTCAACAACGTTTTCCAAACTTGTTCACACTGATGAGCAAATTCGTGAAATCCTGTGTGTTGATGACTTACCATGGGAAGATCTTCATCATAGATCTTTGTTTTTACCTGAGATTGATCGCTTTGAAAATGATTTTTCATCTATTTTTACGACTGATTATGTCAAGGAACCTCAGAATCCAATGAAAAATCCTGATTCTGAGTTAAATTTGGGAAACATTTCTCGAACTATTCCTATTGACATTTCGGTTAAGCCTGGAATTGTTGAAAACATTCATATAGGTGCCTCTTGTATGGAAGATGAAATTCAAACATATAAGGCCCTATTTCAAGAATTCTGCGACGTGTTTGCTTGGTCATATGAGGAAATGCCAGGAATTGACCCAACAATTGTTGTTCATGAAATCAAAACTTACCCGGATGCTAAACCCATCCGGCAACATTTGCGTCAGATCCACCCGCGAAAAGCTGCTGCTATTAAAGCAGAAGTTGAAAAATTACTTAAAGCAGGTTTCATTTATCCAATTCCGTTAATGGATTGGGTATCAAATATCATTCTTGTTAACAAAAAGCAAGGAACAATAAGAACATGTATTGATTATAGGGATATTAATCGAGCCTGTCCAAAAGACAATTACCCAACTCCCTATATCGATCAAATCATTGATGATTGTGCCGGCAGTGAAATATTCTCCTTCATGGATGGTTTTTCCGGATACAATCAAATAAATATTCTACCTGCTGATCAACCAAAAACGGCTTTCATTTGTCCATGGGGGACATTTGCTTATTGCAAATTACCTTTTGGGCTCAAGAACGCCAGGGCAACTTTTCAAAGAGCCATGTCTTACGCGTTTCATGACATCAAGCACATTGTGCAACCCTATCTCGATGATTTACCTGCTCATTCATTACATCGAGCTGATCATCTCATCCATTTACAAGCAATATTTATGAGGTGTAGGCATTATCGAATTAGGTTGAATCCACACAAGTGTGTTTTCTGTATAGAAATGGGTCGGTTACTGGGGTTTGTTGTTTCGAAAGCCGACATTCGCATCGATCCCTCGAAGGTTGAAGCTATTGTCAAATTGCCTCCTCCTTCGAGTCTTCGCCAACTCCAAAGTTTGCAAGGGAAAGCAAACTTTTTACGTCGATTCATTCCTAACTACGGTGAGATCACAAAGGGTTTTACCCTGTTGATGAAACATAATACTCCATTCTTTTGAGATGAGATAGCTGACAAATCTTTTGATGCACTAAAACATGCGTTGACCCATGCACCGTTATTGCATCCTCCCAACTACAACCAGGACTACTTCTTATATCTCGCCGCCTCGCATTCCACCATTGGAATGGTGTTAGTTCAGGAAGATGAATTCGGTAGTGAACATGTGATATATTACCTTAGTCGCACCTTAAATCCAACTGAGCTAAAATATTCACATGTGGAGAAATTGGCATTGGCAGTTGTTCAAGCTGTCCAACGTTTTCGTCATTACATTTTACTACGCAAAAAATAGTAATTTCCGATTGCAACCCTATGATCTATATTTTGACCAAACAATTGCTAGGGGGCAAGTACTCCAAATGGATTGTGATCCTGCAGGAGTTTGACTTAGAATTTGAAAAGTCTAAGTCAAAGAAATCTTTAGTTTTTGTGGAGTTGATGTGTGACTTCCCGCGTGCTGACACGGAAACTGTGGTGGAGGAGCCCATTGCGGACGAATCCTTGTTTCTAATCAACACTTTAGATCCATGGTATGGGGATATCATAGTTTATCTCCAAACCCAATCCTTTCGGCCAGAAATTTCAAGATCAGAGCATCGAAAAATACGATTCTAGTCCCAACAATTCAAAATTATTGGAGATACACTTTATCATCGGGGGGGGGGGGGCAGACTCTGTTTTCCGACGTTGTTTAACTCATGAGGAAGCTGAAAGGGTTCTAAATGACTGTCACTCTAGAGTGTGTGGTGGTCATATGTCTGGGTTTGCCACAGCCCAAAAGATATTGGCACTGGCTATTTCTGGCTTTCTTTGTTTAAAGACTGTATTAACGCGGTCCAAAAATGCCACAACTACCAAATTTTTGATCGAAAGATGCGCGCTCCACCTGCTCCTCTCCACCCTATAATTGTCATTGGTCCTTTTGCGAAATGGGGTAACGATTTTATTACATGTAACCCACTCGGCCGGGGGCATGCATATATCATCCTTGCGGTAGATTATTTTACCAAGTGGGCCGAGGCGATGCCTACATTTGAGGCAGTTGGAAAAACTGCTGCAATTTTCGTGTTTAATCATATAATTGCTAGGTTTGGTGTTCCACAAGCGATTATCACTGATCATGGGCGTCATTTTCGAAATATTATGATGACTAAACTTACAGACCAACTTGGCTTGTGTCACGATAGTTCAAATCCATATTATCCACAGGCTAATGGTCTGATTGAAGCCATCAACAAAGTTCTAGTCATCATGATCCGACGAATCATTGGGATTCATAGGTCGAATTGGCATAACATGCTATTTTTAGCGCTTTGGGCGTATCGAACCTCAGTAAAAACGTCAACCGGTTTCACTCCTTTCCAACTAGTTTATGGTTTGGAAGTTGTGTTACCCATTGAATGCGAAATCCCGTCATTACAAATGGCCATAGAATTACTTCCAGCCACTTCCGAAGAGGAAAAACGTTTGTTGTACTTGGCTCAGCTAGATGAGAATCGACGTGATGCTGCATTAGCAATCGAAACTCATGCCAAACGTATTAAAGCTCAGTATGATCGAAATGTTACCCCTCGTAATTTTTCGGAAGGAGACCTAGTCTTATTGTACGATCAAGCAAATGATAAATTAGGCACTGGAAAATTCGTACCCATGTGGCATGGTCCTTATGTTGTTAAGCGAAAGCTGGCAAAAGGGGCCTATGAATTGGTAGACTTTGATGGGGTCTCTTTAGGTAAACCCAGAAATGGTCTTTACCTGAAGAGATATTATGCTTAAATCTGGGTGTGGAGAATTTTAGTTAGGTTAGTTTTATTTCTAGCTGGTGTGTTTTATATTAAAAAGTGTGCTTAGCTTAGAGAGTGTTTTTTGTCATTATTACTGCTTATCTTGATTTTACTCTTGATATTGCAGATGTTGACGTCTCTCCAAACATACATTGGTTTTGCTGATGGTGCTTGTCATAATACACGAAACATTTCTTCCGCAGCTTGGTTCATCTATTCGCCCTCTGATGAGTTGGTATCTATGCATGGGGTAAGCCTCGGTCAAACAACGAACAACATTGCAGAGTATAGTGCAGTGATTGAGTTATTATATGAATCCATTTCATTTGGGATTCGGAGTTTGATTGTGAGGTTAGATTCTGAACTCGTTGTATTATAGCTTAATAGAGTATATGCCATTAGAAATCCAGTATTATTGAGATTATTTTTTAGAGTTCATCTCTTGGAACGTGAATTTGACTATATTGAATATCAACATATTCCAAGATATTTAAATACATTAGCAGATGCAATTGCTTCTCGAATGTTAAGTAGACATTTGCAATAATCATACAAGTAAATTTAAAAACATTCCATAACATGTTTTACAAGATAAGCCGGTAATAGTGATATAGTATAGCATAGAAGTGTGTCAAATATACAACGTCTTCGATCATAGGTCAAAAAAAACCTTATGATCGGCAAAAATGATAGTACAAAAAACAAAAAATTTCATATGAGTCTACAATAGGTGATCATCCTATCACTGGTGATGATCACGATAAGAAACCACTGTACGAGCCACCCTAAAAAAGAACCTCCTGAAAGGTCCTGGGACACCAATCACATAGCGCTATAGCCTAAGAGGAATGTCATCTATGCTGGTCTCTGGAATGTCTGCTGTCAAACGCTCTAGATGGCTCTCCAATTCGGCCAACGTCTCTGTAGATTCGTCATGTGGGGATGGTGCTGCTGCAACTGGCTATTTCCTCTCATAGGGCTGGAGAGTGGCTGGTCGCCATGGACCTACATCTGCATTTGAAACTTTTTACTATCAATTTTCGGACGGTTTAAAAACAAAAAAAAAATTAAATTAGAAAATGTTGAAAATGATTTTACCTGAGTCATCCCATTGCTCTCCTGATGGAAGAGCCATGTCTGGGTCACCACGATAATCTATCCCAACATAAGGAAAATTCTGAATAGCAAAAACTTGGTTCTCCAACCAATGAAAATACTCAGGAGTAAATCAAACGACTTCTGTTCCCTCCTCAGGATGACGGGCCATAACTGTAACCCAACGCATCAGTTTGGGCTCTCGGGGAAGTCCAGCTCCAACGGTAAGATGCTGTGGGACCAACATTGGGACCCTCTATAGAACAAAGCTCACAACTAAAGCACCATATCCAAAGGGCTTTAGTTGTCCGTTCTTTTCTCTAGTCAGTTGGCCTTTTATATTAGCCAACACAGCCTCGCACCAGTTGAAGATGGTGCCTCGAAAGCAGTCTACTGCCATCTGCATTTGGGATCCAGTGGCCACATGTAGTGCTGCGCTTCCGCAGAGCCTGGTAACAGTAAATGAAATCACTTTGAGCTCAGGATGGGAGATGGTTTTGATATCAATCCCTTTGTCTCTAGTTTGGTCGTTACAAAACTCTAGCCGGAGGCTATCGACAGACTGGCCACCTGGCCTAGTCCCGAATAGAGTCAAATGTTCACCTCTCTTAGGCAAACCAGTCAGAAAGTAAATGTCTTCCAGCTCCATTTCGAGCTGGTGGCCACCAATAAAGAAACACTGGTCCTGTATATTCCACCTGTCTACCAGGCACTGCAAAAAGTCCACCTGGGCCCTCATGCCAGGTATGGCCCAGAATTTGTATAAGCCACATGCCTCCAATGCATCAATCAAAGGTTGATGATTAATCGCGGCGAGATCCACATCCTCATGCTCCTGTTCCCGCCAATCAAGCATAATGTATACCCTACATTCAATAAAAAGGCGGATTAGAATAAATAAAATCAAAATTTTTGGTTGAAATTTTTAAGTTTGAAAACCTATGCTGCGGGGACTGCACCCTCTCTGTTAGAGACAGTGCGTAGGTACACACTTTGCCTTCACGGCAGGTGCGGACCCCTGACTTTTTTCCTTTTACGAAAAAGTCAGGGTCTGCAGGTTTCATATGCTATGCCTGCGGACCCCCGCGCGTGGGTTTTTAACCTAAAAGTTTCCTAAAAAACAAAATAAAACCCTAAAAACAATTTTCAAACAGATGAAATGAAAGAATAAGATGATGTGGATTACCTAGAGGAGACGACGTTCGATTCCAACGGACGGATTTTCCACAATATTCACGGGAAGTTTCTGACCAAAAGCTCTCTTTTCTCACTCTGAAGTCAAACGGTAAAAATGAATTTACAAAAGCCCTTTTTATAAGATTTTTTGAATAAATGAGTTTTTAATTTGTTTATTTTTTACTTTAAAGAGGTAACTTTTGAAGCATTTTTATCTATTTTAAACAGGTATGAGTAATGTTTGAGTTTTTGTGCAGGATAACGGATTTTTCAGGCAAAATTGGTCATTTTTGACAAAAAACATTAGAGTCACCTTTAAGCTCTTTTCTGACTCTTAAAATATGAAAAGATTGCCGAGTTTTTCTTTTTAAGCTCGTTAAAACGGAAATAAAAATACGATCCACTTACAACCCTTTTTAGACCATAAAAACATGAAAAGATTGCCGGATTTTTGTCGTTTCAAATTCGATATTGGTTATAAAACGACGTGTCATTGGTCACTTTTTTACTTTTTCGGATCAGAGGCACTAATTATGAAAAGTACTCCTTAGTCGTAATGATCAAGCAGTTCTCTCAAGTATTATTTTATACTTTTTTGGGCTTGGAAGACACAAATTTACGAAAAAGGACAACCATGGAGTTTTCTTAAGTTTTTCAGACTCCCTAAAATTGAAAAACGCCGAGTTTCTCCTATACTGGACTCGTTAAAATTTAACAGTAAAGGACCTGTTCAATTACAAACAGGAACAGACCACTCCTTCTTAGGGTTCAAATTTAAACTAAGTTGGACTCATCTGAAGGATGAGCCTATAATCAAGAAAATGTTATCCTCCTCAAGCTTGTCAAAAATAAAGAGGTACTTGCCAGAAATGGTGGGGGAAAAGAGAGAAAAGTGAGCCTGTTTTTCATACTTTGTGTCTCAGAAAACATTTAACCACTCTTGAACACGACAATTTTTATTCACCTGGGTTGGGAAATCCTTTTCCTAACAGTTGATCAAACCATATTGAAAGTCTTCAGTCGGTTTCTGGGTATTAACTTTGGGTCAATTATCACCAAACCATCTGTTGTGTCGTTATGTGTTTAAGAGGTCAATGCAAATAAACCATTCATCTACAAAATATCTATCATCCATCTTGACCATCCCTGAGTCAGTCCTTGCAACTATATTTCTTCAAACTTGATCTATGATTTCGTGTTGTGGGCTTGCCTACGAGGGATCCCTTTCTATCGACTTCAGTTCATTATCTAGAAAGATGATCTAGAAATCATCAATACCTTGGGATCTGCATGCCTCAATGGCAGGTTTCTCGCCTTCGATGATAGGTTGCATCATTGACCTTCGATCAAAGGATTCCGTGACATGTTCGACATCAACACATCTATTCACATCTCATGGATTGTACTGAGTACTTTGAGAGCCATTGACATTACTGGTGGTTTCTATCACACTTATTAACAGTTTACATCATTGACTAGTAATCAAGTGGTTTCTACCATGTTCGACTTTGACACATTCATTCACATGGATAGAATCGTACTATTTTTGGAAGTAGAAATCAAGACCCTGGATCTAGTTTCCACCATCCAGGATGCGAGGAATTTTGTATTCATTATACAATAGACTATTCATAAACAGATGGCTACGTCCATACTGTGTCTACATGTGTCTATACTTGTGATGTATTACAAGATCATTCCTATATCAGAGCAGTAGTTAGTTTTCTAGTCAGTTTTGATCTGAGTATGGGAATTCCTACCTCAGCGATGATATGATCTCATATATATATTTTGTATTGAATGTTTTTACAGGTTCCAACCAGGCTCTCCACAAGATGATCCTTAAAATGATAAAGTACTTCACTCTTCTTAGATGATAAATGAAATCCTCATCTACTACAGACTTCGCACTTTAGGGGCAATATGTTACACAAAATATTGTCACCATGACTATTTGCAGTTAGTATGGGTCTATCATCATTCATACTGTCCTCCTTAGCAAGTCTCAAACCTCAGCTCTTCATGTCAAGATTTAAAAATGAGAGAAAGTCCTTGAAAATCAATAAAGCTCTGGTTCCGCACTTTCTCTTACTGTTACCTGCGGTCCTGCACCCCTTGTTCATGTTACCTGTGGACCTACCCGCTCTGTCTCTAAAGGAGTGGGTGCGGACCCTTGTGAAAGTCAAAAAGGTGCAAGTTTATTCTTAAAACTCACTTTGGGTTAATTATGGGTGATTCTATAAGGAATCTTGACGTGGATGGTTCGCTCCTAGGTGGTTCATGCATCCCAAAACTAAAGGAACTAATCCCTTGATGAGAGGAGCTTATCCCTTTGAAGGTGGACCTAGTAACTTCCCTCCATTGCACTATAAATTAAGGCATTGGGCTGGTTGCTAGGGAGGTTAGAAGCTGAACATTTTTGAGGGTAAATGTTGTTGGAATTGAGACTTCCTAGTTAAGCTTGAGAGGAGAGATTACATACCTTTTGGCTTCATTGGAAAGAGAGCGAAACTTTTCAAAGTAGAGGAGATTCTTGCTGGACCCTGGGAGGAGCTTGTACAACATCAAGGCACTAAAGTTGTAAAGTTCTTCTTTGATTAAAGTTAATACAATCAGATTCATTTTTCTCAATAAATTGTCTTATATGGTTTGTTTCATGAATTCCTTGATCATCATGATGAATATGCTTTGTTATATTGGTTTTTCAGGTGCTATTTAATGTGTGTGCTTGTTTGTGTTTGCAGATTCTTTACAAGGGAGCTCATTTGGACTCAACGGAGCGTGGCTTCCACAAACTTGCATTGGACCCGAGGTAGGCCTAAAAGCACCTGTTTGCCTTTATTTATAAATTGCATATTTAGAGAAAGATAGAATTTGTTTGGTTTGCTTGTCGCTAGATATCATTAGATACTAGGGAGGTTGGTCTTGTCCGCAAGAATGACTTATCCAGTCGACACTATGCATCAATACTTTGTTAAACATTAAACAGTAACCATGTGTAGTTTATAATAGAATAAACCATCACACATAAGCAACACACATGAACACCAAGATTTAAGGTGGAAACCCAATGTGGGTGAAAACCACCTGCTGTTGTCGTCTCTATCTTCTTTTAATAATAAGAAAATCTATTTACAATATTGTACTGGTGCAGACTTATACCAGTACGCAGGCACCCACCTGTAGAAGGCTATAACCTTCTCTCGTTTTCCAGCTTCTACTGGAAGGGAGCTGCAACCCCCTAGCTCTTGTACTAGCCAATATTTTTACTAGTACATAGGTGCCAACCTACAAAAGGCTACAACCTTCTTTCTTCCTCTAGGGACCATGTTTCATAAATTTTCAGACTGGATACTCCTGGATCACTACACCACAATCTGAAGGCCATGTTTCATCCAATTTTCATACTGTACCCATCAACAAAATTGAAGCTCAAAATCATAACTGCAATACAACCATCAAATACATATGCATCAACTAATCACTAAAACTTAATCATCACTCTCTGAATCATCCACAGCTGAATCAATCAATCACTGACAACTCATGAATCTTTGACGCAACTGAATCAAACAATTACTGAACCCATGACACAACTGAATCAACCATTCATTCAAATTTAATCAAATTCAATCAATCAACTGGAACAGACAGATCACTGTAACCAATACACAGATCTGAATCCAGAACACTGCATCAACACCCAGAACTAACTATAACCTCAAAAATGCATGTCTCAGAATGTATACACTCCTTTAATGAAGCAAACCTGTGTGTATACGCTACTTCCTTTTGCCCAACCTGTGTTGTATACCTCTAAAGATATTGAATCATAAAACCTCTGAACCACAAACTGTACCAATCAGTGACATTCTGAAGATCTACTGTCATATTACAAAGTTCTAAACAAATAGCAACAAGGATCACCCTTCCTTCTCAATCAATCAATCAATCAGACTCAATTTCCTTATACATTCAGTTCTATTTTAAGATCTAAGAAGACATCATTGACAAACAATAGTAATATAGCAGCAAAACAGCAGTATTGATCTGATAGATCAGTCATCCCTGAACATCAAGCTTTTCTTTTGCATACACTACTTGGAAGAGCCGCGTGTATACGCACCTTCGCCAAAGTGAACCAATGTATAGATCTACAAATACTTACTTATAACTTCACTGCAATTCCTGACTTCAGACATTCCCAGATCATCATATATAAAGGATAAAACGTGCGTTAGCAATCAAATCTAGCCTATCCATTGTCAGATCACATAATGATAAGTCATTATGATCTTGATCCATCATTAGACTTCATCCATCATCAACCACATAGGTGCATCCTTAGTTCAGATCAAGCAAAGCATCAGAAACCCATAACCTGCATATTTGATCTAACACTTCATAAGATATTCAATACTTGCACAACCTGGCCTAATGATCTTCTTCTCCTTATATAGTTTTAGACATGTCTCAATACCTTGGACCAAAACCACTTAGGACCAATACCTTGGACCAAATACTTAGGGTCAATACCTTGGACCAAATACCTTGGATCAATACCTTGAACCAAAATACCTTGGACTAAATACCTCAAACCAAAACCTTGGTTTTCCAACATGTACACGCTTTTCCTCCTGTGAAAGTGTGTGTATACGTATACGCCCCTTTTTTTCTGTTAACCTCCGTGTATACTCCCTTTTTGTACAGTGAACCTGTGTATACAACTTAACATACCTGAAAATGTCTTTGTTCTTCAACTTCTTGATTCTGATATGTAGTCCTTTGTTCCTTCATCCTATTCTTTTGTACCATTACTTTGTTCCCTCTGAATAGACTTGTTATAATGTGATTTGCCATTGTACACTACTTCTGAACTGATTCCTTTGAACTACCTTGCATTTTGTCACATCTGTAAACACAACTATCATGCATTCTGTCACATCTGATATATCTCTTGTAGATTCATCTAGTTACCATATACAAGTGAGTTATTTTGCTACAAGTGGGTTTCCATCACGTACAACATATGTATCATAATGCCAACAATCTCCCCCTTTGGACTTGATGGCAACCATGTTGGTGTTGATTACTGCAAGCTGTAGAACCTGTTAGAGATAACAAGCAACACCAAAATTACTCTCCCCCTTTGACATCAAGGGCAAAGGGCGGGCCAAGTTATTATCCCCCTTTGATATCAAGGGTAAAGAGCTGACCAAAATGAAGACTTTCATATCCGAATAGCAGAATATGAACATTGATCATGCTCTCCATAGGCACATGATGAATTTTCTGATTAAACTTCCCTTTTGTACATGCTGAGATGCACTATACTGTCCATGCTCCCCCTGAGCACATGCAGAGTTTGCAAAAATATTTTCCAAAAGAATAACATGACTCTATAACTCAACTATGTGAGTATGACCTTCCTATCACCAATGACTCATACATACATCAATCTCCCAACCAAGTGGGGATATACCAAATTTGACTCATCTACCCAACCAAGTGGGGATATACCAATTGTTTATACATGACTGAAATATAGTAATTATTACATCATCTTTCCCATGCATAGTGGGGGTACAGATTACATCATATGACCAAGAGGGACTCATTAACATATTATGACCTTTTCATCGAGTGATATACATGAAATAAAGACCAAAGATGTAATCAAGACCATGATAGTCATCAACAACTATCATACACCATATATGATCTGCACCATAAGCATCTGTCAGCAACATCTAGACCTGCAACCTGTATATGTCCATCATCCATTCCGAAGATATGACAAAGTAAATATCATCAACCTGTGACTAAGTATGTTGTATATAGATATCAACTCATCCTCTTGATCTCATCAAGATCAACTTGCTTCGTTTCCTTAGTAAAAAGAGCCTTATCATAACCTTCCATGAATCAACAAAGCATATGTCATATCTCCAAGCAGTAACACAAAATAATTCACATCATATCATATGTGAAAACACCATAGTCATCATCTATGATCATAACATCATCATTAAGAACTGCATGATCTTTCCACAAGAACCCTCAATATATCAACCATGTATCATTACTAGGGGACATCCCACATCTGATAAGCATCAACCATGATAATCAACATATATGAATACCAAACCTATCATCATAAAGTAGGAAGTTATCATCATTATGTGAATAAGTAAGCCATGTCTCCGAATATCCATGTCTTCAAATGGCTATGCCTACAATAACACCATTCTCTTGGCCAACCAACAATATTTATCAATATGCAAGTAATCATCCATGTATCCGGCATACTGTATATCCATCAGAGAGATATAAATATGTATCTAGCAAACCATGAGCTCATAGTCATGTGTCAAGCTTTCTTGATACCATCAACAACAACAATCCTCAACCATGTGAGAGCCAAGAACTATAGGAATCCTGTATCATAACTGCACTATATGAACTTTATGCATCTTTGAAGGCATGATGACAACAACATAAAAGAAACGAGTGGCTCATCATCAAGTAATGAAGTTGTGTACTCAAGATTTGTACTTCTCCTTGTCCTTATGAAAATCACCATGTAAGAAACATATATGTACTGTATGCATCATCAAAAAGTCATCCATAATCATCCATAAATCTGATCTGAATAACAACTATGTAACCCTAAGCAATACAATAACCACAACATAGCATGATATATCAAAACACTTTAGCCACATAAGCATCATCACCATTGATAAGAATCATTCGGTACCAAATGCTTCTAAACATAATGCCAACAATGCAATATTAGAAGCCTAGCGTATTCTCCCCCTGAACCTATGCCACTTGTTCACTGTCAGATGTGATCATTGCATATATCAGTAAGAAATATCAAGGCATCATCATTAATCAGATATACATCAAGTTATCAACAACTTATGATGATCAAGAGCACTTATAAATAACATCCACACATTGTAGTCATCTATTATCAAGATAGAAAAGATAATTGATAATTGTCTAGATCATTTTTCTGAGTCTGTCCCACTGCTTCTTCATTAAACCAACATATACGCGACTGTGCAGCTTCGAACTCGCATATATACATGACTTGTCTTCATGAAACTTGCGTATGAGATTTAGAACACTGAAGTTTCACACTTTCAGCTCCCCCTGAGTTTGTTATGTCTGCACACTGAGCCATGCCACATTTTTCTAACTGTACTTCCTTCTTCTTCCATATCTTCGAGTGTGATGATGTTTTCTGCTTTTGGTATGGTGCCCGAAATTTTCTCTTGCATTCCTTTGCTATATGTCCAAACTTGTTACATGCATAACATCGTACATTTTTCATATTCCTTCTATAGCAGTAAATGGCTTTGTGACCAAACATATTGCAAGAAAAACAATATCCCTTGAAGTACCTGGAAGCTAATGATGTTTCTGTGTGATGGTTATTAGCTTGAACCATTTTACTTCTGCATCTTGCTGCAACATGTCCAAAATTATGACATATAAAACATTCAACATTATTCATCAGAGGAAAGAACCGATTATCACTTCCATAGTTAGGAGTAAATGATTTTCTTTGAAGACTCTCTTTCCTTGGTTGTTCCTTGTTGAGCATTTCAGATTTTGCACTAGAGTTCTTTGCTTCAGTTTGTGAGCTAGATTCTCCTTTAACAATTTCATGAAAACCAAGACCATATTTGATGGTGGGAGACCTTTGACTACTAAGAATATCATCCAAAATCTTAGTACTATCTTGAAATCGTAAAAGTTTATCCTTTTCTTCTAATTTACATTTAAGGATATTTACCTCAACCTGATATTTCTCTTCCTTTTCAAGATACTGCTTCTTCATGATTTCTTCAGATTTTCTTCCTTCTTCCACTTGTTGCCTTATTTCGAGAACTTCGTTTTCTTGTTCTTCAAATGCTTGGAGTAGTTCTTCAATTTTTCAAGATCTTCTTTTAGAGAGAGGATCTTAGCTTCAAGACTTTCATAGTAACTGGATCTATCTTTAAGTTTCTTGATTGTTGTACTCTTTTCACTTACTTCATTTCTTAGTGATGTCACTTCATCCTGTAGCTTTTAACATTGATCTTCCTGTAGAATTTTCTCTACAAATCAGCTAGCTCACTGATATCATGTAGAAATTTCCCACTTGTAGATCAACCTAGTAATATAATGTACTAAAGCAAAACACTTGATCTACTTCTACAAACAATTTAGCGGAAGCTTAATCAACCATGAGCAACATCAATAAGAACACATATAACTGATAAGAAGGAATCAATCACACATAACACAGAAGAATTTACCTGGGGAAAGAACTCGCCTAAAACCCCATCTCTGTATCATCATATAAGTGGAATTATAGTCCAGATTACACAAAGCCTTAGTTCAGAAGCTATCCAGCTCTTAGTACAATCCTTCTGCTGCTCATAGATAGTCAAAGGCTTCTCACAAACCTTCTCCTCTGCCCTCCAAGCCTCCTATTTCCTTATGCAGTTTCCTTGGAGTCCAGTGCTGCCACCTGTGTGAATTGGCCTCTTCACACACTCACTAACCTCTGATCTAACTGCATGACCTTGAAGGAGATAAATCCTCAACATGGATGAGCTTCCTTTATAGGAAGAATATTCATCCAACTGATAGTACACTGTCCCTTCTCTGATCTCAACTGGGTCTCTATCTGAACTGACATGCATGAGTTATTTAAGCTATACTATTTAGTTATCTGAAAATACCAATTGTTACATGCATGCAAGCATTAACAAACTGAATCTCATTAATTTAACAACTTGTTAAATTAATCTAACTGGACTTGACTCATTTAACTGAGCCAACTAATTACAACTCATAATTACAACTCATCCTCATCCTTTAATTGATGTATAAATTTCTCATTTAATAGATAATTTGTTGCATGTCCTCACATAGACTTCAAGTTTGATTTTCCTTAACTAATTAACTCAAGATGAATTAATTAATTAATTTTCAAACTGCTGTTAATATCAAATTCATATTTACTTCCTATAGATAGACCAGGGACTGCTATAAATAGGAAGGGACCTAGAAATGCTATTTTTAGAAGACGATATTTTTAGCAGTTTCACCTCTCACCCAAGGTGGCCAAAATGCTCATTGGCCAAACTGCTATTTTTAGAAGTGTTATTTTTAGCGGTTCTATTTTTAGCACTTTCTAAATTTAACATTTGCTGTTGCACACTTTTCAACACTCCCTCTCAACAAGAAAGGCTTCCTCTTGAACCCGATCCTGTAACTCTGGAATGTTTTGCATGCAACACATCTACCAAGTGCAGTTGCTCCAGCAACACTCGAAACAAAAAAACTCCCAACTGACCACTCTATTGGGCTAGAAACATACTCTAATGCTGAAGCTCTACCTGCTGCTGACAAGTGCTCCCTCTCTGACCTCTGCACTACTACAACATCTCCATGCATCTTGCACCATTGCACCATTCTCTATGCTACCCTGCACTGTGCAACACACTTGTGGCTCTCGCATTGCTACAACCTGCATGCTCTGCACTGTCCTAGGATTCCCTGCACTGTAGCTCTCTCTATCGCTCCATCCGCATCTGTCTCTACCCAATCAGTCAGTTCCTGCTCCTCCACATTAGGGTTCCCATAGCAAGGTCTCATCCAAGAGGTTGGGTACCTCAAGGATCCTGCCCCTCCTCCTTGGGAGAATCACTCTACATCGCCCCACCTCCTACCTAGAGGTATGGTTGCATGCAATCCCTCTACCCACCTGGCTCGAAGTTTCCCCCTACTAGAGGTCTCTGCATGAGTAGATGTCTCTACTTGATCTCCTATCAGCTTCACCTATTGTGGCTGCTCCACAACCTCCTGAAGCTGCTGCACCAATCGTGGCTCCTCCACAATTGTCTGAGGCTTCTTTTGGCTCTGCATGTTGAGAGGCAATTTACTATCCCTCTCAAGCACCAAGTATCTAACCTTTGCCTTGTGCCTCAAGGCTTTGCATGCATCGTGTACCTCAAATTCATATAGGTTCTTGGCTAGCACACCAATCTATTTCCACTTTCCCGCCGTCACGAAATTTTCTAGAAAAAAAGATGATTTTAAATCAGTGATATCTCCCTCATCCGAACTCCGATTCAACCGATTTTTTTTTTTGATTTTCAGTGTTTTTCTGCAAGGAATCCAAATATGCTATTTACTTCAAAAATTTTGTACAAAAATTTTTAGATCTGCTCTGCAAACTCTTGGCCCAAAACTCAAAACATTGAAATCTCCTCTCAGTATACGGTTCTTCCTTGATCACCTATGCTCCAATACCATGTAGAATTTTGTAGAACTTTTCCTACAAATAAGCTAGCTTTGATACCATGTAGAATTTTCCCACCTGTAGATCAACCTGGCAATGCAATGTACTAAAGCAAAACACTTGATCTACTTCTACAAACAATATAGCGGAAGCTTAATTAACCATGAGCAACATCAATAAGAACACATATAACTGATAAGAAGGAATCAATCACACATAACACAGAAGAATTTACCTGGGGAAAGCACCTGCCTAAAACCAAATCTCTGTATTATCATACAAGTGGAAATATTGTCTGGATTACACAAAGCCTTAGCTTGGAAGCTATCCAGCTCTTAGTACAATCCCTCTGCTGCTCATAAATAGTGAAAGGCTTCTCACAAACCTTCTCCTCTGCCCTCCAAGCCTCCTATTTCCTTATGCAGTTTCCTTGGAGTCTAGTGCTGCCACCTGTGTGAATTGGCCTCTTCACACACTCACTAACCTCTGATCTAACTACACAAACTTGAAGGAGATAAATCCTCATCATGGATGAGCTTCCTTTATAGGAAAAATATTCATCCAACTGATAGGACATTGTCCCTTTTTTGATCTCAACTGGGTCTCTGTCTGAACTGACATGCATGAGTTATTTAAGCTATAATATTCAGTTACCTGAAAATACCAGTTGTTACATGCATGCAAGCATTAACAAGCTGAATCTCATTAATTTAACAACTTGATAAATTAATCTAACTGGACTTGACTCAGTTAACTGAGCCAACTAATTACAACTCATCCTCATCCTTTAACTGATGGATAAATTTCTCAATTAATAGATAAATTGTTGCATTTCCTCACATAGACTTCAAGTTTGATTTTCCTTAACTAATTAACTCAAGATGAATTAATTAATTAATTTTCAATCTGCTGTTAATATCAAATTTGAATTTACTTGCTATAGATAGACCAGGGACTGCTATAAATAGGAAGGGACCCAGAAATGATATTTTTAGAAGATGATATTTTTTGTAGTTTCACCTCTCACCCAAGGTGGCCAAATGCTCATTGGCCAAACTGTTATTTTTAGAAGTGCTATTTTTAGCAGTTCTATTTTTAGCACTTTCTAAATTTAGCATTTCTTGTTGCACACTTTTCAACACTCCCTCTCAACAAGAAAGACTTCCTTTCAAACCCGATCCTGTAACTCTAGAATGTTTTTCATGCAACACATCTACCAAGTGCAGTTGCTCCAGCAACACTCAGAACAAAAAACTCCCAACTGACCACTCTGTTGGGCTAGAAACATACTATGATGCTGAAGCTCTACCTGCTATTAACAAGTGCTCCCTTTCTGACCTCTGTGCTACTTCAACATCTCCATGCATCTCGCACTGTTGCACCCTTCTCTTTGCTACCCTACACTGTGCAACACACTTGTGCCTCTCGCATTGCTACAACCTGCATGCTCTACACTGTCTTGGGATTCCCTGCACTGTAGCTCTCTCTGCCGCTCCATCCGCATTTGTTTCTACCCAATCAATCAGTTCCTGCTACTCCACATTGGGGCTCCCATAGCAAGGTCTCATCCAAGAGGTTGGGTACCTCAAGGATCCTACCCCTCCTACTTGGGACAATCACATCGTCCCACCTCCTACCTGGAGGTATGGCTGCATGCAATCCCTCTGCCCACCTAGCTCGAAGTTTCCCCCTACTGGAGGTCTCTACATGAGTAGATGTCTCTACTTGATCTCCTTTCAGCTTCCCTTGTTGTGGCTGCTTCACAACCTCTTGAAGCTGCTGCACCAATCGTGGCTCCTCCACAATTGTCTGAGACTTCTTCTGGCTCTACATGTTGAGAGGTAATTTACTCTCCCTCTCAACCACCAAGTATTTAACCTTTGCCTTGCTCCTCAAGGCTTTGCATGCATCTTGTACCTCAAGTGCATACAGGTTCTTGGCTAGCACACCAATCTATTTCCACTTTCCTGCCGTCATGAAATTTTCTAAAAAAAAAGCTAATTTTAAATCATCGAAATCTGCTATTTGTACAAAAATTTTCAGATATGCTCTGCAAAATCTCGGTCCAAAACTAAAAACTTTGAAATCTCCTCTTAGTATACGGTTCTTCCTTGATCACCTATGCTCCGATACCATGTAGAATTTTGTAAAATTTTTCCTACAAATCAGCTAGCTTTGATACTATGTAGAACTTTCCCACCTGTAGATCAACCTGGTAATGCAATGCACTAATGAAAAACACTTGATCTACTTCTACAAAAAATTTAGTGGAAGCTTAATCAACTATGAGCAACATCATTAAGAACACATATAACTGATAAGAAGGAACCAATCACACATAACACAAAAGAATTTACCCGGGGAAACCACCTGCCTAAAACCCCATCTCTGTATTATCATACAAGTGGAAATATTGTCCAGATTACACAAAGCCTTAGTTTGGAAGCTATCCAGCTCTTAGTACAATCCCTCTGCTACTCATAGAAAGTCAAAGGCTTCTCACAACCTTCTCCTCTGCCCTCCAAGCCTCCTATTTCCTTATGCAGTTTCCTTGGAGTCCAGTGCTGCCACCTGTGTGAATTGGCCTCTTCACACACTCACTAACCTCTAATCTAATTGCACAAAATTGAAGGAGATAAATCCTCATCATGGATGAGCTTCCTTTATAGGAAAAATATTCATCCAACTGATAGTACATTGTCCCTTCTTTGATCTCAACTGGGTCTCTGTCTGAACTGACATGCATGAGTTATTTGAGCTATAATAGTTAGTTATCTGAAAATACCAGTTGTTACATGCATCCAAGCATTAACAAACCAAATCTCATTAATTTAGCAATTTGTTAAATTAATCTAACTGGACTTGACTCAGTTAACTGAGCCAACTAATTACAACTCATCCTCATCCTTTAACTGATGGATAAATTTCTAAATTAATAGATAAATTGTTGCATGTCCTCACATAGACTTCAAGTTTGATTTTCCTTAACTAATTAACTCGATGAATTAATTAATTAATTTTCAAACTGCTGTTAATATCAAATTCAAATTTTCTTCCTATAGATAGATCAGGGACTGCTATAAATAGGAAGGGTCCCAGAAATGCTATTTTTAGAAGATGATATTTTTAGCAGTTTCACCTCTCACCCAAGGTGGCCAAAATGCTCATTGGCCAAAATGCTATTTTTAGAAGTTCTATTTTTAGCACTTTCTAAATTTAGCATTTCTTGTTGCACATTTTTCAACACTTCATTTTCCTTGTACTGCTTCCTTACCTTGTTTCCTTCCTCTAACTGATATTTTAATCTGGTAACTTCTTCTTTGTAGGAACATTCCATTTTATTAATTAGATCTTCTTGATCTCTAATTATATCTATGAGCCTTTTAAATTCTGCCTCCATTTGATTTCTTTCTCTTTCACCCATAAGAGAAAATTCAGTTGTTTTGCTATTACTTTCATTATCTTCAAATGAACAGAGAAATGTATCACTAGAGGACAACAAATTCATATCTAATAATTCTTTTGTTTGTTCATCTTCATTCTGAGGTGATTCTGAATCTGAAGAGTTGCTTCCACATAATCCCCAATCGTCTCTCCCACTGTCACAGTTCCTTTGAGATTCTTTCTTCTTTTGAGGTGCTTTCTTCTTTAGCTTCTTTCCCATTGTTTCTACGGATCTCCTTCAAGCGATCAAGCTTCTGCCAAAGGACCTGCTTTGATACCAATTGTTGGAAATAATACTGAGAGGGGGGGTGAATCAGTATTTACAAATCAATAACTTTTTCATTTCCATAATCAGATTTATATACGTTACTTCAGTGAAGGGAACTCGCGTGTGCATGCAATTGTTCTTAAGGCAACCAGTGTCTATCTAGTGAACTTATGATTAAGTTAATTCATCATATGTTGATCTTTAATCTGTGCATCAATACTTTATTAAACAGTAAATAGTAACCATGTTCAGTTAATAATAGAATAAACCATCACACATAAGCAACACACATGAACACCGAGATTTAAGGTGGAAACCCAATGTGGGTGAAAACCACCTGCTGCTGTTGTCTCTATCTTCTTTTAATAATAAGAAAATTTGTTTACACTCTTGTACTGGTGCAGACTTATACTAGTACACAGGCACCCACCTGCAGAAGGCTACAACCTTCTCTAGTTTTCCATCTTCTACTGGAAGGGAGCTGCAACCCCCTAGCTCTTGTACTAGCCAATATGTTTACTAGTACGTAGGTGCCGACCTAAAAAAGGCTATGGCCTTCTTTCTTCCTCCAGGGACCACGTTTCATAAATTTTCAGACTGGATACTCCTGGATCACTACACCACAATCTGAAGGCCATGTTTCATCCAATTTTCATACTGTACCCATCAACAACATTGAAGCTCAAAATCATAACTTCAATGCAACCATCAAATACATCTGCATCAACTAATCACTGAAACTCAATCATCACTCTCTGAATCATCCATAGCTGAATCAATCAATCACTGACAACCCATGAATCTATGACACAAATAAATCAAATAATTATTGAACCTGTGACACAACTGAATCAACCATTCTTTCAAACTTAATCAAATTCAATCAATCAACTGGAACAGATAGATCACTGTAACCAGTACACAGATCTGAATCCAGAACACTGCATCAACACCTAGAACTAACTGTAACCTCAAAAAGGCATGTCTCAGAATGTATACACTCCTTTAATGAAGCAAACCTACTTGTATATGCTACTTCATTTTTCCCAACCTGCATATACCTCTAAAGATACTGAATCATAAAACCTTTGAACCACAAACTGTACCAATTAGTGACATTCTGAAGATCTACTGTCATATTATAGAGTTCGAAACAGATAGCAACAAGGATCACCCTTCCTTCTCAATCAATCAATCAACCAGACTCATTTTCCTTATACATTCAGTTCTATTTTAAGATCTAAGAAGACATCATTAACAAACAGTAGTAATACAGTAGCAAAATAACAGTATTGATCTGATAGACCTGTCATCCTTGAACATCAAGCTTTTCTTTTGCATACGCTACTCGGAAGAGCTGAACCAGCATGTATACGCACCTTCGCCAAAGTGAACCAACGTATAGAACTGCAAATACTTACTTATAACTTCACTGCAATTCCCGACTTCAGACATTCCTAGATCATCATATATAAAGGATAAAACGTGCATTAGCAATCAGATCTAGCCTATCCATTGTCAGATCACATAATGATAAGCCATTGATCTTGATCCATCATTAGATCTAATTCATCATCAACCACATAGGTGCATCCTTAGTTCAGATCAAGCAAAGCATCAAAAACCCATAACCTGCATATTTGATGTAACACTTCATAAGACATTCAATAATTGCACACCCTGGCCTAATGATCTTCTCCTCCTTATATAGTTTTAGGCTTGTCTCAATACCTTGGACCAAAACCACTTAGGACCAATACCTTGAACCAAATACCTAGGGTCAATACCTTAGACCAAATACCTTGGACTAAATACTTTGGACCAAAACCTTGGTTTTCCAACATGTACACACTTTTCCTCCTGTGAAAGTGCGTGTATACGTATATTCCCCTTTTGTTGAGTTAACACATGTGTATACGCTCTTTTTGTACAGTGAACCCGCGTATACAACTCAACATACCTGAAAATATCATTTTTCTTCAACTTCTTGGGTTGGTACCCACAACGCAACAGGCACGTCGGCAGCAGAACAGATGCTACACGCGAAAATTGCCAATACGATAACATTGTCGGATGGAGTGCTAGTCTTGGAAAAAACAATGGAGCGGGTGACGCTCAATATAATGAAAGGCATTGGCCTTAACTTGGTTTCCCTTCCCTGCGACACACTTTATCATCTGTAGGATGGGATAATAGCAGAACTCCACGCCAGAAAGAGCCGTGCAATCCAGGTTCTGAGTGAGAAGAAGATTAATATAGAATAGCTTAGCTTGCAGCGTGACAAGTTGGTATCGCAGAACAAATAGTTGGTACAGATAGTCGACGATGCCTGCCGGTGCATCCCAGAGTTTTCCATTGCAGCAAACCTACCAACAGAAGTTTGGATCCACTATTTGGCAAGTGGATTATGTGACGCACGCGAGGAAATAACAAGAGTGCAACTGGAGCTGAATCTCCAGATTGCCGAGTTGTGGCTGAAGGCACAACCTTCCACTTCCCCAGAGGTTAGAGAACAACACACTAGCGCTATTACAGTAGGGATGGAAGAGATTGCAGGTGCGGTCCGCGATTGTACCAACATGTTGGAGCAGGTGCTGGAGGTCCTCACTACGTTGCAGGAGGACCCCAACATTCAGCGGTTGGAGACCGAGGCACGTGAACTCTAGCACCAATATGAAAAAATTAGAGGGACTATGCAAATAGTAGTCCTTACTCAGCAGCTTGCAAGGATGCAGCAGGCCAAGGCCTTAAAAGAGCAGGTGGACACAGCATGCCACAAAGAAGCAGTTCTAAAAGCACGCATCCAGCCGTGGATTGATGAAGCCTTCACAATCATGGCGGATATTGAAGGAAATCTTATGCAGATTCAAGGAATGCATGTACAGATGCAACACAACACGCCAGAAACAGAGGGTTCAAGCGAAGAATGTAGCAAGTTCAGCAGGCAGCAGCGTAGTGCATTGTAGACATTCAGGCTGTTTAGGGCTAGTTGGAGGGACTCCGTGCCAAGATCGTTGCACCGATAGAGTGACTTGAGGGTGAGTCACGATGTTTGTGTTGGGGGCCTGTTGGGCATAGAATCCCCCCACAGCATGTTTTGGGGCTCAAAGCCCAAGTTTTGGTCAAATAATGTTGTAAGACTCCGCGAATTGTGGGCGCGGAGCGCAAAATGTATGTTGAGTCATAGGGTTGTCTGCCCTAAGTTTTGTAATGTACTATCAGCCTACCCATGGTTCACGGACCATGGGATTGTATAAATAGAGCAAGGCTCTAAGTTGTAAATAAAATGAGAGATAGAAGAAAACGAATGGAGTCTAGAAGATAGTGAGCATAGAGAAAAGGTCTAAGTGTCTTGGGTCATAGTAGTAGGAAGAGGCTCTGCAACTGATTGCACAGAGGCCTAGTAGAGTCCACAGCTGAGTGTGCGAACCCCTGCAGCCGAGTGCGCAGGGCGAAGTTGAGTTTGTAATCAAGGAATAAGAATAATAAAGAGAAGTTTTATTTCAAATCTTGTGTATCTATTCTTGTGCTACTTCCTGTTTAAATATATTGTTTTCTTTATCGCGAGCACTTTTATGAATACTGAACGTTGTTAAATATAACTAGACACATACTAATAAGCTAAGGGATCAACAATTATTGGGTTAGTAGTAGGGAATTAGGTCATAACACGGATCGCGCCTTGAGCAAGGCTGCGCGAAGGTAGCATTGCAGGCTGCAAGGTACTAATAGATCCGCACAACGATGTGCGTAGGGAAAATCTGCGGACCACTTAAAATCATCAGACATCTCTAGGGTACGGAAACTTGGTTCTAGCACCCTCCCATACTACTTTGGGTGAGACCTCAGTCCGTGCTCCGCGGACTATTTCCGAAAGGGCCAGTAGTATCGGGATTTGTTTGGCTAATCACCTCTAAACCTGGGTCATGCCCCTATAAGCCAACACCTAAAGATACATAGTGGGATGGGAGAAGTTAGTTGAAGAACAGAGAGAGGGAGACTCTCCTAATCTAGCAAATACATTGAGAAGTTTGAAGGAAGAGATCATAAGTTTCAAGGTAGATAATGAGAGGTCGATTGAAGCATAGGAAAGGCTTGCTAAAGCTCAAGAAAATTGAGCTAAGGTTAATGTAGTCATCCTCCAAAGCCTTTCAAATTTGCATAAGCAAGGACAAGTGGGGATCAGTCATGGGGAAAGATAGGAAGAAAGGACTAATGATGTAGATGGAAGCAAGTCTTAGAAAAGGCACGGGATGGAAAAGGATGATACAATGAAGAGTGAAAAACTCTTGGATACACTTGAGAGGAGGGATAGTACTCATGGATTTTATTCTACCTCTTCTTTTGGGAGACATCACCGCCATCCACCAACATCATTACAAGAGGAGTGAGAAGGGGTACTTGCTAGACGAGTTCAAGAAAGCTAAGCCTCCTTCTTTTGATAATGATATAACCAAGTTATAATATGTAGAAGCATGTCTTTTTGGGATGAGGAAATTATTCAGACTTCATGATTACTATGAGAATATGAAAGCCAAGACAGTTACTTTCAGTCTCAAGGGAAAAGTAGATATCTAGTGGGAAGATGTCAAGAATGTCAGAGGCATTAGAGAAGAGTTGATTTTGGAGGAATTTGAAAGACTCTTCAAGGAAAAGTACTTGTCTAGGAGATATTATGATGGAAAGGCCAAATAATTCTATGAGTTGAGGATGGTTTCCATGATAGATGAAGAGTATAAATCCAGATTTCTAGAGTTGTTGTGATATGTGCCCTATATCAAGGATGAGAAAGCAAAGATCCAAAGGTTCATAAGTGGATTTCTATAATCACTCAAAGACTGGATTGAGTTCCATGAGCCACAGTAATTGGAAGAATCCATAAGGAAGTTGAGGCATTGTTATGAACATTCAAATTGCAAACCCAAGTTCAAGCGTGACTAGAAGGGTAATGAGAAGACTAAAGGAAAATGGCCCAAGAAGTGAGGAATATTTGTTGGGTCCTTTGTTTTTGAAGGAATAGAAGTTCCAAAGGAAATTTTGGATATGTCAACACAAGTGGAGCACCGGAAAATCAAAGAAGCATTAGAATATTTATTTTTGGACTTGCATAGTGAAAAGTAAGGGTGCGCACCAAAAAATTTGCAACCAATTTTGATATAGTCAATAGGAAACCAAGGTAATGGCTCAAGGTTTTGGAAAACTATGAATCAAGCGAGTGAGGGATCGAAGACCAAATCAAGTGAACGTGGGCTATAAAATAAGATGCAAAGCAATGAGAAACAAGTTCTAGAGGGATTTGCAAAAGTTTATATGGCCTTGCAAAGTTTAGATATGAGTTGTGCAAAAGAAAATTGCTTGCACACAAATCTAGTTATGTAATGATGTATAGTGACAGTTGTTTTGAGTTGTAATATCTACACACAAGGATATAATGTGCCATAAAATGTACTGAAGGATTGTTTTTTAATAATAAAAGGATAAAGGGAGTTTTGTCACATGTTTATGTGTTTCACACCCCTTTTTTTATAAAAATGGTATGTTGATTATTCTCTTTTAAATGCATAATTTAGCTTATTGCGAATGAATTTATGGATGTTTGCACATAATGTATAATATCTATTTATAGATTCCCTTCTATCTTTTTATGGTTATGTCTCACCTTGGGTGAGACGCTCCTTTGATCCAAGGGAGTGAAAATGCTGGTGAAGTACTAGACTACATGAAAATCATTGTTGGCACCTTAGGACAAACCTTGGGTCATTATTTATTCATTATTTTACACCAACAAATGGTTATGTCACTGGGAACTTGAGCTTATTAGGGGATATAGATCATGTGACCAAGGTATATTAGCTGGGAGATTCAAGAATGGTGGCATGAGAAATTTGATCACTTTGTTTTGCAACAAGCAAAATTGAGACAAAAGGATCAAGATTGGATACGAGAAAATGTTTTGTACGTCGAGCCTGCTTGTGATGAATATGAGATATTTTGGGGCAAGTTTCCTGATAAATTAGAGAATTCGTTGAATTCACTACAACATAAATTGGGTGATGTGATGAGGCCAAGGTTGCGTAGAACTTAGACTGCAACTGATATGGATGATCTTCATCGGCTGGATACATATTTAACAAGAGTTTTTTATTTTTAGGTTGACGCGACTCTTGAGAGCTACATCATTGAATTTGTGATTGAGAAGCACCAATCCTTATATTGTGCAGAAGCCATATTCAATTTTGGGCTATGGGGACAACTGCTAAAAGATATTCCTCTTTGGATTAAAGTACTTATGGTTGAAGACAGTTTATTGGTATTTCCAAAACGCCAAATGGAAGCTTAAATTTTCAGTACTGGGGGAATAGATTAGGGGAGAGGAATGGCATGTAGATGCGGGAGAATGAATAAGGAATTCAAATGAATCAAAACGAGTTGCAGAAGGCAATTTATTTTAGAGCGTTACAAAGAGAAATAATAGTTGACAAGTGGCGAGAAAGAAAGTTGTGGGAAGCTAGGGTTAGAAGAAGGAAATTGCAGCACATAGCAGACATTGTATTGAGAATTTCGGCTATGAAAAATAAGGAAATGGAGACTCCAGAGTTGTGGAAAGGAAAAAGGAAGAATATTATTTTTCTGGAAAAATAGGAACTGCCAGTGGGAGTAAAGTGGAGGGTTTAGAAGTTGCTACTCAGATACATGTGGAATCAGAAGGATTTCAAATGCCTGATTCAATAGACCAACCAACTAATAGTTACCATATTAGCACACACCAGTAGATGATGATGTGCATTTTGCGATGAGGTGACTTTTCTTTGAGGATGATTCTATACCAGAATATAAAACCCCACAACACAGAAACAAGACTCATCCTCTCCCTAACCTTCCCCCGGTTCCATATCAAAGTCCTAATCTTCTCTTTTCTAAGGTACATAAGCTTATTAAATTCTAGCTAGTGCATAATCGATATAAGGGTAAAGGTAGTTTTAGTATTATTGGTCAACCAAGTTCAACTAGTTTTTCTCAACCGAGTTCCCAAGGATTTATACTTGTTTCCTCAAGACAAGCAACTATGGTCAGAGTCGTATACTACTCACTTATGAGATACCCAGAATTTTCAAGAAGAGGGGGTGAAGATGTTAAACAACATTGATGTTTATGCGAGGCTATCTAGAGAGCTCGACAGACCATTGACACATCTAAGCTTATTGAATTTCAAACTATGTTGCAGGATTTAGCATTGTGGTGTTTAATTGACTGGATCTATGCTAACCCCAACACCAATATGGATCTAGCTAAGCAAGAGTTTATTCAGGAATTTAAGTTACCTCAGTCAAATCAACAAGGATTGGTGGAATTGTTGGATATTTTCCAGCAGGAGGGAGAATCTACTTGGAAATGTATGCAACATTTTAAAGATACCATCAACAAATTTTATTATCTTATTGATCCACATCATCAAAGAGATTGATTTATTAAGGAACTGTTATCAATGAGTCACATTTCTTTTTCTAAGTAGAAGATTGCTACACTTCAAGATGCTTTAGAACAAGCGATGTAGATAGAAACTATGGTTGGTTATCTGCAAGATTGTAGAGCCAGTGGTTCTTCAATAGATCCTACTATTGTGGGCCTTCATAATTTGATTGCTACCTAGATAGACAAATTAAAATATCTTGCACCTTTACGACCTACGAGGCTCCATATTTGGTGTACTCACAGTTAGGTGGAAGGACATCATGTCACAGAATGCCCACGACTGAGGGGACCGGGACAGTCCAGTCGCCTGATGGGACCTTCTCCACCACAATCTCCTGGAGTTCCGCAAATTTCACCTTCTCTTCATTTTCAGGGCCATACACAATTCCAGTCATTTCCAAATCTTCAAGGCATGTCTAGCAATTATTATTGTGAGACCTGTCAAATTTTTGGTCATTCACCTCACCTATGTCCTATTTACTAGAAGTTTTCCAATGTTCCAATTTTTATTTTTTTTGTGAATTTGTGGATAGCCCAACCACCATACAGATCAATGTTGGTCCATGGATGCTTTAGCTAATCGTCTTGACCGTTCAACATTCTATATCAATGAGACTCCTCAAGGACAAGGAGGGGGAGCTCCCAGGGGAGGAAGGATGGGCGAGAGAGGCCCGATTAGGTGTTATAATTGTGATGAGGAAGGCCATGTCATGAGAGAATTCCCTATGCCACGAAGACCTTGATGTTCATACTACCGAGTGAATACCCATGCAATTGAAGATTATTCTAAACTTATTTCTCGGTGGGAGGAGCACAACTAGGATAAAGGAGTTAATTTGGTATGTGTGAAGCCTCGGGATCCTAGTCCTACAACGCAACCTAATATCAATGTTGTTACAAGAGGAGGAAAGAAGACTAGAGCTAATGTTGGAACTCCTGATCAACCAACTATCATAAGACTTGCATCTCCAAAGAAGTATTATGATCCAAATCAACACAAGGAATAATATAGGGATGCAGCTAAACTTTTCCATTAGTTTATTTCTTCGCAAGGATCTCATAGTGACCGACAAGAGCAAGTAAAGGTTTGTGATGAGAAAAAATCTGCAGAATATTTCCAACCAATAATGGATTGATTTAAGCTATTTATAAAAAATATGAATGATGAAAAATTCATTGGTTAGTTTCAGAAAAGGTTAAAATTTATTTTTAAGGATGATGTGTTTTATGAAGAACCAATTCTGTGAATTTACTTGAGCGACATTCCAGACAAGTACAGTGGAACAAGAAGTGAAATGTAAGGGATTTTTGGGTAGACACTTAGATCTCAGGCTTTCAAATTAAGGACTCCATGTTGTATTTGGGCCCAGATGTCATTATTCTATCAAGAAAAACCTAGGAAGCTCTTGGAAAACCCAAGTTAGTCTTTTTCCCTATTAAGTTGCGAATGGAAATACAATATTGTATTCTTCCTATTGGCAGACTAGAGGATGTTGAAGTTGATATTGCCGATGTCAAAACATATGCATATTTTGAAGTTATTGACATTATTGGGGATAAACAAGGAGCTCATGAAATTCATTCCTTGCATTGTGCCACTATTCGATGTGCCCGCTAGATTGATACTGAGGTACGCAAGTTTCCCATCTTCAATGGTACTAATTATATTGTAAATTTTATTAAAGAAGTTGATTCTTGCATAGAAGAAAGTAAAATTTTTCCTCTCATGAGTTTTTCTTTGAAAGGAACCCCCGCAAGATGGTGGGCAACCCATCGAGATCAGGTTCAAGATTGGAGCACAATTAAGGTTGTCCTACTTTATCAGTTTCTTCCTCTGAATGAACTCTTACGTAAAATCCCCACTTATGATGGTCGTACTTGTCCACAAGATCACATTGTGAATTGTTGTTCTGTATGGGAGGCTGATGGTCTAGTAGTTGAAATGTGGCTTCATATGTTTATCCATTCCTTGGCAAACATTCTGTAAGCTAGGTATTTGCAGGATTTGAAATGTCAAACAATAGATTGGGATGTGTTATCTGTCCAGTTATGTCGAGACTTTTCTTTTCTACTCCTAATGAAAGGATAGCGCAAGCCCTTTGAGCTATCAGAGGAGTATTATTTTCAGGTGGGGACACTTTGGTAGAATGCAGCAGGTATGGAGATTTTGCACATCAATATGAATCGAGGTTTGATGAAGTTGTTGTTTGTAGTAAAGTTAATAAAGACCCGGATGATGAACTTGAGGAGCTAAGACATTTGTCCTTCAAATAATCTAAAGGGGAATGAAAACTAAAATAGGATCCTCTACATGATGCTCTGCATCTGCAACCTTTTAAGTTGAAGAATATGAATATCAGGACAAAATAGAAACCAAAGCTTGCTTCTATTGGGGACTATTGGGATGATAAACCCACTCGGGAAATTTTGATGTGTTTAAAGAATACAAGGATTTATTTCCCTATTTCATTTTAGAGTTAAAGGGAATTAAAGGAGATCTGAGAGAAATGAAAATAACACTAAATCCATATGAAAATCTAGTTAAACATCAACCCTACATATTGAATCCTCGAATCAAGGAGAAAGTGAAGAAGGAAATTGGCAAAATGCTAGTTGATGGTATTATATTCCCAGTTGATGAAGCTAAATGGATAAGCCCTATTTTCATCCAAGATAAGAAGGATTCAGAGGAAATTTGAGTGTGTGTTGATTACTGCAGCCTCAATAACACCTGTGTGCATGACCCATTTCCAACTCCCTTTAGCAATGAATTTTTGGATAATGTTGGAGGAAATGAAGCTTATTCTTTTATTGATGGTTTCTCAGGTATCATCAAGTCCACATTGCAGAAGAAGATAAGAAGAAGAACACATTCACTAATGAATGGGGGTCTTATGCTTAAAATCTTATGCCCTTTGGGTTGAAGAATGCACCTGTTATTTTCTTATGCATTGTTGTTGCTACCTTCCATGAATATATACATAAGTTTCTTGAAGTTTATATGGATGATTGGACCGTTTATAGCCTGCTCAAGAATCATCCTAGTTTGTTGCATGTTATGTTTGATAGATGCAGACAACTTCAAATATATTTGAACCTGAAGAAATTTATTTTTGTTGTGCCTTTTGGAACACTATTGGGGCATATCGCAAAGGAGTATGTGTGGACCCTACCAAAGTTGTGGTGATACTGAATATGTCGCCACCAACTTTTGTTTGACAGTTTTTTCCACTTTGGGACATACTGGTTATTATCGCATATTTATAAGAAATTATTCTTTAATCACAGTGCCACTTGAGAAGCTTCTTAAGAAATTTGAACGATTTGTGTGGTCTACTGAATGTGATGCTGCATTTGATAGTTTGAAGGAGAAACTTGCAAGTGTACCCATCCTAGTCTACCCTAACTGGAATAAGCCTTTCCATGTCCATGTTGATGAATCTGGAATTGCCTTAGGAGCTATATTAATGCAACCAAGTGAAGGAAAATTGGTTCATCCTATTTATTTTTCAAGCAAAAAAATTTCAACCACAGAGAAAAATCATACTACCACAAAACGAGAGGCTTTAGCTATGGTATATTCTCTCCAAAAATTCTGAAACTATTTTCTAGGATGTTCATTCAAGTTCTTCATAGACCACTCAACATTGAAATATTTAGTCAATAATCCTGTACTCGAAAGAAGGATTTGTCAGTAGCTATTGTTATCTCAGGAATTTACTTTTGAGGTGATTGTCAAGCCTGCAAGATCAAATGTGAGGTGAGATCATTTGTCCAAGATAGAGTCAGGAGAATCAGGGGGATCAATCGATGATCAATTTTTGGATTCTCATTTGTTTCATATTGAATATTTCCATTATTACTTGGAAGGTATTTCTACTTTCTTGCTACCATAAAATGCCCTCCTAATTATACTATTGTGCAAAAGAAGCATTTGGTAGTTAGAGTAGCAGACTACCAACTTATTGTAGGACAACTATATAAAATGGGACTAGACCATGTTTTTCGTCACTGTATTATTGATCATGAACACGAAGGCATATTATGGGAATTCCATGCAGGAATTCTAGGAGGTCATGTTGGAGGAAAATCTACTACTGGGAAATTTCTGCAAGTTGGCCTCTATTAACCGACTCTCTTTAAGGATGCAAAAGTATATGAAAAAAATTGCGATGTCTGTCAACAGGTTAGTCGAACGTCACTTCGTGATGAAATTCCCTTGCATCTAATACAATCCCTTGTTTCTTTCGAGAAATTGGTGATTGTTTTTATTAGGCCCATTCACTCTCCTACTCATCATTCACATGCTCGGTATATCATTACTGCAACAGATTATTTGAATCATTGGGTGGAATTTTCTCCTCTTAAAGATTGCGTTGTTGATACAACTGATTGGTTTATTTTTTAAAACATTATTACCATGTTTGGTTGTCCCTGAAGTCGTAAAAGTGATCAAGACTCCCATTTCATCAATGAAACAGTCCAGGATCTGCTAGATAATTTCATGATACAACACCATAAGATCACTCCTTATCATCCGCAAGCCAATGGTACTATCGAAGCTTTTAATAAAATTTTAGAGAAAGGACTTACTAAGGTTTTCTCTGCCAATAGATATGATTGGGATGAACAAGTTCCTACTACTTTATGGGCCTACCGAACTACCATCAAGCGGTTGCACAAGTACACTCCTTTTGAACTAGTTTATGGGAAAGAAGTTGTTGTTCCTGCTAAGTTCATTGTTCCTAATATTTTTATTGCTCATGCAACTCAAATGTCTAAATATGATTCCATTCCCAAATCACTGCATGAATTATTACAACTAGATGAGTCCTGATTTCTTACTTATTTCCATCAAACTGTTGAGAAGGAGCATCAGAAGGCTTGGCACGATTGACATATCAAGAAGAAATCCTTTTATGTGGGTGACCAAGCATTCCTTTATGACAAAAAGTATCACAAGCATCCTGGTAAGCTCCAAATGCATTGACTTTGTCCTTTTTATGTTACAGAAATCAAAGATTCTGGTGTTGTTCAATTTGCTCAACTAGATGGTACACTTTTATTTGGATGTGTGAATGGCGCTTGCTTGAAGCCCTTTTTTCTAATTAAACCTCAAAATAAATTGTCCTCCCTTCATGAGAGTAGTAGGTAGGAGTTAAGGCATTTGTGTCAATAAGTATTTTCTCAGTTTGGTAGTTTTTGTCTTCAATGTTTTTCTACAAGTATGTTATCATTTCAGTTGTGACCCACCGCAACCCATTATGGTCGGGGAGATTTTGTCATATATTATCTTATCAGTGTCATTAATCCTCATCTTTTCTATCATTATTTCCTATCATGTTTGAGTTAAATACCAAATCCATTTCCCAATTCTCAATTAAATGTCCTTTTTATGTTAGATTTTATGTCATATCACAAAATTCTTCAATCGTGTCAGGATTTCCTATCATTACTTTGAAGTTTGAATCGCATTTATAGCGTGTAATGGCCTTGCTATCCACCATGTCGATTGTTCTATATATTCCCGCCATTCATTTCCATTTTCATATCTTCCCATCTAAAATTATAAGTTTCCACTCCGGCTCTGGTACCACCTATCCCTGAACCCTCATTGCCTTGTCACCCCCCTGTTCGTTTTGTGCATACCCATCATTCTGCAACCATGGTTTGTCAAGTTCGAACCATTTTCAAATTGTACTCTATTCACTCTCATATCCACTGCCAAGATGACCTCTTGGGAAAATATGAGAAAAACATTCTTGTTGATAATGACCTCTCTAATCCGTCATTGTTCCCTAAACTCTCAACCAATGTCTTTATGGAGACCAATACCTGTCCCAATGCTTGTTCTACCCTGAAAGTAAAAACTGATTTCCATCCTTTGAAATCATCCACTCTCTTTGTTTTGCACAAGTTACCTATTTTTGGCACCACTAGTGAAGTCATGCATTGCAAAAAGTTTTTAAATAGTCGGATCCATGGTGGTTCTCACTGATTAGAGCGAGAATAGCCCATCCATGGAAAATATATTTACAAACTCACAAGATTGTCCATTTATGGTGCCAATGTTAGCTAAGATTTTCAGAAAATTGTTAAACACGACAAGAACATTGATGTGACTAATTTATACAAAAAGTATGGAACCACCAGAAAAGGGCGCAGAGTTGTTCTTGATATGATAATCGATATGTCGGTTTGCGTTGCTACCACCATTATTGCTACTAAATTCATGCACCATTTTACTAGAGGCGAATGTTCATTGGATTTCATATCAGTTGCAAAGGCTTGCATCCGAGGGGACCAGTTCAATTGGTCTAGCTATGTTCTTAATGAATTATTTGAAGTTTCCCATGATGTTTATACCCGGCCCACGTATTTTATTTTTGGATATCTTCTTCTTCCACTTGATATGTACAAATGGTGCACTCTAGAAGGCCGAGACCTCACCACGGCAGTAGAAGGTGAACCTCTTGCATATGCTTATACACCTCAACATAGTACTAAAGGCATTGTCAACAAATATTTTAATGACCTTGCATTTGGACACTAGTTTAACAAAATGGATGTTGTGACTAGAACCATTTCATGAGTTCCTCTCCCTCTGCTCGACCAATATGCTCATCAGGTCTAGTTTGGTATAACTCATAGTTCTTGTTATCTCTAGCCACTACATGTTTGTCCTAAAAATTTTCTTATGAGGAATTTATCATTCTTCATTAGCAAGAGAGATTTCCATAATGAATTCATCACTTGGCTAAGAGTCATGTCGTGGCGGTAAGATGGAATGGACCTGTATAATTTTGATGCCATGAGACCTATTGGAGATTCCCCTTCATCCTCACACAAGAATCCTCAAGATATGCTAGAAGATTTCCAACCCCTACTGAATAAATCTAAGGAGTGCATAATCTCGACATATGCTACTTAGACTGAGGTGGGTTATTTGGTTAAGCAAGCTACCCAGGTACATCAAGTCACTCATGTGTCGATGACACCGCCCACCATCGTTTCCACCATTCCACCCCTATTTTTGCTTCATCTCACCAATCCCATCATGATACCCGTGCTTCCACCATCATCAACCTTGATGTCGAGCCACCATCCACTAATCCTGTTGTTCCCATTGATGAAGAACAACCCCCATCCCTACATACAACTTCCGATGAGTCACCTCATTCATCGAAAGTGACCATATCCGACCATCCATATTTACCCACTATCGTTGATGAGCTAGAAGATATGGAAACTGATATCACCTTTATTATTTCCTATCGCTACCATTCCCCCACCATCCACCGCTCTTCCTTCTACCGCTACCTCATCTCATCCCTCTTCTTCCACCACTTTTTTTATCTTTGTTGAGCAAGTCACCGATTTAATGAAAGATACAGAGTAGTTTCATTAGGTAATCTCCCTTGCCTCCCAACAGCACAATCTCATTACTTTTATCCCAGCCCCTGTTCTTCACAAAATTGCGCAAAATCAGAAGGGTACTCTATAGTGCAAATATTCACCACATGATCAATAAAAGCACTTGATTTCTAGTGGCCAAACACTACAATCATGACTTCCAATGACAAATTCAGTTTTAGTGGACACCCTCAGTACATGGTATTCATTGTAGCTGTCCCAGTTCATTCATGCTTTTGTCTCTCAGTTGGAGAACCATCTAGTTCAGTCTGAGACTCGATGCGCAGATCTCCAAGTTTCCTATGACGAATAGCAACATCATCTCAATGTCGTTGCCATAGTACAAACACAGTTTCACCTTGAGAAAGATGGGTTAGAGGCTTGGGTAAGTGATGTTCATTCCAAACTGCATTATTTGTGGCCTACACTTGACTCTTTTGCCAAACAATAACCTAAAGATCTCGTCGCCTGTTCCCCTGTCGAATGTTATACTTTTGTTGAAGTGGCGTGTAAGAAAATTGTTGCCAAGAATCTTTAGCTCCAGGAAAATCTCATGACCGTGCAACAATCTTCATTAGATCCATCGGCACTATATAAACACTAGATATTTGATAAAATTTAGACAACCACAACTATCCGTGACACTTTTCCTCAAATTATGCAGAAGTCACAATGGATGTTCAGTCAAATTTTCTATTGAAGTGGCATTCTTGCGAAGAAGAATGTAGATATTGATCCCTTGCCCGAGAACATCAAGAACTTGTTCCAACAAACAATGATGACTTTAGATCTAGAAGTGAAGCAGCTCTTGGATCAAGCCAATGTCGTAGATGGTCAGATTAATTAGTTGGAAGATGCATCGCACGCGACTAAACGTGACCTTCACAACCTCCTCCCAAAGGCACAAACACATTTTATCACTTTTAGCAAGCTCTCCACTATAGCTAATTAGTAGATACAGGATCTTGTCCAGTCGCAACCCAATGATCTCAGTGCATATATGGTTGAATAATTTTCAAGTAAGGTGTTGTCACTCATTGCCTTATTAGTCTTCAATTACCTCCAGTACACAAAAGCAGAGAAATTTGATGCCAATTTTTCAGGCCATAAAAGCTATCAAGAGCCAAATCAGGCCCTTCCCATTGTGTAGTACTCAAAAATATATTTCCAATGGTATATAGAAGTCCAAAAAAGGATTCCTGGATTAGAAGTTAGAGCCTATTGAAGATTGCCTTGGAAAAGCCCAAAAAACAAAGAAAAAATGCTAAAGGACAAAGGCAAATCACATTGGAGGATCCCACACCCCGTAGTCCTCGGTCATCACATCTCGCAATATCAGAATATCGGCGGACCAAAGGGCTACCACCCTAAAAGCCTTGGGGGGGACAAATTGTGCAATATAATGTAAATTCGTCGGGAAGGGCTGAAAAAGTTTAACGAAGGAATTCCTTGAAAAACAAAGGTCGAGCCACCCCCTTCTCTCTCCTCCACGTAGCGGAATACGGTGAATCTCAGGATCCCGTAGCACCGTAATCCCGCATCCCGCATCTCAATGACCCTGTAGTCCTGCAATACCAAAGGACCCCGCATCCCACAGTCTCGCAGTCACAACAAACTCTAAAACCTTGTGGGGGGCTGAAAAATTTTAACAAAGAAAAGCATAGAAAAACCAAGGCTGGGCTGCCCCCATCTCTCTCCTCCACATGGCAAATGATAAATCCACATCTCGCAATCCCGCAATATCGGTGGATCGACGAGGTTTTCATTCCAAGACTGTGCGGGGGTTGATTATGTGACAAAGTGTAAAAGTTTTGGGAAGGGCCGAAAACCAAATACGAAGAAAACCCATGCAAAAACAGGGCCGGGCAGGTGATTTTCTCTCTTCCTGGGGGCCACATGGTGCAATATGATTGGTCATCAAAGCTGACATGGTAGCTGACATCATCAATGATGTGGAAAGACGGGTGACACGTGGCACTCATATTCGACATTTTTAGGGGTCCTATGGGGGCATTTCCAGGTGACATGTGTCACCAATCTCAAGGTGACACATGGTAGTGATGACATCACCCCCTGCAGATCGATGATTGATGGTCGCACAACTTAAATCACTCCTCCACCTCAGTCTCCCCTTCTTGCGATTGCGATATGCAGGGGCTTTCCTCCCTGATGCGATATATTATGAGGTTTGACCTATAAGGCTCTCACGTCCAGATAGTCAACCAAGCACTGAGAAGTAAGGTAACAAGTCCTCCTCCTCTGGGGTTGTGATTGTGATATCTTTGGTGGGCCCGATCCCTCTAATCGACGATCACAAGTTAGAAAAGGAGATGCCAAGTGGTAAAGTGTATCAAGCGTCGGGATGCATTATTCTATGTAACAAAGGAAAAAGGCCCTCCGGACAGGAGGCTGAAGGCCTTAGCACCCAAGGACTAAGCCCCTGGTTATAGCCCCCATTCATATTAAGGAAATAATGGAAAGGGGCTAAAACCAAAGAGGGGTAAGGGGCATCTACGCTTAGTGTTTCGTAATGTTTTTAAAAATAAAATTCCCACTACTATAGAGCCTCAAAGTATGATATAGGGCATTGAAGGCATATGGGTCGATAACTAAAGCTGTGAATGAAGTATGGCGCAAAAGTATATTAGTAAGGGGGGGACTCAAGAAGACTTAATGGCATGGAATGGTGCTCCACTCTGTCACACATCAAAAGGACTACTAGGACACACTCCATTCCCACTCCATGATAGGAATTCACAGTCAACCCACTCCCTCCTCTAGTGAAAGAGCTACTCAAGAAGTTAAGATAGAATTGACAAAAGCTGACCGAGCAGTAGGGGAAGTGCATCATGATAGGGATGTGGCTTGATTAGGAGCCTCCACCGGAACAGCAGTGGGAAACCTCCTCCTTCATATTTCCTTTTTCCTCCTTCGTCCATTAGTTCTATAGTTAGTGTTGGCTTAGTGGGGCCTGACCCAGGTTCGGAGGTGATTTAGCCAAGCAAATCCGAGTACTACTAGCCCTTTTGGCAACAGTCCGTGGAGCGTGGACTGAGGTCTCACCGAAGTAGTATGGGAGGGTGCTAGAACTAGGTTTCTACTCCCTTGGGATGTCTGATGGGCTTCTGGAGGTCCGCGGTCTGACCTGTCGCTGCGCGCACTTGTGATCCCTTCATGACCTATGGTGTGGCTTCCGCGCAGCCCTACTCGGGGCGTGACTCGTATAATCCCCAAGTTCCTTGCTATTTAAATGATTACTTAACTTGTGTGTGTGAGATTTATGGTTATTACAGCATAATCAACAATCATATCAATGCATGCAATACATAAACAAGTATAAACATAAAGAAGATAATGCATAGCAATTACATAGAATTAGGATAAACTTCTCTTTATTAGCTTTCTGTCCCGATTACAAACTCGACTCTGCCCTGTGCACTCAACTGCAGGGGTCCGCGCACTCAGCTGTGGACTCTACTAGGCCTCTGCACACTCAGCTGCAGAGCCTCTTCCTACTACTACAACCCAAGACACTTAAAATTCTACTCTAAGCTCGAACCATTCCTTCGCTATTCTCTCTATCCATCACTCTCTTTACAACTTAGAGCCTCACTCTATTTATACAATCCCATGGTTTGCGGACCATGGGTAGGCTAACTTTACACTATTTTACAATACAATGTTTAGGGTGGACAACCCTATGACTCAATTGTACACTTCGCGCTCCGCGCCCACAATTCACGGAGTTTTACAACATCTTTGACCAAAACTTGGGCTTTGAGCCCCAAAACCTACTGTGGGGGGGATTCCATGCCCAACAGACCCCCAACACAATCATCGTGAATCATCCCGAGTCACTCTACTGTTGCGGTGATCTTAGCACGGAGCTCCTCCAACCGTTCCTTCGCTTCCCGGAGGTCCGTGGTGCACTGATCTACAGTCTGCTGGATCTGCTCCACTCTCTCGGACGAAGTCTCGCTATCAGGGGCAACTCCCTATCTTAAGGCATGCATCGACTTCATCTATGTGAGCTTTCCTTCGATGTCTTTAGCGTGAGGAAGGCCTCATCAACCCAAGGCTAGACATGCGCTTTAAGGACCGCCTCTTTCTGCCGCGTGGCATCCACCTATTACTTCAATGCCTTTGCCTACTGTAGCTTCGCAAGCTGTTGGGTCAAGACAACTGTCTACGTCGTTCCGCACACACTGTCATACTGCACCTGAAGCTCTCGTGCCTCCGTTTCCAGGCAATGTATGTTAGGGTCCCCCTGTAATGAAGTGAGGACCATGAAGGATTCTTCCAACATAGATGTGTAGTTTTTCACTGCCTGTCATATTTCCTCCATCCATTTTTTAATAGTGCCAACACGCTATTCCCTAACTTCCAGGGGCGTAGAGGACTATGCCTTTAATTACAGCTCGACAATCTAAAGTTTGAGGTCCAGTTGTACCCTCATTGCTTCCTCCTTTGCCTCGCGGAATCCAGTCTCCAATCGGTGGATCCGCTCCGCTACTGGTAGATTTGACGGGACAACCAATTCTAGGATGTTTCTATAGGAATTGTCTACTGCCTGCTTGAGTCCTTGAGTCTGTGCAACCAGTTCATCACGCTGTCGGCTGAGCTGTTCCATATTGATCTTTTGTTCGCTCAATATATGTAGTGTGCGACCTTCTCTGGCGTGGAGCTCGGCTGTGATCCCGTCCTGTAACTGGTATAGGGTTTCTCGTGGAAGGACAACCAAGTTTAAGCCTAGTCCCCTAATCCTACCCACCATAGCTCGGTCAACTTCGTTCAATGCTACTAACACACCCTTGAGGAACACAAAAGTGTTGGTCATTCGGGCGCGCAGCATCTGTTCCGCCTCTAATGTACCTGTTGCAACATATGGGGCCATCATTCCTGTTTGTGGGGTTTGCACCTGTAGTTCTTATAAATATGTGCTTAGTGCCCCCAACATAATGTTTTTCTCCGTCATCACCTCTTGGAGCACGTCCTTAGTGACATCACAAACCATTTCACCGATGTTAAAAGGATCACCTTCTGTAAGCGTGATTGGGTCGATAGATGTCTTCGATGCCTTAACCTTCTTTTTAGGGACCAGTTTCTCAGGGACATGTGGCCGTTTCAACTGTTGTGAGGTGGTTTCTGGGTCCGCGTGCTCTTCGACCAGGTCTATGTCCTCAGGCCCCTGCCCTGTGGACATGTCATGGCCCTCCTCAGCCTCCTATGTTGTCGTTGTTGTTGTTTCTATTGTCGTTGTTATTGTTTTTGTTGTCTGTGCTGCTGCTTCTTCATCGGTCAGCTTCTACTATGCAGCTGCCTCTGCTACTACTTTTTCCTAGCGCGTCTTTTCAGCTAGCTACGTGATGCGCGGCTTGGTGTCCTTCTTCCTTTGTTGAGATGCAGCCCTTTCCATTCCTGCCAAGTCCAGGGCACGCCACTCTAAAGGCCATGTTTCCAACGCCGTGAAGATGGCGTCATCAGTAGCAATGAATGGGAGCTTCGTCCATGCCTTTGCCGGATCCTTCTATGCCTAGACATAAATGTTGTGCATGTCTACTTTAAACTCTACAAAGCTCTGCAAAGTGGCGTACACTATGGGAGACAACCGTGGTCTTCTATTGATCCACATCTGAATGCTCGCCTCCATCAGCACCCAAAAAACCTTGGTGGCGCAAATCCGCTTTGCATCCTTAGTGGCCCAGAGCGAAGTGTACTTCGCGGCCTCAGGTATGTCCTGGTCAATATCTGGGAACTGGCTATCTTCTGGTAGTTTGCCCACTATCAACAAGATGGATAAGAGCAACCACGTGTAGTGGAAGGTCTTACCCTGCTCTTGGGCCTCCTTGTAGTTTGTCAAAAATTCCTCACAGAGGAACTTCGCCCAGTTGAACTGGACCCCCTCCGTGCACTGTTCGGCCAGCATAACCACCGGCACTGGTACTTCATCAGCTTCCGCATTAATTTTTCGGCCAGGAGTTGGGTGGCTACGTGCACGCCATTGTCCTTGATACTCATAATTGCATAGCCTCACTTCTTCTTTTCTAGCTTGTATTTAGTTTTCATGGCTTCTGTAAGAGCCAAATCATTGCTTTTGCCCACCATCATCGTGGGGTCCTTTCCCTTATAGGGAAGTCAAGAAATCCGGTGAATAAGCTCTGCCGTGATGGGAATAGGCTCCTCCAGCCATAGATACCCATCATGCACCAGGCACAATAGCTGCTTGATGACGAAAATGGTGATGGGCACGTGGTGAAAGTGGGGTATCCATCATAGATGAAGTAACTCGGCCTTCTCCACACCGCGCAACTATTTTCGCGGTTCTAACGTGATTACTGGCCTCTCTGAATTTTTCTTCATCAAGCTCTCTGTCGCTAGGTACGGGAACTTCTCGCTATCCACGAGGTCCCAATCTTCGAATTTCAGGGTAGGAACCCGGCCTATGAGCGGACCTTCAAAAGCAATTCCGTCGAGGAGGAGAGAGGTCTAGAGCGCACTCTTCGTGGCCTCCAAGTCTTTGGGTGCCCTAACTTTCCCTTTCCACAGAGGGACATACATGGGTAACTTCGCTGTGGAAGGCATTGGTGGGACGTCCTCCTCCACATTGTCTTACTCCTCTATTTCATCAATTAGAGCCTATAAGTCCTCCTCCTCTTCGTCTGATTCAATGGTGATGGCCTTGCCTTTTTCTTCCATTGATATCTTGCTGAACCATGGGTTTCTTGGGGACATGCGGACTGGTCCCATAGTCTGTTTATCTTTCTTCCGTCTCAGTGTCCGTGGTGATTTTGGAACTTTTGGCACAACCGCTACATCTACTTGCTCCTCAGCTATATCTTCAGAAAATTTCACACCTGGCTTAGTAGCAGTCATCGTGTTTGCACAGGATATGTTCTGTCGCGTACTCAAAGATGGTAAGATTGCTTGGTGCTCAATACTCTGCAACTACTCAAATCCCAAACAACCAAGTGTTGTCTCATGGTTAGTCCTTGGAGTTTTATAGTGTCTTTTGAATTTGAATTCGACCGTTCCCCCCACTTTTGAGTCATTAATGCATTCTTGGCGGTAGATCGTCCCAAATCTAGCCCTTAATTCGTGTCTTAATTGCCTACCACCCACTCCCTTTTGCCTTAAATTGGACATCTCGTCATGAATAGTGACATCAACAGTTACTTCCCGGTTGACCCGCATGGCAGCGCAACCCCCCATGTGTGGGCACGAACCTTGTACCATGCTGATTCTGTGTGCACCTTCCTCACTGCGCAATTCCCAAATAGACTCTTTTAGTGATCCAAAAATGGATCCTGGATAAACCTATAGGTCTAAAAGACTTCATGCAAGAGGTGAAAGGTGCCAAATGGCACAAATCCTTTGTAAATCAGAGGAAAATGAAAATCACAAGCTGCTCCCAAACATAGTCTCATTGCAGGGATCCCTCCATTCTGAATCCAACGCAACTTAAATGGGCGAAAATGGAATTCAGATGGGAAAGCTATCATAAAATGAAGTTTCCCTTTTTCAAAGGAAAAAGAGGCAAAAATCCCTTGAAATATGGGACTAAAAAGCCTCTAAGTCTTCCAAATCTCCCTAAAGGGCGAGACCATCAAGAGAGGAGAAGTCTTGGACTTATCGCATTACACTATCGGGCCTTAAAAAACATAAGAAAACCATGAAATGAGCCTAATCGGAGGCTTGAACAGTGGTTGAACAAGGACCGTCGGATCTGGTCGATCAACGGTCCAGATCTGATCAGCAATCGCAATCGGTGAGTCAGATCAGAGGCATAGCACGATGGACCGGGGCGATGCGATGGTGCGATCGCCAAAATCGGCGGATCACAATTGGTGAACACAATGGAGGGGCCACATATGTTATACATATATGTGATAGTGTGACTATGATCGCCGATATCAGCGGATCAGCGTCGGTGATACCAAAGGGGAAGCCAAAGGGCCATTGCGACTAGCAATGCATATGGCTGGACCTGATGGAAATATAGACTATACTCCATATATTTTTAAATCCGAAAAACATCAATTTCCTTTGTAATTGCATATTTCGTTTATTAAATGAAATACAAAGGGATAAAGCCCCGATGCGATATTACAGACCCGAAAGGGTTTATTCATATTGTTGCACATAATTTCAAGTCCAATAAGTGGGAATTTGCTGTGTTTTAGTGTATTTTTAATACAAAGGGGAAAACCTTGGAACAAGGCATTGCGACATGCGATAGCGACCCATAGGCGGACCCAATCGCATTATAAAGCGGATTTATGAAAGTTTCAAATCTGAAATGAACAGTGCTTTGCGGAATTTCCCGTGTATAACAGTGTTTTTCTGTGTAAACACAGAGCGACCATTTAGGTGGATTCAAAGCACTGATAGCTCCTTTTGTTACCAAATAGGTGGCATTCATCCATAAGGGCATTTAGCAATGATTTCTAACACCCAAAGATGGGATTTGAACGGATTGTGGTAGGAAGACAGAGAGCCCGAAAGGAAAAACCAATAGACTACACAATTTTGGCTTAAAAGCCATGAATGTAAAAGATAAAGGGTTGCTAGATTGTTGAATGGTGGCCAAGCTGTTGCAAGTTGTTGTTTGTTGCTAAATGCTGAAAGTAATAGCATCAGAGAAGCGAAAAGCATCTGAGGTAGCCTTTGGGATCACTTGTAGTTCAAGTGAAAAACCAGAGGAAGTTGAAGGTTGTAGAAGGCAGAAAGAAGCCAGAGCAGGAGAGCCAAATAGCCAAGATCCCATCTCAAAGAGCCAAGAGCTAGAACCAGAACCAAAGAGCCAAAGTCAAAGCCAAGAGCCAAAAGCGAAAGCTTCAAGAGCCGAAGGGATAAAATGGTATTGAACCCACTATCTATGTGTAGAATAGAAGGATTTGAGTCAAAGACTTGTAAAAGACTTATACCATAATCCCAAAGAGCCTAGTTGAATTAACTAGAGCTCACGGAGACATAGTGCAAGAGTTGTGGGTGAACTCCAAATTAATATTGTTGTTTTATGTGTATGTTTTTACTGCTACATTATTCACTGTTATATGCATTTATGTATATGTTCAAGCACATTTAAATATCAACATACACAGCAGATTTTAAAGCAAACGATCAGCTAAAACAAATACAAGCATACACCCATATTTTCAAGAATTTCTTAATTCCACATTGGTTAATCATAAAAGACATGGGAAAATTCAAGCTGTGGAAGTGGGAGAGGTTCTTGTAGGCTAGACAAGAAGCCTAAGAGCCCCATTTTTAGATCAGGTGGTATCAAAGATTAAGTTTGATTAACCCCATCTTCAAAGAAGGATTATGTTAGAATGCTTGATTGACAGAGCAAAGACTGCTTGTCTGAAAGGTGTTTGAATAGCAAGATGTTGATTGTATGCTTGTTTGCAGACTGACTATTTGCCAAGTTTGCAGAGGTGAAGGGAAAGCTATTGATAGCTCAGTCCAGGAAGGACAAGAAGGAGAAGGCCGAAGGCATTCTTCTATCCCAAAGGACCCCAAAGTAATCCTTGGAGCACAAGAGGTTTGTTACAAAAGGTTGCTTAAATAAGCTCTTTATTTATCTTGTTGAAGTTTTTTTGTTCATTGGCATAATGACAACTTCTACAAGTGGGTCCTCAAATTCTGCTATCTTCACAAGATTCTGTGATGAAGAAATGAAGCAAGAATTGTCCACCATGATGGATATGGTGAGAGAAATGTATGAGGATGGAAGGAAGAGTAGCATGCTTAGAAAGCAGCTGAATTCCATGAAGGAAGAGAAGCAATTGCTTGCTGACAAATTGCAAGAAATGGAGAGGCAACTTCATATTGAAAATATGAACCTGAAGAGGATGCATGAGTTGGAAACACAACTCTTTGTTGCCCAAGAAGCCTTAGTCAAGTGTTAGCTTGAAGAAGAGGTAAGACATTCCAGTTTGTCTTCAAATTCTTTTGAGAATTCTTGTATTAGTTCTTTTGAGAAAGATACTAAAGGCATAGGTTCCAAGCTAATGTCCAAGATGGGCTATGAAGGAAAGGGCTTGGGAAAGCATGCACAAGGTATTGTTGAACCAATAATGGTTGAGGAAAGGCCTAAATATTTGGGTCTTGGCTATGGATAGTCTTATGGAGAAAATTCCAAAGCTGCCATGAAATCCATTGAAACAGTCCCAAGAAGGAGTTTCATTTCATGTCCTCTACCTCAAAAGTGTGAAGGTTGTATTCAAGAGGAATGCAATAGCTTGAAACATCAATTGTAGTATGCATGTGTTCAGAAGCACACACTTGAACCAGAGATTTGGGGAGACTCTAACAACCTTGAAGAGTTTGATGGTGTTCCAAAGGGAGCCACTTCTTCATTTGCTTCACCTCCTCATGAAGGAAATAAAGGTGAAAGAGGCAGGTGTAAATTTGGTTCTAAACACATTCCTTTTGATTTTGGAAAGCATGATGAATTTCCATATATGTATGGGAAAAGAGTTGCATGTTCCTTTTGTGGTTTGGATAACCATGATGTTTCTAGATGTTGGAAGAAAATTGCCCCATACAGGAAGCAGAAGAAGGAAAAGAAGCAAGAAGCAAAAGGTCCATTGGACAAGGCAAATCATGCTATCAAGAGGATGCACATGCAGTGTACTTACTGCCATAAGCAAGGACATATTGTTACAAAGTGTTGGACACTAAATCCAACAATGCTTCCACCAAAGCTGAAGAAAGTGGAAAGAGAAGATGGCAAAAATGGAAGTGAAGATTCCATGAATAATGTGTCTCAAAATGATTCACATGTTGATGCTGATATGCAAGCAAGGGTAGTACCTTTGAAAGGGATTGGTAAGGAACAGTTAGAGTTCTTATCCAATTAAGATTGCATGTCTATTGATGCATCTATATTATATTTCATTTCAGCTTCGAAAGTACAATGTGCTTAAGTCAAAGTTGAGGGATGAAATGCATGCATTGCATGTGATGCCATGTTGACTTGAAAGAAGTTAACTTGGTCTCCAAATGGAGACAATGATGAAAGTTTCATCTTTTGGAAAAAGAGTCCTAATAGTATTTTTCTACATGCTTGACTTGAAGGGTCATTTGTTTAAAGACATGTTTTGTGGGCTTGTTATCTATTCCATCATTTGTATGCAGATATAAGACATGGAGGTGTTCACAAGTTGTGAAAATTTGTTTCTTTTGTTGAAGCAGTAGTTTAGTCCATCTAGTTATTGTCTGTATGCCTATTGTTGTTAACAGTTGTTGTTGGCAGCTTGTCAAACAGGTAAAAATGAAAGTTTTGTGGGGCAGATGTACTTCACATTTGTTGAGCCACCTTGGATCAATGATCAAGGCAAAGAAGTTCAAACTACTTTCTATGACCATTTCAGTAGAAGTTCTGTAGAAAGGTAAGGAGGAAGATAGTTCTTCTTAGGAAGACCAGCCCATCCAGAGAAGGGAAGTGGTCAGAAACTTTGGTTCATAGGCACTATGCAAAGGCAAGTGTTGGGAGGCTGAAAGAAGAGGGTGAGTCACTCTCATTTACTATTCAGATCAATACATCAGTATTTTGGAGACCAAAAGTTCTTTTAGTGGGAAGGCGTGATCCAAAAATGGATCCTGGATAAACCTCTAAGTCTAAAAGACTTCATGCAAGAGGTGAAAGGTGCCAAATGGCACAAATCCTTTATAAATCAGAGGAAAATGAAAATCGCAGGTTGCTCTCAGACATAGTCTCATTGCAGGGATCCCTCCATTCTGAATCCAACACAACTTAAATGGGTGAAAATGGACTTCAGATGGGAAAGCTATCATAAAATGAAGTTGCCCTTTTTCAAAGGAAAAAGAGGCAAAAATCCCTTGAAATATGGGTCTAAAAACCCTCTAAGTCTTCCAAATCTCCCTAAAGGGCGAGACCACCGAGAGAGGAGAAGTCTTGGACTTATCGCATTACACTATCGGGCCTTAAAAAACATAAGAAAACCATGAAATGAGCCTAATCGGAGGCTTGAACATTGGTTGAATAGGGACTGTCAGATCTGGCCGACCAACGGTCCAGATCCGATTAGCAATCGCAATCTACGGTGAACGACGGGTCGGATCGGAGGCATAGTGCGATGGATCGGGGTGATGCGATGGTGCGATCGCTGACATCAGCGGATCGCAATCGGTGAACACAATGGAGTGGCCACATATGTTATATATATATATATATATATATATATATATATATATATATATATATATATATATATATACATACATACATACATACATACATACATACATACATACATACATACATACATACATACATACATACATATATATATATATATATATATATATATATATATATATATAGATATAGATGCGATAGTGCGACTGCGATCGCCGATATCGGCGGATCAGCGTCAGTGATACCAAAGGGGAAGCCAAAGGGCCATTGCGACTAGCAATGCGATATGGCCAAACTCGATGGAAATATAGACTGTACTCCATATATTTTTAAATCTGAAAAACATCAATTTCCTTTGTAATTGCATATTTCGTTTATTAAACGAAATACAAAGGGATAAAACCCCGATGTGATATTACGTACCCAAAAGGGTTTATTAACACTGTTGCACATAATTTCAAGTCCGATAAGTGTGAATTTGCCATGTTTTAGTGTATTTTTAATACAAAGGGGAAAACATTGGAAAAAGGCATTGCGACATGTGATAGCGACCCACAGGCAGACCCGGTAGCATTATAAAGCAGATTTATGAAAGTTTCAAATCCGAAATGAGCAGTGCTTTGTAGACTTTCCCGTGTATAGTAGCGTTTTTATGTGTAAACACAAAGCGACCATTTCAGGTGGATTCAAAGCGCCAATAGCTCCTTCCATTACCAAATAGGTGGCATTCATCCCTAAGGGTGTTTAGCAATGATTGCTAACGCCCAGAGACGGGATTTGAATGAATTGTGGCAGGAAGACAGAGAGCCCGAAAGGAAAAACCAACAAACAACGCATTTTTGGCTTAAAAGCGTGACTGTAAAAGACAGAGGGCTGCTGGATTGTTGAATAGTGGCCAAGCTATTGCAAGTTGTTGTTTGTTGCTGAATGATGAAAGTAATAGCAGTAGAGAAGCGAAAAGCAGCTGAGGGAGCCTTTGGGGTCACTTTAATTTCAAGTGAAAAGCCAAAGAAAGTTGAAGGTTGCAAAAGGTAGAAAGAAGCCAGAGCAGGAGAGCCAAAGAGCTAGAGTCAGAGCCAAGAGCCAGAACCAAGAGCTAAGAGCCAAAAGCCAGAGCTTCAAGAGCCAAAGGGATAAAATGGTATTGAACCCACTATCTATGTGTAGAACAGTAGGAGTTGAGTCAAAGACTTGTAAAAGACTTATACCATAATCCCAGAGAGCCTAGCTGAATTAACTAGAGCTCACGGAGACATAGCCCAAGAGTTGTGGGTGAACTCCAAATTAATATTATTGTTTTATGTGTTTGTTTTAAGTGCTACATTAGTCACTGTTATATGCATTTATGTATATGTTCAAGCACATTTAAATATCAGCATACACAACAGATTTTAAAGAAAATGATCAGCTGAAACAAATACAAGCATACACCCATATTTTCAAGCATTTCTTAATTCCATATTGGTTAATCATAAAAGACTTGGGAAAATTCAAGCTTTGGAAGTGGGCGAGGTTCTTGTAGGCTATACAAGAAGCCTAAGAGCCCCATTTTTATATCAGGTGGTATCAGAGCTTAAGTTTGATTAACCCTAATTATGTGCACACCTTCCTCATTGTGCAGTTCCCAAATAGACGCTTTTAGAGTCTCGCACTCTCTTTCAACTGTTTGGAGCATTGAGACTATGCTCCCTACGGCTAGTCAGGTGGTCGCACCATCTATGCGAGACTCCAATTCACCTTCTAGTCTAATCCATGGACACTCCTCAATTTCCCTTGTGATGGCCAGTGCAGCGCATTCTACCTCATATGGTGCGCTCCCCTTGTTACTGTGTTTGGTAAGGTGTGGTCTCAGCCATGGTAGCAGAGTCATAAATTCTCAGCGACAATCGTCTAACACAGTGGTATGATCATCTGTATCTCACCTTTTCATCCTTGGTTTATGAACGAGACATGCTTGCATGACCTCGTTTTCCAATCTTTTGATCTCAGTGTCCATCAACATGCTTTTCTTCCTCAATCGTACCCGATCTTCTTCGAGTTCGCGAAGTCTAAGGTTCCCTCATTGAATGGCTTCCCGAATCCTTATATGGTCGTCCTCGCGTAGCTGTGTGATTTCTTTGTCCTGGTCTTCGCGCGCTGTCATCACTGCGGGGGCTATTACGTGTAGATTCCTTTTGGTATTCCCTTTAGAAATCTCGGGTTCTACTATGTTTCGCACCTTTGGAATCATTTCTGCGCTCAGGTTTTTGCATATGGTCCTATAGGCCCATCGAACCACTGGCACGCGCAGGTCCCAGTCAGTTTGTCTCGCCTGGTAAACCTTGTTCAGTACTCTGCGCACCCTATGGAATGCTTCGTCATGGAGAATTGGTAATGTGTGTCACCTTTCCTGCTGCTGTGGTTTGTTCCAATTCTCTAGGCTTGGGTTGGTGTGTGCTTGTGCAGACTGTACAACATATGTCTATACCTATCGGGAAAGGTGGGCGCACAAGTTGTTCTACCCCATCTAATTGACTTTCGTTCGAAGATGGGGTTTTCTAAAATGTAGGCACATCATCCTTCTACATCCGCACGAGTCTTCAAAAGTTCCTTGATGCGTACCCCACCATCGTGCGGGTGTTGCACACAGTGCCCACTTTAGCGCATCAAACTGCTGCTGCTCTGGTACTTTACTTTCGAATTTTCTCATAAATTTATCGACCGCTGACAATCCATCATATGTTGGCAACTCCCTTGCCTCTGTTGTTACGCAACATAATGACCTGATCATCATGTTGCAGTTCAGTGTTGTTACTTCGTGCAGCTAATTCTGCCATCTCTCTATCTCTTCATCTGAATCCAAAGTGCAAGAGCTTTCACACTGCCATGAAATCCTTCCATCTGCAGTCAGATTCACCCAATCCTCTCCTTGTTCAGTTATCTTCTAGATATAGTCGAGATCGTCGTCACGCACCGGCTCAGTGTATCGCGCTCCTTTGGCTGGGTCTAGCGGTACTACTACTCGTAGTGAATTTTTCTCAAATATCATTTTGCGCTTCTTCAGATTTATGACTCCATTCATATCGGTAGCCCAGTCTATTCCTAGTAGGGCGGGATAGGGATTGTTGTCATAGATAATCTCTATCACTTCAAAATCCACCTGTGCACTCACGTCTTCAATATCAACTGTCACCCCTTACAATATTCCCATGGGAAAAATCTTCTGTTGGTTCGCCATTCATAACGGGATAGGGGACCATTGTAACGCGGTTCTGCCCATGCATTCCCACATTTGCTTTGGTAGTAAATTTGCATCCGAACCTAGGTCCAGGATTACATGATCCATTTCATACTCGCCTATTTGCACAGTCAACCTCATCTACCTTCCTGTGCGCAATGCATGCTTTCCTATTTTTCGGACCACACGTAATTCTCCTGACCCCATGCACCTAGTGATAAGTTCCTGTAGTCCTTTGACTGTCGTGTTGTCGTGCAGCAGTTTCATGCATGTCTCCAGAAAGGTAGTGAGTATTGAAGGATCCATTCCTGGCTCTAGTTGATCCTTACTACCTGAAGTGGAGGCCTCCGTGAAGCTCTTCTTAGCTTCCATGAATGTCTCCTTCGCGCATTCTAAATCAAACTCAGGTTCCTTTGTAGGAGCCTTACGAACCCACGCACTTTCTTCTGGCTGCTTCCCTTTATCATCTCCCATTGTCACACCACTCCTGAGCATCATGTTTACATTTGGGTCTTCTTCGTGTGGTTCAGACCTCATCATTTGTAAATTCTAGGTCGGAGGGGGCTGGAGTACCCCCTTTTTGCGCATCTTCGCTATCAGCGAAGGGCAATCTTCCACCTCATGATCAAACTGATTACAGTACCAACATGATATCCTAGTCGGGTTCGTACAATTGCGGGCATAATGCCCTAGCCCTCCGCAATTGTAACAAATTATCTGGTTGCAACCCCTTCCTAGTCCCATTCCACCTTGACCCCGACTGCGCCACTGAAACCCAGTGCGCGTCATCCCTGCATTTGGGTCGAGGGCTCGTGGTTCGGCCTGCACCCTGTAGGAAGGAGTCTGATGCATCATTAGTTCATAGCTTCGGCAAGTGCATTCGTCATGGCCTACTGACCTGCAGAAATTACAAAACAACTGCTGGGACGTCTGCATATATTTCTACAACATATGACAATTATCCATGGTATGTTTTTCTCCTATCTAGCAGATTGCACACCATAATGCACACGCTACGCTCAGCCTTGCCTGTTCCTCCGGCCTTAATGGCATTGGCCCTCCTCCTACCAGGTAATTTGTGAACACTGGACAGTGATCTTTGTCGTGGCCCTAGCCCTTGCATTTTATGCACCATACTTCCTCGCGCGCCTCTGGCCGGGGTGCCCTATCCTGTTTCAAACTCTGCATTTCCAAGCACAGTTTTTGTAGCTGTGCGTGGATTTGTTGGACTCCCAATCCAGGGTCTTGTATAGGTGTCTCATGCAACCTCATTTCCATCTCCAACGCTTCGGCTTGGGTGGAAAGTTTTTGTTGTGACAACGCCATCCTTAAGTGTCGTGTAAGTGAGGCCACAAACCATGCGCGATGTTCTGCATCCATTAACATCATATTGGCTTCATGGATCATAGTCTTCAGCCTTTGGTCCAGATCCTAGGGGGTCTCGCTTAGGAGCATCGCGATCTCTTTAAACCCGATGATTGATTGCGCCTCTAATTTTGGCCTACTAAATTCCCTATTCAACGCGGTCTGGATCTCTGTAATTCCTGCATTCAGGTGGTCATTAGAATGCTTGATATACCATGTTAATGCGTGATCCTGCAGCGCGCTCACCATCGTAGCCTTTTTAATATTATCATCCATGACGCCCTATGCTTCCCATACTGCTCTTACCATGAACCATAATTGGTCCGGGTCTTCATTTCCTACTCCTCTGAACACCGGCAGTTTGATCGCACTTGGCATACTGAACTGCGGGGGTGGCAGAGGTGGAGTGGGTGGAGATGGAGGTGAGCGGGGTGAAGTGGGTGGCCATGTGGGTGGGGGTGGTAAACGTGGAATTCTTTGTCGTATCAAACTGACCGCGCTTCTCAAGAGACTTTCACGAGCTCCTCGTCGCTTTCCCGCGAGGGTGAAATTAAGGGACTGTTTTCTAATTCTTCACTACTTCCACTTCTGTAGATCTTTCTGCTCCGCGTAGTCCCAAACATTAATTTATTTGCATAACCCGCTTTTCACACAATAGCATCTTAATCCAAGTGTTCAAAGATTTAACATACTTAGCTCGTAGTCCCTTGAGAAAACGTCACTTTGCCTCACTGAAGCTGATGGTCATGTCTACCATGAACTCAGTGATAAATCCTCCTATTATTCGGTCGAGCTAGTGGTCCACAGCTCGCACTATCTTCTCTTCCGAGGCTTCTTGTCTGCGGAACTAATTTCGGAGTCCACACTATTGGCTTGTTGAGCCTACACCTTCCCTAGCTGTCTGCTAACTTTGCAATCCACTCATACAGCTCATATGAAAAAGATGCAAAGAAAATTTCGTATATTTCAGTGTACAAGTAGTGATCCAACCACTGTTCCTTAGATACTTACGAATTTCTATTTTCCTACGTCACGAACTCGTGAATATTCTTGTCCAACCACTCTTCAATTTCTTTCTTTGTAGGGTTCCAGTGGCACGACATCATACATCCTTTATGCAGATCCCAGTCTCGGCAACGGAGCCATTTGTTGGCTTAGTGGGGCATGACCCAGGTTCAGAGGTGATTTAGCCAAGCAAATACCAGTACTATTGGCCCTTTCAACAACAATCCATGGAGCGCGGACTAAGGTCTCACCCGAAGTAGTATGGGAGGGTACTAGAACCAGGTTTCCGCACCCTTGGGATGTCTAATGGGCTTCTAGAGGTCCGTGGTTTGACCTGTCACTGCACGCACTTGCAATCCCTTTGCGACCTATGATGCAACTTCCGCGTAGCCCTACTTGGGGCGCGGCCCGTATAATCCCCAAGTTCCTTTCTATTTAAACGATTACTTAACCTCTCTATGTGAGATTTATGGTTATTACAACATAATCAACAATCATATCAGTACGCGCAATACATAAACGAGTATAAACATAAAGAAGCTAATGGATAGTGACAGGGGTCCGCACACTCAGCTGTGGACTCTACTAGCCCTCTGCGCACTCAGATACAGAGCCTCTTCCTACTACTACAACCCAAGACATTTAAAATTCTACTCTAAGCTCGAACCATTCCTTCACTGTTCTCTTTATCCATCACTCTCTTTACAACTTAGAGCCTCGTTCTATTTATACAATCCCATGGTCCGTGGACCATGGGTAGGCCAACTTTACACTATTTTACAATACAATGTTTAGGGCGGACAACCCTATGGCTCAATTGTACACTTCGCGCTCCGTGCCCACAATTTGCAGATTTTTACAACATTTTTGACCAAAACTTGGGCTTTGAGCCCAAAAACCTGCTATGGGGGGGATTCCATGCCCAACAATTAGCATTTATTTCCAATAAAGGGAGGAGACCCCTATTGTAATATTTTTATGTAGCAGGAGCTATCACAGGTCGAGGAAACTAGCACATTAGATAGTTATCCTTTGGCTGAAATATTTTGTAACATTTATTCCAGCTCCCCCTCTTCTTATAAAGAGGGGTAAGAAATATTATAGAGAGGTTCCAGAATTTCTCACCCGAGCAGTTTGAATTCTGAGAAGCCATTTTGGTCCTATTTTCTTATTCATGGGGGACTTCACTGATATCGTGTTGAATGTATGGACTGGTTATTTGGACCCTTTGAGATAAATGGCATTTCCCTATTGATTCCAAGCATGATTAACGTGCAGCATGTTCCTCTCAGTAATCTCATTTCATCTGTGTTTTTCTTCCTTTGAAATAGTAAAATGAATGCAATTGGTTCCTCTTCAATCTATGGATTTATCTTAGCTTCTCATAGAAGACAGTACTTGTGCTTATCACAGACCTATATGTGTTATTCACTAGCATTGTAGTACCTATAAAATTACAGATTTAGTTGTGCATTTGATTAACCTATAGGACCTATATTAGTCAAGATCTACGTTAGCTTTTGGCAGAGAATGATACCCATGTCATGTTTGATCTGAAACCTTCTTTTGTACTCCTCTATTTCTATCATTTCACTGGAAAACCATGGTTTAGGATTTTGTGTTGTTTACAACCCTATCCATCGAATTCCACTTTCTATTGGAACATTGCTTCTTAGGATTTTGTTGTTACATCCCTATGCATCTACTTCCCTCCTTCCTTTCCTCCTCTCCACCATTCCTACAACTTCAGTTTTCAGTTGTTTCATTTACGTGTTTCAGCGACCAAAGGAAGAAGCCATTTCTCTTTGAGATTGCCCCAATATACCCCCAGCATTTGGATCCATGAGTTGGCCTAAATCTACCTCATTGAAGGCTTATTGAACCAAGCCCCTCCTATAAGATTTTTACATGACAATTGGAGTGATGAAAACCCCTCACATATAACCTTTCATGCACTCCTCTATTTAATACGTCCTAGGCACTAATCTACAATCAACCCAGAGGTTGTCTCTCGGAGGCCTTCTATCTAGCCTGTAGCACTTGTGCCACGGGGTGCTAAATTTAGCTACAAAATCTATCTAGTGTCATTTTTGGGGAATAGATTAGAATATTTTTCTATGGGTACGAAAAAATATTACATTTCCTTTGTTAGGTGAGCAAGGGAAGTGTGGGTTGAAGATCTCTCACCTTGGTGAATCCACTGTCAATTTTATGGTAAACATCCTAGTGACTCCACTGTCCATACCGCTATTTGATCATCCTTGCTTTCAAACAGTCTCATACTCACTCTGATGCTACCACAGTTAAAAACTTTCCCTACTTTTGAAGCTGAAATCAATCATATAGGGAGATTTTCAAGATGGCCATCCCTACATTTCTGGCCAACAAATTTTCCCCACTGGATTTTTCTTCCATCGCTAGTTATCCTAACCATATTCCTTTGTTTCATGAATGGGATACCTACTTACCTAAATCCAGTGGGAACAAAGAGAGAAGGCCTGACCAGCACCTTAAATATTTTCATGAATGCATGGAGCAACAAGTTATTTCTCTTGAATATGTACAAATGAATTTGTTCATGTAGAACACTACCTCGTGGTAGCATATCTTCCCTAAAAAGTTTCATAAAGCTTTCAATAACAATTGCAAAGAATTATACCCACTGAATGCTTCATTTGAAGATTTATGCACACCTCTTAATGATGAAGAGATTCTTGAGGTTAATGACCCTACTGAAGATGTATGTGAGAGCCCGTTCCAATATGATATCCACTCACATCAAGATGCATCACCCCATGAGAAAGAAAGAGAAGAAGGAAACAACACTGAGCTAAAAATAAACTCTCAAAGGGTTTATTCAGTTGATTCTGATGTTTCCCCTTCTTCTGATGAATATGACTCTGATGGAGAGTCAAGTGAGGCAGAGCTACCACACTCTCAGTTATGGGAAGTTGAACAAGAAGAAGAGGCCCATCAGGAGGTCAGCAAAGAGGCTCCAATCCATGATCTATATATTTCACATGGAGAGTGGGATCAAGGATCTCCTCCAATTTTTAATTCATATTATTCAGAGGAGGGAGAGATGGTCAATAGGGTTCAAAAGGATCTATTTACCAGCAAGGGGGGAGAAAGCTCCCAACAACAAGTTTTTCAAGAAGAGCTCAAAGCTAAATTTGAGGAGCTGAATATTGTTTGTGGCTGCCATGAACAAAAGGACATCAGTCATCAGAATGTATGTGAAGAAGAGGCTGCTGCAAAAATTCCATGTCTATTACATGACCTTGTGGCTAAGTACATGAGCCTATTCTTAAGTTAGCACCAGAGGTCATTCCAAGAGCATGTATCAGGTTCCTTGTTTGAAAAAATTCATGGTGCATGCTCATTTTAATTTTTGTTTTTCAGCAGTGTAAAGGCATATGGTCCAGTACTCTAATGCTAGCCTTGCTCCATTGGAGATTTGAACACACTTAGCTGAATTAAGTTCTACATAAATAGGAATGTACATAAATAAGCTCACTAGATGAGCATTTACTTTCTAGTTGTTAGAATTTTTATTTCTGCATTTTAGATTGAGGAGGAAAGTCCCATGGAGATTTTTTTGATTACAAAGATTCATTTATTACTGACTCCATGCCCAATGGTGAAGGATATTATTCTATAGGTTCTCAGCACCTTGTCAGCAAGGCACTGTCCCCAATAGGAGATAATGTTATCACTCACTCCCTTATCAGTCTTAAGTTGCCTCCAGTACACAAAAGAAGTGAAGTTTGATACCAATTTTCAGGCCACAGAAGCTATCAAGAGCCAAATCAGGCCCTCCCCATTGCATAGTACTTAGAAAGATATTTCTGAGGGTATATAAAAGTCCAAAAAAAGATTCCTGGATCATAAGTTAGAGCATTTTGAAGATTGTCTTGGGAAAGCCCCGGAAACCAAGAAAAAAAACTAAAGGACAAAGGCAAATCACATTGGAGGATCCCGCACCCCGCAATCCTGCATCATCACATCCCCCAATATCAATATATTGGCGAAGCAAAGGGATACCACCCTAAAAGCCTTGCAGGGGGCCGATTGTGTGATATAATGTAAAGTCGGTGGGGAGGGCCGAAAAATTTTAACAAATGAATTCCTTGAAAAACAATGGTTGGGCTACCCCCTTCTCTCTCCTCCATGTGGCGGAATACGGTGAATCTCGAGATCTTGCAGCACCACAATCCTGCATCTCGCAGGCCCCGCATCTCACATATTGGCGACCCGCAATCCCACAGATCCCTCAGTCCCGCAAGACCCTGCATCCCACATCCCGCATCTCGGCGACCTCGCAGTTTCGCAGTCACAATAAACTCCAAAACCTTACGGGGGGCTGATCTTGCGAGATAGTGTGAAATTTCCACGGAGGGCCGAAAAAGTTTAACAAAGAAAATCATAGAAAAACAAAGGCTTGGTCACCCCCTTCTCTCTCCTCCACGTGGCAGTATGATAATACAATAAATCCCGCATCCCGCAATCCCACTATATCGGCAGATCGGTGAGGTTTTCAATCCAAGACCGTGTGGGGGTCGATTCTGCGACATAGTGTAAAAGTTCCGAGAAGGTCTTAAAACTGAATACAAAGGAAACACATGGAAAAAAAAAAGGTTGGACAAGCCATTTTCTCTCTCTTCCTAGGGACCACGTGGTACAATATGATTGGTCCTCAGAGCTGACATGGAAGCTAACATCATTAATGTCATGGTAGTATGGGTGACACGTGACACTCACATTCAGCATTTTTAGGGGTCCTATGGGGTCATTTCTGGGTGACACATCTCACCAATCACAAGGTGACAGGTGGCAGTGATGACGTCACCCCGCTGAGATCGGGGATCAGCGGTTGCACAGGTTAAAGCACTCCTCCACCTCAATCTCCCCAGCTTGCAATTGCGATATGTGGGGGTTTTCCTCCTAGACACAATATATTATGAGGTCTAGCCTATAAGGCTCCTGCATCCAGCCAAGCACTGAGAAATAAGGTAACAGGTCCTCCTCCTCCGGGGTTTTGATTGCGATATCTTTGGTGGGCCTGATCCCGCTAATCGGTGATCGCAAGTTAGAAAAGGAGACGCTAAGTGGTAAAGCGTATCAAGCATCGAGATGTCGTATTCTGTGTAACAAAGGAAAAAGGTCCCCTGGACAGGAGACTGAAGGCCTCAGTGCCCAAGGACTAAGCCCCTGGTTATACCCCATGATCATATGAAGGAAATAGTGAAAATGGGTTGAAACCAAAGGGGGTCTAAGGGGCATATATGCTCGTTGTTCCGTAATGTTTTTAAAATAAAAGTCCTACTACCGTAAAACCTCAGAGCATGATACAGGTCATTGAAGGTGTATGGATCGGTAGCTGAAGCCGTGAATGAAGTATGGCGCAACAGAAGATTAGTAAAGGGGGGGACTCAAGAAGACTTAATGGCACGACATGCTGCTCCACTTCGTCACGCAGAAAAGGACTACCATGACACACTGCATTCCCACTCCATGACAGGCATTCACCGTTGACCCATTGCCTCCTCCAGTGAATGAGCTACTCAAGCAGTTAAGGTAGAATTGAAAGAAACTTACCGAGCAGCAGGGGAAGCACATCATGGTAGGGACATGGTTTGATCAAGGGACTCCACCAGAACAACAGGGGGACACCTCCTCCTTCATCTTTCCTTTTTCCTCCTTCTTCCATTAGTTCTGCAGTTAGCATTTATTTCAAAGAAAGGGAGCAGATACCCATTGTAATAATTTTAGGCAACAAGAGATATCATAGGCTGAGGCAGCTAGTACATCAGATAGTTGCCCTTTGGCTAAGATATTTTGTAATAGTTATTCCATCTCCCCATCTTCTTATAAATAGGGGGAAGCAATATTATACAGAGTTTCTGAAATTTCTCACCCGAGTAGTCTGAATTTTGAGAAGCCATTTTTGTCCTATCTGCTTATTCATGGGGGACTTCATTGATATCATGTTGAATGTATGGACTGGTTATTTCAACCCTTTGAGATAAATGGCTTTCCCCTGTCGATTCCAAGCATGATTAACGTTCAACACGTTCCTCTTGGTAATCTCATTTCATCTATGTTTTTCTTCCTTTAAAATAGTAAAATGAATGTAGTTGGTTCCTCTTCAATCTATGGATTTATCTTAGCTACTCATAGAAGACAGTACCTGTGCTTATCACAGACCTATATGTGTTATTCACTAGCATTGCAGTACTTGTAAAATTACAGATTTACTTGTGCATTTGATTAACTTGTAGGACCTGTATTAGTCCAGATCTATGTTATCTTTTGGCAAAGAATGATACCCATGTCATGTTTGATCCGAAACATTCTTTTTCACTCCTCTATTTCTATCATTTCACCAGAAAACCATGGTTTAGGATTCTGCGTTGCTTACAACCCTATCCATTGAATTCCACTTTCTGTTGGAACATTGCTGCTTAGGATTATGTTGTTACAGCCCTATGCATCTACTTCCCTCCTTCCTTTCCTCCTCTCCACCATTCCTACAACTTCAGTTTTAAGTTGTCTCATTTCCATGTGTCGGCCACCAGAGGAAGAAGCCATTTCTCTTTGAGATTTCCCCAATATACCCCCAACATTTGGATCCATGAGTTGGCCTGAATCTACCTCATTGAAGGCTTATTGAACCAAGCCCCTCCTATAACCTTTTTACATGACAATTGGAGTGTTGCAAACCCCTCACATATAACCTTTCATGCACTCCTCTATTTAAGATGTCTTAGGCACTTCTACAATGAACCCAGAGGCTATCTCTAGGAGGCCTTCTATCTCCCCTGCAACACTTGTGCCACAGGGTGTTAGATTTAGCTACAACATAAGGTATCTACACTTTTGGACTCATGGGACTCCTCTATTTTTTCATTCACCAGATTTAAGGAGTCGGCTCTTTAAAGTGTTCCAAAGTTGGGTCCTTTGATTAAAGGTACCAAAACTTATCAATGTAGAATCCAACCAACCCAAAGCTCAGATGTAGCAGCAACACATTGACTCAAGGACAAGTCAATGGATTGTGGTCAGGGCTTGTTGGGTCCTTCATTTTTGAAGGAGTATAAGTTCTGGAGTACATTTAGGATAGAGTCATTGGAAGCGGAGCACCGTAAAATAAACGAGGCAACAAAAAAAATGTTTTGGGACTTGCACAGTGGAAAGTAAGCATTAGGGCAATTTTGAGATCTAAAATGGGCCTCCTAAGAAAAATGTACAACCAAAATAAACTTTATAAGAACTAATATGATTCAAGATGATGATGTCAACCATGGGGGATGATTCACCATTTTTGGAGTAAAAAAGTAAAAAGATTAAAAAAAATAAAATAATAAAACTACTTTTTCAACTCATATTTTCAACTTATCTTCCTAAGGTTTTACTCAAATTTCAAGCAAGAGTACTTGTTGGATGCAAAAATTTAATTCCTTATCCAAGGAGTACCCATGTTGCATACTTTCGATGGACCCTGCTACATGAAAAATGATAAATACATGAAAAATGTGATTGCAATCATGTTTTTCATGTATTTCTCATTTCTTGTGTAGCAGGGTTAATCGAAAGTATGAAACATGGGTACTCCCTGGATGAGGAATCAAATTTTGCATCCAACGAGTGTTGCCACTCAAAATTTGAGTAAACCCATAGGGAGATAAGTTGAAAATGCAAGTTGAAAAAATAGTTTTTTTCTTTTTTCCCTCTAAAATTTGATGATGTAATCTAATATTATTCTATTATTTCCACTATTGTTTTCTAATTTCCTTAGGAGGCCCATTTTAGACCTCAAAATTCCCCTAATGGGCACACACCAAAAAATATGGAACTATTATTGATACAGTCAATAGGAAACCAAGGTAATGGCTTGAGGTTTTGGAAAACCGTCAATCAAGCATGCGAGGGATTAAAGACCAGATCAAGTGAATGTGTGCTATAAAAGAATATGAAAATCAGCGAGAAACAAGTTTTTAGAGGGATTTTCAAAACTTTAGACAATCTTGCAAAGTTTAGATCTAAGTTGTTGTTGATGCCTCAAAAATTGTTGCACCAACATTGGGGATAACCACCCAGTCCGGCCGTTAATGCAGTTCCTTTTCCGTTTGGTATGGTGGCTCCAACTATATAGTATGGGACCAGTTTCCCAATAAAATGTGTTTTGATGAACTAGTGTTTAATATATATAATAAAATGATAGATGGTTTGGATAATAAACTTATGAAAATATACAAATAGATCTATATATAACCCAGGTAATCAAATATCAATGCGATTTATAATGATTTCTGGTAATCAAATGCTAATGAAGATTAATCATTTTGCTAAAAAAAGTTAAGCATGAATGATGATCACTTGAAACAAAGTGATATAGAACATAACACATATCATAATAACATCAATTGTCAGCATATGCGTTTAGAATATCAATTCCAACTTATTCAAAAGTAATATAATGCAGAATTGTATGGACATTCACATATAACAACAATATCGAATCAAAAGAATGTTTAATTGTATAACATGAAACAAAAGGACATTGATAAAAGTACCATATGTATTTGAATCCTCTTACGGAAGTAACAGTCTGGTTTTCTCTTCTTATTCTGAAAACTTCAAAAAGATACAGAAATGCAAGTCCTCTTGAATTCCCTTTACAACAAGTTTGAACCTTGATCCCTATCTTCTACAAAAGTAAATTAAGAAGTGCAGAAATGCTATCTTCTTCAATCTAATTTAATACAATTTTAGGACCCTTTCTAAAATGACATGAAAGGGTCTTTATAGCAAAAAAAAAATAAAAAAATTTTTTGTAAAAAGTGCTTCGGGTGGTTGGAATAGCCTCTCCCAAAATATGGGATTTCATGTTAAAAATAGAACTGCGATAACTTTGGAAAGATTCATTGCATCTATTATTCCTCCTGCTACTTTAACTGACAAATCTTGAGCATAGTTTGGATCTCTGGCAGATGACTCATCCTAGCATGCAACTGACCTGCGTATACTACATCTGAGAGTTCTAGCATCATGCGATTGGCTGCATCAACAAGACATTTGATTGTCATTTGTTGGCTATGTGGTTTGACTAAATAGAACCAATGTGTATCCCAATTGAGGCCTTTTAATTTTTTGAGTTGCTCCTCTCTGGTATTCAAATCTTGCTTCCATTGATTTTCCAACACTTTTTATTTTGGAAGGTTTTCTTGGGAACACTCAAAAATTAAATTGGTGTTGTGTAAGTTATCGTTTATCAGCCCAATGATATTATTCATCACTGCCCTAGCCGTTGAAGTAGCTCTTTCTGCTTTGATTAGCTATGTCTCACATTCTGAAAATAACATCTCCTTATGAGATTCTTCAATTGCCGGAAATTTAGCATCCCTTCCCTTTTCTGTGTTTTGCCAAGAGATGTAACCTATGATTTTGTCATCTGCATCCTCAAATTCCAACCTGGAATTGACCACTTGATCTATCAGTGCGTTGGTTTTGATACATAGTGGATAAATGAGAGATATCTTTTGGCAGAGTTGGGTTAGCTGTTGAGATAAGAAATTATTTATTTGTAAGGCTTCCTTTATAAACTCTTCAACTTTGGGATTGTCCTTGAATTTCTCCATTGAGAGTTGTAGCTGCTTTATTTGCTCGTCCTTAGATTTCATCTCTTCATGATGTGCCAGTTTTAGCTGTTCGAACTCCTGAGATATCTGTTGTTGTCTTTCAATAGCCTGCTGATCAATCCTCTGTTTTTCCACCCTTAACTATTCTTCAAGTTGTTTAATCTTTTGATCTTTTTCCTTGACCAATTGATTAACTTCGGTTGCTTTATCTATCGTGGCAGTTGTATACGCTCCTGCAAACTGAGATAATTTGGTCAAGTCCTCAGAAGGATCGACTTTTGATTCTTTCTGGATGACATTCATGGATTCATCTTGAGGAATTGTTGCTAATGCTTGGTCTATCTTTCTCTTTTTTCTTTTCCTTTTGACTACAACTCTATGTTTAGGGCTATAAAACACATCCAAAGGTGGAATTTCCTCTATGCTGAGTGTGATCTCTGATGAAGGATACGTAGGGATTATCTCAATTTCTTTTAGAGCTGAGTCCTTACTGGATGGTTTTTCAATCATAGGATCATGAATCATGGGTTGTTGTCTTAAGGGGGATTCTAGTGTGATAACATTTTGGGTATCACTTTGACCTTTGATCCATTGATCAAATTGTTCCCATTCTTTGATCAATATCATATCAATGTGGACATCTATGCCTAACTTTTCACTTGCCTTGTCTCTTGTCTCGGTTACACCAGAAGTTTTTTGTATATCCTGCTTTGTGCTTTGGTCTATTTGTTAGATGACTGGTGCAATCTTTAATAAGTCTAGTGGTACTTTCTGAAGCCTTTGCGTCCTGTATTGGATGAATTGGTCCATTTTTGCTGATTCCAGCTTGATTTTAGCCAGGTGACTCACTTGTGTGAATGTCTCTATTGATGTAAATAAGTCATTGAATTCATCGTCCTCATAGGCGAGTTGTTTAACCTTTACCTGAGTAGTAAAATTAAAAGCAACTTTATTCGAGTCATACTGTATTTTGGGAATAACAACTAGGTTCAAACCCTTTGTTTTCTCGGCTTCAAATTGGGCATGTTTATAGTCATGCAATGAATAGATGTCGTAGCGAACAGGAAAGACAGGCCATAACTGTTTCTTGGCGTCTTTGAGATTTTTTGTAAGCCCTTTCTCAACTGTCTGATAAGCTATTTCCCTAGCCAATAGTTTGCTTGGGACATAAAGAAGAAGGACATGCGGGTCGGTAATGACACCAAAAGCCCTAATGTATGTGAACAGTTCTTCCCCAAACCAACGGCCCATTGAAGTTAAATCAATACTAGCCTCCTCGGACAGCCAAGGAGCCGGTCTAGTAAAAATGGCCTAATGGATGGGTAGGATGAAGCCATGAAAATTTTTGTAGAAATGCTTCTTATAGTATTCCACAGGTATTTATGGTAAACATGGATAGGGGTTGGGTCCTGTATAGTCCACTTCCATCCCATTATGGGAAAATTGGAATTGAAACAAATGGTATCGACTATGTAGGCAGTCATATAAAATGGGGGAACAACTCAGGTGGAAACATACCTGTTTTTCCTATAATCAAGTATTTGGATGGCCAGTTTATCTGATAGGATATTAGCCCAATCCATCACAAAAGAGTTCAGTGCTGCTTCTATTAATGGAACCATTTCAATGGAAAACATAGTAGAATTAGAGCTTCCAAATAGTCTACACATCATTGCGATAGCATAACAACATGGAGACGCTAGGGAGTCCAACAGAATACATACCGGATGATTCGTGCTTGTGTTTGTTAGGGAAGTACCTCCATTGTTTGATGGGGTCCGACTCTATTTTATTTTCCTTCGAGAAAGCTTCAAGGAATAATTTATTGTAGTACTTCTGAGGCTCTAGTAAATTATACATTTTCTTCAAGTCTTCAGTCTTGAAGGATCCAAACATACTTCCAACAGCTGTGAAGAGCGTCCTGTCTGTTATATTGATGCTTTCAATTACCCATTTTACCATGTCATTATATGGCAAAGCCTTTGGGCGGGCCGCTATTCGATGAAGAAACAAGTCGGCTAAATCACGAAGTGTGTTTTGTGACACTGCAAGTCCATCAATTGTTGCATGTCCTTCCATTACGTTTGGCTTTTCCATTTCTAACATATCATATATGCCTTCCCATGAAATTTTCCCACAATCTTGACATGTAGTATCTGAGATCAACACAGTTTTTTCCGGTCCTTCCGCCACTGCAAGGGGAACTTTCGTCTTTCGAGCTTTCTTTGACATTTTGGCTGGCTACATACTTCTAGATTCAAACTGCGAAAATGAAACAGAGGACAGTGATAGGCTAAAACTTTCACAGCAGGTAATGCTTGTAAAGATAGTGTTGAAAGAAGTACAGACAAAAATTGGAACAGGAGCATTTGATGCAAAAGATTTCTTATTATAACTTGACATTAACACGAAGGATGAAATCTTGAAGAACCGCTATCATAACTATTTTTTAATGTTTTTCCATAACCAACGACGTGAAACTTTAATGCTCAATGAATAGATCGCATCGCAGGTTTCCAAAGGTCTTATTAGAATGTGTGCCATAAACTTTCCGGTTTTGCGATGAGAAATTTCAATATATTATTTTAATATTTAAAGAGTGATTGCATATCGCAAGTCAGGAGTTATAAGGGCCATGTTCCAAGAGTCTTTTTGAATTTTCGCGATTGCAATAAGTGATGACCTGGCATATAGAGTTGGGAAATTCCTCATTTAACTCACCCGAATCATGTTTTCCCTTTATTATTATTGAACCACTTTATTATATTTTAACATCGCATCGGGCGTCCCCAAGGTAAGTATCACTTGTTTCCGTTGGGATTGCGATATGCAATCGATGTATATCGCATCACAAGTTTTCAGGGCTAGCTTCCTTTGTTTTTCGGGGTACGCGAAATGCAAGAATCATATCGCATCGCAAAGTTTCAATGGACGTTAAAACATATTCTTTGGAATCTACGATATGCGATATGCGATAGTTTTATTGCATCGCATGTTTGTCAATGGATTGTTTTAAGAAGCCCTACGATTGAGACTTTCGCATCGCAGCACGATTATTTGGATTGAATGTTCCTTAGCCTTAAGCGAATGCAATTTGCAATGTTTGATTTTTTAGAAAAAATTTTGAAGCACTTTTTATTTAAAAAGCAAGAAACAAATAATTTTATTTCTATGTAAAGGTTTTATTGCTTCTCATAAACTAAAGGGGCCCTATTTCCTATTTAGCATCTTAGAATAGGATTAAGAAAAAATTGAAATGGGGGAGTTGTTGTATAGCACAACAATTGGTGTTTCACTGAAAGAACCAGTTATCTCTGAATAAAATGATGAAATTTCTAACATTTTCTCAAGTACAAACAATTGAGGAAAAGGAAACTATTTTGAAAATAGTTAGATCACTAAAATTACTCTGAATAAGAAGAATTGATCAATTTTGCGATTTCATTTAGAAACCCTTATTATAAATGAAAACATTTTTGGTTTCATCAAGCCTTGATTGGTTGTTAAAGATAAATTTGGGGGCTCCTCCAACTTAGCTTTTGAATTTACTCTTTTGTCACAGGTAGTGTCACTGCTGCTAGCAAACATCTATAGTCTCGACAGGTTTACCTTTTAACCATCAATTATTCATTATCCCATCCATCTAAGAGTCTAATATTTTAAAGATAAATTCAGATATATATATCTATATATATTGGATAAAATCCATTTCCCTGGTTTGGGAGCCAGAAGGTGAAAATGTCATTCATTGGTTGTAATTGAACTGAACAAGCTGACTCGTAATGAGACCCCTTGTCTTATGATTGTAAGCCATTACCCTGTTTTGGTATGCAGTATTGGTAATGTCAGTTTAATTAGTTCCCTATGATCATGGTAAGCAGGCTCATAATGAGACCTCTTATATTTTAATTTAGATATATTTTAGAATTACACTCTAAAAAATCATAAACCTAGTGGATGGGGTGAATCTTTGACTCCTTAAGAGTTATTGGATGACAATTATAGAGATGTAGATGCTTAGTTGTAGAAAGTCTTTACTTTTTTTTTAAAATAACCTTTCTCAACTGATAAAACTTAAAATGATTCACTATGTTCAAGTTTGAAAGATTTCACAATTTGAAACAACATCTCAGAGTTCTATGATGTTTATCTAATTTCCAAAACTGTAATCATTTCCTTGAAAGTTTCTACTTTTTAAAAGTAGATATTTACAATATATTTTCAAAGAGATTTCAATAGTAAAAAGCCAATGGTATACTATTTACAACATTATTTCTTAGAGAAATCAAAATTTGCATAAAAAAAAATATGTACATATAAGAAGGGGTTACCTCCTTAGGGAAATAATTTCTTTATGATAAGCCCATTCACAGGAAGGGAATCTCTCTTTTCTGTTAAGTCTTGCAGTAGAAATGTTGATGAGCCTATCTTTTCGACAATCTGGAATGGTCCAAGCCACATCCTCTGAAATTTGGTATGATTACCTTTTTCTTCATGTGCTTTTTCCCATTTCAACACGAGATCACCAATCTATAATGTTTTTGAGCCGGCTGAACTTGCATCAAAAGAGGATTTAATGACTTGTTGATGTTTATCATAAGTAATTTTTGCTTTTTCTCTTTCCTCATCTAATTTAAGGATCTGATCAAACCTTAATTGAATAGAGGAAGAAGGAGTTTCTTCAATGAATTGTACTAGGGCTAGTGATGGGAGGGCTAGATTTGGTGGAATAACAGCTTCTTTCCCATACACTAAGTTAAAAGGAGAAGTACCTATTGAGTCCTAAGTTATACGATCTGCCCATAGTGCGAATATTAAAGATTTATGCCAATTCTTTTGGCTTTGATCAACAGTTCTTTTAATAATCCTGATGAGATTTTTGTTAGTTGACTCTGCTAAGCCATTTCCTTGGGGATAGTAATTTGTAGAGTATTTTAACTTAAAACCTCTCTTAAGAGAAAATTTAACTATACTATTTCCAGAAAAATAAGATTCATTGTCAAAGATAAGCGCATTAGGTAAACCAAACCTGGTGATGATGAAATGATCAATAAATTCAATAATTGCATCAGAATTTTCTACCTTTAGTGGAATTTCTTCTACCCACTTAGTGAAGTAGTCCGTGGCTGTAAGGATGTATCTGTGCTGCTTGGAAGAATGAGGAACAATCTCTCCTATAATATCAAGCCCCCACTGCTCAAATGGTTGCTCAATGTTAACTGGTTGTAAAGGAAAGGTTGGTTTCCTTTGTCTCCCACTAGCAGTTTGGCATATCTTACATTTCCTCACATAGTCATGGGTATCTTTGAACAAAGTTGGCCAATAATACCCAGCATGCAGTATTTTGTGTGTTGTAGTGTCTCCTCCAAAGTGTCCACCAGCTGGGCCATCATGGAGTTCCTGTAAAACCGTTTGCGCTTCAGATTTTTCAAGGCATATTAACAAAATAGAATCATAGTTTCTCCTGAATAACACATTATCAATGATTTCATAGTGTTTGGCTTTTAACCTTAGGGCACATTTGTTTTTGTAGCTGAATTTAGGGGGGGCATATCCATTTTTCAAGTAAAAAACAGATTAGAATATTGAGATTCAGAATCAATCATACTTATCTCATTTACTTGTGTAGTACTACCTGAATCTTCATGATCTGGTATATTGGAAGCTCCTGCCAGCAACCTGCAAAAACCTTGTCCTCTAACAATTTTTGTTGGTTTAATATCAATGTCATATTCTTGTAAAGTTGTTACCCAGTTAGCTCTTTTCTCTCCTACTTCTCTTTGAATTAGCAATTTCCTCACTGCAAAGAATGGGGCTATCACTTCTATATGTGTTTTCAGGAGGAAAGGTCTAAAATGTTTAACAAACTTAAATACAGTGAAGGCTTGTTTCTTGACTTCTGAATAATTAAGTTTAGCACCCTGCAAATTGGAACTAAAGAAAGATATGGGTTCTTCCACCTGCTGATCATTGATTTGTGTTAAAACAACAGCATAAGATGATTGAGTGGCCAGAGTATACAAAATAAAATGACTAGAAAAATTCGGAGTATTCAATGCAGGAGCATTAATGATTGCTTGTTTGATTGATTCAAAAGCTTCTCTTTCATTATGTCCCCATTTGAAGACTGATTTTTTCTTAATCATGGATTGCAAGGGTAGAAAAATATGAGAAAAATCAGGAACAAATATTTTTACAAAATTTATCTGTCCCAAGAATGATTGCATAGATTTCTTATTATGTGGTAAAGGGATATCAAAAATCTCCTTTATCCTATTAGGATCAATGTATATGCCATTTTTGGATACAATAAACCCTAAGATTTTACCTTCATTAAGAGAAAAGAATGATTTTTTAGGATTTAGGGAGATCCCATACTTTTTTCAACATTCAAAGATATTCTTTAAATCATGCAAATAGTTGCTCTTTTTCTTAGAATAGATATTTATGTCATCCAAGTAAAAAATGACCGTTTTATTGATCAAACCTTTGAAAGCTATGTCCATGGCTCGTTGGAAAGTAGCTCTAGCATTTATCAAACCAAATGGCATTTTCTGATAAGCATATGTTCCCCATTTGGTTCTGAATTCAGTCTTTAATCTATCATCTGGATGTACCGTGATCTGATTATATCCTGAAAAACCATCAAGAAAAGACATTAATTCTGAGCCAGCTACTGATTGAAGTATCTGCTCCATTGTTGGTAATGGGAAATTATCTTTATGACATGCTCTGTTGAGATTTCTAAAATCTATACAGATCCTAATATCATCATTATTTTTTCTGACAAGTACCAAATTTGAGACCCATTTTGAATGTCTGACAGGAAAAATTATTTTGGCTTTAAGGAGTTGATTCAACTTTGATTTGATTTGACTCTCAAGATTGGGGTGAATTTTCCTTAATTTCTATTGTACAGGTTTCTCATCAGATACCATTGGAATTTTATGTTGAATATGAGAGACATCATAAGTCTTCAGATCCTCATAATTCCAAGAAAAAATACCTTTGTATTTTTTAAATAATCTGATGAAGGAAAATCTTTCACCAGGTCAAAGTCCAAGTCCTAGATTGACATTTTGTGGCTTGGCCTCGGTACCAAGATTTACTAATTCAAACCTTAAATTTGAACTTTGAAGTTTTGAATTAGTGACTTTTTTGAATCTATCCTTAATATCATATAGATCTTCCAATTTAACCACAGATTTAGAAATAGGGTTTTCATTGAGTTTCTTCTTTAATTGTAGATCATGATCACTTTCATCGATAATTTGGTCTTCATAAGATTCCTCAGATGTTAAGAAATTCAAGATATCTTCATCATGATTGAACACACGCCAATTGGTGACATTATCTGGGATGGATGGTCTAAAAATTAATTCAATAGAAAATCTATCTGGACTATAATCCTCAGATGGAAGGAGCTTAGAAGCTACATTAGCTAGGAGATCTACTGCTGCATTTTGTGATCTGGGAATAGGAGAGATATCAAATGCCAGAAAATGAGAAATAAGATCTTGAGCGAGTGATTGATAATGTTTGAGGTTTCCTGAAAGACAATGAATAGTATTTCTTACTTGTTTTATCACTATTTCAGAATCACCAAACACTTTCAGATATTTCACATCAAGACTTATTGCTTTATAAAGACCTTGAATCAAGGCTTCATATTCTGCAATATTATTGGTACACTCAAATTATAACTTGCATGATAACATTGTCTTTTCTCCTTCAGGACTAACTAGAATACATCTTGCTCCTGCACCGTCATTAGATTTAGATCCATCAAAATACAAGGACCAAAATAAAGGCTTATCTACAGGTTTATCTACAACATTAACACACTTAGAAGTATCGGTCTATAAAAAATTCTCAACTTGTGATGTGACATTGCTAACTAAAAAAGGTGATTGCTGAGCATTGAATTTCCTGAAAAATGATTCAGCCGAATAGTTTCCAAGAATATTATTATTGAAGGCTACTGGTTCATTTTATTCTTCAAATTATGTTACTGTGTGAGTCAAGTGTTTTTCACGGTCGATTTTAATTTGATTTGGCTTCCCATTATAAGGAAGCCACATGTGAGACCAGTCAGTTGAAATATAACCATGAAGTTTTTCAGACCAATCTCTGCTAAGAATTAAACCATAAAACTCAAGGATGTCAGTAATTAATATGTAAATTATTTGAACAACCCTTAGGTCAACAGATAGTCTAATTGTAACTGAATTTATTTCTCCTAAAACTTGCACCTTAGTTCAATCCAATTGGACAATATGAACTGCAGACTTCCGGGGTTCAATATTTAATTTGGAGCAAATTGTTGATGACATTATATTTGATGAAGCCCCTGAATCAATCAAGCAGTTATGAAAATTTCTATTGTAGATCTCATAAGTCAAAAGAAAAGGAGGGGTATGAGAATTTGATCTATCTCCAATTAAAACGACATCGATAGAATCCACCTTATCAGATGGTGGCCTACTCGATCCTCTAGCAGCCTTGGATAATACACTAGTTGGAAGAGGAGAAGAAGGTACTGCATTTAATTCTTTAAGCAACAACTTTTGTTAATGTTTGAGCTTGGTAAGTTCATGCAGAGAAATGTTTGCTCGAGTCTTCTTCATATCTTCAACTATGTTATAATCCATGGAATCTGTAACTACTAGAGTTTTTGATGATGATGGATGATTGGATGAAGATGGTTTTGTTTGGGGAGATGAAATTGGAGTTTTCTTTGTGGGAATTTCTCTTTAGTAACAGGATTTGAGTTTTTTCTCTTTTGATTTGACTGATTAGGCTCTATGATACTTTTACTTCTGGTATTTACTGGTAGGGCTTCCTGTTCACTTTCGTTATCAGAGTTGGGAAGAATAAAGTCCCACATTCCATGACATTCAACTGCTTCTTCTTCCTCTGTTTCTTCAGCTGATAAAGCCATATCAGCTTCATCATCATCATCATCTAAATCATATTTGCATTTTATAGAATGTTTGGAGGTTGACAATTTTCTGGATGATTTCTTTTAAAATTCCTAAATGGTCTTTTGGATGAAGATTCAGCTACCTGCTTTTTAATCTCTACCATTTCATTGGACATAGTCTTGAGAACCTTTTGCGGGCCTTCCATGTCATATGGATCTTTGGTTACTTTCTTATTTGATTCATCTCTTAAGGTTACTTTCTTGGATTTTCTTTCCTCTAATGCATTTTTCTTTTCTACGGCCAAGATACGTTTTTCAACAGCTATTGCTTCTTTCATATTTTTTGTTAACGTCAGTTTGGAAGCTCTATCAACAAAGATGGATGTGTTTGAAAGTAGAGCAGAAATGTACCATTCATTTCAGACCTCCTCACTAGGCTTGGATTCTATAGGTATTTTATTCAATAACTTATTAAAACATGAGTTGAAGTCCTTAATGGGTTCTTTTGGTTCGGCTTTCAAATTGGAGAGGTCATTTATCAAAGTTGTTGTAGACCTATCATCTCCAAATTTAGTTAAAAATTTGCTCTTGAAAAGAATCCCAGCTATTAATAGAGCCTGATGGTAACGAAAAATACCATGATCCTACTACTCCTTGTAGAGTAGATGGGAATAATCTTACAACTACGTCTTCTTCTACTACTCCATTCAAATTAATGGACAACATGAAATTAATTATATGTTCTTGTGCTAACAGGCCACTATCAGGGTTAAATTTAGGTAACCATTTTTCTGGATGTGCTGGCAATTGGGTTAAAGGTCCAGCCATTATAACAGCCCCTCCGTTGGTTCGTGGCCTTGGTTGAGGTTGATTGTGTGCCATTGTTGGGATATTAGTAGAAGAGAGTGAAGCAGTGGGTGAAGGTGATTGGGTAGAGGATGGTGTAGCTCATGTACCTGTGTGAATCACGATCTGGAGTTGGGAAGCAGGTGTGTGACCTTGCAATGATATGGATGGAATGGACGATGATGATGAAAGAACCTCATTGTTAGATTCTGATGGTGTCTTCTTAGCCCTTTTACGACTTGGTAGAGGGAATTCAACTGGTGGGATTCCAATTTTTTCACTATGTGCTCTAGTTAGTGGTTGCGATGGGATATATTGAGAAGTGACACTGCCTTGGGATAACTCAGACTCTTCTTGAGATATTGAAATCCCTTGCAATTTCTGGATCAAATATTGTCGTTCTGGGGGTTTAGAAGAAGAAATGTCTAGCCTGTTTAGGATTTCATCAGTGGGTTCTGTATTTTTCTTTTCAACTTTTCATTTGGGAATAGGAGATTTAGAATGCGAACGAGAAGTTGGAGGTGATGGTGAGGAAGTTTTACTCTTAGAATGGCCTGTAGATTTAGATTTAGTTTGCATTCATAGTCAAGCCCTCCTTCTAATGCCAAAAATGTTGACACCTCAAAATTCATTGCACCAACATTGGGGATAACCACCTGGTCCAGCCCTTAATGCAGTTCCTTTTCTATTTGGTATGGTGGCTCCGACTGGATAGTATGGGACCAGTTTCCCAATAAAATGTGTTTTGATGAATTGGTGTTTAATATATATAACAAAATGATAGATGGTTTGGATAATAAACTTATGAAAGTATACAAATAGATCTATATATAACCCGGGTAATCAAATATCAATGCGATTTATAATGATTTCTGGTAATCAAATGCTAATGAAGATTAGTCACTTGGCTACAGAAAGTTAAGCATGAATGATGATCACTTTAAACAAAGTGATATAGAACATATCGCATATCATAATAACATCAATTGTCATCATATGTGTTTAGAATATCAATTCCAACTTATTCAAAAGTGATATAATGTAGAATTGTATGAACATTCACATATAACAACAATATCGAATCGAAAGATTGTTTAATTGCATAACATGAAACAAAAGGACATTGATAAAAGTACCATATGTATTTGAATCCTCTTACGAAAGTAACAATCTGGTTCGCTCTTCTTATTCTGAAAACTTCAAAAATATACAAAAATGCAAGTCCTCTTGAATTCCCTTTACAACAAGTTTGAACCTTGATCCCTATCTTCTACAAAAGTAAATTAAGAAGTGCAGAAATGCTATCTTCTTCAATCTAATTTAATACAATTTCAGGACCCTTTCTAAAATGACATGAAAGGGTCTTTATAGCAAAAATAAAAAACAAATTGTTCATAAAAAGTGCTTCGGGTGGTTGGAACAGCCTTTCCCAAAATATGGGATTTCATGTTAAAAATAGAATTGCGATAACTTTTGAAAAGATGCATTGCATCTATTATTCCTCATGTGGCTTTAACTGACAAATATCGAGCATATTTTGGATCTCTGGCAGATGACTCATCCTAGCATGCAACTGACTTGCATATACTGCATCTGAGAGTTCTGGCATCATGCGATCGGCTGCATCAGCAAGACATTTGATTGTCATTTGTTGGCTATGTGGTTTGACTAAATAGAACCAATGTGTATCCCAATTGAGGCTTTTTAATTTTTTGAGTTGCTCCTCTCTAGTATTCAAATCTTGCTTCCATTGTTTTTCCAACACTTTTGCTTTTGGAAGGTTTTCTTGGGAACACTCAAAAATTAAATTGGCACTGTGTAAGTTATCATTTATCAGCCCAATGATATTATTCATCACTACCCTAGCCCTTGAAGTAGCTCTTTCTGCTTTAATCAGCTGTGTCTGCCATTCTGAAAATAATATCTCCTTATGAGATTCTTCAGTTACTGGTACTTTAGCATCCCTTCCATTTTCTTTGTTTTTCCAAGAGATGTAACCTGTGATTTTGTCATCTGCATCCTCGAATTCCAACTTGGAATTGACCACTTGATCTATCAGTGCGTTGGTTTTGATACATAGTGGATAAATGACAGATATCTTTTACCAGAGTTGGGTTAGCTATTGAGATAAGAAATTATTTATTTGTAAGACTTCCTTTATAAACTCTTCAACTTTGGGATTGTCCTTGAATTTCTCCATTGAGAGTTGTAGTTGCTTTATTTTCTCTTCCTTAGATTTCATCTCTTCATGATGTGCCAGTTTTAGCTATTCGAACTCCTGAGATAGTTGTTATTGTTTTTCAATGGCCTGTTGATCAATCCTCTATTTTTCCACCCTTAACTATTCTTCAAGTTGTTTAATCTTTTGATCTTTTTCCCTGACCAATTCATTAACTTCAATTGCTTTATCTATTGTGGCAGTTGTATACGCTCCTGCAAACTGAGATAATTTGGTCAAGTCCTTAGAAGGATCAACTTCTGATTCTTTCCAGATGACATTCATGGATTCATCTTGAGGAATTGTTGTTGATGCTTGGTCTATCTTTCTCTTTTTTCTTTTCCTTTTGACTATAGCTCTATGTTTAGGGCTATAAAACACATCCAAAGGTGGAATTTCCTCTATGCTCAGTATGATATGTGATGAAGGATACTCAGGGATTATCTCAATTTCTTTTAGAGTTGAGTCCTTGCTGGATGGTTTTTCAATCAAAAGATCATGAATCATGGGTTGTTGTCTTAAGGGGGATTCCGGTGTGATAACATTTTGGGTATCACTTTGACCTTTGATCTGTTGATCAAATTGTTCCCATTATTTGATCAATTTCTGATCAATGTGGACATCTATGCCTAACTTTTCACATGCCTTGTCACTTGTCTCAATTGCACTAGAAGTTTTCTCTATATCCTGCTCCGTGCTTTGCTCTGTTTGCTGGATGACTGGTGTAATCTTTAATAAGCCTAGTGGTACTGTCTGAAGCCTTTGCGTCCTCTATTGGATGAATTAGTACATTTTTGTTGATTCCAGCTTGATTTTAGCTAGGTGACTCACTTGTGTGAATGTATCTGCTGATGTAAATAAGTCATCAAATTCACCGTCCTCATGGGAGAATTGTTTAACCTTTACATGAGTAGTAAAATTAAAAGCAACTTTATTCAGGTCATACTGTCTTTTGGGAATAACAACTGGGTTCAAACCCTTTTTTTTCTCAGCTTCAAGTTGGGCATGTTTATAGTCATGCAATGAATAGATGCCACAGCGAACAGGAAAGGCAAGCCATAATTGTTTCTTGGCGTCTTTGAGATTTTTTGTAAGCCCTTTCTCAACTGTCTAATAAGCTATTTCCCTAGCCAATAGTTTTTCTGGGACATAAAGAGGAAGGACATGTGGGTCGGTAATGCTACCAAAAACCCTAATGTATGTGAACAGTTCTTCCTCAAACCAACTGCCCATTGAAGTTAGATCAATACTAGTTCCTTTTCCGTTTCATATGGTGGCTCCGACTAGATAGTATGGGACTAATTTCCCAATAAAATTTGTTTTGATGAATTGGTGTTTAATATATATAACAAAATGATAGATGGTTTGGATAATAAACTTATGACAGTATACAAATAGATCTATATATAACCTGGGTGATCAAATATCAATGCGATTTATAATGATTTTTGGTAATCAAATGCTAATGAAGATTGATCACTTGGCTACAGAAAGTTAAGCATGAAAGATGATCACTTTAAACAAAGTGATATAGAACATATTTCATATCATAATAACATCAATTGTCAGCATATGTGTTTAGAATATCAATTCCAACTTATTCAAACGTAATATAATGCAGAATTGTATGAACATTCACATATAACAACAATATCGAATCGAAAGACTATTTAATTGCATAACATGAAACAAAAGGACATTGATAAAAGTACCATATGTATTTGAATCATCTTACGGAAGTAACAGTCTAGTTCGTTCTTCTTATTCTGAAAACTTCAAAAAGATACAAAAATGCATGTCCTCTTGAATTCCCTTTACAACAAGTTTGAACCTTGATCCCTGTCTTCTACAAAAGTAAATTAAGAAGTGCAGAAATGCTATCTTCTTCAATCTAATTTAATACAATTTCAGGACCCTTTCTAAAATGACATGAAAGGGTCTTTATAGCAAAAATAAAAACAAATTGTTCGTAAAAAGTGCTTCAGGTGGTTGGAATAGCCTTTCCCAAAATATGGGATTTCATGTTAAAAATAGAATTGTGATAACTTTTGAAAAGATGCATTGCATATATTATTCCTCCTGCGGCTTTAACTGACAAATCTCGAGCATAGTTTGGATCTCTGGTAGATGACTCATCCTAGCATGCAACTAACCTGTATATACTGCATCTGAGAGTTTTGGCATCATGCGATCGGCTGCATCAGCAAGACATTTGATTGTCATTTGTTGCCTATGTGGTTTGACTAAATAGAACCAATGTGTATCCCAATTGAGGCTTTTTAATTTTTTGAGTTGTTCCTCTCTAGTATTCAAATATTTCTTCCATTTTTTTTCCAACACTTTTGCTTTTGGAAGGTTTTCTGGGGAACACTCAAAAATTAAATTGGTGCTATGTAAGTTATCGTTTATCAGCCCAATGATATTATTCATCATTACCCTGGCCCTTGAAGTAGCTCTTTCTTCTTTGATCAGTTGTGTCTCCCATTTTGAAAATAATATCTCCTTATGAGATTCTTCAGTTACCGGCAATTTAGCATCCCTTCCCTTTTCTTTGTTTTGCCAAGAGATGTAACCTGTGATATTGTCATCTGCATCCTCGAATTCCAACCTGGAATTGATAGCTTGATATATCAGTGCGTTGGTTTTGATACATAGTGGATAAATGAGAGATATCTTTTGGAAGAGTTGGGTTAGCTGTTGAGATAAGAAATTATTTATTTGTAAGACTTCCTTTATAAACTCTTCAACTTTGGGATTATCCTTGAATTGCTCCATTGAGAGTTGTAGTTTCTTTATTTGCTCGTCCTCATATTTCATCTCTTCATGATGTGCTAGTTTTAGTTGTTCGAACTCCTGAGATAGTTGTTATTGTTTTTCAATGGCCTGCTGATCAATCCTCTATTTTTCCACCCTTAACTGTTCTTCAAGTTGTTTAATCTTTTGATCTTTTTCCTTGACCAATTGATTAACTTCAGTTGCTTTATCTATCATGGCAGTTGTATACGCTCCTGCAAACTGAGATAATTTGGTCAAGTCCTCAGAGGGATTGACTTCTGATTCTTTCCAGATGACATTCATGGATTCATCTTGAGGAATTGTTGTTGATGCTTGGTCTATCTTTCTCTTTTTTCTTTTCCTTTTGACTACAACTCTATGTTTAGGGCTATAAAACACATCCAAAGGTGGAATTTCCTCTATGCTCAATGTAATCTCTGATGAAGGATACTCAGGGATTATCTCGATTTCTTTTAGAGCTGAGTCCTTACTGGATGGTTTTTCAATCACAGGATCATGAATCATGGGTTGTTGTCTTAAGGGGGATTCCGGTGTGATAACATTTTGGGTATCACTTTGACCTTTGATATGTTGGTCAAATTGTTCCCATTCTTTTATCAATATCGAATCAATGTGGACATTTGTGCCTAACTTTTCACTTGCCTTGTTGCTTGTCTTGGTTACACCAGAAGTTTTCTCTACATCCTACTCTGTGCTATGCTCTGTTTGCTGGATGACTGGTGCAATCTTTAATAAGTCTAGTGGTACTGTTTGAAGCCTTTGTGTCCTGTATTGGATGAATTGGTCCATTTTTGTTGATTCCAGCTTGCTTTTAGCCAGTTGATTCACTTGTCTGAATGTCTTTGCTGATGTAAATAAGTCATCGAATTCATCGTCCTCATGGGCGAATTGTTTAACCTTTACCTGAGTAGTAAAATTAAAAGCAACTTTATTCGGGTCATACTGTCTTTTGGGAATAACAACTAGGTTCAAACCCTTTGTTTTCTCAACTTCAAGTTGGGCATGTTTATAGTCATGCAATGAATAAATGCCAGAGTGAACAGGAAAGGCAAGCCATAACTGTTTCTTGGCGTCTTTGAGATTTTTCGTAAGCCCTTTTTCAACTGTCCGATAAGCTATTTCCCTAGCCAATAGTTTGTCTGGGACATAAAGAGGAAGGACATGCGGGTCGGTAATGCTACCAAAAACCCTAATGTATGTGAACAGTTCTTCCCCAAACCAACTGCCAATTGAAGTTAAATCAATACTAGCCTCCTTGGACAACTGAGGAGCTGGTCTATTAAAAATGGCCTGATGGATGGGAAGGATGAAGCCATGAAATTTTTTGTAGAATTGATACTTATATTGGGTCTTCCACAGGTATTTATGATAAAAATGGATAGGGGTTGGGTCCTGGATAGTCCACTTCCATTCCATTGTGGGAAAATCAAAATTGAAAAAAATGGTATCAACTATGTAGGCAGTCATATAAAATGGGGGAACAACTCGGGTGGAAACATACATGTTTTTCCTATAATCAAGTATTTGGATGGCCAGTTTATCTGATAGGATATTAGCCCAATCCATCACAAAAGAGTTCAATGCTGCTTCTATTAATGGAACCATTTCAATGGAAAACTTAGCAGAATTAGAGCTTCCAAATAGTCTACACATCATTATGGAAACATAACAATATGGAGACGCTAGGGAGTCCACAGAATACATACTGAATGATTCGTGCTTGTGTTTGTTAGGGAAGTGCCTCCATTGTTTGATGGGGTCCGACTCTATTTGATTTTCCTTTGAGAAAGCTTCAAGGAATGATTTATTATAGTACTTCTGAGGCTCTGGTAAATGATACATTTTCTTCAAGTCTTCAGGCTTGAAGGATCAATTACCCATTTTACCATGTCATTATACAGAAAAACCTTTGGGTGGGCCGCTATTAGATGAAGAAACAAGTCGGCTAAATCACCAAGTGTGTTTTCTAACTCTGTAGGTCCATCAGTTGTTGCATGTCCTTCTGTTACCTTTGGATTTTCCATTTCTAACATATCATATATGCCTTCCCATGAAATTTTCCCACAATCTTGACATGTAGTATCTGAGATCAACACAGTTTTTTCTGGTCCTTCCACCACTGCAGGGGGAACTTTCATCTTTCGAGCTTTCTTTGACATTTTGGCTAGTTGCATACTTCCAGATTCAAACTGCGAAAATGAAACAGAGGACAGTGATAGGCTAAAACTTTTAGAGCAGCTAATGCTTGTAAAGATAGTGTTGAAAGAAGTACAAACGAAAATCAGAGCAGGAGCATTTGATGCGAAATATTTCATATTATAACTTGATATTAACACGAAGGATGAAATCTTGAAGGACCGCAGTCATAACTATTTTTTAATGTTTTTCCGTAACCAACGACGTGAAACTTTAATGCTCAATGAATAGATCGCATCACAGATTTCCAAAGGTCTTATTAGAATGTGTGCCATAAACTTTTCGGTTCTGCGATGAGTGATTTTAATATATTATTTTAATATTTAAAGAGTGAATGCATATGGCAAGTCGGGAGTTATAAGGGCCATGGTCCAAGAGTCTTTTTGAATTTCCACGATTGCGATAATTGATGACCTGTCATATAGAGTTGGGAAATTCCTCATTTAACTCTCCCGAATCATGTTTTCCCTTTATTATTATTGAACCACTTTATCATATTTTAACATCGCATCACGCGTCCTTGAGGTAAGTATCACTTGTTTCCGTTGGGATTGCGATATGCGATCGATGCATATCGCATCGCAAAGTTTCAATGGACCATTAAAACATATTCTTTGGAATCTGCGATATGCGATATGCAATAGTTTTATCACATCACATGTTTGTCAATGGATTGTTTTAAGAAGCTCTACGATTGAGACTTTTGCATCGTAACACAATTATTTGGATTGAATGTTCCTTAGCCTTAAGCGAATGCGATTTGCGATGTTTGATTTTTTAGAAATTTTTTTGAAGCACTTTTTATTTAAAAAGAAAGAAATGAAGAATTTTATTTCTATGTAAAGGTTTTATTGCTTCTCATAAACTAAAGGGGCACTATTTCCTGTTTATCATCTTAGAATAATATTAAGAAAATTTTGAAATGGGGGGGTTGTGTATAGCACAACAATTGTGCAAAAGAAATACTACTTGCACGTAGATATGGTTATGTTATGATGTATTTTGATAGTTGTTTCGAGATGTAATACATGTGCACAAGTCTATAATGTTCCATAAAATGTACTAAAGGATGGTTGTTTAATAATAAAATGAGAATGGGAATTTTGTCACATGTTTATGTGTTTAGCAACCCCTTTTAAAAATTTTCTGTATGCTGATTATTCTCTTTTAAATGCATAATTTAGCTTGTTTCGAATGAATGCATGGATGGTTTAACATACTGTATAATATTTATTTCTATATTCCCTTATATATTTCTATGATTCTGGCTCAGCTCAGATGAAACACTCCTTTGATCCAAGGGAGTGAAAATGCCGGTGAAGTGCTAAACTATGCGGAAATATTTGTTGGCACCTTAGGATGAACCCTAGGCCATTATTTATTCAAAATTCTCCACCAACAAGATCTCAGGATGAAAGTGAGAAGTAAAATGTAGCCCCACATAAGAAGTTCAATGCAGCTGAGAAAGGACATGGATCTCATCATGTGGAGCAGAAGAATAAAGGCAGTGGCAGAGAACCTTTGAAGTGTTGGATTGGTGGTAGAGATCATCACAAGAATAATTGTCCATTGTATCAGAGAGGTAGGCCTCATATCTATAGTGCTCAGGAGGCACAGACAGTTGGGGATGTAGGTCAGAGAATTCCCCAAATCTATGCAATAGTTGATAATAGGCAGGGGTACCACCAGGCATCCATTATTGAGATGGAATGTAAGCTTTGTGGTCAAGTTGTTTCTATTTTGATTGATCCTAGATCTATTATTCCTAACCTAGTGGATCAATTTCGTTTGAATAAGGAAGTGCATGCAGAATCTTGGTTGGTGCATTTGGATACATGGACTAAGAGAAGAGTTCATCATTGGGTGAATTCTTGTGCATTTGAGCTTAATGGCATTCCTACAACAAAAAATTTGAATTTGCTTCCTTTGGGTTCCTATAGCATGCTTTTGGGCATGGATTGGTTGTTTATTCAAAAAACCAAGGTGGACTGCTATAACGGGACCATTGAGTTCCTGTATGAGGATGGTGAAAAGAGAGTCTTGCAAGGAAAGAAGAAGCCTACATCTGTGAGGATACTTACAACTATGCAAGCCAAGCACAGCCATAGGAAAGGATGTGTATTGTTTACAGTACATGTTTCCAGTGAAAAAGGGAGGATTTGGAAGTCCTGAGGAGGTATCCTATATTGTAGAAGTTTAGGATGTTTTTCCGGCAAAGATTCCAAAGCTAACTCCACATACAAAGGTGGATTTGTCTATCGAGTTTATTTCAGGAGCAACACCAACATCTAAGGCACCATCCAAGATTAACACTCCAGAGTTGGTGGAATTGAAGTTGTAGCTTAAAGAGATGCTTGATAAATAATACATATGGCTAGGTGTGTTTCCTTGGGGAGAACCAGTGTTGTTTGCAAGGAAGCAGGACGGTACACTTAGATTGTGTATTAATTACAGGCAGTTGAACAAGGTGACTATCAAGAACAAGTATCCATTGCCTTAGATTAATGACTTGTTTGATCACCTGAAGGGAGAGGTAATATTCTCAAAGATTGATCTGAGATCAGGATATCATTAGGTGCACATCAAATAAGAAGACAACTACAAGACTACATTTCATACAAGGTCTGGGCACTATGAGTTTTTGGTGGTTCCTTTTGGTCTTACCTTCATGTGTTTGATGAACATTGTGTTGTACCCTTACCTAGATAAGTTTGTGTTATTCTTTGTTGATGATATATTGGCCTATTTAAAGAATGAGAAGGAGCATGAAAAGCACATGGAATCAATGTTGAGATTGTTGAGAAAACATAACTTGTATTCCAAGCTCAATGAGAGTAGATTCTTTCAGTCTCAGATTGATTACTTGGGACATGTTGTTTCTAAGGAGGGGATAGCAGTGGATCCAGAAAATATTAAGGCTATCATGGAGTGGCCAACTCTGAAGAACGTGGATGAGGTCAAATCATTCATGAGACTAGAAGGTTATTACTAGAGGTTCATCAAAAACTTGTCCAAGATTGGATATCCTATTAAATCTTTGCAGAGGGAAGGAAATAATTTTGAATAGAATGTTGAGTGTGCAACTAGTTTTGATTAGTTGAAGCAGTTGCTTACAAATGCTCCAGTTTTGAAGATTGCAGATCCTGATAAAGAGTTTTTTGTTTGTACAGATGCATGTAAGGAAGGACTGGGTGGGGTCCTCATGCAGGAAGGGCGGGTGGTTTGCTATGAATCAAGGAATTTGAATGAGCATGAGAAAAATTGTGTGACTCGTGATCTTGAGTTGGAAGCTATCATTCATGCATTTAATATGTGGATACATTATCTCCTTGGCAGGAGGTTCATCTTGATGAGTGATCACATCAAACTCAGGTACTTTTTTGACCAACCCACTTTGAATGCAAGGCAAGCAAGATGGTTGGCTACTCTCAATGATTTTGATTTTAAAATCAGGTACATTAAAGGCTAGGAGAACCGGGTTGTGGATGCTCTCAGCAAGAGAGTACAGGGGAATCATATTTCAATTGTGAACTCTTACCGGATATATTTAAAGAAGCATATCTTGCATGCAAGGCAGCATGATGAAAGATACGAGTAGCTGAAGCAAAGTTTGCAGCAGCAAGGTGAATGATCCAGGGGATAAAAAATATGCTAAAAAATCAAAGTGCTTAAATTCTCCTGAAACTAGAGCCAAATTGTAGGTCTCATTGATTTGATTCCAATGATGCTTGGATCGCCTCAATATGACATCGTATGAGAAATTTATCTCTTTCTGAAGTTTTTGGCAAATAGTAAAAAAATTCAACTTATAGGGTTGACTGGAAAAACCATACGATGTCATGCTGCTGACGTCAATAGGCTAACTGGCCAATAAGATTGTCAGACATGCCAATCTCATGAGGATAAGTGGCATGTTTCTATTAGTTGACATTATTGTGGTTGGGCCAATCACAGGCCACCACGTGGGCCAATGAAAGGTTGCCACTTTTCCCTATGAAAGGCCGCCACATGGCTTATTTTTCGGCACCAAAAGTTTTGTTTATGGATCGACATACCTTCATGGAGTTCAACCACATGACCTCCCATGAACTAACCAACCACTATACCATTGTGCCACCTTTGTTCCTTGCTATAATAAGTGACGTTTTTTTATTTATTGTGAAATTTTTTGGTGGTTGGGAGGAGGGTCGGGTGGGCGGGTACACCAAACCGGCCTAGCCCCGATTCATGTGGAAACCACCAAAACTACAGGTGAAGGAATCAGGGGTGAACAATTAAGCACTAACTATTATGGCCCCAAGCCACATCGCAAGTAACGTGATCGTCAATAGATTGTCGTGAGGGGTGGGCACATTGCACCCTACTAGCACCCAGTCCCCAGTCATATTAACTATAACGTGACCAAGAATAGGGCCAACACATTGTGTGGCCCATGGTATGTGCCCCACAGTCATATTTATTCTAGAAGGCAAAGAATAGGGGCGCGATGTCCACCTAACTGTTCATTAAATTACACCGAAATCGATGGGTTTCATGGTCAGCCCCACTCCTTGTTGCGTTATAGTTAATCTGACTTGGGGTTGGGCGTGCGTGGCCCATGGCCCACACCCCACAGTAACATTGATGCCACGAGGCCAATTTGAGGGTGGAGAATAGGGGTGTGGTGTTCGCCTAACAGTTTGACAGGTTGCACCAAAATTGACGGGTTTTGTGGTCGATCCTGCCAGTTGTTAATGTGAAATTGTCATTGTGCAATGTCGCCAAAGCCAAATTTCATTACCAATTTTGACAAGGGGATGAATTTGTAGAACAATTAGCAGAGAAATGGAAAAGGAAGCCTAACTTGGCCATTTTTCATCCTTTTTGAGCCCAAGAAGAGACTACAATGGGGTTTTTGGGTGTTCTAGACACAATGGCAGTGTTATTTTTGCAATTTGATCATATAATTTCAAGGGCCAACATTGGAAGCTAGACCTGGAGACGTAGACCAAGAAAGGTGAACTCCATCCTCAAATTGTTGTTATGTGATGCTTCTTGTTGTTTGTTTTCACTGTTAAAATCTGCAAAATTTAGCTTAATTTGTGTGATTTTACAATATCGATCCATTTCCCATAAGACATAAACTAGCTTGCAAACTTTACATGAAACCATCAATTTTAATTTCAGATCTCGCCACCTGCAGCTACAAAATTGTTGTTGTGCAAGGCCACCAAAGCCAAATTTCATTGCCAATTTTGACAGAGGGAAAAATTTGCAGAATAATTAGTAGAGAAATGGACGAAGCCTAACTTGGCCATTTTTCAACCTTTTTGAGCACAAGAAGAGTCTACACATGGGTTTTTGGGTGTTCTAGACACAATGGCAGTGTCATTTTTTCAAATTGAGCATTGTATGTTGATGTAATTAGACTGAGCATATAATTTAAAGGGCCAATTAACTCGGAGACGTAGCCCAGGAGGGGTGAACCTTCTTCACCTCCTTCATCTCATAGACCTACTCCTTCTCCATCTCCAAAATGATATGCTAAGTCTATTTTGATTAAGCTCGATGTCAAGTTTGAATTTCCTATGTACAATGGGGAAGTAAATGTTAAAAAATTGGATAATTGGGTTTGTCGAATTGAATTCTATTGTAGGATTCAAAAGATTGATGATGATTTCAGAAATATCCAACTTTCTTCTCTTCGCTTGGAAAGTGTAACCCTCGTCTGGTGAGAGGCCAGAACTCAAGAAGATTTGAAGAAAAGCAGTAAAATTATCTCTTCTTGGAATGATTTTATAGCTACATTAAGAAGGAAATTTTATCCATTAGCTTATATGCAAAAAAAAATAATGGATTGGCAAAATTTTAGAAAAGCTAAAGATTAGAGTGTCCAAAGTTACACACAAGAATTTAGAAGAAGAGCTTTAATCTTGGGTGTTGATTTGTCTTCACAAGATACTCTCCTTAAATACATAGGTGGATTACATAGTTATTTGAGACATACTATACTTATGTTTAATCCCACCAATCTAAATGAAATATGTGTTTGGAAACTCATTTAGAATCAAAAGGAAATAATGTTCCTTAAGAGACTAGCAAGAAACCTTCCAAATATGGAGAAAAATGAAAGGGGAAGTTTAAAGGAAAAGGAAAAAATAATGCTACAGTCAATAAAGAGGGAAAGAAACTTACTTGTAAACATTGTTCAAAAGAAGGCCATGATGAAGACCATTGTTTGAAATTACATCCATAAATGAGACCAAAGAAGTTCAATAACAAGGGGAAACTAAAGACCGCTCCTACAACTCAACAAGATCTAGGATCTAATTTAGGTGATAAAACCAAAAGCGCAACCATGAGAATGAAAGGTATAGCTTTTAATGCAAGTAATAGTTCTTCTAGTAAACCTATTGAATCTCAAAATGATAGAGAAAGAAGTGAGTTTTTTCATATCAGGGTCACTACAAAACATAAAAAAAGTTGATACATTGTTTGATATTGGATCCCGAGTCAATCTTATCTCTAAAGAAATTGTCAAGAAACTTAATCTAGAAACTATACCTCATACTAAACCTTATCCTTTGGGTTGGGTATGTGATGATGGAGAATTACAAGTAACAAGAAAATGTAAGCTCAAATTTTCCATCACTACTAACTTTATAGATGAGCTAGAGATGGATGTTGTACCACTTGATATTTGCAGGATTGTTTTAGGGAGTCAATATTTGTATGACCAAAAATCCACTTTCTATCATCATGAGAAAAAATGTCATATTTTTAAAGATGGAGTTCATTATATTGTTAGAGCACATCGCAAGAAGATGAACTTATCTCTTGTCAGTGTTGGTCATATTAAAAGGCTTGTAAATTCTAGTAATAATTTTGTGTTGTTGATTATTAAAGCTAAAGATACTGCTAAATCTAAAGCTTTCACAAGATGTGATTCTAAACTCAAACATGAATTGGTTGAAGTTGTTAACACTTATGACAAGATGTTTTAGGAACCTGAAGGGTTGAATCCTAAAAGAGGAATCCAACAAGAGATTCACTAGAAACGGGATGCACCACTTCCAAATATTGGCATGTATAGAATTTCAATTTTGGAGAATGCAGAGATCAAGAAGCAAATTCAAGGGTTGCTTGAAAAATGGGTCATCAGGCCTAGACATCTCCATGTGGGTCTCTTATTGTCATTGTTCCAAAGAAAGATGGTACATGGAACATGTGTGTGGATTTCTGAGCTTTGAACAAGATCATGGTAAAGAATTGCTATCATATTCCTCACATTGATAATTTGCTAGATCATTTAAAGGAAGTTGTTTATTTTACTAAGTTAGATTTTAGAAGAGGTTATTATGAGATAAGTAATGTTGAAGATGTATTTGGAAAATGTTATGTAAAAAATTAGTTGGATTAGTTTATTATTTAATTTTCAGTTAAATTAGATGAAAGGGCACGATCATAAGATCATGCCCTTTCCCCAAAGGGTGTCCATGGCGGTATATAAGCCAGGCATCCACAATTGTAAGAATCATCATCTGTAATTTCAGCTTTTTAATAAACTATTTATTCATATATTGCTGTTGTCCAAAAAATTCCTGCTTCATTGGTATCAGAGCAACGTTTCCTCTCGCCTGTGCATCACTGTGTCACGTAATCATATTTCGTTGTGTCATCCACGTGCTTCCATCACCATCCTCACAAACCTGTTTTCCGTCCTGCTACCATTCTCGAGTCAACATTCGACTTCGTTCAACTCCCCGCATTGACTTGGGTTCTTGTGCTTCGTACCTTCCCTGCCGCTATCCCGTGCTTCAACTTCTATTCATCCCTGCTCCTTGTTGTTGTAATGTTGCCAAAATATATCCCTGTCTCCAACCATCCCCGACCACGACCATTCTCCTGTCCGCACTCTGTTCACCGGCCATTTGCTGACCTACGTTCCATTGCCCACAACACACATTCCACAATCCTCTGTCACACTCCACGCCCTCTACCCCTGCCGCATTGCCCAAACATTCCGTTGTGCCTTCCCCCCGACAGCTCTCGCAAATTGTGTTCTTGTCCGATAACCGACGAGTAGTTGCACACGCACACACCGATTAAGAGGGGTTGCTGCCCCCACGTCAAGCGTTGTGTCCCTAGATACGTCAAACACCGTGGCCATTGACTCTCGGACGCAGCGTTTCATTCCAACTGAACAATCTAAATACGATTTTCCTTCAGAAAATAAAGTCGATATTTTCATTATATAGTTATATATAACTAAACTATATTAAATAGTTATATATTATATAACATATATATATATATATATATATATATATATATATATATAATATATATATATATATATATATATATATATATATTATATATTATATATAATACATATAATTTAATTAATTTATTTTAATTAATTAAAAATTATATATATAAAGTAATTTAATTAATTAAATTTATTTTAATTAATTAAAAGTTATATATATATATATATATATATATAATTTAATTTAATTAATTAAATTTATTTTAATTAATTAGAATTTATATGTATAAAATTCATTTTAGCTAAAAAAAAAGAAGAGGGAGGAAAAATATTTTAGCTGGCAAATAAATACACGCCCCCGCAAACCCGCTTAATGTCGACAATGACAATGGCGGATTTTCAAAAAAAATTGTTAGATGCAGAGCATAAGATAAATAGCAACCACGATGAGGTAAATAAAAGATTAAATGAATTCGAGAGCAATCTTGGGGAGCAAGCAGACAAAATCAAAAATCTTCAAGATACGACGAATCGAATAGAAATAAAGATGGAAAATTACCATGTCCAGACAGAAGCAGGGATCAGAGAGGTCTTAACAATGCTAAAAAGTCTGTGTAAAAGGTCGAATTGTACACCCGAACAACTACTAAAAGAAGGTGAAGAGAATCAAGAACACATCTCGTCAGATTCAACTAAGTCCACAGACTCTCATGACAAAGTTGAATCCCCAAAAAAATTAGCGACACCCCACCAAGAAGCGAGTAACACAGCCTTTACAAACAAGCAACTCTGGGATAACTTTACCAATCAACACCCTTTTTTCGCTCAACCAGTAGCAACATACCAGCGACGGGCCAAAGTCGAGATGCCTAAATTCGATGGAAACGAAAAAAACAATGTTGCATGGATAAATAAAGCAGAAGAATACTTTGAGATATATGACATCAATGACGATGACGAAAAGATCAGGTATGCATCCATGAAAATGGAAGGAGAAGCATATAACTGGTATATGTGGTGGAAAAAGACAACACACGTCATTAGCTGGAGAAAATTTAAAGATGCATTCTTCAAAAGATTCCAAGGTGTAAAGGAAGAAGAATTCTTTTCAAAACTCATCAAATTACGACAAAAAGGAAGTGTGGATGAATACACTCAAGAATGGGAGACCTTAGTAACACGAGTACTTGGGTTATCAGAATCTCGTCTAATTCAGTCATACATCTCGGGACTCAAAACCCATTTACAAGCAGAACTTGAGATGCATGACATTACATCTATAGAAGTAGCAAGACGAAAAGCAAAAATAGCCGAAAAGAAATCCGAACCAATATTTTGGTCAACAGCGGAAAAAGCTTATGCAAGACGAAGGATACCCCAGTATGTGGACTCAAATAATACAATATATGTTCCACCACATCGTCGTGAAGATGAAAAATCTAATGTGGAAATGCAAAGGATAGAAGAGGGTAAATGTAAACGCTGTGGTGAGAAATGGGACCCCAAACATAGATGTGCTAAAGGAAAAGAACCAAAGAACCTATATAATTGTGAAGCAACCAATGACTCAAACAGTGAAGATTGTGACATAGAAGACATAGAAGACGCCCCAGAATTCTCACCAGAATTAGATGATGGAAGTATTCTGCAAGTGTCATTATCAGCTATGACAGGTATATCACAACCTCAGACTTTAAAGTTAAAAGGACACATAAAGAAGAACAACGTAGTGGTTCTCATCGACTCTGGAAGCACACACAATTTTTTAGATGCAACCGTGGCAAAGAGACTCAATATCTTTTCATTTCCCTTACCAAACATGAAAGTGATGGTAGCTAATGGTAAGAAGATTGAAAAGGTAGGGAAATGCCATAAGGTCAATTTGCAGATTCAAGACTTTAATCTAGAGTCTCCATTCTTCACAGTACCGTTAGGAGGAGTAGATGTAGTCTTAGGTATCCAATGGTTACAAACTTTAGGTACTTATGCCGCCAACCATCAAGTACAATTTATAAAATTCAAATGGGGAGGTCAGAAGTACAAGCTACACGGATTCCAAGCACCAGAAAATCAAGTTGTATCATCATCTCAGATGATGAAGCTGAGTCAAAGAAGAGCACCTACTTATGCAATACAATGTCACCAATTAGAAATGTTATCTGCAAATATGACCAGAGAAGAGTCACCAGAGATACAAGATCTGATTCGGAAGCATGAAAAATTATTTCAAGACCTACCTATGAAGATGCCGCCTAATAGGGAAATTGAGCATACAATAGAAGTCAAGGCAAGATCAGACCCTGTCAACATCAAGCCATACCGATATCCACATCACCAAAAAACGAAACTTGAGAAATTAATCCAAGACCTTTTAAAGTGTGCGACCTTGATCATCTTAGAATATCTGATCAAGTGGAAGGACTTACCCGAAGAATATGCTTTCTGGGAGAATGAATCATTCTTCAACAACATCCGTCGTTACTTATGCTTTGAGGACAAAGCATTCTTTCGAGAGGAAGGCAATGTTATGTAAAAAATTAGTTAGATTAGGTTATTATTTAATTTTCAGTTAAATTAGATGAAAGGGCACGATCATAAGATCATGCCCTTTCCCCAAAGGGTGTCCATGGCGGTATATAAGCCAGGCATCCGCAATTGTAAGAATCATCATCTGTATTTTCATCTTTTTAATAAACTATTTATTCATATATTGCTGTTGTCCAAAAAATTCCTGCTTCAGAAAATTTCTTTCAAGACAAAACAAGGTTTGTTTGAATGGTTAGTTATGTCATTTGGGCTTTGTAATGCACCTGTGACATTCATGAGAGTTATGAATGATGTGTTTTGACCATTCCTTGATGGTTTTGTTATAGTCTACTTAGATGATATTCTGATTTTTAGTAAGACTTGTAAAGAGCATTTCAAGCATGTGAAACAAGTACTAGATGTCTTGAAAAAAGGAAAAGTTGTATATGAAGATGTCTAAATGTGAATTTGGGAAAACTTCTTTGGTTTATTTGGGTCATATTGTAGGAGGGGGTGAATTTAATATTGATCCCTCAAAATTTGATGTCATTTTGAATTGGCCTAAACCCAACAATGTAACATAAGTTAGGAGCCTTTTGGGACTAGCCCAGTATTGGAGAAAATTTATCGCTAACTTATCACTCATTGCAGTACCATTACATGCTTTGACAAGTGTGAAACATGTCTTTCAGTGAGGAGGCAAGCAACAAAAAGCCTTCGACACTAAAAGAGAAAACTAGTACAACACTAGTTCTAGCACTTCTAGATCTTAAGAAGTCATTTGAAATTCAAATTGATGCAAGCAAATATGCTATGGGAACATTTTTGATGCAGCATGGTAAGCCTATATGTTATCATTCTAAAACCTTTACCAATGCAATAATTAATTATCCAACTTATGATAAAGAGTTGTATGCTTTGGTACAAAGTGTGATGAAATGGAAGCATTATTTGATGGGTAGAGAAATGATTATTCATCTTGACCATGAACCTTTGCAATATTTACAATCGCAAACCAAGCTACAACAAGCTAGACATTTCTAGTGGATGGTATTCCTACTGAAAATTCATTCGGTAATCAGGTATAAAAAAGGTATATACAACAAAGTTGCAGATATGTTATCAAGGCCTATTGTTAATGCATCTATTATTATTAAGCATAACTCAATCATGCATGAAATTTATGTTGAACGATATGCTCAAGATGAATATTTTAAAGATGTTTATGCAACTTTGAGTCAAGGAAATCATGTTGAAGAGTTGGATTATCATGTTCATAACAAGTCGTTGTATCATCTTGGCAAGTTATATGTTCCACAGGCTGAAAGAGTCAATGGCATAAGGGAAGCACACAATTCTCTTATTGTTGGTGACTTTGGTGTAGGCAAAATAGTTGATCAAATTCAGAGGTATTGTTATTGGCCTCACATGAATGAAATTGTTTCAAGATATGTGAAAATATTTTACATGTGTGTTACTAGCAAGCCAATTAATAGGAAATTAGGTCTGTACACTCCACTTCCTATTCCATCTCATCCTTGGGAAAGTATTTCTATGGATTTTTTTTGGGGACTACCAATGTCTAGGAAAGTTCATGATTATCTATATGTTATTGTGGATCATTTCAATAAAATGTGTGAGTTGGTGGCATGTATGAAACAAGTTGCAACTAAATAGACCGCAAAGTTGTGCTTCCAAAATGTATGGGTTCACTTTGGGTTACCCACTTTGATTATTTATGATTGAGATTCTCGATTTGTTCATAATTTTTGGTCAATTTTATGGGAACTCATGGACACAATGTTGAAGAAGAGCATCGCATTTCATTCATAAACTGATGTCCATACAGAAGTAGTGAACAAAACAAATGTGCATCTCCTTCGAGGATATTGTGGTAAGAATCCTAAAATTTGGGATGAGCATTTGCATTACATATAGCATGCCTACAATCATGCCAAGAATTCATTTACACAAGTATCTCCATTTAAAGCTTGTTTGGGTTATTTGCCAAAGTCTCCTTTGGACTTCATATTTGGTAAAGATATTGCAATAGATGAACATAGTGATGTGGACAAAGCTCATAATTTCATTGAACAAATTCAGCTAGTGCATCAAAGGGTACAAGAACAACTAGAGAAAATTAAATCCAGGTACAAAGAAAGAATGACAAGCATTGGGTTGATCAACATTTCCGAGTCGGAGATCAAGTTTGGTTGTACATCAATGTTGTTTTTCCACGATCTTGGTGTCTAGGATAGAATCTTAAATCTCTAATGCTACCAAACCAAGAATCACAACGAAACTAATTTTCACAGTGGAATATAAACAACATTAAATCACACATGCACAAAATATAGACAGCTTTTACAATTTTGTACAATAACCCAATTTCATTATATTAATCAAATTGAATAATACAATAGTCTAGGGCTCCCGTACCAAGGATAATGGACCTCATACATCTAGTAGTACAAGATACATAACAAGGAGTTTGGTATCAATCCATCAACAACCAATCTACCCTCAACAATATACTCTGACCATCTAGATGTAGCGCTCTCTCTCATCTCCTCTCGATCATACCCTGTACCTGCTCGGTCCTTCGAATCCCAATATGTAGCACTGCCTCTATCAATGATCCAATACCATCTGGCCACTAAACCTCGACTATATAATATTCTCACTATTTTTTCCTTAGTCCATTAAGGGCACAACATATTGATACTCTTGTTGAGTTGTTCACAACTCCGTTTGTGAACAACTCTCAATATGCCCACTACTACTCCTCAGCTACTCAGAGACTTAAGCCCACTATGGTCTTCATGTGTTTCTCTAATGAAGACAAAAATAGGGCACAGCGGGCTGCCACCTATCACTACAAGATGTACATCTCCCACAATGAACACGGACTAGGAGGACTGCCCATCATTTGTTGTAGAATTCCTTCTCCACACACAATTCTAGCGTTGCTCAACTACTCTTCTGGCTAATTAAACGTTGAGCTCAACTTCTGCCACTCTAAAAACCACCTAAGTCAATGAAGGTAGTGCACACCGAGCTCCAACTTTGGAACTATCATATTTTCTTCCACCAAACCATAAATTCCCAATCCTTCTTCACACTTGGCCCACTCTCACGCTACCCTCCAACAGACCACGAGTGACCAATGTTGTTGTAGAATATGCTCCTAGTTAGGGAATCCAACCATCTAGGAAACCCCTCCTCTTGGCTTCCAACAGGCTCCTACAAGTGTCCAATATGTCAATGAACAATCACTGTAGAAACTTCCACTGGTTAGGGCATCTAACCACCAAGTCTGCCCCTCCTATTTGGCTACTACATGTTGTAAACCAATCTCATCCAATATCATCAATGATTGACCTAACATAAGACAAACAAGCTAGAAACATACCCCAAGTCTGTTGTTCAAACTATTGTAGCATTGTGATTTGGTTAGGGCATAACCATGGTCCATGTTAACCCCTCTAAACTACATCACATGCCTCTCTATAGTTGTGGCCTCGTCATTCCTTGCTCCTTCTTCCTTCGTTGGTTGTTAGGGCTAATATTCACCCACATTAAGGCCTGTCATCCCTCTCAACTCACCCGTCTAGATTGAGGAAGGCTTGCGTCACCCTAAACAGATGATTATCCCTTGTTTCTGGGCATTTTGGATCTCTCCACAAGAAGCTACAAGTCTCATCCTAGGTATGCAACAAGACAAGGACCGTAGCTAGAGAAATACCACCCCAAACATACTCAAAACAGTCCAGAACCTTCCCTAATAAACTTGGCCTGCAATATGATCCAACTCGGCCCTCAAATAGTCACAATAAAATATAAAAATGCTCCTTCAATCTTTGTTAAATTCTGCTCCTAGGATCTGCAACCCAAACATAAGCTCTCTTCCTCCTCTACGAGCTTCTTTCTTCAGTCCTTTGATATCCTTGTGTTGCACTTTGGATATGTTTGAATGGAGGTGACTCCTCCCCAATATATACACTTCTATGGGTAAAACATCAAGCCCTTTTAGGGAGCACCTTTATGCTAACTGACCTACAACTTTGACATTTATGCCCATGAAATATTACCCTTATAAATTCAAAAATTCATAACTCTACTTCTACAACTCATAATTGAGTGATTCCACTTGCATCTTTCTTGTCTCGATGTCCTTTATCATCTCAACCCATCACATGTATAAATATTCACTTGGAATTTCCCCAAAAATCGATGGGTTTGAAACCCCAATCTTGGGTTTCAAGCCCACGAGGCCATTTGTGGAGCTCCTTCCTCCAAACCCTCGATCCTCAAGGCTTGGAGTACCTCCCAAGCTACAAAAATCAACACTCCCTCTTAATGAGGGAAGTACATCCAAGACTAGTAAGTAACCATCATCACCAATGACACTAGCCCATCTGGTGTCCATCACTATAGCATACCCTGTAGAATGACCCTGGCAATCATGGTAGTGTCTCTTCCTCATCACATCTGAACCTGAAGATCCCAAACCTCTCCATAGGGTTTCTCCCTCTGAGCCTCCACGATCTCCATTAGATCAATCCTAGAAGCAATCATCCTCCTGGATCAAATACCGCTCGTGTAAATCCCTCCAATATCGGATATGCAACATCATGATCCGATGAAGACTCTAGCTTGTCAACCTATAGTCAATAACATGAATCTATCTCAATCATACTAATCTAGTCCATGGAAAATAAATCCTCGATATTTCCCAACCATCCATGGCAAATCAACGGAACTCCAGGATCAACAATCTTCACTACAACAAATTTTTATTCACCAGGCTCTCCACCAATCCACCGGAACTCCCAGCCAATCTTACTACCAAGACATTCAAGACCACATCTCCATGTCTTTAGTTGAACCCTCTGATCCATGATCTAGACACCCACAACTCCCTCTAAGTTGGTTCATTGTGCACACTCTGATTCACTGTTTCTCAAAGTAGCTCAAATACGCTCTAATACCATGTTGTTTTTCCATGATCTTGGTGTCTAGGATAAAATCTTAAATATCTAATGCTACCAAACAAAGAATCACAATGAAACTAATTTTCAAAACATAATATAAATAGTAGTAAATCACACATGCACAAAACATAGACAACTTTTAAAAGTTTGTAAAATAACCCAACTTTGTTATATTAATCAATCTTAATAATACAATAGTCTAAGGCTCCCGTATAAGGGATAATTACCCTCATACATCCACTAGTATAAGATGCAAAATTGGGGCTTAGTTTCAATCCATAAACAACCAATCTACCCTCAAAAATATACTCTAACCATCTGGCTGTAGCGTGCTCTCTTAGCTCCTCTCGGGCGTACCATGTACCTTCTCGGCCCTTCAACTCCCGATCTGCAGCACTGCCTCTATCAACGATCCAAGTCCATTTGACCACTAAACCTTGATTATCCAATATTCTCACTAGTTATGTCTTGTTCCATCAAGGGCACAACACAATAATAATCATGTTGATTTGTTCACAACTCTATTTGTGAATAACTCTCAATCTTCCCACTGTTTCTCCTTAGCTACTTAGGGAATTCATCCCACTATGGTCTTCCTGTGCTACTCCAATGAAGACAAACATAGGGAACGAAGGTTTTCCACTTATCACTACAAGATGTCCATCTCCCACAATGAAAACGGGTTAGGATGACTACCCATCATATGATGTAGAAATCCTTCTCCACACACAAGTGTAGGGCTGATCAAACCTTGACCTCAACTTTTGCCACTCTAGTAACCACATAAGTCCATGAAGATGGTGCACACCAGGCTCCAACATGGGAAATATCACGTTGTCCTCCACCAGACCATAAATTCTCAATCCTTGTTCACACTTGGTCAACTCTCATGCTTCCCTCCAACAGACCACGAGTAACCAATGCTACTATATCATTTTCTCCTAGTTAGGGCATCCAACCATCTAGGAAACCCCTCCTCTTCGCTGCCAAGAAAATCCTACAAGTGTCCAATACATAAACTAACAATAATTGTAGAAACTACAACTGGTTAGGGCATCTAACCACCAAGTCTACCCCTCCTCTTTGGCTACTACAGGCTACAAACAAATCCCATCAAATATGGTCAATGCTTGACCCAACACAAGAAAAACAAGCTGCAAACATACCCCAGGTCTGGTGTTCAAACTACTGTAGCACTATGATCTGGTTAGGGCATAACCATGGTCCACACCATCCCCTCTAAACTTTCTTACAGGCCTCTCTATAGTTGTGGCCTCCTCATTCCATGCTCTTCCTTCCTTCATTGGCTATTAGGTGTAGTATCTACCCACACTAAGGCCTACCAACCCTCTCAACTCACCTGTCTAGCTTGAGGAAGGTTTGTGGAAACCTAAACCAATGAATGTCCCTTGTTTTTGGGCATTTTTGCCCTCTCCAGAGGAAGCTACGGGTCTCGGCCTAGGTTTGCAAAAATACAGGGACTGTGGCTAGATAAAGACCACCCCAAACATACTCAAAACAGTCTAGAACCTTGCCCAATAAACTCAACCTACATTCTAATCCAACTAGGCCCTTAAATAGTCATAAGAACATAAAAATTATCCTTCAATCTTCATTGAGGTATTCTCCTAGGATATGCAACCCAAACAAGAGTTCTCTTCCTCTTCTACGAGCTTCTTTCTTCACTCCTTTATTATGCTTGTGTTGCACTTTGGATATATTTGAAGGGAGGTGACTCCACCCAGATATATACACTTTTATGGGTAGAACATCAATCCATTTTTGGGGTCACCTTTACACTAGCCGACCTACAACTTTGACATTTATGCCCATGCAATATTACCCTTATAACTTCAAAAATCCATAAATCTACTTCTACAACTTGAAATTGAGTGACTCCACTTGCATCTTTCTTGTATTGATGTCCTCTATCATATCAACCCATCACATGTAGAAATATGCACTTCAATTTTCCCAAAACATTGATGGGCGTGAAACCCCAAGCTTAGGTTTCAAGCCCATAAGGCCATTTGTGGAGCTCCTTTCTCCAAACCCTCGATCCTCAAGGCTTGGAGTACCTCCTAAGCTAGAAAATCCAACAATCAGCAAGGAAAAACTACAAGTTGAAGGTAAAAATCTCAATCTAATTAGATATGGTCCTTTCAAAATCTTGGAGAAGATTGGTAACAATGATTTCTGATTAGATATGCCACCTTACATGCAAATTTATTCTATTGTGAATGTGGAAAGTTTGAGATTGTATGAGCCTCCAATGATTGATGATCAAGAAGAGAATGTTTAGATTACATCTATGGAATATTTTTCTCCTAAGTATTTAAATGAGTTGCATGAAGACTCAATTCTCAACACAAGGATAAGGACTTCATGTAGAGGCAATATGGAGTATCTTCGAGTGGGTCCCAAAGGTACCAATACAAGTAAATCAAGGTGGATTGAGATCTAGAAAGTGAGGGAGATGTACCCTCACTTACTTTCTAAGTAAAAATAGACTTTTGGTGGTCCAAAAGATTCCAGTGGGGAGGAATGATCTAGGGGATCAAAAATATGCTCAAAAATTAAAGTGCTCAAATTCTCCTGAAACCAGCACTAAATCATAGATTTCGTCATTCTAATTCCAACTATGCTTTAATTTCCTCAATCCAACACTGTATGAGAAAGCAATCACGTTCTGAAGTTTTTTCGAAACAGTAAAAAAGTCAACTTGCAGGGTTAACTGGGCAGACTATATGATGATGTGGCATTGACATCAGTAGGCTCACTAGGTGGTATGGTTGTCAGAAGGGCCAATCTTGTGAGGACAAGTGGTGTGTTTCTATTGGTTGACAAGATTGTGGTTGGGCCAACCACAGGCCAACACGTGGCCCAATGAAAGGTTGCAACATGGCCTTATGGAAGGTCACCACGTGGCCTAGTTTTCGGTGCCAAAATTGGTTTACGGATAGACAGACCTCCACGTAGTTCGACCCCATGACCTCCCACGAACTAACCAACTGTTATACAGATGTGCCACAAGTGTTCCTTATTATATATAGGTGGTGGGATTTTCTTTATTGTGAAATTTTTTCGTGGTTGGGGGAGCACTAGTCTAGTCGGGTGCTCCCAACTGGCCCATCCCTGAGTCATGTGGAAACTATCAAAAATATGGGCAAAGGCATCAAGGGTGACTGGTTAAGCGTTGAAGGGTATGGCCCTAGGCCACATCATAGGTAACGTGACCATCTGCGGGATTGTGGGGAGGGGCAAGTGCATGACACCCTGCCCGCACCCAACCCCCAGTCACATTAACTATAACATGACCACGAACGGTGCTGATGGGGTCCACAACAATATTGATTCCACGAGACCAACCGAAGGGCAGAGAATAGAGGCTCGATGATTGACAAATGATTCGACAAATTGCACCAAAATCGGTGGGTTTTGTGGCCAATCCTGCCACCTGTAACTATGAAATTTTCGTTGTGTAAGGCCACCAAAGCAGAATTTCGTTGTTATTTTTTATAGAGGGACAAATTTTTAGAACATTTAGCATAGCAATGGAGAAGGAGGCCTAACTTGGCCATTTTTCAGCCTTTTTGAGCCCAAGAAGAGTCAACATAGGGCTTTTTGGGTGTTTTGGACACAATGACAGTGTTATTTTTTCAATTTGAGTATTGTATGTTGATGTAATTACACATTTGAGCATATAATTTAAAGGGCTAGCATTGGAAGTTGGACCCAGAGATGTAGCCTAGGAGGGGTGAACTCCATCATCAAATTGTTATGTGATGTTGCTTGTTGTCTATTTTTCACTGTTAAAATCTGCAAAATTTAACTTAGTTTGTGTGATTTTTCAATATCAATCCATTTCCCACAAGACATAAACGAGCTTGCAAACTTTACAGGAAACCTTCAATTTTAATTTCAAATCACTGAAGGTGATAAGGATGAGGAGTATCACCTCACAAAAGATGGCTTGGTTAGATTCAGAAGCAAGATTTATGTGCCTGACAACGGTGAATTGAAGAAGCTTATCTTGAGGGAGTTTCATGTAAAGTCATATTCAAGACACCAAGGATACTAGAAGACTTTGACAATTATCAAGAATTTCTACTATTGGCCGAATTTGAAGAAAGAGGTGTTTGAGTTTGTTACAAGGTGCTTGGACTATCTAAAGGTGAAAGCTAAATGCAAGCACCCATCGGGTTTATTGATGCCTATTTTGATTCCAAAATGGAAATGGGAGGTCATTTCCAAGGATTTCATTACAGGTTTTCCTAGGACATCAAGGTAGCATGAATCTGTCATTGTCATGGTTGATAGGTTGGGAAAGGTAGCTAACTTCATTGCAGTGATACTAATTCAGCTAGCGAGGTGGCTCAGATATTCATTAAGGATATAGTGAGGTTGCATGTAGTACCAAAGAGTATTATATCAGACAGAGATGCCAAGTTCACTTCTGAATTTTGGAAGGAATTGTTTGCAAGCTTGAGGATAGAGATAGCTTTTCATATTAGTTATCACTCGCAAAGAGATGGGGAGGTAGACAGGATTAACATGATCCTTGAGGACTCTACTTATAATAATGGGTATTAGTAACCCTTAAAGATGAGTCCATTTGAGTCTATCTATGGGAGGAGTTGTAATAATCCTATAAGATAGAGTGATCCAGTGAGCAAGGTTTTGATTGGACCATCTATGTTGAGAGAGATGGAGTAGGAGATGCAAATAATCAGAAAGAATTTGAAGGAAACACAGGATAGGCAAAAGAGCTATGTGGATCAACATAAGGTATTTAAGGAGTTTCAAGTTTGGGAGCTTGTGTATTTTCATATCAAGGCCAAGAAGGACTCCTTGAATATTGGATCATGTGCCAAGTTGGAACCTTGGTATTGCAGGTCTTTTTAGATCCTTGAGAGGATTGGACTAGTGGCCTACATACTTGCTTTGCCTCCATCAGTGAGAATCCATGATGTTTTTCATGTTTCGTTGCTTAAAATATATATACAAGATGATGATCATGTGATTGATTGGTTAGTATATTAGGTGAAACTAGAGGGAGAGTTCCATCCATAGCCACAATTCATATTGCAACAAAAACAACTCATGCTTGAGAACCAAGAAATATAGCAAGTTAAAGTGCAATGGAAGCACTTTGGGCCGGATGAAGCTACATGGGAGATGGTTGATCAGATGCATCGAATTGCGTTTATGATCCAAGTGGATCTCTAAAAACTACTAGTGGCATGGTAAGAAGGCTCAAAACTCAAAGTGGTAGAAACTCTATAAATGTAGCATCGGATCGAAGTGCTCATCATCCTAATTCCAATGGTGTGAATGACACTCAAATCCGAGTTCATATGAAGAAGATAGAGCAAGTCAAAGATCAAGTTTGACTTGGACAGGTGGCAGGAGGAAGATGACATGGAAAACACTCTCAATGAATGGGGAAGCACCAAGTGGCAGGCCACCATTGGCCCCGCATATCACAGATCGCAGAAGGAAGCGGTCAGAGTTAAAGAAAATCGGCCCCAAGCAAGTCAGGGTTGCGATGCGATATATCGCAATCGCAGAGTCAAGTTGCGATTTGCGATATCGCAATCGCACATCAAAAAAAAGGGAAAGGTTAAAAGAATTGGCCCTCGGAGCAAGCCAGGTTGTGATGCGATATATCACAATCGCAGAATCATGTTGTGATTTGCGATATCACAATCACAGTTCGCAAAGGGGAAACAATCACATATTGTACCAACCTTGGTTCCCGTCGATTGTGATATGAGCTTTCGAACCCAATATCTTATATGTTGTGTTTAATAGCCCGACTGGTCCGCAAACATCGCATGGCACCTATTGTAAAGGCTTGGGTCTGTATGCTCATGGAAAACACCGATTGCAATTTTTGATGGATTATCAACGCCAATAAAGTCGTCGGTTAAAGAGTAAGAGTCAATCCTTCATATTCATCCATCGTTTGAGGTTTAATGCGGTAAACAGTTCGTGGACTATTTTTCCATGTTTGAAAGGGTTGTTTCCACATACTATTTAGGGGCCCGAGAATCTCTGCCTGAAACAAACTCGCCATCTTATACTTGTCATATGTTGGGAACTACCCAAGAATTGAGGGGTTAGTGACCTAGTATATATTGGACAGTCCACACAGGAAAGAGGAGGAGACTGGTCGATAGTTTAGAACATTGTATGCAACAATAACCTGACCTAGCAACAGGGGTCCAAAACCTCACCATGAGCAGTAGGGAGTTTCCAAGGGGGTGCAGAAAGCCCGATTATCCAAATTAGGTGGTCGGATAGGCATTTTGCACGATTTTTCACCAATATTTCAGTGGTACTACCTATTTCTAAATTTGGGCTCTCCATTCTTTGTCCATGTTCCATCTTGGAGGTATAAGCTTTTTAATTCAATGTTTCTTGTAATTTTATCTCTTTTTATGCCACTTAATGAAAGAAGGCCTCCCCACTATTGAACAGGGCCTGGAGATGTAGTCTAAATTGGATGAACTCTGTAATCAAATATTTGTGTCATGGTTTCTTTCTTATCATGTTATTTCCACATTATTTTTTGTGCTTTAAATTCCATTGTTTATAAGCTCTATTTCATGTAATTTTGATGCAACCATACGCAAAATATCTTGGATCAAGTTTGGTATTGGAGAAGGTCTTTATTGATGCAAATTTCATGAATATATGCTAACCCAGGACAAGCTATGAAAAGGAGAAGGAATGCTTAAGTCATTTGATCTCGAAGTAGGACGTGCACAATGAAGAAGAAACATGGCAAATGAAGAAGCTCGTTGAGAAGAGGAACAAAATTTCCACAAGGTATTCTACAATATGGAAAAGAAAGTGGACAAGTTGTTTTCAGAGTATGAGAAGGCACTTGGGCATGAGAAGGAATATGTTGATGACAATAGATCAGAAAATCATGAAGGTGGTGGAGAAGAGCCTCCTCTCTCTCCTTCTTCAAGTGATAGTTCTCATCACTCTAATCGTGATTCCAAACATACATCTAAGAAATCGTTCTTCAAGCTAGATGTAAAGTTTGACCTGCCCATGTACAATGGAGAGTGTAGTGCAGGAAAACTTAATAATTGGATAAGATAGATAGAGGTCTACTGCGAGATTCAGTTGAAGAATATGAGGCAAAGGTCTAGTTAGAATCTCTTTGGCTGAGTGACACTACTCTCGTTTGGTGGGAGAGCACATTGCAGAAGGGAAGCAAAAAGTTGGGTAACCTTCTTTCCTCTTGGTCCACTTTTATTTTTGCATTGAAAGACCAATTTTACCCTTTGGGTTGTAAAGAAATGGCACTAATGGAATGGCAATATCTAAGGCAAGGTAAAGGCCAAAATGTGAAAAGCTTCACTGAATAATTTCAGAAACAATCATTGAAGTTGGGCATCTCATTAGATTCTCCCGAGACTATAACTAAGTATGTTGGTGTGCTACATAGTTACATCAGACACTCACTGCTATTGTTCGAGCTTGCTACGATTGATGCATCCATCATAAAGGCGATTCATCTTGAAAGCCAAGGAAAGAATGAAAGAGATGATCAAGCCAAGAAAACACTATTCAACCCTCAACATGGAAAATTCCAGAAGAAAGGCAAGGGGAAGGATAAGAAGACCCTCACAACCAAGAAAGGGGATGGAGCAATGCCATATTGCATGCATTGCAAGAGAGAAGGTCATGATGAGGACCATTGTTGAAAGCTACATCCGGAGCTAAGACCAAATAGATTTAGTCGAAAGGGAAAGCATAAGACAATTGCAACAGCACAACATGACCTTGGATCAAATTCCGGTGACGAGACATTGATCACATTCATGGGTGAAAAAGGTACTCTTTCTGGTAGTAATAATTATGATTGAATGGAAAGTACTAGTTATTTGAATGATCCTGTAAGTAATGAGCAAAAGAGAATTGAATTATTCCTTGTTAGAGTTATTATAAAACACACAAAGGTGGAAACTCTGTTCAATTTAGGTTCCCAAGAAAATTTAATCTCAGAGTCCTTAGTGAAAAAGTTAGGCCTTGAAACTAAGCCTCATCCGAGTCCATACCCACTTGGTTGGGTAAGCGTTAAAGAAAAATTACAAGTAACCAAGCAGTGTAGGGGTAGATTTGTTATTGCTTCCAAATTAGTTGATGAGGTAGAGTTAGATGTTGTGCCTTTGGGTATCTGTGGAATTATCTTGGGAAGTCCATATCTATATGACATAAAGGAAGTTTACTTTTAGCACGAAAATAAATACCACCTCACGAAGGACGGGGTGGAATATATAGTCGGAGATCGTCACATGAAAGTTAGTGCTAGCCTTGTCAGTGCAGGATAGATTAAACGACTGGTTAATTCTAGTAAAGGGTGCATGCTCATGGTAGTGAGAGTAAAAGAGGCCAAGACAACTGACGATTTCAAAGGTTGTGATCTTGATCATAAGAAAGAATTGTTTGAAATTATTTTTGACTATGATGGATTGTTTCAGGAACAGAAAGGATTTCCTCCAAAAGGGGAAATCCAACTTGAGATCCATTTACAACAGGATGTTCCTTTACTGAATATTGGCGTGTATAGGATGGCTTCTATCGAGATGGATGAGATCAAGAAATAGGTGTAGGAGTTGCTAAATCAAGGGGTCAGCAGACCGAGTTCTTCTTTGTGTGGCTCAATGATCATGTTGGTTCCAAAGAAAGATAGAACATGGAGAATGTGGGTAGACTACAGGGCGCTACACAAAATTACAGTGAAGAATCGATACCCTCACATTGATGAATTATTAGATCAGTTGAAACATGTTGTCTATTTTACAAAATTGGATTTGCATAGTGGATATCACCAGGTTATAATTGCAAAACAAGACATTTGGAAGACTACATTCAAAACCAAACAGGGGTTTTTTGAATGGATGGTGATGCCATTTGGACTGTGAAATGCGTCGACCACGTTTATGAGGGTAATGAATTATCTATTTAGGCATTTTCTTGATAATTTTGTGCTTGTATATCTGGACGATATTCTTGTGTATAGTAGGACATGGGATGAACATGTATGTCATGTGAAGAAAGTGCTTGATGTTCTGAAAAAAGAAAAATTGTATGTAAAGCTATCAAAGTGTGAGTTTGGGAAGACCTCTCTGGTTTATTTAGGTCACATAGTCGGTAATGGGAAATTGAAAATAGATCCCTCTAAAGTAGATGTGATTATGAAGTGGCCTGAGCCCACAAATGTTATACAAGTCCGAATCTTTTTGGGTGCGGTACAATATTGGAGAAGGTTCACTGCGAACTTCTCTATTATTGCAACTCCCTTACACACATTAACAAGTGTGAAGCAGGGAGGAAGAATTGTCCATGGAAAGAGAAAAGGAGTAAATTGGCGCAAAGGGTATGGAACACCATTCCTCTAACCCTTTTATGGCGCATATGGTTGGCAAGAAATGGAAAGGTCTTCCAGGAGAAAGGCTGCAACACCAGGATAATGTGCCACAAGGCTAAAATGTTAGCGTTAGAGACAATCACAAATCACACCAGAGGCAAGATCGAGGCAAAAAATTATAGCATGGAAGAGAGAAATTTGATCAGCTATGTTTTTTAGAACATTTCCAGCGCTCAGGAAACAAACAAAGGAAGGACACAAATGAAAGAAACGAATAGTGCATGGAAAATGAGATTAAAGGATGAGGAATTTTCGAATTGGTTGAGAAATTGTAACAGGTTCTATCTGTTTTTTGATGGTGCTTCTAAATCGAACCCGGGCCAAGCAGGTGCAGGGGGTCTAATTTGCAACGCAAATGGAGAGAGCATACTTCACTTCGAATGGGGGCTAGGAGAGATCTCCAACAACAGAGCAGAGGGATTAGCACTGTATCAGGGACTCATACAGCTGCTAAAGTTAGGGATAAGAAAGGCAGTGGTGTTTGGGGACTCTGCAATAATTATCAGGCTTATGGCGCAGAGACAGAGCACGCCAAATATTCTCCTTCAGCAGATAAACCACCGGAATCAGATCCTTCATGCTTCAATGGAAGAAGTCGAGTATTACCACATCCTACGTGGATTGAACAAGGAGGCCGATAAGCATGCCAGCAGGGCATGCGAGCGTTCCAAGGGCAGCCTGAGCTGTAATAATATTGTCTCTTTTCAACCTTTACCATGAACCTACAACATTCAGTCAACAGCAGATGTACCTCAGCTGACAGAATCAGTGACATCAGTCAAGCAGTCAGTGTCGACGACAGAGCAGGTAAGATAGGCAGGATTTGGATCAGAAACGAGATCAGGATATCGCTTCAATGCATGGGAATCAAGAGAAATCCAGGAGAAAATCGTCCTTGCAGAATGATCCCATTTGCGGTTAAAGATTTGCATTTGACCATTCCGGGGATTACCATGAGACGCGGATGGGCATCTTCCCGCCTGCACAGCATGCAAATGGACTCTATTTATACCCCAGGTAGCAGAACTCCTCAAAACATTAAGAAAGGGAGGTTATACAGGCAACAGGCTTTTAACGCTCCCGTCTGCCTCCAATCAGCCCAAGGTAGATGTCTTAGCGCTCAGCAGCATCGTAACAACCCTGCGAGAGTTGTGGTTGCAATCTGCTGTAAGCGGAGAGGCCAGAGAGTTCAGAGGTTCTGCGTTATAGAGGTCGACACCACTGACAGGAAACACTCAGTGATAATGGACCGCTCAGAGGACTGCTTCCACTGCAGAGACCTTCAGGCAGATTTTGAGGAGCTGAGAGTGCAATAGCGTGCATTGGAAGACCAAGTCCGAAGTTTGGAAACACAAATCGAAGATCAGTACAGAGTTCTCAATGAGAAGTATCGGGCAGAAATCAATCTGTTCCTGCACAGAGTTCATTCTCTACATGAGCAGTTCAGTAATTTGGCCAACCGGTGCAGCCACGCCGAAGAATCGATAACTGTTCTCAAGTTCATGATGGACAAAAAGCTCAAGGAAGCCCCTTCTACCTCCAGTGCAAAACAGAATGAGCCAGATCCATACCCAGAAGAGTCCACAACTAGGAAGATTAGTCATATAGAGATAGATTAAATATGTTTTGTAGCTGTAAATTTTGGTGTTTGCAATATGTAAGGATTTACAGTAGTATAAGAAGCCTTAGAGGCAGGAATATTAGAACAAGGATCAAGGAAGGGACCCTTTTTGTAAATCCTTGGATCCATGATGTTAAGGAAACATTGTTTGTATGGCGAACTGCCTCTCTTTTCTTTTTCAGATCATAATATAGCAACCGAAATTTGTCTTAAAAAAAACAAGTGTGAAGCAGGCCTTTCAGTGGGGAGGAAAGCAGCAAAAATCCTTCGACACGCTGAAAGAGAATATCAGCACGGCACTAGTGCTAGCCTTACCAAACCTTCAACAACCTTTTGAGATTGAAACAGATGCCAACGGATATGCCATGGGTGTTGTATTGATGCAGCAAAGGAAGCCTATATGTTAACATTCGGAGACTTTCTCCCAAGATATTGTGAATTATCCCACATATGACAGGTAGTTGTATGCCTTAGTCCAAAGTGTAAAGAAGTGGAAACACTAACTGATTAGAAAGTATACCATCATCCATACGGATCATCATCCCTTGTAGTACCTTCAATCACAGACCAAGCTTCAACAATCTCATCATTTCAGATGGATGGGATTCCTCCAGAAGTTTCATCTGGTAATAAAATACAAGAAGGGCGCAAACAACAAAGTAGAAGCTATGCTTTCTCACCCTCCTATTTCTGCATCTGTAGTTTTGCAAAATGCTTCTTTATCGTTAGAAGGTTATGCTAAACAATATGCTAATGACGATCACTTTAAAGAGATTTATGCAAAATTGACTCGTGGATCGCAGGTAGAAAATTATTATTTGCAAGGAAAACTATTCTATCAGCTTGGGAAACTGTGCACACCCATTGATGAAAGGGTACATGTAATCCAAGAGGCTCATACCTCTCTTGTGTTTGGTCATTTTGGGGTTGAAAACACTTTCTGTAATTTACAGAGGTTTTGTTTTGGCCTCATATGAAAAAAATTGTGACCCGTTTTGTAAAAGGTTGTGTGTTGTGTTATGTTTCAAAGCCCTCTAATAGAAAACTTGGGCTTTACACACCACTCCCTATTCTGAGTCGACAATGGGAAAGTGTGTCCATGGATTTTGTAGGTGGTTTTCCTATATCTAGGAAAGGTCACGACTATTTGTATGTTGCAGTGGATCATTTTAGTAAAATGTGAATTGTAATGCCTTGTAAAAGGCAGGTCACTACTGAGAAGACTGCTTAACTTTTCTTTCAGCATGTTTGGGTCCATTTTGGGTTGCCCACATCTATTATGTCAGATCGAGACTCTTGCTTTCTTGGAGAGTTATGGACCAGCTTGTGGAGAATGATGGGCACTAAGCTGAAAAGAAGTGTGGCATTTCATCCACAGACCGATGGGTAGACAGATGTCATTAACTGCACTGTGGTACACTTGTTACAAGGCTATTGTGGAAAACATCCAAATTTGTGGGATGAACAACTTCCTTATGTGAAGCATGCATAAAATTGAGCAACACATTCATCCACACGGAGCTCACCGTTCGAGACATGTTTTGGTTACCTACCAAGGGATCCCTTAGACATGGTCTTTGGGAAAGATGAGGATGAAAATGGATGAGATGATAGGGACAAAGCATGGAATTTTATTCAACGAATACATGTGATTCATCAGGTAGTACAGGATCAATTGGAGAAGAGTCAAGTTCGGTATAAGGCTAGCATGGTAAGCACCGAGTTGACCATCGATTTCAAGTTGGGGACAAGGTATGGCTCCACATCAGCAAGGATAGAATGAAGGGAGAAGGGAATAAATTGAGACCCATTCGATATGGTCCCTTCACCATATTGGCAAAGATTGGAGACAATGATTTTCATCTTGACTTGCCCGCTTATATGCAAATGTATTCAGTAGTGAATGTTGAACATGTGAAGCTTTATGAACTTCCATTAATTATGGATACCGAAGAGGTTGCACGTATTACTACAGTGGACGATTTTGCACCAGAGTATCTGGAAAAGTTGCCCGAAGATATCATACTCGACAAGAAAACCATAACTTCACGACGGGGAGATGTGGAGTACTTTCGTGTTGGCTTCAAAGGAATGCATCCAAGTAAGGCTTGGTGGATGAAGAAATAGAAAGTGAGGGAGAAATTTTCTCACTTGCCAATTGACTGAAAAGGCTTTTGGTGGTCCAAAATCTCTTAGTGGGGAGGATTGATCCAGGTGGATCTCTAAAAAGTACCAATGGCATGGTAAGAAGGCTCAAAAATCAAAGTGGTAGAAACTCTATAAACATAGCATCATATCGAAGTGCTCATCATCCTGATTCCAACGATGTGAACGACACTCAAATCCGAGTTCATATGAAGAAGATAGAGCAAGTCAAAGATCAAGTTTGACTTGGACAGGTGGCAAGAGGAAGATGACGTGGCAGACACTCTCAACGAATGGGGAAGTGCCAAGTGGCAGGCTGCCATTGGCCCCACATATCACAGATCATAGAAGGAAGCAGTCGGAGTTAAAGAAAATCGGCCCCAAGCAAGTCAGGGTTGCGATGCGATATATCGTAATCGCAGAGTCAGGTTGTGATTTGCAATATCGCAATCGCACATCAAAAAAAAGCGAAAGGTTAAAAGAATTGGCCCTCAAAATAAGTCAGGTTGTGATGTGATATATCGCAATTGTAGAATCATGTTGCGATTTGCGATATCGCAATCGCAGTTTGCAAAGTGAAATAGTCGCATATTGTACAAACCTTGGTTCCTATCGATTGCGATATGAGCTTCCGGACCTGATATCTTATATGTTGTGTTTAATAGCCCATTGGGTCTGCGGTCATCGCAGGGTGCCTGTTGTAAAGGCTTGGGTCTATACACCGATGGAAAATGCCAATTGCAATTTGTGATGGGTTATCAACGCCGATAAAGTCGTCGGTTAAGGAGTAAGCGTCGATCCTTCGTATTCATTCATCGTTTGAGGTTTAATGTGATAAACAGTCTGTGGACTATTTTTCCATGTTTGAAAGGGTTGTTTCCACATACTATTTAGGGGCCCGAGAATCTCTGCCTGAAACAAACCCACCATCTAATACTTGTCATCTATTGGGAACTGCCCGGGAATTGAGGGGTTAGCCACCTAGTATATATATTAGACTGTACGCACAGGAAAGAGGAGCAGACTGGTTGATAGTTCAGAACATTGTACGAAGCAGTAACCCGACCTGGAAACAAGGGGCCGAAACCTCACCTTGAGCAACAGGGAGGTTTCGAGAGGGTGCAGAAAGCCCGATTATCTGAATTGGGTGTTCGGATAGGTGTTTTTGCATGATTTTTCACCAGGATTTCGGTGGTACTGTCTGTTTCTGAAGCTGGGCTCTCCATTCTTCGTCCATATTCCAGCTTGGAGGTATAAGGATTGTAATTGAATTTTTCTTGTACTTTATCTCTTTTTATGCCACTTAATGAAAGAAGTCCTCCCCACTATTGAGAAGGACCCTGAGATGTAGTCCAAATTGGATGAACTTCGTAATCAAATATTTGTGTCATGGTTTATTTCTTATCGTGTTATTTCCACATTATTTTTTGTGCTTTAAGTTCCATGGTTTATAAGCTCTGTTTCATGTAATTCTGATGCATCCATAAGCAAATGATATTGGATTAGTTTATAAGCTCCAATAAGTAGTATATTTGTCATGTTTTTCATTTTAAATACTACAAAAAGTTGTGTTATAAAGATCCAATAAGTAGTATGTTTTGTTTTAGTGGTTTGTTGGTCATAAATATCATAGAACACCGAGAACGATGTTCCCCAAAGGGGGGGGGTGGGTTTAACAGCTCCGAGTTAAAATTCCATGTAATAAAAGGACATTATAAAGGAAAAAAATAAAACCAAGTTCATGGGACATGTATTTGAAGTTGAATGAAGGGAAAAGCATTACAGTGGACATCACTTGTGGTTAATTTTGGCTATGGAAATTGGAATAGGCATTGACAAAAGGGAAAGGGAAATAAATGGAAAATTAATACAATAAATAAACAAAAATAGGAGAGAATGCAGATGAAGGGACATGAATATTCATGCAAGGTAAAATGAAGGAAATTTAAGGAGAAAGAAAAGAAAAGGGAGAGAGAATATTGTAACATGTTGGAACATTCTAGCATTCTCTTGGGCAAGGAGAGAGAGAGCACTTGGACACAAGGAAGACACAAGATACCAAGAAAACAACAAACAAGAAAAGAAAAGAAAGGGAGTGCAAGAGGAATTGGACAACAATAAGCAAGGGTAGAAATCAAGCAAAGAAAGAGTAGCCAACATGAGTATTTTGTAGGTAACAGGTTGCATGTGTGATTATCTTTTTGGGATTTGAATGCATGGTTCATGAATTTGGGTTATTAGTTAGTTTGTTTTCATTAGCATGGGATTTTCCTGGATTGATAGTGGTGCACAACCTTGCCTATGCCATTTCCTGGATAGCCATGATGTAGTGGGTTCCCTATTTGGTTGAGCTTTGGATTGTTGATAGATTTTGGATCTTGGTTGAGGTGGTCTCAGGAAAATCCCAAGGGTTGAGGGTGGAGACAGTTTTCTCCAGGAAGCTCTTGACAGGTGGTGGAAACAAGGAAATTCCTCTGGGTATGGTGAAGAAATTCAAAGGCATCCAAGCTTGTATTGGTTTTGGTGATTTTTGGACCTAGTATTGGGTGAAATAACTATGGTATGAAGGTGGAGGCGGTTTCCTTTGGATTCCTTATTTGGTTATGTTTCGGTTTATCCCATGTGATCCCACATTCATGCTTGGAATATGGCATGGGGGTGATTGGCTGAAAGAGAGATTTGGTTAAGCCCAATCTATGGTCAGGTGGTATGCGGATGTCCCTGACTTGGTTGATACTATGCATATGTTAATATGTGTTATTCTTTATTGATGATCAATGAGCATAAGTGTTGATTTATTGTTGTTTAAATGACTATTTTTTCATGGCTTCATTATGGTTAAATGCTAGTTACATACATGGTATATTTCTTATTATATGATGTGTTCTTATTTTAGATCTAATTCATGGTTTTATGGCTCATGGTTGATTTATATGAATGTATGTGCTAATCTATGTTTTATTACAGCTAGTATGAGAGGGAAACAAATCCTTCTTGATGAATATCTTATAAACTTAGAAAAACAGTGAAAATTTTATGCATTCATGGCCTACAGGTACCATAGTCAGAAATTTTTGTATAAATGGATAATTTGGACTGCCAACTTCTCAGGGTCATAGCTTTGACATACGATCACTATTTGGCAATCATAAGACCTCGTTTTGAAGATCTCTATGAGTAGGCCAAAAAAAATAAAAAAATTGTGAAACTTCTAATACCATTTTAGTCTCTCCATTTTCCTTGAAAAATATTGTTTAGGCCCTCAAAAGGGCCTTGGAAGTTTAGGACCCAAAAAAATGCTAAAAATAGGAAGTTGTGTTAAATTTGAGGAAACAAAACTGAAAGGAAATAATGTTGCGTCAAGTTAGGTTGATAACAATGTGATCATGTGTCACTGGGTGTTTGCAATCATTTCTGGACACGTGGATCCCATTTTCCATAAGAGCATTTTGGAAATCGGGTCATGCATAATAACTCTCATCTCATGTTTACCCTGGTGAGCTGGTTAAGTGGGTAAATGTGGGGTGTTACAAAGTGGTATCAGAGCAAGGTTTACAGCACTGGATCTTGGGGTAAATAAATTTTTTTATGCATGCATGTCAGTTGTCTATATGTTTAACATGCATGCATGTTAATTATTCATTATTATTGTTATGATATTTGTGTATGAGTTGATATGCTTGTGATGTTGTATCATGTTAATCTGAATTGGCCTATGCAGATGCAATAACTTCACCAAAAGTAAGTTGAGTTAATTCTTTTGATTATTATTTTATTTAGCTAACAATGGCATATTGCAGGAAATAGAAATCCAAGAGATGAAGAGGAGAATAGTTGAGTACAGTTCATAAGAATTCCCATATAGGCTAGAAGAGACATTAGTGGGATGGGAGAAGCCAGTTGAACTACAAAGAGAGGGAAACTCTCTTGATCTAGTAGATACATTGATAAGTTTGAAGGCAAAGATCATAAGTTGCAAGGAAAATAATTAGAGGTTGATTGAAGCATAGGAAAGGATTGTGAAATCTCAAAAAAAGAAAGTTGAGGTTAATGCAGTCATCCTCTAAATCCTTTTAGGTTTGCAAAAGTACGGATCAGTCATGGGGACAGACAATAAGTAAGGAATAAAAGTGTAGATGGAAGCAGGTCTCAGAAAAGTATGGGATGGACAAGGATGATATAGTGAAGAGTGGAAAACTCTTGGATACACCTTAGAGGAGAGCTAGCACTCATGGATTTTATTCTAGCTCTGCTTCTGGGAGACCTCCTCACCATCACTTCCAACATTATTATAGGAGTGAGAAGGGGTACTTTCCATAAGAGTTAAAGAAAGCTAAGCCTCCTACTTTCGATGGTGAGATGAGAAGCATGGCTTCTTGTGATGAGGAAATTCTTCAAACTTCATGATTACTCTGAGAATATGAAATCCAAGATAACTACTTTAAGTCTCAAGGAAAAGGTAGATATCTCGTGAGAAGAGGTCAATTATGTCAGAGGAATCAGAGAAGAGGATCTAATTTGGGAAGAAATACTCTTCAAGAAGAATTAAATGTATGAGAGATATTATGATGGAAAGGCCAAAGAATTCTATAAGCTCAGAATGGGTTCCATGACAAATGAAGAGTATACAACCATATTTCTAGAGTTGTTGAGATATGTGCCCTATCTCAAGGATGAGAAAAAAAATATACAAAGGTTCATTAGTGGATTACCATTATTATTCAAAGACAATATTGAGTTCAATGAGCCTCAGTTATTAGAAGAATCCATTAGGAAATTGAATCATTGTTATGAATAGTTAGAGCACAAGCTTGAGTTCAAGCGTGACCAGAAGGGTAATGAGAAGACTAAAGGAAAATGGCATGAGAAGCGAGGACGATCTCAGGATGCAAGTGAGAAGGAAAATGTGGCCCCGCATAAGAATTTTAATTTCTCTGAGAAAGGATATCAATCTTAACATGTGGAGTGGCAGAATAAAGGCACTGGCAGAGAACCTTTGAAGTGTTGGATTTGTGGTAGAGATCATCACAAGAAGTATTTCCCATTGTATCAATGTGGCAGGCCTCATATCTACAGTGCTTGGAGGCGTAGATAGTTGGGGATGTAAGTCATATCATTCCCCATATCTATGAAACAGTTGATAACAGGTAGGCAGATCACCATGCATCCATTATCGATATGGAAGGTAAGCTTTGTGATAAATTTGTTTCTATTTTGATTGATCCTGGATATAATTATAGTTATATTAGTCCTTACCTTGTGGATCAGTACCATTTGAATAAGGAATTGCATGCAAAACATTGGTTGGTGCAACTGGATACAAGGACCAAGAGAAGAGTACATCATTGGGTGAAGTCTTTTGCATTTGAGCTTAATGGCATGCCTACAACAACAAAAAAAACTGAATTTTCTTCCTTTAGGTTCATATAGCATGATTTTGGGCATGGATTGGTTGTTTATTCATAGAACCAAGGTGGACTGCTATTACAAGGCCATTGAGTGCCTGGATGAGGATTAAGAAAAGAGAGTCTAGCAAGGAAAATAGAAGAATATATCAGTGAGGATGGTTAAAACTATGCAAGCCAAGCACAGTCGTAGGAAAGGATGTGTATTGTTTGCAGTACATGTTTCCAATGAAAAAGGGGAGGATGTTGAGGATGATGAAGTCCTAAGGAGGTATCTTATCTTGCAGTAGTTCAAGATGTGTTTCCTACAAAGATTCCAGAGTCACCTCCTCATAGAAAGGTGGTTTTCTTTATCTAGTTGATTCCAAGAGAAACACCATCATTTAAGACACCATACAGGATGAGCACTCTCGAGTTGGTGGAATTGAAGTTGTAGCTTAAAGAGATGCTTCATAAAGTATGCATAAGGCCAAGTGTGTCTCCTTGGGGAGCACCGATGTTTCTTGTAAAGAATAAGGACAGTACACTCAGATTGTGCATTGATTACATGCAATTGAACAAGGTGAATATCAAGAACAAGTATCCATTTCCTCAGATCGATGACTTGTTTGATCAGCTAAAGGGAGTGGAAATATTCTCCGAGATTGATCTAAGATCGAAATATCATAAAGTGCACATCAAAGAAGAAGACCTCTACAAGGCTACATTTCATACAATTTATGGGCACTATGAGTTTGTGGTGGTTCCTTTTTGTCTTACCAATGCTCCAACCACCTTCATGTGTTTGATAAATAGTGTGTCACACCATCGTCTGAAAAAATTTGTGACAGTCTCTGTTGATGATATATTGGTCTATTTAAAGGATGAGGATGAGCATGCAGAGCACCTGGCAATAATATTGAGATTGTTGAGAGAGCATAAGTTGTATGCCAATCTCAACAAATGTAGCTTCTTTGAATCTCAGATTCATTACTTAGTACATGTTTCCGAGGGGATAGTAGTGGATCTAGAAAAGACTAAGGTTATCATGGAGTGGCTAGCTGCGAAGAACATGGATGAGGTTAGGTCATTCATGGGATTAGCAGGTTATTATAGGAGGTTCATTAGGAACTTCTCCAATATTGTCTATCCTATTACATCTTTGTAGAGGAAAGGAAATAAAATTGAATGGACTCTGAGTGTGCAACTAGTTTTGATTAATTGAAGCCATTTCTTACTAATGCTCCAGTTTTGAACATTACAAATCCTGATAAAGAGTTTGTGGTTTGTATAGATGCATGTAAGGAAGGACTTGGTGGGGTCCTGATGTAGGAAGGGTAGGTGGTTTTCTATGAATCAAGTAAGATGAGTGAGCATGAGAAGAATTATGTGACTCATGATCTTGAGTTGGAAACTATCATTCATGCATTGAAGATGTGGAGACATTATCTCCTTGGAAGGAGGTTCATCTTGATGAGTGATCATAGCAGATTGAGTTACTTGTGTGACCAACCCAATCTGAATGCAAGGTAAGCAAGATGGTTTGCTACTCTCAATGAGTTTGGGTTTGAAACTAGGTACATGAAAGGCAAGGAGAGCCAGGTTGTGGGTGCTCTCAGCAAGAGTGTACAGGTGAATCATATTTCATTTGTGAGCTCTTATGGGATAGATTTAAAGAAGTGAATCTTTCATGCAAGGTAGTATGATGGGAGGTACCAACAGTTGAAGCAAAGATTTCAATAGCAAGGTGAAGGTGTTAGGGATGAGGAGTATCACCTCACAGCAAATGGCTTGGTTAGATTCAAGAGTAGGATTCATGTGCCTAACAATGGTGAATTGAAGAAGATTATCTTGAGGGAGTTTCATGTCAAGCCATATTCAGGCCACCTTGGATACCAAAATACTTTGCCAACTATTAAGAAGTTCTATTCTTGTCCAAATTTGAAGAAAGGGGTGGCTGAGTTTGTTGAAAGGTGCTTAGACTATCTGAAGGTGAAAGTTGAATGAAAGCACCCAACTATTTTGTTGTAGCCTATTTCGATTCCAAAATCAAAATGTGAGGTAATTTCCATGGATTTCATTATAGCTTTTCCTAGGACACCAAGGCAGCATGGCTCCAACATGGTCATGCTTGACATGTTGGGCAAGGTAGCTCACTTCATTGTTGTGAAGTCTATTAATTCAACTAGCGAGGTGGCTCATATATTCATTAAGGAGATAATGAGGTTGCATGGAGTTCCCAAGAGTATTATATCAGACAGATATGCCAAGTTCACTTCCAAGTTTTGGAAGGAATTGTTTGTAGGCTTGGGGACATAGCTAGCTTTCAATACAACTTATAACCCATAGATAGATGGGTAGACATAGAGGATTAACATGATCCTTGAGGATATGTTGAGGATGTATGTCATGCATTAGCAAAGGAAGTGGGAGGCGTATATTCCAATGGTGGAGTTTGCTTATAATAATGGGTATAAGGAATCCTTAAGGATGAGTCCATTTGAGGCTCTCTATGGGAGGAGTTGTAATATTCCTATAAGATGGAGTGATCTAGTGATTAGGGTATTGATTGGAATGGATATGTTGAGAGAGATGGAGCAGGAGATGCAGGTTATCAGAAAGAATTTAGAGGCAACACATGATAGGTAGAAGAGATATGTGGATCAACATAGGGTATTTAAAGAGTTTCAGGTTGGGGTGCATGTCTACTTGCATATCAAGCCCAAGAAATATCCTTGAATATTGGATCATGTGCCAAGTTGGCACCTCGGTGTTGCAGGCTTTTTGACATCCTTGAGAGTATTGGACTAGTGACCTATAGACTTGATCTGCCTCCATCAATGATAATCCATGATGTTTTTCATGTTTCGTTGCTTAAAGGGTATATACGGGATGTTGATCATGTGATTGATTGGTTTGTATTGTAGGTGGAACTAGAGGGAGAGTTCCATCTAGAGCCACAATTTCATATTACAACGGAAACAACTCATGCTCCAGAACCGAGAAATAGAGCAAGTTAAAGTACAGTGCAAGCACTTTGGGCCTGATGAAGCTACATGGGATATGGATGATCAGATGTGGGCATTATATCCTTCTTTATTTTCTAGTTGAAGAAAATGAGCTTTTGGCATATATATGTGTGTGTGTCTCATTGTAAATAATGAATCGAGTTGTGCTTATAAAGCTCCAATAAGCAGTATGTTTGTCATGTTTTTCAATAGTTTGTCACTGTAAATATCGCAATGAGTTGTGTTATAAAGCTCCAATAAGTAGTATGTTTTGTTTTCAATGATTTGCTAGTCGTAAGTGTCATAGTACACCAAGGACGGTGTTCCCCTAATGGGGAGAGTTTTGTAACAACCTCGGGTTGAAATTACATGTAATAAAATGACATCATAAAGGAAAAAAATAGAACCAAGGTCACAGGACATGTATTCAAAGCTGAATGAAGGGAAAAAAATTACAATGGGCATCACTTGTGGTTAACTATTGGCATTGGCATTGGTAAAAGGCAAAGGGTAATAAATGGAAATTTAATACAAGAAATAAAGGAAAATAGGAGAAAAGGAAGATGAAGGGACATGAATATGCATGCAAGGGAAAATGAAGGAAATTGAAGGAGAAATAAAATACAAAGGAGAGAGAACATTCTAACACACTCTAGGACATTCTAGCATTCACTTGGACAAGGAGAGGGGGAGAGAGAGAGAGAACTTGGACACAAGGAAGACACAAACAAGAAAGAAAGAAAGGAACAAGAAAGGAAAAGCAAGGGAGTGCAAGAGGAATTGGACAACAGTAAGCAAGGGCAGAAATAAAGCAAGGAAATAGTAGCCAACCAGAGGATTTTGCAGGTAGTTGGTTGCATGTGTGATTATCTTGCTGGGATTTGAATGCATGGTTCATGCATTTGGTTTATCAGTTAGTTTTTTGTCATTTTCATGGGATTTTTCTAGATTGACAGTGGTGCACATCCTTGCCTATGTCATTTATTTGATAGCCATGATGTAGTGGGTTCCATGTTTCGTTGAGATTTGGATTACCAGTAGATTTTTTATCCTAGTTGCAGTGGTCTCAAGAAAATCTCAAGGGTTGAGGGTGGAGATTCTTTTCTCCAGGAAACTCTTGACAAGTGGGTGGAGATAGGAAAATTCGTCTGTGTATGGTGAAGAAATTTTAAGGCATCCAAGCTTGTATTGTTTTTGGTGATTTTTAGACCCGGTATTGGGTGAAATTAGTGTGGTATGAGGGTGGAGGTGATTTCCTTTGGACTCCTTGTTTGGTTATGTTTTGTTTTATCCCATGTGATCCCACATTCATGCTTAGAATATGGTACACGGGTGATTAGGTGAAAGAGAGATTTGGTTCATCCTAATCTATGGTCGGGTGGTATGTGGAAGTCCCTGTCTTGGTTGATATTATGCATATGTTAATATGTGTTATTAGTTATTGATGATCAATGAGCATAAGTGTTGATTTACTATTTTTTAAATGACTAGTTTTTCATGGCTTCATTATGATTAAATGTTGGTTACATGCATGGTATATTTCTTATTATATGATGTGCTCTTGATCTAGATCTAATTCATGGTTTGATGGCTCATGGTTGATTTATATGAATGCATGTGATAATCTGTGTTTTATTGTAGCTAGTGCGAGAGAGAAGCAAGACTTCTTGATGAATATCTGATGAACTAATGAAAACAATGCAGAAACTATGCAAGTACCATAGTCACAAAGTGTTTGTATAGATGGATAATTTGGACCACCAACTTCTCAGGGTCGTAGCTTTGGCATACGATCTCCGTTTAGCTATCATAATACCTTGTTTTGGAGATTTCCACAAGGATTCCAAACAAAGAATTTATAGAATAAATTCTGTAACTCTTCCAATCTCTCCATTTTCCCTGAAATTGCGTTTAGTCCCTCAAAACAACCTCGGAAGTGTAGGACCTGAAAAATTGCCAAAAATAGGAAGTTGTGTTAAATTTGAGGAAATGAAACTGAAAGGGAATAGTGTTGGGTCAAGTTAGGCTCATAATAGTGTGATCCTGTGTCACTGAGTGTTTGCAGTCAGTTCTGGACATGTGGATCCCATTTTCCACAAGTGCGTCTTAGAAAGCGGGTCATGCATACTAACTCTCATCTCATGTTTACCTTGGTGAGCAGGTTAAAGTGGGTAGATGTGGGGTGGGGTGTTACACGATGGTTATTGGGATCTTTGCATTGTTGTGTTATGGCCACCATATTTTTATCTTTTCCCCCTTTTCACTTCTTCTTCCCATCCTTAGAAGTTTCTTGGTTCTCCTTCTACTTTGATCCACTTTATTTCCCTTTCTTCAGGCCTATGTTCTCCAGATATTGTGCTTGTGCACAAGCCTCACTCACTAATTTGAGCTTGAAAAACATCACTTGCTTCCATAGATGGTTATGTAGACCCTCCAGATACTTGATGAGTACATCTAGGTTCTTTGGGGAGAAACTTAACATTATGCCCATCTTTCTAAATTTTGTGGTGTACTTATGTACAATTTTCCCTTACTTCTGCCCAAAGTAGCGTCGCTAGATCCACTAGTCCTATGCATACCCAACAAGGTAAAATTATGAATTTATGGAGGTTTTAAAGTCCTCCCACATAGTCATTAAAGGATATCCATCCAACCTTAAGGTCTCTATGTGGATTTCCCACCAAGTTAGGGCACGGCCCTTTAATTTCAGCCACACAAATGAAATCTTTTATTCTTCCTCTATGTGATGAACATTGAAATATACTTCTAGTTATTGCAACCAATGATTTAGCTACAGAGTGTTAATATCACCTTGATACGACTTGATATCGAATTTCACTTCCATTTTGAACAGGGACTATGAATGGTTCACGACACTCAAACTCGGTTGATATTTTATGGGTTCTTTCTTTAGCTCCTTATTTGTTTCTTCCCGATCTCCTAATTCCCCCTTTAATTAGATCTCTACATTTGAACCCCCATCTTCTTCGAATAACCCAAGCTTATGGTTAGGTCCACCATGAGGAGATTCACGTTATGATTCGTGTCTGCAACTTGTGCTTCCAGCCATGAAAACCTCTCCTCTACCAGATCAGGAGGGTTATTCATGGATTCGTCGACCATAATTTGGGTTTTATGACTTTTGGATTAACCAATCTAGATCCCCTACAAATCTCCATAATATACCTAAATAAATATGCTTTGATACCAATATGATCCATAAATTTCCACGTATATTCCATTTGATAGTTCATCGCAATAGATATGATAAAAGTATCCTTAAAAATATGAAATCTATAGTATGAGGGTTTATTTCTCTTTAAATTTCTAGATCTATAAACTTTTGTTTACTGTGTATGCATGCAACATAAAATTATGCATAAAATATAGAACGAAAAAATAAAAACTCATAAAGCACAATTGAGACAAGATATAACCTGGGAAACCCTTTCAGCAGAAAACCCAACTGGAAGGTAAGGTCGCTCTACTTTCTTTCTCTAAATAGAAAATGGATGAAAGTACAAAGAAGTAAGGCTTGTGGCCGATGGGCTACTACAGTGAAAAAATCCTCTCTATGTGTTCTCTCCATGTCCCTCTTAGCTACCATGCTCATCTATGGAACAAAATGCCTTTCAAAATAATCAGAACCCCTTTTCCTCCTAGTGGCCCAATTATAACACAACCCAATAGCCTACTACTGGTTAGGTTTGACTCCTTCAACTCTTAAATAGAGTTACAATATGGAATAGTCTAGATTTTTCTTCATCATGATCATGTGGCTAGCCCATTTTCCTTGAGTAATGTGACTAATGTGACATCCTCTTGAATTATGGTTGACAAAATAAGAAGGTCAACTTCCAAGCGGCATAGCTTTTGCCTATGGACTCCAACTGAGGAAATTATAGGGCCACTGGAAAGGTCTCTATGTGTAGTATATGAGAGAAAGGTCGTGTGCTAAAGTGGAAAAGTTTTACCCCCCAAAAAACACCATTTTATGCCTTAAAATGCACCCAAAAGGTTTCAAACCCCAATTTACCATGCTGGGTCTTGTCGATAGAAATGGCTTTGTGAGCTTATTCATAAATTTTTTCCACTCTGAAAAGCATCGAGTGTTAGGTCCCTATAATACTAGTGTATTCGATTATTATTATTGTCATTGTAACCCCTTATTGTTATTTTTTTGCCCATGTAGTCCCCATATTTCTAGTATTTTGCCCCATAGAATCCCACTATTGTTATTATTGTGCCCTTACATTATTATTGTTATGTCAGCTTTGACTATATTGTGACCCCTTAGACTCCTATATATAGAAAGGAGGTCTTGTCATTTGCATCATCCAAGAATTATCCAATTGTCTAATTTAAAGGAGGTTTCCCTCTCGAAGAGGCTGATTTTGAAGTCATTGATCTATCTTTTCTTCTATTTTGTGAGTTGGCTTCATAACAATTGGTATCTGAGCTTTGAATTCTAGGGTTTCGCTACTTCAAACAGGTCATCGTGGAATTTTCACTGTAAATTTTTTTCTACAATGTTTCAGAAGATTAAATTAAAATCCATTTGAGCCTAAATATGGATGAACCTCGGGTCCGAATTTCAAAGCTTTTCCTGCTATTGTTTCGGAGATATGATCCAAGATCTCAAACATGTGACCTGGGGAAAATCATCATAACTTTCTCTCTAATCATTAGATTGAAATTTCATAAAAAGGTATAGAAATAGAATGGACTGTAGTTTTATTTGTATCAGTTTTAGGTTTGAAGGTCAAAACAATGACATGTGGAACTTCATACAAGTTTGCTCTACTGAAACAGTCTATAATCAGGTCATTATGGGAGATTTGGAATAACTCTTTCTTGGATAATCCAATCGTGATCAGACTTGTGGGATTGGAAAGAGGACTCAGAGGGCTACCTCGTGACGAAATTTCAAACCTTGAAGATCCAAAATTACAAAGATACAACAAATTCAATATCAAGCTCCTACAAAGCCAAAAAAGGTGTGTAGTCTTTTTAAAATTTTGCATATGTTTGGTTTGAAAAATTAGTTTGAAGGAATTCAAAGGACATAGTGAAGCATAATTATCATTAATTGATGCCCTGAAGAAAGAAAATGGAAACACCTAGTAAGCAACCTGAAAGTTCTAGCATGACTCATGAAGAAGAGGAATAAATGTAACATGATATATCAAAATTACGGGACAAGTGCAACAAATTTCACTCTCACAAAATGTAACAGAAGCTAAGATGGATGGTTTAAAGAAAGGCATGGAAGCTAAGATGGATGGTTTAAAGAATGGCATGGAAGCTAATATGGATGGTTTAAACAATGGCATGGAAGTTAAGATGGATGATGTGGAAGCTAAGATGGATGGTTTAGAAGTAAACATTGAAGATTTGAAGAAAGACATGGAAGATTTGAAAGGAGGTTTGGAAAAGTTGCTACAAGAAATGATTCCTAGTGATGAAAAGGTAGTAGAGAAACTCATGATGAGAACAAAAGAAATATTAGTCATGATTTCATAGACTCTAATGTTGGATTGAAGACCCACCATGTTCCAAAGATCGATATGAGGAAATTTGATGGCAAGGATCCCGTAACATGGATACTACATATGGAGCAATATTTCGATCTCCATAATGTTCAAAAGACATAAAAGGTACGCATTGCAACTTTAAATTTGTAACCCAATTAGTTTGTATGGTATTGATGCCTTTGATCTCGTAAACAAATTGTCACTTGGGTAATTTTTACGGAAGAAATGATAGCACATTATGAGGATGCAAAAAGAAACACCTTTTTTAGCCAATTGATAAATCTCAAATCAAAAAGGTTCAATGGTAGAGCACATTGAGGACTTCCAATAATTGAATATAAGGGTCAAAGATATTCCAGAGGAGCATAGGAGTGATGTGTTCATAGGAACATTAAAGGATAAAATCCAACATGAGGTTTGCCTTTTGGAATCTGATTCATTTGAGAAGGCATTCAGGTTGGCAAGAAAAATTGAAAGCAAAATTATGGCAACAAGGAAGCCTACCAATCACAACCACAAAGATGGAAGTGTTGTTGCTCCTAGCCTTCCATAACCTACAAGGTTGACACCACAAAAATTGGAAGAAAAAAGAGCAAAAGGGCTTTGTTACAGTTGTGATACCAAGTACACCAAAGGTCATAAGTGTGCTGAGAAGAAATTGTTTTACATAGATTCTGAAGAGGAATAAGAAAAGGAACAAGAAACATCAGAAGAAGAGGATACACACCAGAAACAAAGCCTAGAGAAACAAGAAATGAATCTGACCATATATTGTAATGCATTGGCTAGAATAACCACTCCTCAAACTATCAAGATAGAAGGACATATCAAGAAGAAAAAGGTAATAGTGTTGATTGGTTTGGGAAGTATCCATAATTTTATTCATTGTAAGATAGCAAAGGAATTGAATTGCTTCATATATGTAGCACCAGAGTGTCAAGTGATGGTTGCAAATGGAAGAACCATAAATTGCTCTGGAAAGTGCCATAATATCAAGCTATCCATGGGAGAATATATGTTGAATAGTCTAATGCTTTCCATTCCAATGGGTGGTGTTGATGTTGTACTAGGAGTCCAATTCCTACAATTTTTGGGTGCGATAGCTTTTAATTGTCAAGAGGTTTTCTTGAAAAAATTTCAGAACGAAAGGAAGTTGAATTAAGGGGTATCACAGGGAAACTGGGAAAGATAATCAGCTCTAATGGCATGAAAAACCTTCTAAATAAAGAACAACGTGGCGTAATTGCACAATTATGTTCGCTAGAGGTCCCCACATCGAAATCATCTATTTCTCTAGATCTCTAAAAAGTCTTGGTCAATCATCCAAGGTATTTGAGACTCCCAAAGGCCTGCCACTTATTCATGATCATGATCATGCTATTCATTTGATTCCAGGAAGTGTTCCTCCAAACATCAGGCCTTACAGATATCCATATGCTCAAAAGAGTGAAATTGAACATATGGTTATAGAAATGCTAGAGGCTGGTATAATTCAACCTAGTCAAAGTCCTTTCTCTGCTCTAGTAGTATTGGTGCACAAGAAGGATGGATCATGGCGCATGTGTCCGGATTATAGGGAGCTCAACAAGATCACTATTAAAGATAAATTTCCCATTCTTGTCATTGATGAATTATTGCATGAATTACATGGAGCAATTTACTTCACCAAGTTGGACCTTCATTCAAGATATCATCAAATCAGAATGAAGACTGAAGACATTCTGAAAACAACATTTAGAACTCATGAGGGTCATTATGAATTTTTTTTCATGCCTTTTGGCCTCACCAATGCACCTTCTACATTTCAAGGTTTGATGAATTCCATTTTCAAACCCTTCCTTTGAAAATTTGTGTTAGTTTTTTTTTTATGATATACTAATCTACAAGTAGTCTTGGAAGGATCGTGTTCAACATGTTGATAAAGTGCTCAAACTATTAGAGGATAAACAATTATATGCAAAAACCTCCAAATGTTTCTTTGGAGTACAAGAGGTGGAATATTTGGTTCATATTTTATCTCATGAAGGTGTTAAGGTAGACCCTAGCAAAATTAAATCCATTAAGGAATGGAAAATCCCCACATCCATAAAGCATCTGCAAGGATTTCTTGGGTTGACAAGGTATTATCGCAAGTTTGTTAAGAATTATGGGAGAATAGTGACACCTCTAACATCATGACTAAAGAAATATGCATTTTCTTGGACTCCAAAAGCAACGAAAGCCTTTGAACATCTTAAAGAGGCAATGTGCCAAGCACCAGTCTTAGCTACACCAGACTTCACAAAAACCTTTATTGTGGAATGTGATGCCTCAGGAAATGGAATTGGTGTTGTTTTAATGCAAGAATAAAGACCCATTTCTTTCAAAATTCATCCAATCAAAGGAAAGTATTTACAGAAATATATTTATGAGAAGGAAATGTTGGAAATACTACATGAATTTAAGAAATGACGACCTTACCTAATGGGAAGAAACTTCAAGGTAAAAACAGATCATGATAGTCTTAAATAATTTTTAGAACAAAGATTATCTTTAGAAGAGTAGCAAAAATGGGTCACAAAGATGTTGGGTTATGACTTTGAAATCATATACAAAAAGGGAAGCAAAATGTTGTTGCAGATGCACTCTCAAGAAAGGATGAGAATGTGGAAGCATTGCTTAGCGCCATTTCTATTATCCAACCAGATTGGATAAACGAAGCAAGGGATGAATGGAAGAATGACGAAGAAGTGTGGGAACTCATTCAAAAGTTACAACAAGACCCCAATACATTTGATATATTTAGCTAGAAAAATGATTTGTTATGGTACAAAGATCATTTATACCTCTATAAGAATTCCCAACTAAAACAAAAGATTCTTCTGGAATTGCACACCTCTCCCTTAGGAGGGCACTCAGGATTTTTTAAAAATTACCACAAGGTTAAGAAGGAATGTTTTTGGGATGGCCTTAAATCTGATATTCAAAAGTTTGTGGCAGAATGCTTGGTTTTCCAACAAAATAAAGTTGAAAAATTAAGGCCTCGAATCTATTACAACCTTTATCCATTCCAAGTCAACATTGGGAGGAGGTTTCAATGGATTTTATCACAACTTTACCCAATTCCAAAGGAAAGAGTGTCATCATGGTGGTAGTTGATAGACTTACCAAGTATGCACACTTTTGTGCATTATCTCATCCCTTTAAAGCCAGTACAGTTGCTACTGCATTTATGGAAATAAGTCAAAAGCTACATGGAAACCCAAAGATTATTGTAAGCGACAGAGATCCCATTTTCACTGGAATTTTTTGGAAAGAATTATTTGATTGTCTGGGTAATCAGTTAGCTCATAGCTCATCTTATCATCCTCAATCTGATGGGAAAAATGAGATAGTGAACAAAGGTTTGGAAGGATATCTTCATTGCTTTGTATCTGATAAACATACACAATGGGTCAAATGGTTGCCTCTGGTTGAATGGTGGTATAACACTTCCTTCCATATTGCAGCAAAAATGACCCCATTTATGGCACTTTATGGATATCATCCACCGTCCATCACATCATATTTAAGAGAAAATTATAAGGTTCAAGCAGTGGAAGATCACATCGAGCATCAACAACAAGTTCTCCAACTCTTAAAGGATAACCTCACTCTGGCACAAAATATAATGAAACAACAAGAAAATCAACATCGCAGCGAAAGAAGTTTTGATGTAGGTGACTGGGTATTTCTACAGCTACAACCATACAAAAAAATGTCCCTCAAGCAAGCTAAAAAGGATAATAAATTATCACCAAATTATTATGGTCCATACAAGGTGTTGCAAATATCAATGAAGAGGGCAGTAGTTCGAAGACTTATATGAATGGCAGAGGTAGGACTAAGCAATGCTCCCAGTACATTCATACATTTGATGAATGAGATACTAAAAGAATTCATTGGCAAACTTGTGATCGTATATCTGGACAATATACTTATATTCAACAAGATGAAGGAAGAACATGTTCGACATGTCAGGTACGTACTAGAAAAATTGCAGCAAAATAAATTGTTGATACATTAAAAAAAGTTTTTTGTTTCAAGAAAGAGTTGATTTATTTGGGATTTGTGATTTCTGAGAATGAGTTGAAGATGGATCCAGAGAAGGTTGTAGCCATAGTTAGCTGACCATCTCCCAAGAGTTTGTTTAAAGTGATAAGTTCTCATGGATTGGCGAGTTTCTATCGGAAGTTTATCAAAAATTTCAGTGGAATTTGTGTGCCTATGGTGGACACCATTAAGAAGGCAAATCAGCCTTTGCATTGGACAGAGTCAACTGAGAGGAGTTTTCAGCTGCTGAAAAGGAAAATCACTGAAAAACCAATTCTAATCTTACCAGATTTTAACAAACTTTTTCAAGTTCGTTGTGATGCCAGTGGGACAACCATTGATGCAGTACTCAGCCAAGAAGATAAGCCAGTAGCCTATTTCAGTGAGAAGTTAAATGAGAGTAGGCAGAAGTACACGTCTTATGACAAAGAATTTTATGCAGTCGTCCAAGCACTGAAGCATTGGAGACATTATTTACTGGCTAATGAATTTGTCTTGTTTTCAGACAATTCAGCGTTACAATACATCATGTAGCAGCACAGGCTGAACCATAAACATGTGAAGTGGGTGGAGTACTTGCAAAGTTTTGCGTTTGTTTTCAAACACATCAGCGGCCAAGCCAACAAAGTGGCAAATGCATTAAGAAGGAGAAGTTTGATCCTACAAGAGAGTGCAATACAAGTATTAGGATTTGAAGATTTTAAGGACTTGTATGAAACAGATGCAGATTTTAAAGAAGCTTATGAAGCTTGCCAAAATCCACTGTTGAGGGACAATAGTCCATGGTTGGACTATAATATGCAAGAGGGGTTGTTGTTCAAAGGAGGATAGTTGTGTATTCCAGAATGTTCTATGAGAGAGAACTTGATCCAAGAAAAGCACAGTGGAGGTTTGGCTAGACATTTTGGCATAGACAAGACTTTGGAACAGCTGAGCCACTTTTACTATTGGTCAAGGATGCGAAGAGATGTGCAAAGATTTGTAATCAGATGCAAAGTGTGTCAGCATGCAAAGGGTCACAGCCAGAATGCAGGGCTGTATACACCCTTACCCATTCTGAACAGACCATGGGACTCAGTCAACTTGGACTTTGTCTTAGGTATATCAAAGACACAGCGGAGATTTGACTCCATCATGGTGGTGGTGGATCATTTCACCAAGATGTCACATTTCATTCCATGTAGAAAAACCAATGATGCCACACATATAGCACACTTGTTCTTCACAAAGATAGTCAGATTACATGGCTTGTCGAAGTCCATCATCTCAGACAAGGATGTAAAGTTCACAGGCCATTTCTGGTGAACCTTATGGAAGAAGTTAGATAGCAAACTGAAATTCAGCTCAGCTTATCACCCGCAGAGAGATGGGTAAACTGAAGTTGTGAATCGAAGTCTGGGAAGTCTTCTAAGGAGTCTGGTTGGTGAAAATTCCAGACAGTGGAATCATGTACTTGCATAAGCGGAGTTTTCTTATAATGACTCACCGAATAGAAGCACGGGCAAAAGCCCTTTCCAAATCCTATATAGAATGCACCCACGTGGAATATATGAGTTGCGGGATTTGGGTCTGTTGGAGTGTAGGAGTGCTGATGGCAAATATTTCGCGAAGGAAATCAACGATCTACATGAACAAGTAAATTTAAAGTCACAGGATAGCAGCCAAAAATACAAACAGAGAGCAGATTTGAAGAGGCAGGAGGTACAGTTCGAAGTAGGAGACCTTGTACTAGCACACTTATGCAAGGAGAGGTTTCCTAAAGGTGAATACAACAAATTGAAAATGAAAAATATTGGGCCTTGTAGAATCATTCAGAAGTTTTCTGCAAATTCTTATGAGTTGCAGTTACCTCTAGGAATATGAATCTCACCCATTTTTAATGTGGCAGATCTGTAGCCTTACATTGTTTTTTATGAGGAAGAAAGTTCAGAGAGACAAACACAGGACACCCAAAATGAGGAAGAATCATGGATTAGGAAAATACCTCTAGCAAAGCCTTTGGAGATTAAATAGATTTTAAACACACAGGTGGCCAGGAAGACTCGAAAGAAGGAATATTTACAGTATCTGGTTAAATGGAAGGACCGTCCTATTGAGGACTGTTCCTGGTTGGATGCTGCCCAAATTCAAAGTGTCGGGTACTCTATTGAAGAGCTCATGGACAGGAGCCATGAGTTTAATTTACCCCGGGAGCCTGATGTAGGAGCATCCAATTGAAAGGTGACAGCTGGAATTGATTTCTTCTGCTGGACAGCAAAAGAAGTTTTTGAATTTTATTTTATTTTGTTTTAAGTTAAATTTGGGGTGACACAGCCATTGTAATTTTCAATTAAAAGAACAATTAGATTAGGATTAGTTAAATGTTGGAAATTAGTTTCAAGAAACTGTTCTGAAACTAAAAGACAGTTTCTTAGCCATGTGGAAATCTTGGAAAGGCATAAAAACCAAACCAGATACACATTGTGGGGGTCAGCCAACTTGAGGAGGAAAAGAAGAATTAGAAATTGTGTTAAATACCTTGTGTGTACGTGAAAAAAATGAAAATATAGATTCCTTTATAAGTAAAAGTGATTTTTCTGTGCATGAGTGATAAACTGGTATTTAGAGTTTTTCTGTGTAATTTTTTATAAATAGACAAACTACAGAATCTCCAAGTGGGATAGTATTGAGGGAAATTCGTAAAGGACAGCATACTAGAAATAGAAACCATAGATAAACAAGTCAAGCAAAGATCATACATCTCAAGCTTAATCACAAGTACATTTATAAACAAATATTGAAAGCATTTCCTGTATAAATTTTCCTTCTTTAAATAGTTTGACACATACATTAATCCGTAATAGAAGAACATTGGTAACCCTATAAAATACCGAACCCTCCAAGGGTTTGAATATATATACAACAGCCAAAGTGACAGTGAGGGTTTATACCCTGTCCACAAATTTACAAACAATACAACTACGGCGAAGACACCAACAACAGTCTGGGCTATCACGAAATCCCACAAGCAAGATACCGGAAGGAAAAATACACAACAATCAAATCACGACTAAAACCCTCATGGGTTTTCCCTATATTTCATGGATAAGGACAACAAGTAAATGACGGAAGGGTCCTACCCTGTTACAAGCCACCAGCATCGAGAATGAAGCGACGAAGCGAAGTTTCCCCAGGTTCGAAACCTGCAAACAATAGCAAACAACAAAGGGTTTTCAGAAATGGAAGTGACGAACTGAAGCAGAGAACAGAGAATAGAAAAGAAGGTAAGAAGACCAATAGACTTACCTAAAGAAGACTAACCCCAGAGCTAGAGACGAGGAACTAGCGCAATACCGAAAAAGGATTTCATTCCAGCAAGAGAATCAAGAGAATTTACCTGCTCACCAAGGAGCCCGAAGGTTAGAAGAATGAAAACAAAGATTAACAGTGAAAATTGGAACAAAATATTTACCTGTGCGAAGATTGTTGAGCCACCCATAGAAATGGTAAAAACCCTGTTGATACACATAAACTAGTTTCGAGGAGACGAGTAGACCACCAGCAACGAAGAACAAAATGCAAAAGAAGCACAAACTAGGTAGCACAGGAAAAAATTTATGTATTACCAAACGAATCGATACCTCAACGAGTAAATGAAAGTTCCACAGGAGAAGTGGAAAAGGTTGCGTACACACAGTCGGAACTGAGCCAAACAAGCAGGCAGTCATAGGGTCGAAACCCCTGCCCTGTTTCCCTCTCAACATTGCGACGAAAGAAAAATGAAACAAGTAAAACCCTAAACCTTAATTCAGATTCTATTAAGCCATAAATGCTAACTGCAGTCACGGAACCAAGGTCAAGTACGAAGGTACGGTATGTAAAATACGTTGATTTAAGTCCATTAAAGATTTATTAATAACCAAGACCATAACATAAAATATTTGCGAGAGTTAGGTTTGATATTTAATTCTTTTTTCCTCGAGATCCCCACCAAATAAAATGGATATGCCTCCATCATGGCATCTTCTAGTTCCCATATAGATTTTTTAGGATAAAAGTGCTTCCATTATAGCATTACTTATCTGAAGGCTTGGTTTTGGAGCATTGTTACTTTCCCGTTGAGGATTCATAAGTGGTATACTTGTAACTCTCCCTTTAGTTCCCACTAAATCACCACTCAATCAATCATATAGTTAGGATATTATACATATTTCTTTAGAAAAGAAACATAGTGAGTTTTAATGTTAGTAGGAAATGAAAGTCTATGTTCACCTATCCCTATTGTATCTAGGATCTCAAATGGTCCACAATAACAAGGTGCCAACTTGACACAACTTCCCAACTTCAAGGAACTATTCCTTGATTTCACTTTGAGATAAACATGATCTCCAAATTTAATTTCTCTATACACTATGTTGTTATATACATAGGATTTTTTGTTTGTCTCATGTTGCCTTCAAATTTTGTGCATTCCTAGCAACCCATTTATTTCATTTCCTTTGGAATTTATGGACAAAATACAAGTATGTCATTAGGTTATCCCAACGTACTATACTACCACATATTATGCCATATATATCTTCAAATAGACTCATCTTAAATGATGTTAATATCCATTGTTATATGTAAAACCTACAAGGTGAAGATAATCCTCTCACTTGGAAAATTTCTCCACAACATACATGAGAAGCATGTCTTCAAGCATTTGATTTAATATTTCAATCTTCCCATCTATCTAGAAATGGTAGGTAGTGCTAAAATTCAGCTTGGTTTTCAAAACTTCAAAAAATCCTTTCTATAAATTTGAAGTAAAAAACTTTCAATATGTGTTTCATACAATTGTCATAGGCATCTCATGCAATTTAAAATTTCTCTCTTGATTTGTTTACAGTGTTTGTTGCATTAGAAGAATATTTTATGGGAATAAAGTGAGTGACCTTGTTCAACTTATCAACAACAACCATAATGGCTTCATGTTGCTCCTTTATATTTGGAAATCCTATAATAAAGTACATTGTTATCACCTCCAATTTTCATTTTGAAAGCGGCAAAGGCTATAGAAAATCTACTAGATGTTGATTCCTAGCATTGAACCATTGACACTCCATACATATTGCAATGTGTCTAGCAACACAATTTAGGAAAAAGCATATTTTTCCTTGTTGAAACAATAATTTTTGGGTAGAATGGATGGCCTATTTCGGATTTATTACTTGATGATAATTCCCAGCTTTGTTGAATTAGGAATATACAATATGTTCTTGTAAATAATAATTGCATCTTCACTTAGCTGATAACCTTCATACTTTTGCTTTGTTTTTTCTTTCTATAGTCCCTTTTTCATTTCAACACAATGCTCATTAATGGCAAGGTACTCTATCAATCTTGTGTCACCCCTTTCATTACCCCAAATTTTGTAATGTAATTAAGAAAATATAATGTTGGGGTGCTAGCATTGATGTTATGATGTCAAACTCTATTATATGATGTAATGTTTATTTTTATTAATAAAAATGCTAGAACTGAAGAAAGGGGACAACCAACAAATTATGATACCTTAGAGAGGGGGAAACTTGACTTAAGAGGAAAAATATACCTTGGGTGAATATTTCCCTTTGATGTGATGGTTAGTTTTCCTAAGAAAATGAAAGGTTGGGAAGATGACGAGCCAAGGTGTGGTTAAGAAAATAAGAGGGAGGAGTAATCAAAGGGTTCTTTTTCTTGTTTATTAAGCTTCTATTTTTTCTCTCTTATATTACTCTCCCATGCATCTCTCGCTCTCATTTAAAAAAATTGAATTGGAAAAATGAATGGTGATAGAACTTAAAGAGGTTCAAACCTTATGACTAGTTAAGAGATGTGAGTGATAGATTATGTGACATGAAATGAATTTGTTTTAGTACTTTTTCTTTGGACTAGATGGCTTTGAGGACTAGGAATGGTCCTAGTTGTTTGTGGTAGATATAGCACTGGAGAGGGGAGAGTCAAGGGAAACAGAGATTAGAGAAGCACTCCGTTGTGTTATGCATACATGCATGGCCATTTTGTGAATGTGAGCCTAGTCAAAGATGGAAAGGTTGATCATTGAGTTTTCCTATGTGTGTGAAGGAGAATGGCCTTTACTTCTACTGCTAAAATATAGTATGAATATGGTGTTGTGAAATATCCCTAAGTTTAGTTTTTCCCTCAAGGCGTCAAGATCTGTCATGGGGGTGGCCATATATGAGAAACACTACAACATAGTTGAACCTATGGTGGGGTGGAACATGCTTCTCCCTACTTCAATTTCTAGTACTTTTCTAGTTGTAATAGATAAATAGTTATTTATGTATTAATGGTATTTTTGGCATATATGGTTTAGTGACATGCATAATTATTTGTTGCTATTATATAATTTAATTGATTGATGTTGGTGTTGGTTATGAACGTAAAGTTTGAAATCAGATAACCGCAGTGAGTTTGAATTCATTTGGATGTAGCTTTTGATATGTATTAAATTTTGTAACAACAATAGTTAAGGAAGATAGGCTTCCTAGATTCTTCTTTAAATAGGTCATGTCGAAATTTCTACTATAATTTTTCTTTTAGGAGGTTCCATAACTTGAAACTTGACCATAGTGAGGGGAAATCCCACTAATCATTTGGTTTAGTTTTCAAAACTTGGAATGCTATAATTTAGGAGATATGTTGTAAGGAAGTTTCTATATTATTTTGCATTCAAAGTGTTTGAAGAAAAGCTTAAATGGTTTAATGATTCATTGCATACTAACTATTTGATGAAATGCCCCAATGAAAATGTTGTTCTTTCGATGCACATAGTATCACTGTATGTTAGCATTCTTGTGTGATAATACTGCTCTAGCTTATCTATGCTTATTTTCATGCAAAGAATTTGAAAAAATGTGTTAAAGGTGTTTTATTACAATTTGCATACAAATTATTTGATAAAATACCTCAAAGACATAAATCAAAAGTTACATGATTGAGTGGTATATTCCAACTAGTATGTTACAAGTGGAATCGGAACAATGAATCTTATTTGATTTCTTACAAAAAAAATGACAAAATTTCCACAAGAAAAATACTACTTAATTGGTTGTATACAACATATTTGAATAAGGTTTACATGTAAAGTGGTTGAAAAAATGTACGAGAGAGATGAAAATCAAGTTTTTGCAAGTGTGGTTAAGATAAATTTAGTAGAAGTATGTGACAAGGTGGTATTAAATCTTATTGTTAAGCTAGTAAAAAACAATAAAGAAAATTTTAGGTACCCTGTAGCCTTTGTAAGTCATTGAGGGATCCGAATATGTGAAAATTTGACCTTCAAATTAGATCTGTAAACATTAATAGTTGGCATATGCATTGGCAACGCTATGTGTATACATTTGATTTCAAATTTGATTCATAGTGAAATTCTAATTGTCTTGCTTGCATGGAATTCAAATTAAGTTGATCAAACAAAGACTTCAATCTATTAACGTCCATGATTAATGCAAGCTTCTTTCCCATCAAGTAGTGTTGCCACATTTTCAACTCATGTACAACAACAAGAAAATTAAAATTGCAAGTAACATGGTTTCTCTTGTGTTCCTTTAGCTCTCATGACTCATAAAATAACGCATGGTTATCTCACATTAGAAATCCATTGCATCCATACCCAAATGCATTTTTTCATGCAAAAAATCGTTGTATGAATTTGTAGTCTTTAGAATTGGTGTGTTGATGAAAATATTTCAACTGCTAAAAAAATTCCTCACATTTCGAGGTCCATTCAAAATTATTTCCTTTCTTCTACCAAGAAGTTACTTGATGTACAACTTTGGAGAATACTTTCTTGAATCTTTGATAATAACTAGCAAGACCCAGCAAAAAATTCGTATATTTTTCATTTCTTGGAGTGGGCCATATCACCATGGCCTTGATCTTTTCAAATCCACAAATACACCTTCTAAAATAGTATGACCCAAATAATGAATATTTTTTGGACATAAGTCACATTTTTTAAGTTTTGTGTATAACATGTTTTCTCTCAAGACTTGCAAAACCATTTTCAATTGTTCTTCATGATTTTCTTCATATTTTTAATAAACCACTATACCTTCAAGGGAAAAAAGCACAAAAATATCCATAATTTATTGAAGTCATATTTCATGAGGCATATGAATGTAATTCATACATTTGTGAGACTAAATGGCACCAGAACAAACTCATAACTACCATATCTTATTTTGGAAGCTATATTATGAATGTCTTCTCCCTCGATTCTAAATTGATAGTATATTTACCTTAAGTTAATTTTAAAAATACATTTTCCCCTCTCATTTGGTAAAATGCACCATCAATTGAGAGAAATAGATACATATTCTTCCCAATATATTTTATTGTCTTCCTATAATCAATACATAGTCTTAGAATTCCATATTTCTTTTACATGAACACAACTATCATTCCCTATAATAATGCGCTCGAATAAACCTATCTTTTCTTTATAAATTGTTGCAAATGCATTTTCAACTCCATAAGTTTTAGGGTACTAATTTGGTACAAAGCCTTGTGATGCTAGTGCAATTGTAGACAAGATCAATTAAGAAATCAATGTTTCTCTTTGGAGGTAGACTTAGTACCTCATCAAAAATACATTACGGAATTCTTGTGATACTAGTTTTTAGCGCTCAACAATTCCCCATTTTTTTGGAAAATCTTGGGATCCCACCTTTTTTAGGCACTCGTTAAGAAATGCTTTCTTTTTTTGGACAATGCATTGACCATGATTCCTATTACATCATTAAATTGGTTCTTTCTTTTATATGTTCAAATTAAATGGGCCCTCGTGTTTTACTTGTTTAGTTTTTTCTTGTTAGCTTCTTTCTTGAGTTTTACCGTCATTCAATCTTGGTTTTCCTCCTTTTTGCAACTATTTTGGTCCCTAAGTTCTAGATTGAGCTTGATCCCCCAATTAGGGTTGTTCTTCACTTGTTTCACTTGATTAGCCCACTAATTTGGGAATCATGTTCAATCTCCAAATCAGACCTACCTTTCACTAACTTTTTTGTATATATATGTTATAATTTTGAATCTCCAATCACTAACTTCAATGAGTGCAAGTCTCGATTAGGGAATCATCCCCAATCTCCAAATTGGACCTCCCTACTACTAGATCTATTCAAATTTCTCTTTTTGTTTGAACTTTATTATTTAAATTTTAATTGAATATTCTTCCTTGAAATTTGTTTCTCCCTTCTAAATGTTAACCAAGTAAAAGCCTTTTCAAAGGCCTAATTTCTCTATCAAGCCCAAATTTCAAATTGGGCCTCATATTCACTTAGTCATTATTGCATTGCCCCAATTTGGAAATTAGCCCTGATTTCTAGATCAGACCCTCTAATCAATATTCATAACATGGAATTTTAGGGTTGTATAATATACTTTTCTTCATTATCTTCTTTTCTAACCATTTTGGGTGATTCCTTCAAAAGCCACTTTTTACTATAATATAATTTTTTCAATTGGCTACAATCAGGTTGTTTTCACCCAATTTTTTTATTTATGCATGTGAAACCATTTTTTCACATGTGAAATAAAATTTGTACATTTCACATGTGAAACCATTTCAATTTTGATTGTGATTGGGCCTTTCCTTTACAAATGTAATTGACACGGGGTATCAATTTCTCAATCAATCCTAACCTTGAAATCATCCTTATTTTTCCATCCTTTTTCTTTAGGATTAAATTTTTTCATGTTTTGTCAATGGTTTGACGGTTGACAACATTTTAACCAAATATGACTGATGGAAAGTGGTGGGCCCCAGTATTGCAGCAATAATGCTACAACTCCTGGAACTCCCTTCTTTAATTTTATCAACCTGGTAGTTTGTAACAAACTTGGAAGCGACGGTGCTGTATGCACAAGTACTAGCTCTTGCCGCAGTTGTCACTTGGTCAGCTGGCACAAGTCCGCTAGGAGCTTAAGCCAACTTCTATGAGCTCTTAGAAGAAGATTTTTAACTGATGAATGAAAGCTAACTCAAAGGGGCTAATTTACTTGCAGAAAGAAACTGGAAAGCGGAAAGGAAATGCAAACCCTAGCAAACCCTAATTTTACTAGCCAGCCCTACTGATGCGAAAAAGAGGATGCAAGCTACTTAAAGAGATGTCGTTGACTTCTAGGAAGGTAAAATGCATGTGTCTAAGTTATCACTATCTGAAGAAAACATCTTTTTGTATTTTTGAATAAGTTGTCACAATTATCATGCATACAATTTAACTGTTTTTGACTGTGCAGAGGTGGATTGGCGAGAGGAAATGCTTGGAAGAGGTTGGGAAGGTTCAGAGAGGGCATAAGGGGTCCCTAACACCCTTCCAGAGAGTTTCACAGAGTTTGGCTATCAAGAAACCTCATTCATGAGCTTCTACAGGAAGTCTGCAGGGGTTCTACAGGATGTTTCAGGAATTTCTACAGGATGTTTTAAAATTGGATTTTGGAGGATGGGTGAGTGAGGGAAGATGCATGAATGGATATGGAGGTAGGATAGGGGTCTGAAGTGGCCTAGGGACTGGTGGATGGAGTGGTGAGAAGGTGTAGATAGCTAAGTTGGCTCAAAGAAGGCTTAAACAATGATGTACAAAAACTAGGGTTATGTGAGCAAATGTGGCAAACGTGAGGTAAGGATTCTAAGTAGAGGGTGGAGTGGATGGTGCTGATGGAGAATAATCAGATGAAGAAGTGGTACAGGTGCTTTGCAAGTCGTTTTTCCAATCTGAACCAACAAAGACTTGTAAATTCAAAGACCTAGTTACGTTGACCTAATTTGCTAGCTGTCAGTAAAGAGAATGAACAGAAGTGTGACCTGCAATGAAACCATGTATTTTAACTCATGCAACTAAGCAAACGAAAGTCTGAACTTGTAACCAACTTCTACACATGAAGATCAAACACTAGTGATTGCATGGCAAAGCAAAATCAATGTTTTTGTGGGCAGCAAAGTCATCCTAGTCACAGCTCCTGATCCCACTGAGGGAGAGGTGAAACCACAGATGTTTGTTGGCCCTTTTCTTGAAGCTTTTTCTGTTAGCAACCGATCAACTAAATCTGAGCATGAAAATTTATTTTACTCATCAAAAACAACCTAAATAACAAAACAAGATTTAAATCTAAATAGCATATTTTATTCTAAGAATGCAGCAAAGACACATGAAAGTAAACAAAGGAGGTACTGGGTGCTTGAGATGGGCCCAACCCCAAGAGCTACAGCCTCCTAAGAGAGATTTAGAGCTGGTGCAAAGCTGGATTCATATTTATTGATCAAAAGAAATGTTACATTCCAAAAACTGTCCACAAGGAGAACTTGAAAATGTGTTGAAAGCAAAGCTAATCTACTGCCTAAAAATCGAACTACAAAATGACTACAAAATGAATACAAAATGACTAACTACTGGCTAACCAAAATGAGGCCCTAAGCCTTCTTATTTATACAAATTGAGGACCCCAACAGTCCTCCTAAACTTTAGGGACTCGGCTGCCCAAAACTTGCAGTTAACAGCAGTCCTACTTGACTTGCTTGGCTGCCCTTGGATAATTGATTTGGTGGCCCTTGAACTCCGAGCTGATGGTGGAGAATTCGAGGTAAGGGCCCATAAATGAAGGGGACACCTTCCTACAAATCCTCTCCCTTGTTCTCCCACGAATTTGGCCACCAAGTGCTCATTAAGACCTTTGATTTTGTCTCCAAATTGACCAAAAAGGATACACAAACCACACATTAGACTTGTTGGCATAATGACTAACCCAATTCACTCTATTAGCATAAATATAATCAAAAACATGCAATAAACTAATGAGAATGGTGGATTAAGTCGAATTAGGAGGTTGAATGAGCCCAAATAATTATCCATTTTTGGGGCTCATCATCACCCCCCTACTGAAAGTGTTGTTCATCCTCTAAGCAACCAATCTATCTCCTCATCTTTGATGGCCCTGGTGGCCTCCCTGTCATGCCAAGTTTCTGAAGTGATGTCCTCTTCTCGATCATGAAACCATGCTTTTCTCTTTGCTTCTTCCCACTTCCTGCTCCTTTTCCTAGAGAATTCTCAGCTTTGGTATGATTGTGCAAGTATATTCAATCAGATGGCGGCAATGGTGGTGAAAGGAGATGAAACCAGTGGAGGATGGAAGAAAAGAGTGGTTGCATGCCTCCTCAATAGACTTCAAGCTTCAAATCCCTCTCCATAATCGATTCTGGCTTGCCCAAAGGCTCTACAATATGTTACTGGTGGAAATACAGAACTTCCTGTAGAAAGTCCTGTAGCTTCCTGTAGAAGGTTGAACCATGACTAGATTGTGTCCGAACCCTGAAAAAATGAGTGTTCATGGAGGGGATGGATGTGAGGATGCCTGGGAACTTGGTAGGGACCCTTCTGCTTCTGTTGGGAGGCCCCCTTTCTGCATGGTGTTCCTGCAACCTGCAACAATTTCCAGGGATTAAACTTGTTTTTTTCCCTCTCTGTTTCTTCCTTCTTTTTCTTTCTTGCTTTTCCTCTTGCTTTTCCTGTGGCTTTTTTCAATTCGTTGATTGCATGTTGTACCATAGGCCTCAGGAATCAACCGAGTCACCACAATAATTTCAGGTTTGATGTCCAATCCTTGATGTTTTGTTCTCAGCAACATTTCATTCTCCAATGCACGAACTTGATCAAGTATATACACAACCTGTCCACCAGTATCTGGCATTCCTAAAACATTTGCTTGGCCAAAATAACCCTGAGGTGAAAGAATCACAACATTAAAGACCATAGGAATCCTTCCTAGAAATGTTTCTAAAGTTGATGGATCAGGGACCTGCAGAGTCTCTAAGAGCAAATGCATCATATCCAAGACATGTTATGCATTGTCTCCCCATCCTTTTTCCAATCCCATTTCTTGTAATTTGTATTCAAACTCTGTATGTGGTGTATTCTTGGGGAACTTTTTAAGATATTCCTCTACCTTTACCAAGACTGAGCGTAGCTTGGACAAACTTTGTATTCTCTCATTCAGCATCAGCTTCTGTCCTCTGTAGTTGTGTGCTCGAAGGAAATCCAGCAAGGGCTGCATGCTTTCTCTATCATGGAATAATCTTGAGGACAAATGCTGATTGAGAAATTGAACTCCACTACCAATGGAAGATGGCCGTGTTGGGCGAGGAAAAGATTCATTGAAGGGCTCAAGGTCTAGCTTCGATGCATATTTATCCTTGACACTTTCATCCACAAGGTGCTCCTTGAATTCCAAATATTCAGCCACAGAAAGCTGTTCAACAGCAAGTTCATCAACATTGACACGGACATAATCCCACACACCAGGCCTTGGCCATACTGCAAGAACAACCCATGGTGGAAGAATGATGGCCTCCCGTGTGGACCTTAACACATCTCCAAATAGCCCATCTTTGAGCGTTTGAAGTTCATCATTCTCTCCCAATACCTATGTTAGTCCATCTAATAAATGATGAGGCTGCAAAATCTTCTTCCCTTGTGCTACATATCTTTCTTCAGGCTCCAAATTTGATGAAGCAAAACTCGGGCTTTTCTGCTCTGGACGGCTTTGCTATACTTTCCTGTAGGACGTCTTCCTTTAGAAACGCCTGTAGAGTGCCCCTACGCCTCTGAGTGAGCCCGATACGCTGGAGAATTGTGAACCAGGCCACAAAGCTCAATGGAGGATGATGGGTTAATCATTTTGTGGAAGCAGACGATGCATACTTCAGTTGAAAATGCTGCAAGGGCAAGTTAACAACAGTCTGTGAGTTTCAGCTGAGCGTTCGTTAATTGCTGCGTGATTTGTGGTGAGGTGGCAAAAACATGTGCTGGCCATGCAGACAGAAGTGCTGCCACAAATTATCATATTTCCTACCTGTGATCACTCCATCAATCACGCTGAAGTTTAACTGGTCATCACCACCTGTTTTCTGATTTCCTCCTGAGATGGTTGAGCGCACGTGTCTTATTCACCCACCGAGCGCTGTTGAACTGGATGAGGGTGGCCAGTTAGCTGGCCACCGATTTTTGTAATCCCAACCATCTCATTGCTCATGTTGTTTCCGAATTACATTCATGCAATCAGAGGAATGAGTTTTAGTCACGTACCTGAAGTCAAATGGTTGTTGTGAGGTGCTTTTTGCTGCTGCATGCATCTGTTTCAGTGGTTGCATGATGGATCATTTGTGCTATAAGCTCTTTGCTGTCTGATGTGTGGTTATTTTTCTTGTGCAGGTATCCTCTAGCTGGATCTAAGTTGCAGGAGTTCATTTCCACAGTCAGATCTGCACCCTCAAGCTGCTGCTGCTGAATTTTCACAAGACCGAAACTTGTTTTCGCCATTGCTCCCGAACGATAGATCAGATCGATCTGAAACTTGCTGAGCATGTTCCTATCATCATGATGCACCTCCCATAGCAAAATTGAGATCAATGGATGCACAGATTTCGAGAAAAATGGAAAATGGCTGAAGATTTCAGAGATCAATTTCTCGGAAACCGTGCATCGGAATCAGCTGAAACTGCTTGGGTAGGTTACTATCACCCATATGCATCTCCCCATGAAACAGGTTTTGAAATGGATGCACGGATATGGAGAAAATGCAAAAATGGCTGATGGTGATGGAGGCGGATTTCTTGGAAACCGTGCATCGGAATGGGCTGAAACTGCTCGGGCATGTTGCCATCATCCCTATACAATTCCCTGTAAAACGGTTTTTCAAATGGATGCATGGTTTTCAAGTTAGGGCAAAAACAAATTCTGTTCTATGTATTTTTTCTTCAAAGCATTCTGCAAGTTTTTGCATGGTAAGAAAAACTGAGCTTGGGTTGTGATGCAGGCATGGAGATGATGGAGGAGGAGTTTGAAAAGTGTAGGAGGACTTCTGAACCCTTGAGGAAGCTACCATGTTCGCCAAACTACTTTTTTTGCAATCCATTTTTAACTTCTTGTAATTTCTACAGGAAGTTCCTGTAGAAAACACAGTTTTCATAAAAGAAGCAAAATGAGGCGGAAAAAATGATGGAAAAGGGTGAGGGATGGAAGCAGAGGTGCTTGCAGGCCTAACCAATAGATTCCCACCATCAGATTCCCTTTTAAAATTGAATTTGGTTCGTCCAAAGGTTCTACAGGATGTTTCCTGTAGAAATACAGAACTTCCTGTAGAAGGCACAAAAACTCCTTTGTCTTTGTTTTGAGTGATCCTCCTGACCTGCAATGTCCTTCTTGCAACCTGCAATTATTCAATGGAAATTAGCTTTATTTTTCTTTTCTTTTTCTCTTTTTTTTTTTTTTTTGGAAAACAACTAGGGCGCCTCATGGAGGTTTTCACCCTAATTGCCTGCCCTGGGCGCCTCCAAGGGAGGTTTTCACCCAGAGATCTTATTCTCTTTTTCTTTTCTTTTTCCAACCCATTGACCGCCTCATGGAGGTTTTCAATCAATGAGCCAATCTAAGGCACCTCCGAGGAGGTTTTCACCTTAGATTTTTCCTCTTATTTCCATTTTTTCATTTTTTCTCTTTTTTTTCTTTTTTTTTTCTACCCTACCCTACTTGAAAAACAAAATCATTTTCAAGTGTAAGAATATTTCCAATGGAGCCATATGCACATCGAGATTAGAGACAAAATGATGTGGAGGCTTGAAATGCATGCTTTGACAGCTATCCGGATTTCAGAGACCAAATGATCTGACTTTGAAGGGATCAAACATAGCTGAGGAAGAGAGTACTGCTGCAACTTAGTGACTGTCTGGAACCATGTCTCAATATAGCTTTGATATCCTTGGTCCTTTTGCTGATCTGGATCATGTTTCATGTCACCTTCTATCATGACTTTCTCATCTCCCTCTGTTTGATGATCTTTCTCTTGAATACATGGAAGATTTGATGGTAACCATGAGGGAGCTTTCTTGATCCTAGCTTCTAATGTCTTCTCTTCATCAAGTGCAGCCCAAGGTTCTTTGATCTCTTCTTTTGAATCTTCTTTTGCCTTTGGTCCTTCAATGTTGTCAACATAATCTCTGCTTTGCAACACTCTTCCTGAGCTATGGTGAAGATCATTGAGCTCAAGAGGAGTCATTTGGACATGTTGTGTCCCAGCATTGAAATTGTGTTGAGCTACTCCAATGGACAGGTTTGGAAATGGTGGTATGGGTAGTTGAGTGGGGGCGTAGATTTGAGATGGATGTGGATGGGCTTGTGGTTGGGCAGGTGGTGGAGGCAAAGGAGTCGGATGAGAGTTGTACTGGGGCCTCCACCCCTGATGAGGTGCATTCCACTCAGGCTGTGGCTGAGCATAAGAGTGAAACGAATGAGCAGCTGGTTGGGCATAATATTGAGGAGGATATGACCAAGGAGGAGGTGTAGACCAGGAAGGATGAGCAGGGGGACCCCAAGAAGGCATGGAAGTGACTTGATAGGGGTTATAATAGGTCTGAGATGTCTCTTGCATTCCCTCCTGGTAAGTTCTGGATCCATGTGGCCTCCTTTGGTTCATATAATAGAGTGATTCAGTGGCTCCTTTAGCCCTTTGATAGGCAGCTTTGATTTCGGGCAAGGAAGGGCACTGATTCGTAGGATGGTCTCTTTCACAAACAAAACACACTTCTATGGAGTGCAATGGACATTCGTTCCTAGGATGCTTTCTAGTGCACCTGGGACAGAAGATGGCCAAAGCCCTCTTGGCTTCCTCTTGCTTCCTTTGGATCTACAAGGTATCTAGTTGCATGGCAAGAAACTACCTCATATCACTCTTGAAATCTTCGATCTGATTTGCAAATTCATTTTTGGATAAGGTACTGCTCCCAACATTTCTGCTTGTAGCCATTCGCTCCAGAGGAATGTTTTCTTCTTCTTCTCCCCTAGAGGTTCTTTAAAGATGCCTTGATGTCCACCTAGGGCTTCTTCTTAATCACAGCCATCGAAGAAGAGAGAAGGTTGGTTGTGTGAAGCAGTGGGGGGTGTTGTGCAAATATTTTTCTAAATTATCTCTACTCCTACAAGGCATGAAAGAAAATCTTTTTGGTTGATTTTTGCTTTTTTCTGCTTATACCTGCAAAACTGAAATAGATTGAACTGCAACTAACTATCTTGCTAAAATGAAAATGCGGAATTGAAATGAAAGCAGGAAAGGACTAATCTATTTTGCTCAAATGAAATTGCAGGAATGAAATGCTAGTCTACGCTTGTGGAATTGAAATGCTAATCTACGCTTGTAGAAATGAAATTGCGGAGTTGAAATGCTAATCTATGAAAGCGGGAAATGCTAGTCTACTTTTGCATAAACGAAATTGCATAATGGAAATGAAATAAACTACTTAGCAGAAGATTGTAGTGGAAAATAGAAGAAAGCGGCAATCACCAATACTCTGACGCTTCCTTGGCAACGACGCCAAAAATATGGTGGGCCCCAGTATTGCAGCAATAATGCTGCAACTCCTGGAACTCCCTTCTTTAATTTTATCAACCCGGTAGTTCGTAACAAACTTGGAAGCGACGGTGCTGTATGCACAAGTACTAGCTCTTGCCGCAGCTGTCACTTGGTCAGCTTACACAAGTCCGCTAGGAGCTTAAGCCAACTTCTATGAGCTCTTAGAAGAATCTTTTTAACTGATGAATGAAAGCTAACTCAAAGGGGCTAATTTACTTGCAGAAAGAAACTGGAAAGCGGAAAGGAAATGCAAACCCTAGCAAACCCTAATTTTATCAGCTAGCCCTACTGATGCGAAAAAGAGGATGCAAGCTACTGAAAGAGATGTTGTTGACTTCTAGGAAGGTAAAATGCATGTGTCTAAGTTATCACTATCTGAAGAAAACATCTTTTTGTATTTTTGAATAAGTTGTCACAATTATCATGCATACAATTTAACTATTTTTGACTGTGCAGAGGTGGATTGGCGAGAGGAAATGCTTGGAAGAGGTCGGGAAGGTTTAGAGAGGGCCTAAGGGGTCCCTAACACCCTTCCAGAGAGTTTCCCAGAGTTTGGCTATCAAGAAACCTCATTCGTGAGCTTCTACAGGAAGTCTGCAGGGGTTCTACAGGATGTTTCAGGAATTTCTACAGGATGTTTTAAAATTGGATTTTGGAGGATGGGTGAGTGAGGGAAGATGCAAGAATGGATATGGAGGTAGGATAGGGGTCTGAAGTGGCCCAGGGACTGGTGGATGGAGTGGTGAGAAGGTGTAGATAGCTAAGTTGGCTCAAAGAAGGCTTAAACAATGATGTATAAAAACTAGGGTTATGTGAGCAAATGTGGCAAACGTGAGGTAAGGATTCTAAGTAGAGGGTGCAGTGGATGGTGCTAATGGAGAATAAGCAGATGAAGGAGTGGTACAGGTGCTCTGCAAGTCATTTTTCCAATCTGAACCAACAAAGACTTGTAGATTCAAAGACCTGGTTACGTTGACCTAATTTGCTAGCTGTCAATAAAGAGAATGAACATAAGTGTGACCTGCAATGAAACCATGTATTTTAACTCATGCAACTAAGCAAATGAAAGTCTGAACTTGTAACCAACTTCTACACATGAAGATCAAACACTAGTGATTGCATGGCAAAGAAAAATCAATGTTTTTGTGGGCAGCAAAGTCATCCTAGTCACAGCTCCTGATCCCACTGAGGGAGAGGTGAAACCACAGATGTTTGTTGGCCCTTTTCTTGAAGCTTTTTCTGTTAGCAACCGATCAACTAAATCTGAGCATGAAAAGTTATTTTACTCATAAAAAACAACCTAAATAACAAAACAAGATTTAAATCTAAATAGCAGATTTTATTCTAAGAATGCAGCAAAGACACATGAAAGTAAACAAAGGAGGTATTAGGTGCTTGAGATGGGCCCAACCCCAAGAGCTACAGCCTCCTAAGAGAGATTTAGAGTTGGTGCAAAGCTGGATTCATCTTTATTGATCAAAAGAAATGTTACATTCCAAAAACTGTCCACAAGGAGAACTTGAAAATGTGTTGAAAGCAAAGCTAATCTACTGCCTAAAAATCAAACTACAAAATGACTACAAAATGACTAACTACTGACTAAACAAAATGAGGCCCTAAGTCTTCTTATTTATACAAATTGAGGACCCCAACAGTCCTCCTAAACTTTAGGGACTCGGCTGCCCAAAACTTGCAGTTAACAGCAGTCCTACTTGACCTGCTTGGCTGCCCTTGGATAATTGATTTGGTGGCCCTTGAACTCCGAGCTGATGGTGGAGAATTCGAGGTAAGGGCCCATAAATGAAGGGGACACCTTCCTACAAATCCTCTCCCTTGTTCTCCCACGAATTTGGCTGCCAAGTGCTCATTAAGACCTTTGATTTTGTCTCCAAATTGACCAAAAAGGCTACACAAAGCACACATTAGACTTGTTGGCATAATGACTAACCCAATTCACTCTATTAGCATAAATATAATCAAAAAAATGCAATAAACTAATGAGAATGGTGGATTAAGTCAAATTAGGAGGTTGAATGAGCCCAAATAATTATCCATTTTTGGGGCTCATCAGAAAGTCACAGGGAAGACAACCAAGGAAAGAGAAAGAGCCCATTAAAAACTAGCAGTTGCAAAGGACCAATCGGAGAAATCAGGGCACATGTAGTCACAGTTGAGCCAAAACGGTTGCTAACATCCAAGGAAGTAGTCGCAACCAAGAAACAAAGGCAGCCAAAAAGAGATGGACGAAGCATCTAAGGGAGAAGAAGCAGTTCAGGCAAGCACAATGTTAAAAGGGCCAAACGGAAGCTAGAAAGGAGAGGATAAGGTACTAAAATGTTGTCGCGGGGCCTCTAGAGATCGCACAATTTTGGGAATGTCTTCTCGTGTATTAGCCTATTTTTCTAATCTTTGTTCTATTAAGAAGGCGCTAAGCCTCATGTACTAGTGTAATGTTGGCCAAACTTAATGATACAGGAGGTTGCAGGGACATTTGCGAGTCTTCTTATGTTGTGTTTGTGCGCCCCTTTTAAAATTTGTTATGAATGCATATGTGTATTACGTACCCTCATGAATACTTAAGCTATTATCTTCTGCACTAATTGCATGTTTGATATCATGGTTCTGAGTTGAACTAGTGTTGGTTGCTCTGAATGATTTCTTTGATGCCTGATTCCATTCCCTTAACCAAGTAAGGTCGCAACGTGCCTTGGGTGAGATGCCTTATTCTCTTGAGTAAGGTGAAATGGTCAGTGTTACGCTAGACTACAGCAGGCCCTTTGTTGACCTTTGTGCCTAAACCCAAGGTCTCAACCTAATCATCATCTTTTGCCAACACTTCTACATGTGAACTTGAGCCCTGATTTTCAATAAGACTCTTCATTTAATTAGCTTCATCAAGAAAATTAAAAGCCCAATTTCTCAAATAGGACTAAATTCAAAGTTAGGCCTGACCTAAAGTACTGATGAATGGTCCTAATTTTCAAATATATCCTTACTCACAAAACATTTTCCATTCGATTATAGGTTCTTTGTGTGTGCCATTGTATTTTCAAAGTTTGGATTCATACTTAATGTATATATTTTACTACACATTAACATGCCTTTAAGAAGAATTTCATCTCGACTTGATTTGATAATGCCACAAGTCAAATTACCACTCTTTTGAACCTATGAATAAATCTAAACTTGCAGTTGGTATTTTTATCTAAAAGTTCAAAGTTGAATGCGCAGATTATTTGTTTGAATAGCCTATATTTTGAATTAGTGATTGAACTCCCTTCTTAATGCCTTTGGATAGCCTATATGTCGAATCAATTATTGAACGCCCTTCTTAATGCTTGAAATTTCCAATTGAGCACAAGAATGTTACATCTCGGGAAGGATTGATTGTCTATTAGTTTCATTAACTAGGAATTTGATTTCAAAAATCTCTTATTTAAATATAATTTTTTTTGTTTTAAATATGATAGGTGTCTATTGCTTTAGCAGTGACATTTATGCACATTCAAACTTTCCTTAATTCAAATATAATGAGCTACTTACATCAGCCCCAATTTTTTGGTTTCTTCATTTGTGCATTTTAATGTGATTTTTGAGTGAAACCATACATGCCTTACTTTTGTATTGTGATAACCTATAAGGATTCCCATAGGGAAACATGATTACAAATGGAAGAAGTTTTCACTCCTCAAACCTTTACCAGTGCTTTTAGTTCAGATATTTTTACAAGAGGTTATAACCCTATTCTAACTCCTTTAGATGAAGTTGTTGATCTAGAGTTGTTTTCATGTGATAGATAAATGAAGCAAGAAATAAAATAAAACCATAAAAGAAGAAAAATTAGCCTGGAATTTGAAGTAAAACTCACCATTGAAACTATGGTGATGGACTTAAAAAACTTTGAGTTTAGCTTCCTTTACCTCTGCTATATTGACCATAGCTCAAGTGAATATACATAAAGTTGTAGATGAAGAAAATAAGACAAGGAAGTATTTCAGTAATATTACCTTGTTGGAAAATCAAGTCAATTACTATAAATACAACAAGTATCATCTTGCAAAATTTACTAATTATTATTTTGAATAAAAGATGAGTTAAATAATGTCCAAAGAGAGTTTTGTGATAAACTCTAACATATTCAAGACATTGCAATTGTCATGGCTCATATCCAAGCATGGAAGCTTGCTTATTGCCAAGCTCAATTTTAATTAATAAGCTAACAGATCGGAAATACTCTTTGGAGGAAATTTCCATAGGAAATAATTTTTATCACACCTACCACTCAAAGAGATAAAACTTGGTTTGAAATACTAGAAATAAGTAGCTTACAATGCTCTTGAAGATGTCATTCTTGAAGTAAAAAATAGTGCTTTGTTATGGAAAGTTATAGAGAACCTGGAAAATATTCTCTATTTACGACATTTTAGGACAAAATCTAGTTCCTTACAAAGGGGTAGGTATCTAAGGACTTAGAATATTATATCAATTAAAGCAAAAATGATTTCAGAACCACGTTTGAATTTAATAAAGTAGCTATTCAAAAAATGGTTGAAGCCATTACTAAAGACATGTCATTAATTAAAGCATTGTTGTCTAAGATGGATAAGTTTAAAAAAGATGACTCAAAGTATAACATCCTATAAATCTCCTTTCAAAAAACATCATTTTCCCTCAGGAGGTGGTTTGAACCAAACTTTTGAGGCCTGCATTACATATATAAATAAATGGAGAAAAGAAAATGTTGAAGCTTCATTAAGCCACGTGAGGCACTCTTCTCGAGAAGGAGATTCAAATAGACCAGAAGGATTGACTCTTCAATTGGGAGAAAATAACAATTTACCTGATGAGCCCAATAGAAGGGAAGGGTAAATAAATATTCAACCATAAGTATTTAATAAATACGATGAATTCAATTGTATATAGGATTTTTGCTTATGTATCTTTCTAGATTCTTTTATGAAAGGTTAATGTATGAGATATCATTGTTGGCCAAGCCATTTGGAGACAAACTTCAGTTTTGAAATGTGAGTTTTATGGAACATTTTTTGATAATGTATTAAGATTTGAATTGGTAAAAGGAAATTTTTTTTTATACGGGAGACTTTTCCAGTAGAAGAAACTTGTTTTATTTTTTATTTTTATTTTCCAAATTGATTATTTATAACATTAAGCATATTATTGTAGTTGGTTATTTATTTTTATACTTTTCTAAAATACGAATAGCTATTTAAATTATTATTTTTATTATCTTTAGTAAAATGAGAGTTTAAAATAGTAATATATTTCGCACTATATTTTCCCATTGATTTTGTTATTTGAACCCATGCATTTTTCGACACTTCACATATTAGATTAGTTGTGTCACATTTGTTGCATTTAAAAAACATAAATGGTGAATCGTACCCCAAATAGTAAAACCAAACAAAAATGTCTAAAAGTTTTTGGGGCATAAATAAGATAGATTCCCTATTCCAAATAATGTAACATCTAATTAGGACCCTTCATTATGGAGAACCCCTACTATCTACATAGGGTCATTTATCTCTATCACTAATTTTTGAGATGGTTAGATAACAATCCAACCCATGTGGGGTCATTTTTAGATATTTCTAATCATTACCAAGTACCCACGTTGTTTCGATTTTGGTTTCCATTTCTTCCAATATGGATTTTTTTTTCTCCATTCTTTACTTGTGTTGGCCATCGTCATCAAATTCCCCATGCTAACACCTTTTTTGATCAAGCCATCAAGGAACCAAACTTTAAAGAGCTTCACCCCAGTGTGGTTAGAGCATGCCCTGGAGTTATGCTAATTGTTTCCATGACACAATCACCTATCCATCATCTTCTAAATCCTTAATAGGATTCAAATCAACCTTTGTATTTGATCTCGTGACCAATCTATGACAAAAATAAATAAAAGAGGAAGCCAAAATTGCATGTTGTTGTAGTGGATGAATGTATCCTAGGAAGCATCTCAAAGAAGGAAGTTGTGTTGTCATTTGAATAAAAAGAGAGAAATAATTCCACAAAAAGAAGAATAAGATGACTACTTTTGCAAATAAATACTTGTGGCAAGCAACAAGGATATTGTTGGATTTATGACGTTGGTCTGTAACACCATATTGCTTTAGGACTTGAATTTATGACTTGGGATGATGAGCTCCAATCACAAGGAAGAAACCATAATATGATTCTATTTTCTTTCGTTGTTCACATTCTTTTATTTTTATTCTTATTGAATGACTGAGTTCTTCCATTTATTTTCATTTATATATGTAGAACAAATAATTATTTATTTCTTTTTGGTATCGTAGAAGAAAGTTGATGATTGATAATGGACAATGCAATTAAATATAAGATTAAATTTTAACTATATATTTTTTTTTTTACAATGTCGGCTACTCATATATTAGAAAAACTTTCTGAAGTAAGATCTAGTACATGGCGAGGAAAAGAGTAAGAACTGAGGTACAAAACCGGGTACGCAGACCCATAGTCCTCAAAGTTTCTTTTGATTGAACACAAAACGGTAGACAAACGGCAATACTGCCTTACATAAGAACCACCTAACCAGGCAAATTTGTAATGCATAAGATCAAGGATAATGAGCAGTGACCGAGTCTTCCTTTCGAACGCTGGCTCTAGTCGAGTTTTCTGCATGTTGGCTCTCAGTGAGAGTGCGCAGATGATCAATAACCGCCTCCATGTGGATGCAGCGGTCTTTAAGATCTTCAATTTCCCTTTTTCTTTTTTCCAATTTCTTTCTTTTGGAGTTTCTATCAGCATGATAGTCTTCTGTTAGTTCTTTAACCTGAGCTATAAGGTTGTTAATCATCACAGTATGTGCCTTACACATATTACATTCTTTGTTATTGAAGATGTTCCTCATTGGGTCTTTGGTCTGGGCCTGGTTGGAGGTCTGGCCTTGCTGACCCGCCATTGGAGTAACCTGAGGGAAGAGAAGGGAGAGCGTGCTTTTGAAGAGGGAATCAGAGTCCGCCTTGAAGAGCGTGGGACCGCAGAGGAGCTGCGAATTTGAGAGGAGGCGAAGGGGCCTTTCGGTCTTCTGGCAATCTCTGCTTGGGGAGCAAGAGCGACTGTTAGAAAAAAACGAATTCACATATAACTGAAAGTTTCTTACCACAGGCTCAGGACCGGTGAGGATCCTTGAGGAGAAGTGTGCTACCCAAGTGCACCAGGAACTTGCTGTAGAAGATCGATCGCTGACAGAGGAAATGTTATGGAGCTGCCCACTGTTTATAGGTGACGGAAGGTTCTGCGCGCTGATGGATCGGATCTGAGAGTGCTCAAAAATAGAGTGAAAACGATCAGTTTCCATGATTACCATTTTGACATACTGATTGCAAGAGGTATGGACTTTGCTGTATACGCCCAGAGAGCCGGCCTTGGAAGGACAAGGAGTCACGCGGGCAGTTCGGACGCTGAGGGGTTTAGATGCCCGAGGTTGAGATGCTCCATCATTGAGCCGGAAAATGCAGAGAGATGCGACAAGGTGGCTCTGGTGTCTGAGTTGACTACTCCCTTGGTATGGAACGACGGCTGGCTTGTGCTCACGGGATTTCCTTGGCATAGAATGAATTGTTTTCTCTGACCTGGCCGATCCTCCTTCTGACCGCTTGGTTAGCTTGCTGGTCAGCCTCCTTGTTGAAATTCCTGAGGATATGATTAAAATTGACTTCTCCTAACACTCTGACGTTCTCCATGATTCGATTCTTAATGTTGTTAAGGGCCAATTGTTTGAAGTCTCTACCTGAATTCATGGCAGCTATTATAATAGCTGAATCTCCTAAGATGAGCAGATTCTGAAGGCCTTTGCTCTTTGCAATGAGAGAGCCCAGAAGGAGGCTATAGGCCTCGGCTTTGTTGTTAGACATTTGGCCTAAGCCCCATTCAAAGGAGACCATAGTGTTCCCCTGCTCATCCTTAATGATCCCACCAGCCCCAGCTTGGCCTGGGTTCTTTTTTGAGGCTCCATCAAAATACAGGGTAGGCCTTTTTTGTTTCCTGATCCAGGTACTAATTTCTTCTTCGGTGCCGCGGAGCTTCCAATTCTGATTGCCATTCCTCTCTCTGTTGCCTACAAAAGGTCTTGGAGTAAGGTTGAATTTTCCCAGCCAGTCCTTGAGCCTTTCATCCTCGACCTCCAGGTCTTTCTCAGAAACCCCTGATGCTTCGAAAGACTCTGCAATGAGGGCAATGGATTTAGCCACGATACCTGTAATGGAAGGCTTTTGGTTGTTGAAGATGCATTTGTTACGTGCAATCCATATTTGCCAACTCAGATTTGCAGGGATGCTGTTCCAGATCCTATGCACTATGTGGTTACCTTTTTTGGGTTGATAGAGTCTTTTGTCCCAGTTTTTGTGGAGGGTCGAGATCTGAGGAGGGAGGGCTTCTGAAGAGATAGCGCCAGAGAGAAGGTACCAACAAGCTTTAGATGTCGGGCACTCAACAAAGAGATGAGTTATGGATTCTTCAGCTGACCTGCAAAGACAACACATAGATGGCCCCTGGATACCTCGCTTCCTGAGGTTCTCAGCAGTTAGAATTTTGCCGTGGAGAAGGGTCCAATTGAATAATTTGACCTTTGGGGGGCATTCAGGGCGCCATGCAGCTTTGTACAGGGGCCAATTGTTTACCACAGAGATGTCTTGGAGAGCTTTGTATCCTTCTTTAACTGAGTAATTGCCCCCATTTGGGTCCCAAACGAACTTGTCTTCATCCCTTTTGCTGGTGGGTGCTGAACCACTGAGGGAGCTTTTGAGCTCATCCCAGAGCTTGACTAAATTTAGAGGGAGATTGGGGAGGAACCAGCCAGCCCAGCTATCATGATCCCATAGAGAGATATCAGAGAGAGAGTTGAAATTCGAATCAGCCATCCATCTTTGAAGGGGGACCATGTGATGGAGGATTTCTCTGGCCTGAGACCCCATTATTCTATCTTTCCAGATGCTTATTTCTTTGCCATTCCCCGGAGCTCTAGAGATGAACGGCTTGCAAAGGGGGATCGTTTTCTTGATAAGGTTCCAAGTTGGAGTGCCTTGCCTTTCTATGATGTTTTCTGTTAGGATATTGCTGTTTGGGCCATTTAGGTATTTTTTCTTCATTATGGAAGTCCACCAAGCCCCTTTTTCATTTAAAATCCTCCAGATCAACTTGAAGCCCAATGCTAGATTTGCTAACCTAGGAACCCTTATTCCTAGCCCACCCTTTTCCACCGGAAGGATCACCTTATCCCACTTTACCAAACTGAACTTCTTGGTATTCTGCTTACCACCTTGCCACAGAAAACTCCGAATTATCAACTCCATATGATTGTGAATGCTTGCCGGAGCAAGAGCGATAGCGAACTGATATATGGGAAGAGAGGCGAGGACTGACTTGATCAAAATCGATCTGCCTGCTAAATTCAACCAGTGCACTCCCCAACTTTGCAATTTGCCTCTGAGCTTTTCAATAATCTTGACCCAAATCCCTGAATTGATTTTCTCTTTAGCCAGTGGGAGCCCCAGATACATGAAATGGTTCCAATTCCGCTGCGCTGGAATTTCCATGATGAGGGATATGCGCTGTAAGATATGGATAGGGATGTTCCAGGCATACAACATGCATTTGTTATTGTTGAGTTTGCCTCCTGAGGCAAGAAGAAAGAGGTCCAAGACTTTTTTAAATCTCCTCGCCATTATGCTAGATGCACCTCCTATGAGAAGGGTGTCATCCGCAAACAGAGAATGATTGATACCTTTCGATCCTCTGACAATTTCAATCCCTGTTATTTCTCTTTTCTTCCTCAGATTTTCCAGCTTCGAACTAAGAGCTTCCGCCATAAGAATGTAGAGGAAAGGAGAGAGCGGGCACCCTTGCCTCAGGCCCCTAGAGCTTATAAAAGCTTTGCTGGGCCTTCCATTTATGAGGGGGGCGGTCCAATTGCCCGAAATGCACTCCCGGACCCTGCTTATAAAGAGCTCTGATATTCCCATCTTTTTAAGGACTGCCTGGAGGAAAGAGTGATTTACTCGGTCAAAAGCATTGGCCATGTCCAACTTCATTATCATACCCTTTTCATTCCTAGTGATGCTACTTTGAATTGCCTCCTGGATGAGAATTACATTGTCAGCAATTTGTCTCTTCGGGACAAAGCCCCCTTGGTTCTCAGAGATAAGGGTAGGAAGGATGGATTTGAGCCTGTTAGCAAGGATCTTAGTTACTATTTTGTAGGAGACGTTGCAGAGGGAGATAGGACGGAAACGATTAAAGGAGAGAGGGTTGGGATCTTTAGGAATTAAGGCAAGGAAGGAGGATTTTATTCCACTGCCCATCTTGCATCTTTGGAAGAAATTTCTAACAACTCTGATGTAATCCTTTTTGATGGTGTCCCAGTGTGTCTTGTAGAAGTCCACAGTGAAACCATCGGGTCCCGGGGCCTTGTCTGAGGCCATATTGCGCATTGTTTGCTCGATCTCTTCCTCAGTAATTTCCTTGTCCAGCTCAGAATTTTGATCTTCAGAGGTTTTACATTCCATCGTGTCAAGAATTTCCATGCCATCACTGCTTTGCTGGCCCGCGGTGAGGAGATCTTGGAAATGAGCAGACGCAGCCTCCATGATTTCCTTTTGCTCTTTTATTTCTACTCCATCAACAGAAATTTTATCTATATTATTACCTGCTCTCCTGAGTTTCAAGTTGTTGTGGAAAAAGGAGGTGTTCCTATCTCCCGACTTGAGCCATAGACATCTTGACTTTTGTCTTTGTTCCTCTTCCTCTTTTCTGTTCAGCTTGTACAGTTCCTTTTGGAGTTCCATCTCTTGGATCTGCTCCTCTTCCGTGTCTTGTCTGCTGTCTTTCCCTTGATCCCACTGCATGAGTTTGGCTTGGAGTGCAGATTTGTTTCGATTTTCTTCTATTACCTTGGTTTTGACCCACTGTTTGATGGCCCAACGCAGAATCTTTATTTTGGATTCCCAGACATAGTGCGGGGACCCTCTGATCTCTGTTGACCAATGTTCTTTAATCAGAGTTCGGAAATCTTCCTGATCCTCCCACGCTTTGTTGTATCTGAATGGTAGCGGACCCAGATTTTCTCCTTTATCCAATTTGAGTGCTACAGGCTTATGGTCTGAGAAGCTCCCTTGGATAATGAGACTTTTGATGCATGCAAATTTAACCACTATTCTGTCTTGGACGAGAATTCGGTCCAGTCTTTCCTTAATATTGTTTCTACCTGCTCTCTTGTTGGACCAGGTGAATCTCCCATTCTGAGGAGGGAAGTCCACTAAATTGTGATTTAGAATGATTTCCTCAATGGCATCCCTAGAGGGATCAGCCAGGAAGTTTCCCCCCATCTTTTCATCAGCATTCCTTATTAAATTTAGGTCTCCCCCTAGAAAAAGGTTCCGTCCTTGAGTTTCTTGGAGGTCTGCTGCAATTGACTTCCAACAGGCATCCTTGTCTCGATAGTGTGGGGGGGCGTAGACATTATAGATAGTATATTCTTCTGTCTCTGTTATGTTTTGAATATCTGAGCGGATCCACCAGCTGCTTTGTTTTTTATTTAACAATTTCCATTTTTGTTTGTTCCAAATGGTCCCTATGCCCCCTGAGGCACCAGCTGCGCTAACTGTTATTCCTTCATAAGTTATGTTATTCTTTAGGTAGTTTTTGAAGTCCTGTTCATTAATTTTGGTCTCCTGGAGGAGGAGGATGTCTGGGTGTTCTGATTTAAGAAGGTCACGGACTGCGTTGACTTTGAGGGAGGAGCCCATCCCCCTACAATTCCAAGAGACCAGATTCATTACTTAAATAATTTGTTTTGAGGACCTCCTTTCTCTTTCCCTTTCTCGCCATTTCCTTTCATCTTATCCAGATAAGTATCCATTGGCTGTTGAATCCCTGTTGTCATTTCTTTTGCTGCCGCCTCATCCCTTACTTCCTTATTTGTTTTCCTTCCGACTTTCCTTGGTGGTTCTACGGAAGTGTTGCTTTCCTTAGACTTGTTCCGGGTTAATATTCTCTCTATAGTGTGTGGGGGGGAGGAGGGAGGGGGGGAGGAAGGCGGGGGGGAGGCGGGGGTGACAGGAGGGACTCTAGGGGAGGGGGGGGGGGAAGGAGGGTCAGCTTCTGATAAGGTTTCAAATGGGTTGGAGGATGCGGGCATGGTCGGCCTTGACGGAGAAGGGGGGAGAGGGGGGGCTGTAGGGTTGATGAGTTTTCCTTTAGGAGGGTTGGGCCTCTTCTTTTTGACGGTTTCCCAGGCTTCCTCTGTTGTTTCAGGGTTAGAATCAGAAACATTTGCATTTGCTTTACTACATCTATTGGCAAAATGTCCATACTCGTGACATACCTTGCACTTGAAGGGGAGCTGTTCGTAATCGACTTGCTGAAGATGCGTCCATTGGTCAACTCTGAGCTTGATGGCTTCTGGTAGTCCCTTCCCGAGGTCCACTTCTACACAGATTCTTGCGCATGCGTGCATGTTCTCCTTTGGTTCCGATCTGTCAATATACTTCCCTATTCCGTTTCCAATTGCCTTCACTGATTCATCTCCCCAGCAATGTAGAGGGAGATGCGGGAGCCGGACCCAGACGGGAACTGCATTGGGGACATCCATCTCCGGGTCAAAATCCGGTGTCCATCTGTTCAGGTAAAGGCCTCTAGTATCCATGAAATATGGGCCGTTCCGGAAGATTAGGTTTTTGTCTTCCACTGTTTCGAATAGGAACGTAAAAAACCCTCTTCCGCAGAAGCGGATCGCTATCTTGCCTTGCACGATTGAGTTCCAGTTTCTTTCCACCCATCGCTGAACAGTGCGTGGGGAGGGCCATAAACCTGTGAACTGACCAACCAAACCTCTATCAGCTAGAGCAACTGCCGTTCTCCGGGGAAGGGCAGGGGGGAGCGGAATTTCTGGGATCTCATCCATTTTTTTGACGAAGCGAGAAGTAACTGGTCTGATCCTCTCCGAGGAGTTCTCCTGGGTGAGGGAGGCAAAAGATTTCATAAGATCGACCTGATCCGGTCCAGAAGGGCCCAAGGCCGCCATGGTCGGGGAACAGCCAGAGGCAGGCGACCTAGCAGCAATAGCTGCTAGGCGCAGGAGCAAGGAGAGGCAGGGTCGAGGTCAGGAAAGGCGAGGGGGAGAGAGGAGACACGGGGAAGGGGGAGGGAGGGAGATGGCGGGCTCAGGGGCGGGAGGCCCGATCGCAGACAGACCTCGCAGCCAGGCTGCAAGGCACGGGGAGGCAGGAGGGGCTCAGGGCGCGGCCATGGCGAGGAGCGCGCGATCACAGCTCATTTTAAGTCCAAATTTTAACTATATATTACATAACAATAAATGTCATATTTAAATCAGAGACCATATATTTAGTGAAAATTTATGGACAATGTAGTATATTGTATTGTGTCAATTGGTGTATATTTTCAAAAAATATTTAATGTGGTTAGCTAGTGTATATAAAAAAAATAAAAATAAAAATAAAATAAAAAATAAAAAATAAATAAAAATAAATAAACTAGATACATATTAATGCAATATCACCAAAAGGTTGCTTAAGAAGTATAAGAGAGACCATGATATCAGAATAGGGAAAAAGAAAGGGGTCCATGGGTGATTTGACTTGACAATGTCTTTAATGGTACTACCTTCCTTGCCCACACTTATAAACATTTCCCATCATTTTTGTATACTTTTGTAGTCATTTTGATATTTCTTCATGCTTTTCGAGAAAGGCACATGTGTCTTGTGCAACTCCTAGGGAAACGATCTTATTGTCTTCATTCGCTCTCCATAAAGCATTCCTCTACAATAAACACGCTCCATTATTCCATTCAACTGTTCTCCCTCTTTGGTATTATGGAAGAAAGATTTTTTAATCCCATGGTTGTTATGGAATTCACAACAACAACCACTCCTTCCCCATACTTCCTTATAAACATTTCCCATCAATTTTTTACTTTCATGGTCCTTTGGATATTTCTCCACACTTCTTGAGAAAGGCACACTTGTTGTGTGCAACTTCTAGGGGAAAACCAATGTTCACTTCATTTGTGGATCACTATTGTGTCCTTCCACTCTCCATGGAGCATTCCTTTTCCATGAACATGCTCCATCATCCTATTCAAATGTTTTCCCTCTCTAGGATTATGGAAGAAAGCTATGTGAATCCCATGGTTTTTATGCCTAGAATAACAAGAAAACCACATGCACTCATTGGTAAGGCCATGTGGACATTGGGGGATTCATTGTTGATATTTTTAGAGGAAATGGGATGCTTTCGACGGTAAAACAATGGTTGGAATGTCCACAATCATTGAAGCAAACACCACAAACTTGCAACCTTGTTAGTGTTTATCATGGACTATTTTGGCCAATTGATTCTTCTCCATTTCATTCAAAATAGGAGATCAATGATCTTGGACTCTTTTGCTTGCACTAGAAGGAATGAAGAACCCTAAGGAATTGTGGAGGAGAGAAAGGGAAGATCTTCCTTGTGTTAAAAAAGAGAAGAGAGTGCCATTGTAGGGTGATAATTGCATGAAGGCTTGAGGTGCTCAATAGTAAGTAACTTGTCTTTAACATGAGAGTAATGGGTTTCGATGAGTGAGATTAAATCTCAACAAGAACTTCATTCACCCTAGTCATATTGTGACATGCTTTAGCATGAAATCCATAATTGATTCCTATAATGAGGAGTGGATCACTCATTAATAACAATTTGATAAACTTACCTTCATTTACAAGTATTTATAATTATCCCCCGATACAATAATGCATATCAAATATTTTTATAATTCTCTCTATATATATATGAAAATATACATAATTATTTCCATTATTATTTATTACATATAAGAATTTGAAATCGTATTTTAAATTTAACTTATTTTAAATTTAACTTAACAAATAATTAATTAAAAGGAAAATTGTAATATAAATTAGGCATTCAAATATGTAACAAATTAATGTCAAACTTAATTTTTAATATCAAATCAATATTAACAATTTCTACCAAATTGTATGATGAAATTAAATTACAACTAGACCAATCATATAAATTAAGTGTGATAAATGTCAATAGACATCAAAACATAAAAAACATCAAAACATTTACTTTATAATACATTGAAATTAAAAAAATAATAAAAACGAACTTGTAACTTTATTTTTAATTATAAAAATAATTAATATATAATTTAAACATATATATTTTAAATAAGAAACATGGAACCACATTCTTAACCATGGAGATTTATCCCTATTTTACCATGGAGATTTTTAATTTGTAAATAGACTTTATTATAATACCATAGGTTAATATCGTGACTTATCAGTTCTACATTCTCAAAAAATCATGACTCAGTTTTATATCACATTTTTCTATTAATCAATTTAATAAAAAAACAAAAAAAACATAAAATAAATCTCAAACTTTTAATTTTTATATATTATTAAAAATATTCCAAAATAATTTTTACAAATTAAATCTATATTATCAACATAATAATTATTTATAATTAAATTAAAATTTTAAAAACTTTATTTAAGATAAACCTACCTACTATTTCATAAAAATATCATACAAAAATATTAATTCTATCCGTTCAAAGACTCATGGTTGGTGATTAACTATAGGTTTAAAGGTTACACCTAAATTAAATCCAAATAATAATATAATAAAAAATTATCATAAAATCACCCAAAGATTGAAATATGTGATCCATATTCAATTGCTTTTCAACTCAATCAATAAATGACAAGTTCATGTCCTTTCAAGCTATTTCTTGAACAATTATCTGCAGTTTTAACGTTATCCACTCTTTCAGTTTCATGAATTTTCAGTCTCTTGAAAATTCAACATATCATTACAGTGGCTGATCGTCCACAAGCCTCATGCTTTCATTTCCGTGTATTCCTCAGGTTGATAAATTGGTCCTATTCATCCATAATATTCTACTTTCCTCTATAATATTCTACTTCAACTTTCCTCTAGTTCAAGAAGCCATCTAGAAGGCCACAAAAGGACATCAACTTTGCATGGACTTTTGGCTGGTCTCATGAAATTTCATTAACAAATCGCCATAATTCTAATTTCTCAGTATCTTCATCAATATCAACTGACTATCCATGAAGCATACGCCTATGAATGTGGTTTAATATCATTGTTAGCAAGGTGTCCCCTTTTTTGTGGTTGAACTGGCCCAGAGTAAACATCAGGGCCATAGTGTCTGTCCGAAGGATAATCCTTTTCATGGCTGTGATTTATCCCTGTCTTTTCAAATCTCGATTCTTCCTTCTTGTTCATGAACATGGCCAATATGTGGACAAATTCATACAGATTTATAAGAAGAAGCTGCTGGAACACCACTAACAGACACGCAGATTCATCGTGTTCTGTACTACGATAGTTCTTAGACCGCCTATAAATATGTTTCAACTTGCTGGGATTATCATCATTCAGCATTTTCAGGAAGACCCATATCCATATAGAGTGATAAATCCATCGATTCCAGTCTAGTAGTACATTAAATTCTTCTGCTTGGGTACTTTCGCTGTAATTTTATTTCAGGTGAGATCCGCCTCTGTTTCTGCAACGTGTATTCCTCCATTGAATTTCAGTTCTTTGCTGCTTCTGGTGATTTCGTGATTCATAATTGGATACCCATTAGTTTAATCCCCGTGAATTGGTCTTCCCTAAATGTACGGACTTATAATATTTTAAAATCCTAGATTATTTTGTAAATCTTGTGTGTTGATTTCATTTTGCTAAATGATTATTGATTAGTTCAAGACAATCTTGAATTGAACAAGCATTGTTACTGTAACGTTCTCTGGTTTACACCATGAAAGCTTGTAGAGATTTTTGTTTGATTCTTGTTTGCCTTATTTCTTTTTATCCTGAGTGCACCCACCAACAGTAAATATCACTGCCTGAGCCAGCTTGATGGTAAGGTCCCATCTTACCTTGTAAGGTCCCATGTTACCTTGGCATAGCTCAGTCAGGTAAGACCTGCCAGGGTCTTATGTGAGCTATAATGTAAGGTAAGTCGGGGATAACCTGACCCAGAGAACCCAGGGAAGGTCGGTCTCATATTGTTTGCTAGAAGAGTTGGTCATAAAGGACTCACTGAGCTCTCCAAAGGTATGAGATAACCTGACCTATATAACACTCACCAATACACAAAAAAGAGAATAGAATATTTTAGATTTAAGAGATCTGTCGTTTGTGTCTTTTGAATTAGTGATCGGAGAATCCACAGTTTGAACATCTTTATACCAACGTTTCAAATCCCAAGTGGGATCCATCATCAGGGTTGAAGAATGAAATAGAATAGTTTTTTTATCTATACTCTCACACACATATTAATCTGCCAAGAGAATTGTCTGGACTCATGGATCTTTTGGTGACAATGCAGACAATGGCTTCCACCATGTCAATTACCACCTCTCAGACCGCCTGTTCATCATGCAAAAACTTTTCAAAGGAAATTCTAGGTCAGAAGATTGCCCTTCATCTTGCCCCTCTTCCTAAGTTCAAGCATGCCCCTAAAGTCATCACTGTCCGGAACCAGCAAGGGGAAACTAAAGAGAGGAGTCGTCCGGAGGTTGACAATGGGAGAAGAAATTTTCTGGGAGGGGTTCTGGGGTCTTTAGGAATAGGTTTATCTGTTGCCCAACGAGCTAACGCTGAGGATTCTCCAAGCCCTACATCATCCCGGATGTCGTATTCGAGGTTTCTGCAGTACTTGGATGAAGACAGAGTGAAGAAAGTGGACATTTTTCAGAATGGAACAGTGGCAATTGTGGAGGTTGTATCCCCTGAGCTTGGGAATAGGTTACAGAGAGTGAGAGTACAATTACCTGGTACGAACCAGGAGTTGCTTCGGAAATTGAAGGTCAAAAATGTTGATTTTGCTGCCCACCCAATCGAAGAAAACATGCGTGATTTCATCTTTAATTTGTTGGGAAACCTGGCCTTTCCTCTTATCCTCACTGGTACTCTGCTTTTGGCCTCTAGAAGATCACAGAGTGGCATGGGAGGCCCTGGAGGACCTGGATTTCCTTTGGGTCTTGGAAGGTCAAAGGCTAAATTTGAGATGGAACCGAATACTGGTATAACCTTTGATGATGTTGCTGGTGTAGATGAAGCCAAACAAGATTTCAAGGAAATAGTGGAATTTTTGAAGAAGCCAGAGAAATTCACTGCAGTGGGAGCGCGAATTCCTAAGGGGGCCTTGTTGGTAGGCGCTCCTGGAACTGGAAAAACATTGTTGGCAAAAGCAATCGCTGGTGAAGCAGGGGTCCCCTTCTTTTCTATTTCTGGGTCTGAATTTATAGAGATGTTTGTAGGAGTAGGAGCCTCTAGGATTCGTGATCTTTTCAAGAAGGCAAAGGAAAATGCGCCCTGTATTATTTTCATAGATGAACTCGATGCAGTGGGAAGGCAGAGGGGAGCAGGAATTGGCGGAGGCAATGATGAACGAGAACAGACATTGAACCAATTGCTTACTGAGATGGATGGATTTGAAGGGAACACTGGAGTGATTGTCATTGCAGCCACCAATCGAGTTGATGTGCTGGATGCAGCTTTACTCCGGCCTGGAAGGTTCGACAGACAGGTAATTAAAAACCTTCTTCCCATAACTTCAATGGATGGTAGATATTGAGGTACTTACTGCTTTGCTTTTGTATTTGTAATAGCCCATAAGAGCCTCAGTGGATTTAGTACTTATCTCATTTTAGTATTATACCGTATCTGCTGTCAGTTTTGATGAATTTATAGTGTACTGATATCATCCACAAAAGCTAGGAATCAAATGTTGGATTCCAAAGAACAAAGCAACTGCTCCATCCTTCTGGTCGCATTGTCCAAGACAAATAAATTGTGTTGGAATTTCAGCATTGAACGTGTCTACTTAATAAACAACCACCAACAGATTGGATGCATTTTTTCTTGGAAGTGGACTTTTCAAGATGAGGAGAAATGGACAATTTATAGTGTACTGATATTAATGTTGAAAGCCTGCTTAAGGGTTTTGTGTTAAAACAAATGTAACACACTGAAGTCAGTTGGGAAATTGAAGATATGGAAATTATGTGAAATATCATTCACTAAGAAATTTTAATGGATTACAGGTCACTGTTGATGTTCCTGATATGAATGGTCGCAAAGCAATCCTTAAAGTCCATGCTAGCAACAAAAAACTGGATAAAGATGTCTCACTTGATATTGTGGCAATGAGAACGCCTGGCTTTAGTGGTGCTGATCTTGCAAACCTCTTAAATGAAGCTGCCATTCTTGCTGGAAGACGAGGAAAGCAATCCATATCAGTGAGGGAAATAGATGATTCAATAGACAGGATTGTGGCTGGTATGGAGGGCACAGCAATGACTGATGGAAAAAGCAAGAGTTTGGTGGCTTACCATGAAGTTGGGCATGCAATTTGTGCGTAAGTATAGTGACCTGAAATAAACTTCTGCTCTAGTCCAGAACATGTTTATGTTGATTATCTTTGCACATGCCAGGCTCCTAACTTAGAGTCCACGGATGCATTAACAATCTGTACTACGGGAGTGCCATATTTTTATCAGGCAACTGAGACTCCTTTTTTTGGTAATGTGATTATGTCAGCACATTGACTCCTGGGCATGACCCAGTTCAGAAAGTAACTCTTATACCTCGAGGACAAGCACGGGGTCTTACATGGTTTTTGCCAGAGCAGGACCCTAGTCTTATTACCAAGGAGCAAATTTTTGCTCGTATTGTGGGGGCTCTTGGTGGCAGGGCTGCTGAAGAAATTATTTTTGGTGAAGCTGAGGTCACATCAGGTGCAGCTAGTGATTTGCAGCAGGTGACACAGATAGCAAGACAGGTAAAATATTTCCTGTTTATCTTTTCCAGTCTGGTAGTAGATTGAAGAGTCACGAATACCAATGTGCATAATTTTCCTGGGACAGAACATGGTTTCAGATTTTTCTTTGAGCGCACACTTTTTTTTTTCTTTCTTCTTTTCAAGTTCTGAAAATGCATCTTATATTTCATGACTAAACATGACAGAAATACATCTAGAATGATACATGATGCCAAAGTGAGTGGGTACACAGGCACCCCTTCCCAACATAAGCAAGGGAAGCATGCCCTTTTTGGCATCGACCTCTAGAAAAATTGTTTCAGAATATGGCTAAATGTAGTGGACAGTGTACCATTTTTCCCCTGTATTTTTTAATAACCATGCACTGGACAAGCAATTCATGGAGCTCTTTTGTATCTCACAGATGGTTACAGTTTTTGGGATGTCTGAAATTGGTCCATGGGCTTTAATGGATCCTGTAGTTCGAAGCAGTGATGTTGTGCTACGCATGATGGCAAGGAATTCCATGTCAGAGAAACTATTAGAAGACATTGATAAGGCTATAAAAAATATTACAGACAAGGCATACGATGTGGCTAAAAGCCACATAAGGAACAACCGGGCGGCAATGGACAAGATTGTAGAGGTCTTATTAGAGAAGGAGACGCTTTCAGGGGATGAATTCCGAGCCCTGCTATCCGAATTTAGGGAGATACCAGTTGATAACAAGGACGTCAAGGCTGCTCCTGTACTAGCACCAACTTATGCATCTGGCTGAAAACTCGGTGCACATTTCAGCATGTCATATTATAATACACAATAGATTGGAAACTTAGAGTCTCATCAGATGTATGATATGTACAGTTTACTTGTATAATTGGAACTGAATAATTCACTAAAAAAATATATATATCCTTTTTTGTCAGACAGTGGACTATATCCTCATTGTCTCAGATTGCCTATCTTGTTGGTATATTTAGAACATAAAATTCAAATTGAAACCCTAAATTTGCCATCTACCATAGAATCATAAAATGCTGTGATTTCGATTAAACCAGATATTGCTGTTGTACCAAAACAAAATGGCTTTCACTAAAAGGGATGTAGCGCTAGTCCATCAAATAATTCTTGACTTATGTGAGATCGCCATCCAAAAGGCTTGGAACTACTGTGATAATAGAGGTACAGCACCATGACCATGCAACGATCTAAATTCTTGAATTTGCAATCCAACCTAATGGCCCATGGAGGGTCATGAGCTTCAACGTTCGTGGATGTCCTACCGAGGCAAAAGAATGAGTGTCGTATGAAAAAAAATGGAAATTTCTTCTGAAAGTTCGCTTTTTCTATAGCTCCAACCAGAAAAGAGGATTGGCTTTAGCTCATACAATTTAGAAAACTTCTATAACGCTTGTTACTTGAGTTTTCTCGTTACAGCATATTATTCCTGTCAGATTTTTACTTCAGATGTTTACTGCACTTCTTTTCCATGAGACCACTTCTTTTCCAGGACATCATTCTGATTTTGGTTGGAATTTGGATTTTTCTTAGCTATTACACTGGATGCTTTAGATCTTTCGGTCAAGGAACATTATATTTAAAATTTTGCCCTTCAATAATAACATTTTGATAATAAATAAAATATTTACCAATAAAATTTTGAATAAAAAATTACTTTTCAATAATACAATTTATTAACAAAATTTATATATTTATCATAAAAAAGACACAAATGCCCACCCAAATGACTTATTAAACCCTAAATCTTATTATTCCTTTATAATTAATAATGATAATATATGTTATTTTCTAAAATATATATTTTATATCAAAATTTCAAAATAACCAAATTCACAATCAAATTAAGATTAAAATTAATTGTTAAATATTAAAAGTACATGATTGTAAGTCTTATTCAAAAAATTATACACGGTTCTTAGTAGCAAAAACCATTCAATGGGATTTACTTTGGCAATCTTGATATACTTTAAACTTAAAACAAATCAGAAAAATCACTGGTTGATCTCATGAAAAATAACTACCCAAAAAAAATAAAAATGAAGCGATAAGTTTTTAAATGACTACCCAAAAAAAATAAAAATGAAGCGATAAGTTTTTTTTTTTTGGCAAATTCATCACCCTGTGAGTGATTTTCCACTGGCCATTTTGTAAAAGTTGAAAAGTGGGCTAACCTGTCATTTTCAGCTAGCCATTTTGTAAAGGTTGAAAAAGTGGGCCAACATTATGTAATTCTCTACTCTGGGAGTGCTTCTTCATTTAAATTTTGTTTTGGAATTTTATTGAATAGTAAGTTTTTCAAAATAGAAAATATAAAATTGATTAAAACACAAAAAATATAAAAGTGTTAAAATTGATTAAAACTCACTAGGGTTAATGCACAAACAAAAAATACGAATTGTTTTTAGTGCAAATTTTTGGAAGCTTTTCCAATAGATTTTTCCAATTTAATTTCTCTAAAATCTGGTAGGAATTCATTGAAGTCACAAGTTTGATGGGTAACACTTGCACAATAGAAGTGCTCTAGGGGTTTTTTAGGGCGCTGAATCCATATATACAATAAAAAACTAGTTTCAATAACACACATCAAGATTTCACCACAAATTTTTCCACCAGATTTTGGCACTGCAAAAAGTCGCACTAAAGACAACTCCCAAAAAATATACGCAAAGCAAACTAAGCACATGTTTTAATGGTTGAATGGCCTCCATCCAACCATGAAGGTATTAAGGCCATTTTGAGACGGAAGAGACTGCCTCCAAGGTTGCGCAACCAAACAAGTAAGCCTACATGGAGTGCAATGATTTTAGCGTAGCACAAATCGATGGAGGAGACCTTGATTTTACAAGGCACAAAAAGTTTGGTATACACGCGATTCTTCAATTGCGCGTCACATCCATTATCTGGTGCTTTCCGTGTGGAGTCATTATAAGTTGTCCCCTACTAATTTTTTTTAAGAATATTATAGAGTTTGGCACATTCACTGACAATACTCCATTGATACATTAGTGAAAGATCATAAATTCTCTAATGTAATGTGTCAAATCAATTTCTATCATACATTTTAGTAGACGAGAGAGGCGCAAGGACAGGCAGCATTGATGTCCGCCTACTCACAGTCTTACTCCATACTTGTGAATAAATTGATGGATGTGACACCATGACAGGCCCCAGTCGAAATGAAACACATCTTGATGTACGGTATTAATACTTGTGAATAAATGGATGGATGTGACACCATGACAGGCCTCGATCGAAATGAAACATGGCTTGATGTACAATATTAATGCTTGTGAATAAATGGATGGATGTGACACCATGACAGACCCGGTTGAAATGAAACATAGCTTGATGTACATTATTAAGAACATTTTCAGAAAATAATAACCCATCAAAATACATTTTGTAAATTTCACAACACATCAAGGAAAATAGTTATGTAAAATTTTTGAACATCAAATACGTCCAAAATACCCTGTAACAAGTAATTTACCCATCAAATGTCAAATTCCAACCCTGATTCCCACCCTAGTTTTTACCATTTCCTCTCAACCATCATATATACAAATACAAAATCTTTCAATATTCACGCTTTCAGATTTTATATTAATATTAAATACAATTATGATTATAGACTAATAATATATAATAATAATTTGCTTTATAGAATGATGGTATGGCCTAGAAAAAGGGAGTGAATTAATGAGGAGATAAATTTATTTTGTTTAATGATTTTTTTAAGGTAAGGTAAAGTTTTGTTGTGATAAAAAAAAAATATATATATATATATATTATAATTATAATGATAGGGATTTTCTAAAATGAGATAAATTTATTAAAAATGAAGTTTTATAGTCAAAGTTTCATAAATCAAGTGAAATTCTAATATTTTGGAAAAAAATTTATTAAATTTGGGAAAGTTTTACTAGAAAAAAATTGTGTACTTATCAATTTATTTTTAAGGGAATTTCTAGTCAACCAAAAGTGATCATACCGGGATTTAATAAAAGACTTCATGATAAAGTTATGAATAGAAAGTGAGTATGTAACATCAACAACCCTTATTATAGCCTTATTATGAAATATATATTATTAGATAAAATTTTAACTTAGTAAATAATACTAAGGGAGTCAAATCATTAATAGACTAATATGTAGTTTAATGGTAAGGTGGTCAATGCTTAATATAGCTAGTAAATTTGATTCTCATACACTCTAAGTTGGTTGGAGGGCTATAGTTGAAATTAGGTTTACTATCATTAGAACCTAATGAAATTTCTATTGATTCCATCAAAGAGAGAAACAACTATACAATAAACAAAAAGCCTACTTTCAAGTTCAGTTGAAGAGATAGAGAACTACCTTTACAATAATCTAATACTATGATAACCTATTGATGCATAGAACATGGTACCTAGTATTTTTGAACATTTAAATAAAAAAACTATACTCAAAATTCTAATTACACATAAGCCTTGACCTTTGAGATCTAGAGAATATCAAACTTGATATTTAGATGGAAAGCATTGTGTAAGATACTTCATTGGCTTAAGATGCGTAATACTACATCAAATTAGCATGTTCTTTGAATAATCTACCCATGGCTACAACATGTATATCCAAGTTTCCAATCTATTCAACATTCCAGGTGAAGTGTAATCTATTGGGAACCTTCCACTTCTTTAGCATATTCTTCCTTTTAAGGCTATGTAGACTTCCATGAATTGATATCTTGGTTCAACATGCTCAAGCCCTATTGTCCCTAGCTTCAAAAAAAAGTTCATTCTCGTCCCCATTAACAATTTTTTGGAAAATTTTTTATATAGACTTATCAATATGGTTGCCACCTTCAATGTAACCTAATTAGAAGCAATCCTCACTAATATGCCACCATCATTCATTCCATTTCCTTAAGTCATTCTCTAACATTAAGGATTAAATGATAAATCTCATAACTTCCCAAAGATCTCTTAACCATTTTCTCTAAAATATTTGCAACATATTTTTACCTATAGAAACAATTTAGTACCATAATCAATTGGAAACTAAATATATTGGCATTTTCAACTAGTTTACTTGAAAACCTAGTGTAGTAGGAATCTATCTCAACCATACATGACTACGCCATGTAGAAAATCCATGAAATTTTGATCTACTAATATGAGCAATCTGAAATAAAATTTCTTCTCACATAAACATGAAATTTCTCTACTATATGCAATGGAATAGGAACAGAAATAAAAGCACAATCACACAATTCAAAAAACATAGAATTTTCTAGGGAACCCAACTGGGAAAACCCTCTGCTTGGTGAGGATTTTATTGATAGAAAAAACTAAGCAATTGACCTCTTACAAAATACAATTGTTTCAATCTGAAAGACACACTTGTCTTTTTTGCTTGATCTAAGTTTGAAACCTTTGCAATATTGTTGATGTTGATTTGGGTAGTATCGGATGTGCTCTAGCCACGAAAATTTGTGGAGAAGCTAAAGAACGTGAGATATCCAATACCCAGAAATGGTTTGGGCAGAATCTAACCAGTTTGGGAGATATTAAAATAATTAATGTTTTTAATGGATCCCCTAAGTTTAAATTTAGGGAAAATAAAATATTAATGTGAATTAATATAAAACTAAGTTAGAATGGTCCAAAAGTCATGGATCAAGCCAGATCTAATCTTAGTCATTGATTAGGGACTTAATCTCGGCCATTGAATTGTCAACGAGAAAAGTACAAGAGGAGGCTTGAGGGTCACTTGGAGAACACACCAAGTTGATCAAGAATTCGATTTTCTAGGGCAGGGCTTGCTGAGGAAATCGAAGGAGTGATCAGAGTTGCAGCTGAGGGGTATTGAATGTAGTATCAGAGAGACAGAGATAGTATCAGGAGCATCAGCACAGAAGCTAGGAGAGGGTTGACACAGAGCCATCTAGACGCCACACAAAAGCAGCTAGAGGCAACTAGGAGCTGCACATAGCCTGAGGAGGGCCAGCGTGGGAGACACAGAGGCTCCAGAGGCTGACGCAGATCCCTAAGAGGCTGACGCTAGGCCAGAAAGGCTGATGTTGGGCCAGAGAGGATGACACAGACCCTAGAGGTTGACGCTGGGAGATTTCGTGGGGTAGATTGGGGCTAATATTTGTCTCCGAATGAGAGGTACTACTACCAAGGGCATTCTCTGTTGGGTGAGCCATTTCTGGCACCCAGATTGTATTTTGAAATTGCTTAATAATAAAACCATCAGATCGCTGCACCGATTTTCCCACATTTGGTTTTTCCATGGACATTAGTCCAAAAATAACAGTGTCACTTGTGTGCTTGTTTCCTTAAGTTGATGATCTGTATGTGTTGAAACTATACTTATATTTATTTTCAGTATTTACATGGTAAATAACTTGTTAATTAACAGAACAACTAAGAAGAAATAAATCAGAAAGTACAGGAAGGATTTCTAACAGTTAGACTTAGAAATTCCAACATGGTATTAGAGCGTGGTTGCAGATCACAAGATAACTGAGGGCATCAGTCGAGCAGAGCAGCAGCAGCAGAAAAAATTGTCCCGAGTGACAGAAGTTGTTCCTAGCAGAAAAGCAACAAGGAAGGGGTGACGCAGTGCCTGCATCATCAGTTCGAGCCAGGAAGAGGATCAGCGCAGTGGCAGAGAGGAGCACACCTAGCCTATGTTGTGCCCAGTCATTTTTCTCAGTGAGGAAGGATTGACGCCCATGGCAGGGATTGCGCATAGCCTAGAGGCTCTAACCTTCAGTTTGTTGGGGCATAGGAGGTTGTGGGTAAGCTGCGGAGTGAAGCTGGTGGGGTATTGTGGTCAAAATAGTACCTAACAGGGTAAGACCAAGGAGGAGGGAGTTGCTGCCAAGGATTTCTAGCCAAGAAATCTGGATCAGTGGTGCAGCTGCACTAAAGGTCGAAGTGGGGGCATCTCAACATTGGCAGAGAGGTTTCCAAGAGGGAAATCGAGGCTCAGAGGTAGTCACACTGAGAACTTCCAGGAGGGAAGTAGAGAGACTCGGAAGAGTCAAAAGAGGAGCAGTGAAATGGAAGTAAATGGGGTAAGAGATCAGGATAGACTAGACGGAGCCTCAAACTTTGTGGTCTGAAAGGCCAGGATCTTGTCCGTTCTAGACAAGAATCATCTCAAGCACTTCGCCTTGAACACAATAGCGGTCCTAGTTGACCGGATGAGAATGAAAAGTACCAGGAGACAATGGCGAGGACTAAGAGCATCATCCTTGACAAGGTCAAGGACCATGTAGTACCACATATTTCCGAAAAGGACACAACAAATGCAATGTGGGAGGCCCTGACAAAATTATATCAGCATACTTATGTGCAGAGGAGATGATACTAGAAAATCAATTACGATCATACGATATGCAGAAGGGAGAACAAATAGACACCTTCCTCGGTCGATTGAAGGAGATCTGGGATTAGCTTACTTCCATAGGGGCCACACTAGATGAGGAGATGATGGTGAGGACCGCATTGAATGCAGTCTCAGAGGATTGGGAGGTATTTGTCCAGATCATATTGGGCAGGTCAACCCTTACAAATTGGGAGGAATTGTGGGTGGCTCTTCGTCAAGAAGAGATCAGAAGGCTAACCAAGGCGGGAAGCAGCAGAAATGGGGTCAGAATCAAGAAGGAGGAAGAGGAGGATGTTGCCCTATCATTTGAGGGAAAGTAGGAGAAGCAAAAGAAGAAGGACCTCTCCAAGGTCAAATGCTTCCGCTGTGGGAAACTGGGTCACTATGCGAGCTAGTGTCTGAGGAAGAAGAGCAAGGGAGAGGTTTCTGAGACCAAGGTTGTGCCAGCAAGGGCGGATTAAGAAGTGGAGACAGATGATGACTGTGCCATGAGTGCTCATGCGCCACTTGAGAAGAAGTGGGGAGACATCGAGCTGTAGTCAGACAGACTACAGGCGATGAGGAGCAGGATCCTAAAGGTACCCAACCTCTTGGATTATACCTTGCTACGAGAGCCCCGAAGAGGAGTAGCAGGACTAGCGAATGTTGGTAGAGATGGATGTAGATGGAGCGACATAGGAAGCTACAATGCAGGAGTCCCATGATAGCATGAGGCAGCAGTGCAAGATGCATAGAGTTGTTGCAGCAACGCAGAGGTCAGAGAGGGAGCACTTGTCAGTGACAGAGGAAGCTTCAACATTGGGAGTGTTTCTAGCCTAACGGAAATGTCAGATTTGGGATATTAGTTACTTACTTCTCAGTAACTAAGTTGCAGTACAACAGTTAGCAGTGGCAGTGTTATGGGAATCACGATGCAGCATGATGAGAGGGGTTGCAATGCAGATGCAGTAGTGGCAGTGGCAAGGCCATGGGCAACTGCACGGATGCAGAGGGAGCTATTGTACAGATGCAGCAGTGGTAATGAAAGGAGCATGGGTAGAAGTACATGATGCAACAGTGCAGAGGATGATGGGCAGCAAGCTTAGCATCAACATAGGGACCGATGCCGGATGATCAGGGTGATACTCAGTGAAGAGTATTACCAGAGCACAATCCTCGCTAAGAGGGATTGTTGATTTTGGGTAGCATCGGATGTGTTCTAGCCATGAAAATTGGTGTAGAGGCTAAAGAACATGAGATCTCCAATACCCAGAAATGGTTTAGGCAGAATCTAACCAATTTGGGAGATATTTAAATAATTAATATTTTTAATGGATTCCCTAAGTCTAAACTTAGGGAAAATAAAATATTAATGTGAATTAATATAAAACTGAGTTAGAATGGTCCAAAAGTCATCGATCAAGCCAGATCTAATCTTAGCCATTGATTAGGGACTTAATCTCGGCCATTGAATTGTCAACAAGAAAAGTATAAGAGGAGGCTTGAGGGTCACTTGGAGAATGCACTGAGTTGATCAAGAATTCAATTTCCTGGGGCAGCACTTTCCGAGGAAATCGAAGGAGTGATCAAAGTTGTAGCTGAGGGGCAGTGAATGCAGTAGCAGAGAGGCAGAGATAGTATCGGGAGCATCAACGCCGAAGTCGGGAGAGGGTTAACTCAGAGCCAGCTAGAGGCCACACAGAAGCAGCCAGAGGTAGCCAGGAGTTGCACAGAGCCTGAGGAGGGTCAGCGTGGGAGACACAAAGGCCCTAGAGGTTGACGCAAAGCCTTGAGAGACTGGCGCTGGGCTAGAAAGGCTGACGCTGGGCCAGAGAGGCTGACGCAAATCCTAGAGGTTGACGCTGAGAGATTTCGTGGGGTTGATTGGGGCTGATATCTGTCTCCGACTGAGAGGTACTACTGTCGAGGGCATTCTCTGTTGGGTGAGCCATTTCTGGAACCCAGATTGTATTGTAAAACTTCTTAATAATAAAACCCTCAGACAGTTGCACCGATTTTCCCGCATTGGGTTTTTCTAGGGACATTAGTCCAAAAATAACGGTGTCACTTGTGTGCTTGTTTCCTTCAGTTGATGATCTGTATGTGTTGGGACTGTACTTGTATTTATTTTCAGTATTTACATGGTAAATAACTTGTTAATTAATAGAACAAGTAGGAAGAAATAAATAAGAAAGTATAGGAAGGATTTCTAACAGTTAGACTTATAAATTCCAACAATTGTTATAGACATTTTTGTGCCTTACAGCATGAAGCATGAAATGTCCATAATCTAAGGGATCCAAAGTCCCTAAACATGTTGTTCCTACCCCTAGAGGAACAAGGCCAGCAAACCACAGCACTGAATAACAGTTCTCCACCTGAAAACACTCAAAAACAAGGCAATTCTGGATCATGTCAACTGCTCCACTGAGCATCTGCGCTGAATGTCAATTGCTCCACTGTCTACCTGCGTTGAATGTCAACTGCAAAGAAGGCTACTTGCGCTGGGCGAGTTGGGACATGTGGCACAGTCATTCCTCAAGGTGTCAATGCCCAGGAAGCTTCCAAAATGACACTTGGATCAGGGAATTCGACTGGTGATGAGTAAGAGGGTCTAGATCTCCAAGTGGAAGCAAGAACCTCCAAGTGGACTCAAGAACTAAAGAATAACTGGAGTGGGAGAGGACACTAGTCAGCTTCATGCCAGCCTCAAGCTGACTCATCCTTTCTCCAAAACTCCTATATATAGATCTCTCTCATGAGGTCTAGGGAGGCTGGAATCTTGTGAATGTAAAGAATTGCTGTTGGTTTGAGTTTAGAACTATTGGGTGATTTGCTTTGAAGGAGGTGAAGAGGAGATTTCTTTCTGCTGGGAAGGTGATGCTGGATTGGGCCTCTTATGGTTGTATCACTTCCTGAACTTTACTTCTTCCATTAATAAAGCATTTGAGGTTCTTCTATATGCATGTGTCTCAATGATGTATTGTTATACTTGTGTATTTGATTTATTCTAATCCTTGAATCAATTATGAATGTATGCTTCTTATAGTTTCCCTCTCTTGCCATTTTGCAGGATCTTGGTGTAGTTGGGCCAGTGAAAGAGCAAGGAGCTGGGAGCAAGAAGCAAGGAGAGAAGATTGGATCAACCATTAGCGAAAGACATCGGTTAGTGGATCTCTTTCTCCCCTATTTTACTTTCATAAAGAAGAAATCTTAGATAGCTTTGCTTTGATTGTTGCTGAGGTACTATCACCCTTAGAGTGGGATAGGGTCATTCCGTATTGGATACTTTTCCCAACAACAAATTGGCGACCATACTGGGGATCGTATCTTGTTGGTTGTTTGTGTTTTTGCTATTCATTTCCTAAACACAGGGAGTACCGAATCGAACTGCATTTGGATCTTTCAAATGCAAAGTAGAGGGCAGCTACTCTAGCTCAGTTTCTGGGCATGTTTATGATTTGAAGAGCTGATCCACAAGGACTCTGAACAGCTCTTAGTGATAGCTTTTCATCCTCCTTTGAATCATCCTTTAGTGTGTACTTGATTGGTAGCTTTGATTTGGCCAAAAACTGTTGATTTTTTAGCAATCTGTGACCCAGAACCCAAGAGAAACGAGAGTTTCTCTCTTCATTGCAGGCACTGTGAAGGCAGTCTGCATTTCATCGCAGGTCCCGAAGGGGCTACCTGCGCTGAATGTCAAACTGACAGTGTTGTACCTGCGTTGAACCAGTGTGGCCTTGTGCAACTGGGGTTCTTTGCTTTCTGTTGCCCTGTTTTCATCCCTGTTTTTGCAGCCTGTTATCAGTCAATGTACCTATCTGAAACCACCTTTCTTTGCCACTATTCCGCCTCGGTTGTATAAAGAAACTGTATTTGTTCTTTGTGTATTTCTTACATCATTTGCAGTTTCCCATAACGAAAGTGAACTAGTCTTGTTGTGGCCTCTTAGATCTAGACCTGTGATAAGTGTCGTTCTGATCTTAAGAGTTAGTTTGTTTGTTGTTCATAGCTGATTGAGTTTTTACTTTCGTCATATGGTTTGAATTTATGTATTTCTAGTGTTGAAACAAGTAAATCTTAAGGTGTCTTTTGATTTTGGACAAAAGCTTGTTTGCTTTCACTTGAAATTGAATTCAAAGTTATACAACAGCTTTCTTTTTGTAGTACATCAACATTAAGAAAGAGAAAAGAAATACCTGCATTGTGCATGTGCATTTTGACAGCTTTCACGTTGATTTAGGAAAAAGTGCATTAGTGTGTGCTCTATGATCTGTGTGAAAAGATGATGTCTTTCTTTTCCCTCAGTAGTTAAGATTTTCATAAGTTGAAAAGATTGAAAAAGCTTGCTTCTCATCTTTAGACTGCATTTAGGAGTTGTATCATACATCTCGTGGTGATCCATAAAGGCAAACTGCTAAACAAGATCAACCTAAAATAAATTGAATTTACATAACAACGCTTTGAAACATAACGCAAACACATAGAGGTCTAAGCTAGAGACGTGTTCCGGCGTCGTTAAACGTGATATCTTAGCGTTGAGTGGTTGGATGATTCCTCCACGGTGAAGCGATAAGTATCAATACGGACTTGTGCTCCCACGTACCGTCGCGTATATATTGGGAGACCCCTATAGGAACAAAGCCTTTATCCATAGGAAGCCATGTCGGCCGCCCTACTGATCGCAATGCAGTGAACACAGCATTCACGAAGATCGACCACCCGTACCGTAAAACGTATTCTGTGGTTTTGCGAAAAATTTGGCACACCCTCTGCCTAGAACTCCAGAGTAGTTTCTTTTGGCCTTTTTCAAACTCTATAACTGAAAAAGTCCATCCGAGCATTTGTCACTTCGGGCTCGTTAAAACATCGAAGGAGACTAGAGTCATCTTTAGCTTTTTCTCGACTCTTTAAAACTGAAAAAGCAAGTTGTGTCTAAAGCGTCGTTAACAATTTATTTTAAACGGAACAATCACCCTTTATTCCTGCGTTGATCTTCGAAGTTAGTCTACCTTCATCACAAAGTTCTTGTAGAATCGCTAGGAAATATTTTGGATAGACTAAAAATGTCTGAACAACCGTCGACATCCAGGACTGTGTCATCCGACGCAGCAGCGGAAGAGCCTCCTGCTGCTACTCCAATGATGTTCACTGGTATACCATTTGTCCCGGCAAATTGTCAACAACAAGCTGGAGTCCAATCAGAGACTGTTTCGACGACATGGTTAGTTCCTATTTCTTCATCCGGATTATCATCTGGTATTTCTTATGTTGAAACTCAACAGCTTGATCCAATGTGTCTTCAAAGGCCAATCTACCCTTTAAGCACTGGATTGCCACCATATGGAGGGCAGTATGCTTTTTCATTGTTCCCCCCCGGAGAACAACCATATGGGAGTTTACAACAAAGTTCAGGTCAAACTGGAATTACATCCAGCGGATGGGTACCAATACTGCCTCAACAACCAGGGGTTGTATATTCAATGCAACCAGTACACCCTGTGTCGAATATTCCCACCACACCTACTATGGTGAATGCGTCGCAAGTACAAGCGCTACCTGTTGTATGTCAACCCCAGGTTTCTCAGGTTACGATACAACAGCCTCTTGTCTCAGCGAATCAATCACAATCTCAGGGTAGTGCCTCCTTATCTAGAGCGACTCAGGCTCAAACGAGTACTATGACCCCTCATCTTGGTCAATCATCCAGTATTGGTCAACAGCAAATGGTCCAACAACCAGAGCTGGTTCAATCTCAACAACCGCCATTCCAGCAATCATATCAAGGACCTGAGCAACAAGTCTTTGTAAGTAATGGGCAACCATGCTATAATGGTTATGCCCATCAACCTTGCCAGCATTATGCTGGTTTGCAAAGACCCATTGCTCAGGCGATCCCATCTTATCCTGGGTATGCTTCGCCGAACCTGAATCAGCAGTTGCCCTTTGTAGCAACTCTAGAATTACCAGATCTAAACCGGCTGATGAATGATCCAATTGCTTATGCCCCTTGGTGGCCAGCGATTCCGCATAAACTTCCGTCAGATATTCCTAAATTTAATGGAAATCCGGGTGAAGATCTGTCGAATCATGTGATGACATTCCATCTATGGTGTTCATCAAACACCCTGAATGATGATTCGATAAGACTTCGCCTCTTTCAGAGGACGTTAACGGGTCCAGCGGAAAAATGGTACATTGAATTGCCTAGAGCTTCGTTCGACAACTTCAGTACCTTAGCCACAACCTTTTTAACCCATTTTCAATTACCGATAAGGTATGAAACGGGAACAGAACTCCTTACCAACTTCAAACAGACGACCGCCACCCACATATCTGATCATATACATGAGTGGCGACGTCGTCGTAGGATGGTAAAAACATACGTTCCCGATCAGCTATTAGCTGAATGGTTTATCAAGTCATTACTTCCTGCCATCACAGAAGATGTGGCAAAGGGGGGAGTCGTAACGGAAGAGCAGGTTATCGCTCGTGCGCAATATCTGGACTTGGTCTATACTCAGTCCGGCACGCTCTACGACAAAATACCTGACGCCCCTAGACCGGAATTCTCAATTCCTCCTCCTCCTAAATCAAACAATGACTCTCACGCCGACGATGGCGTGATTGGCAAGCACAAAATTTCTAGTCAAAATGCAAATGAGGAACTTCTTGCCTCGGAAGTAAATGCCATGTCGACCGACAAGGGCAAACAACTAAAGCAACCAGGGGGCAAGAATAAAAAGAAGGGGAGAAAAAGGAAACCCCCTGCAGGGTGTCATATATGCGATGAGGATCATTGGACGAAAGATTGTCCACATATAACTGAAGTTAAGAAACTCTTTAAGAGTTCAAAAACACCAGCAGTATTGACTGATCCGTTTCCAAAACCGGAAACCAAACTGGTTGCTAATCAAAATACTTCCCGATCCCAAGTGCTTATGTTGTCTACCTCAAAGCAGCAGAATGATGCTTTGACAAGGAATAAAGATTACGGGAATCCACAGCTGTCGAATAACAAGGCTAATGAACAACCTAGTAGTTCGACGACAACTTTGACCAAAGTTGTGCCACCCATCATTCCTGAACAAATGATAAAGTCGCCAAAGGGAGTAGTACACAAATCGACATTTAATCCTCGTGCAAAAGTAGCACAGAATTATAACATAGTAGAGGACCTGGCCCAATCGCCGTCCGCTATGTCGACAATTGAGGTACCGCAAAATTGCCTCTCCCAAGAGCAAGCTTTATTATCAGCAATAGGTGGGATTGGCCCAATGGATTCCAATCTTGTGGCCTTTGATCATAAAGGATATGACCCTCAGTTACCAGCTCAACTAGCTTTCCTTATTCAAGTGAAAGCCCTCAACAAAACTGTTCATCGAACAATTATTGATGAGGGGGCATCTACATGTCTTATGTCGATGAGTTGCTGGAAAAATTTAGGCTCACCACCCTTGTCGAAATCGTCAACGATGTTAAAAGCAATTGATGGGCGATCATACACTCCATACGGGATTTTAAGTAACTTGCAAGTTGAACTGGGGGGCAAAACAGTAGAAATTGATGTTGAAGTAATCGACGGAAACCTCGATTACAACATCCTACTGGGAAGGCCCTGGATATATGCCATGGCCGCAGTTGTGTCGACCTACTTCAGGAAAATTGCATTTCCCTTTCAAGGAAGAATTACAGTCGTCGACCAACAAACTTTCCTCCCCGACAGTTCACAAGTTACGGGAAGCATTCCAATGATCCATGGAAGCGATCATTCGCTTCAAAATATTGGGGTAGGCCTCCTAAAAGACCCTGCCTTAATGGGTACTTTCGTCGTACTGCCTCCAAGTAATCTGGCGGGAGTGGCCACGGTGGAAACCTACAAAATGAAATCTTCTGTATCTAATGGATTCGGAAGATTCCTAAATATTTTGTCGGCATGGATCATCGCCCTAATAGAAATACTGTAAATACAGTGGGCTCTGAGGATAGTTCTTTTACTGTGTCAACCTCATTAAAAAATGAAACAAATCCCCTTTTCAAATTTCAAAGGTAAACCTTCATTCCAACCACCAAGTTGAATGCAATGAAGCTTGGGGGGCATGCACCTTGATTTACATTATTATGCTGGGGGCATGCAAACTTAAAACCGAGCAGTTTTAGCACATAGTTCATGCTCGTTAAAAAATAAACATAAGATTAAGCAGTGTTTTGGCGCATTCAAGCTCTTTAAAAAATGAACCCAGTACCGGTAGATAACCATTTGAGACCATAAATTCATCAGCCATAAAAGCCTTGGTCGTGTTTGCACCGTCACCTCCACTTTTCATTTGGCCGATCATTCACCTCCACTTGATTTTTTACCTATTTTGAGGAACAGCTGCGAAGAGTGATTTCACCTAGCTATCCTTGTGACACTGCCGTGATTGGAAAATTCCAACCTGTACCTGGAATCTGCTGCTATCCTTGTTTATCACTCGTTCCTCAAAATACGAGTCTTCTTTGAGCTCTTTTCTTCTGACTCGTAAAATATGAAAAGTTTGCCGAGTTTTGGCCTTCCAGCTCGTTAAAATGACCGGAAGAGCTATCCCTCCTCTAGATTTTAATCTTTTTGGACCTGAGGGATTATTGCACAAAAAGATCGAGCGCTTGTCTGGTTTGGCTCGATAAAACTATCGAACATTCATCCCTTCTGTATTGTTTTATACTTTTTTGGACTTAAGGGATTAGATGACGAAAAAGGACCTTTGGAGTTAACTTTACGTACCTTTTCAGACTCTCTAAAAATGAAAAGGACCGAGTTTTCCTTGTCGTTAGACTCGTTAAAATGATTAAATAGCGACAAACTTGTCTTTAGACGAGAACGAGTTTCCCTATCGCTAGGCTCGTTAGAACATAGCGATGGGCTTGCCCGAAGGGCAGGTTATAGAACAAGCATATGTTATCCTCCTCAAGCTTGACAAAAATAAAGAGGTATTGGTCAGAAATGATTGGGGGAAAATTGGGAGAACCTCAAAGCTTTAATGGTAGCAAGTCGCTCTTGAACATGACACTTTTCCTCCGTACCGCATCGGGTTGGGTTGTTTCATTCACCGGTCTCATCACCATGGTCTCGCCAAACCATCCACATTTGGGGTAATGCTACCGATCCATCACATCAGTGTCATTATATGTTCAAGAGATGTTGTTCAGAAAGAGTCAACCGTGTCCCATCCACTACCATACGTCATCTTTCATCCTTTCATGACCGCCACCCTGAATCATATTTCACAGATTGTTTTCACCTCCATTAAAATCATTAGCTCCGTTCCGTGTCACTGATGTGGGATTCATTAAGGCCCTCCTTTGACGGATCGCTCCTTGTCGACATCAGCTCATTATCCAAGGAGTTGATCTAGGAACAACCCCCCTCAGTACTTTGAAGCTTGCATGCCTCAATGGCAAGTTTCTCACTTCCGGCGACAGGTATACATCAATGACCTTCGACCAGAAGATTTTGCGTGGTGTTCGACGCCAAGTCCTATATTCACACCACGTGAATTTTACTGCAGTACCTTGAGGGTCATTATCATTATCGGTGATTCCTCTCGTGCTTGTTAACGGTTTACGTCATTGACCGGTAATCAAGCGATGTCTTTCCATGTTCGACTTCAGCGCAATTCTCACATGGATCGACTTGTACTTAGAGTGAAGATCGAACGAGTTTGAAGACCCCGGATCTAGTTTCATCCATCCAGGCTGCGATATATATTCAGGAAATAAAGACATTGACATGTGCAGCAGATGATCATCCTACTCAAAGGATGATAATTTCAGCAGAGAATTATCAGTCTACCATCAGATGATCGTCTGTTCTATGTACAGAAAAATGTATTTATAAAGCTGAGCATGGGAATGCCCGCCTCAGCTAGATCATGAAAGCAGTATGAAAAATAATGTATTGTATTGTATCTTATTACAGGTCACCTCTCAGCGATTGAATGAACTTCGGATCCTCCTGATAAAGCATTTCACCCGATAAACGACCTCATACTTTAGGGGGCAACTGTTATAGACATTTTTGTGCCTTACAGCATGAAGCATGAAATGTCCATAATCTAAGGGATCCAAAGTACCTAAACATGTTGTTCCTACCCCTAGAGGAACAAGGCCAGCAAACCACAGCACTGAATAACAGTTCTCCACCTGAAAACACTCAAAAACAAGGCAATTCTGGATCATGTCAACTGCTCCACTGAGCATCTGCGCTGAATGTCAAGTGCTCCACTGTCTACCTGCGTTGAATGTCAACTGCAAAGAAGGCTACCTGCACTGGGCGAGTTGGGACATGTGGCACAGTCATTCCTCAAGGTGTCAATGCCCAGGAAGCTTCCAAAATGACACTTGGATCAGGGAATTCGACTGGTGATGAGTAAGAGGGTCTAGATCTCCAAGTGGAAGCAAGAACCTCCAAGTGGACTCAAGAACTGAAGAATAACTGAAGTGGGAGAGGACACTAGTCAGCTTCATGCCAGCCTCAAGCTGACTCATCCTTTCTCCAAAACTCCTATATATAGATCTCTCTCATGAGGTCTAGGGAGGCTGGAATCTTGTGAATGTAAAGAATTGCTGTTGGTTTGAGTTTAGAACTATTGGGTGATTTGCTTTGAAGGAGGTGAAGAGGAGATTTCTTTCTGCTGGGAAGGTGATGCTGGATTGGGCCTCTTATGGTTGTATCACTTCCTGAACTTTACTTCTTCCATTAATAAAGCATTTGAGGTTCTTCTATATGCATGTGTCTCAATGATGTATTGTTATACTTGTGTATTTGATTTATTCTAATCCTTGAATCAATTATGAATGTATGCTTCTTGTAGTTTCCCTCTCTTGCCATTTTGCAAGATCTTGGTGTAGCTGGGCCAGTGAAAGAGCAAGGAGCTGGGAGCAAGCAGCAAGGAGAGAAGATTGGATCAACCATTAGCGAAAGACATCGGTTAGTGGATCTCTTTCTCCCCTATTTTACTTTCATAAAGAAGAAATCTTAGATAGCTTTGCTTTGATTTTTGCTGAGGTACTATCACCCTTAGAGTGGGATAGGGTCATTCCGTATTGGATACTTTTCCCAACAACCACAATTGATCTCTACTGCCCTATACCAACTTTTGCACAAGATTCTCCTACACACTCTTCCTCTCACAAGCTCCATTCAAAAATTTGTGCTTCCTATTGTTTGGTCTCACCAAAACAATGATTAAATGTGTGCCTTCGTTCCTCCTTTTAAAGGCATTTTGAATGGTTAAAATTAGTGAGTTTTCTTATTAAAGAATGATTTTGTGATTAATTGAGTTAGCATGAGTTAACTTCTCATGCAACTCATCCTATTTCAATTTAACCACTTGAAACTCAAATCACGTGTGCTTTTCCTCAATCAACTCACACTAGAAATCAAGAAATCAACTTTCAATTTCAACACATCAGTTAACTGCAACCTAACTAATCCTAATTTTTAGGGACATTCTTTAATTTTAGGAGCTCGAACATGCATAAGAAGGAACTTAAGTTTAACTCCTTGAATTAAGGCACAAATCAAGGAACCCTTTCTCACTATTATTTTCAACACTCCCTCTTAATGAGGAAGGGGTTCCTGGAAGAACCTCGTCCACCTAGATCTATCCCCAACACTACCAAGTTATCTGTTGCTACAGTTTCTCCCTTTGAAAAATAAGACTTCCTTGCTTTCTTCTGTGGAACCTACTCTGAAGACTTGTTCTTTCCCACCATGCTCTGTGAGTTCATAATCTCCCACTATAATTGATCACAACTCCTTTTGTGTCATTGAAATTTGGCTCACTGATCTACCCACTAGCGGGCCTCTACCTCCACTAAGAAGTCTGCTCATTGGGTTTTCTGGATATGCCCTCTTATCAGTGGTTTGGCCATCTTTGACATACTGAAGTAGGGGTCCACAACTCAGGCTCCTAATAGCTCATTAGTCCTTCAATGATCACTCATTTTATAAAGACTTCAACAAGGTTAGCTTCTCACAGCAGATAAGTACATCTACACACTGCATACTCGCCCATGAGAAACATTGTTCACAACTACGTTTGTGAACAATACTTTGTTGCCTTCACATAGTGTCTTAGCTACTCCAAGATCATTGTCATAAGGCTTTCTAGATCTACCCACTTTTCCACCTTCTATTCACTTCAAAATATTGATCCTAGGGCACACAAATCTACCTTGTTATTGTGACACATCAACCCTATTGTCACTCTCCTCAGGACCTCCAAAATTGCTCACACACGGTGAACTCTTTGACTAATATAGGGTTTGCAAATCAGCCACTAACAATCCATACACTTACTGTTCTTAGGCTGCTTCAGATATGAAATATGTGTGCTGGTTGATTTTGTTCAATGTTGTTGATACCATGTAGAATTTCCTTGAAATTCTACAATTGTTTAAGTGAACAATTACGAAACTAAATTGTAACACCGACACAGAATTTCTCTACCTTTTTTCAGCAAAATAAAAACAGAAATAAAAGCACAATCATGCAATTCATAAAACACCGAATTGTCTAGGGAACCTAACTGGGAAAACCCTCTGCTTGATGAGAATTTTATTGATAGAAAAAATTGAGCAATTGATTTCTTACAAAATACAATTGTTTCAATCACACTTGTCTTTCCTGCTTGATCTAAGATTGAAACCTTTGCAAGATTGTTCATCTCTGCTACCCTTTACTAACCTATGCACAGGCTTCTCTTCCACACTCTTCCTCTCACAAGCTCCACGCACAAACTTGTTCTTCCTATTGCTTGATCTCACCAACTCTTTCTCACCAAAACAATGATTAAACTTGTGCCTTCATTTCTCCTTTTAAAGGAAATTTGAATGGTTAAAATTAGTGAGTTTCCTAATTAAGGAATGATTTTGTGATTTATTGAGTTAGCATGAGTTAAATTCTCATGCAACTCGTCCTATTTCAAGTCAACCACTTGAAATTCAAATCACTTGTTCTTTTCCTCAATCAACTCACACTAGAAAATCAAGAAATCAACTTTCATTTTCAACACACCATTTAACTACAACCTAACTCGTCCTAATTTTTAGGGACACTCCTAAATTTTAGGAGCTTGAGCATGCACAAGAAGAAACTTGAGTTTGACTCCTTGAATTAAGGCATAAATTGAGGAACCCTTTCTCGCTATTATTTTCAACACACTATAGCATTTGGTTCTATGTAAAAGTCATTCTTCATTCTCAAAGAAGTGATCATGTATAACTTTATAAGTAATTTATCCAAAGTACTGAGAGGTAATGTATGTTTCAATCATTAATTTCGGTTGGAAATGGAGGGTATGGATGAATATATGGCTATAGGGGAGAAGTGTGGCATAGATAAGCATGATAAACTAGTAGATTTATTGGAATATTCAATGTCATAAGCAAATTTTTTCATTCAATGTCTTCAATCATCCCTACAAGGTTTGATTTAGGGATTGTGAGAAAGGACAATTGGTAGTGTATCTTCCCAATGTAAAACCCTATCTAACTTGAGTTATAAGACATTTGGAAAGGCAAAGAGTTACCCTGGCATGGACGATGTTCAAACTCATATTGATGTCTCTAACAAAACATAGGTCCTAGATATTTGTGGAGTCTCAAACGATGGTGTTTTTGGGAATTTTTTAGGGGTCCCCTAATAGCCATTTTTTTATTGTACCCATCTTTCTTTTGATGGTCTTTTTAATGCCAAGTTTTTTCGTTTCTCTAGTTTTGTGGGAGTTAGGGCTTATGGCGAGGGTTTTATAAGTGATGGTTTCAACTTAGCATACTTTTGAGGTGTTAGTTCATACCTATCGATGGTTACAACAAAGAAAAGGAGGAAGATCCTAAAGCATCATGGTGAAAAAATTGAACTTATAGTAGGTAAGGACATTAAATTTGAGGATATGCTAGACCTCGATGGTAAAACCCTAGTTGAGAAGTTTATAAGAAGGAAGGTTTTCCAATTGACTTTCAAGGAATAGGTATATGATAGATGCGTTACTCTCATTGGATACTTCTTGATTATTCACTTAATAAATGTTTATTAGGGTTCATATTTAGAGAATAGTCAAATGCAACAAGCATTCTATAAACTTGGTTATTTTGGGATTCATATTCAAATATTCTAGCCCTAACCCAAATGATGTTTCTTTAGGGATAAACCCGGTTTGCATAAAGCTCCCGTGGCTTCCTTTGGAATGGTGGGTTGAGGTTGGTTTAAACACTATTGGTGGCTATCTTGGAAGAATTATGGTGATAGATGACAATTACAATCAAATAATTTGTTAATTTAAAGGTGCAAAATAGTTTGTTTGAAACAATCAAACTAGTTTGTGGGGGGTAATCCTTCTTGCAACCTCTAGATTACTTCAATTTTCTATTTAGATGTAATCATTTCCACAAGGTTGGGCATGTTTTTGAAGAATGTCCTCTCAAATATTTCTAAATAAAAGGGGTGCCAAAAGGATTTAAATCTAACCAAAATCCATCTCCAAAAGGTTGGGAAGGTGTTATTTCTCTTACAGAATGAACTCATAATGTAGAGCAATTGAATTTGGATGATATTGTCAATCGTTGCCCTAATTCAATTACGAAAAAGCTAGTTGTTGAAGACCAATCTCTCAAGTTAATGGAGAACTAGAGAGGTTTGAAGGGTGATGAGGTTGATGGTAATCTAAGGATTGATGATTCAAGTAAAAAATGGAGTGGATTCTCCAGTATTTATGCCTCTTCTCCTTTGTAAAAGGCTCATGTTCCAAGTTTGTTAGTTTTGGATCTACCTCTTTTTGTAGATTTAAATAAAATATTGAAAGACTTATCTAATATGGGTTTTTCAAATGTGGTGTTGGTCCAAAACAATGGGCATATGTTGATGACTACAATTTTAAACGAGCCTACCTCTCTACTCTCAGTGTGTACTGAGAGTCTGATTGTGGGGGATGTATAAATCAAGGTTTTAGGGAAGGCTCCTTATAAGATGGCTAAAATCCCAATTGTGGAATTTTCTCCTACTCCATCTTCCTTGAATGTGAGCTCACGACAAGGATGTCCTTGTGATTTTAGGTTGAGGAAGCCCAAAAACTCATTGGGGGGAGGTTTTTTAGGAGGGTTGGGGAGTGATTTGGGAGTTGACTTCCCTCTTATTCTTGTTGGTAAGTTTTCAACCCTTAGAAAATTATAGGATAAGGTAGTTAGGGAGATTAAACAAGGGAAACAAATATTCATTAATGGTTTCTTAGAGCAAGATTTACTCCTACCAAAGTGACCCGGTGAAGACACTCTCACTAAATATTAATGGCATAGGAGGTTGGGCCAAAATATTAACCCTCAACTGACGTGCGATAATGCATAAACCAAAGATAATGTTGATTCAAGAGATGATGAGGAAGAGAGATTCTCTATATGGTGCTTTAAAAATTTTAATCAAGGGTTGGTATTTTGTAGTTATGACTCTCAAGGGGGCCTTAAGAGGGCACATTATTGGCTAGCTGGAATGAGAACTTAAAATTTTTATATTCTTTTGCAATTCCTTTGAGATTGTTGATGGAGGTGGTTTGTAAAATGTTGGGCAATTTCTACAATGTTCTAAATATTTACAGGTTATATGATGGTAAGATTCCCATTTGGGATAAAAATTCTTATTCTAGATCTCTAATGTCTAGTAACCTCATTCCGTTGGAAATACTGAGAGGGGAGTGAATCAATATTTCTTTCAATTAATGTATTATGCAAGTTTATATTTTTATCACAAGTTAAATTAGGACAAAATAAATAGAACAAAAAATAATTTTATTGATGAATATAGTGAGGATTCCAATCCTCTTTTACAAAAATTCAAACTCCAACCTATACAGCAAAATATTTGACTTGAAAAGGTTAAAAAAACTATGTAAATGAATAGTGATATAGAAGGTTTCATCATCAAGCAAGATGGCCTTGAAGTCTCGCAAAGTTTCAATCATGCGCCTCCCACAGGGACTTGGATAAGTTTCGCCACTCGATTGTGACTCTCTCAGTCTCATTTCCTTGTTCCCTTTTCTCCTACATACAGGTCAATGATAGCACATTTGGGGGAGCAGGTAGACCTATCGTGGAGTGAGGCATCTGTCAGGAACTAAGCTTCAGCTACAGGTCATCAACATCACTTTTGTTTGTTCAGATGGATGAGGATCTTATTCGACTATTCGAAGGACCCCTATGATTTTTTTCCCATCTGGACTGAGTCTCCACATCAGAATGTCGTTATGGATTCGCCGGTTGATGCGGTTCCACTGGTCTCTTTGGCCGCCACATCTAGGGTTTCACCGGAACCTACCCTGGAAAACCCTGACCCTCTTGATTTCGACTCCTTTCTAGCGTTCAGACATGTCTCCCTTGGGATCTAGTTCTCTAGATCTTCTGAAGACCATTTATACCTTTTGCATGTTGATTATCCAACCTCCTCTCCTTCCTCGATCCATTTCCTGGAATCGTGCATCGCCCCTCACCTATCTGACATCCCTTCCAATGAACCCCTTCACCATCTCAGCTCTGTTGGACCTTCTGTTTACTTTTCTACATTGGGACCCTCTAAGGTTTTCTCTCCGGTGACCAACTATCACACTTTGCCTTCTGTGATCACTTCCTCTGTGCCAAAGATCATTACCCCCCCCCCAACCTCGGGTTGTTTTGAGGATGCTAGGGTTAGCATTTCTTCAAACTCCCATTCTATGGAAGCAGTTAATTCTGATGCAGTTTCTCTGAAATAGAGAGTGAAAAAATCCAAGTGCATCAAGATAAGCAATAAAGGGAGTTTTCTGATCCTCGAGGAAGGGTTGGGGATGGACGAGGTCATACTAAAGATAGGGTTTGGTTAGACGGGTCTGAGGCAAAAAGTATACTACCTCTCGTCTAAGGAAATGGGTTTCTGAGATCTGGGGCCAAATACTAGAGGTCTTACCATCGGTTGTGACTATGACCAGGGGCTAGCTTTCCTTATGCTTCCATAGTCTGAAACATGCCTCATGGGTTCTCATGAATTTATGGCATATTGAAATGGTACATGTTCTGCTCACGAGGTGGAGTCCTCTTTTTTATCTAGATCAGGAACAGCTAGGGTCAGACCTATATGTGTCAGATTGCCTGGGTTGCCTCTACATCTTTGGTCTGAGGATATTTTCAAATGCATTGGAAATGAGCTGGGGGTTTTTATGGACAATGATAAATCATTCATCGACTCCAGGAAAATGGCTTTCGCTCGCATATTGGTTCACCTTGATACCCGAGAAGGGCTAGAGGAAAACTTAAAGATTCAATGGAGAAACACCATTAGACTTCAAAAGCTAGACTATGAAGGGGTGCCATTCCAGTGTAGGCGATGCCACAAAGTAGGTCATCTCTTTAAGGAATGTCCCTTACTCTCTAAAGGAAATCCTTCTCTGGAGACAAAGGAAGGAAATTATGGGAAGGAAAAGGAATCAATCTTAAAGGAATAGAGGAGCCAGAAGGAAGCGGCTTGCACGTAAAACCGAAGGTTGTGGACAAAGGGAAACAAGTCACTCCTGCATAGCCTCCGCCACCGAGGATCACCAAAGCCCACACAACAGCATTCGACCTGCCCCCCGGGACCATCTCCAATTCCCCTTTCTCTGTTTCTTTTAATTTCAACGAGCCATTTGTATCATGTCAGTCACAAAAATTTGGGGTCATTCTATCCTGATGTGATCTTAATTTGATTTCTTGCCCCTCAACATCCACTCCTGTCGTTTTATCTATTCCTCCTCCTACCATTCTAGATATCTCATAGAACACAATGTCCTCTAGGGAGGAATCCTATGAATCTCAATCCAACCATAGGTACAATTTGAATTCTCTAGAGAAACCAACAGTTGTGGCTGGACATGGTCTTGGTTTAGCTCCTCCTCTGAAGATTCCAAAACCCTCCTGAGGCAGACAATCTTTCATCACCAAATCCATACACCAAGCCGGTCAGGATGTAGTAGAAGGTAGATAACTATCCATTGATGGGATTCTTAGAGAAAGAAACACCCCGAATCTGGCCCCATAATGAAGTGGGTCTCCTTTAATTGTCACGGGTTGGCTAGTCCCGTTAAATGACTAGCCCTTAGGAGACTCCTCGAATTAGAAAAGGTGGATGTGATCTTATTATAGGAGACTCTCGATGACTGCGAATTTATAACCTCTACCCTAAAAGCAATACAATCTGGATGGACCTTCCATGCACTATACGCCCGTGGATCTTCTCGTGGTATTGTGATTGGAATCAATCCTAGAGTCCTGAGGCTCCTCAATGTCTAGGGGAGGGAAGGAGTGTTATTGGCGGATGTGTACTCTAAGGAACTTGGGATGGAACTCAGAATTGTGAATATTTATGGCCCCTATCACAACAAGGTGGAGTTCTAGGAGACAATTTTGAAAACGTCATATATGCAATCAGATAATATTATCCTAGGAGGTGACCTTAATTTTTCAATGGGACATGTTGAATCCTGGGGTAACCACGCCAATATAGATACACTCTCAGACATTATTGGCCCCCTACTTGACAATCACCACTTGGTCGACATCCTTGTGGCTCATTTACAACCTACCTGGAATAATTGGATAATAGGGGATGCCATGCTTGCTAGGAAATTGGACCGATTCCTCATTAAAGAAGCTCTGCTAGACAAATTGGCTCTTTTCAAACAATGGGTAGGATCAGGAGGCATTTCAGATCACTCCCTGATCTACTTAGAAATCTCTAGTATCTCTCCCAAGCCAAAAGATCCATTTAAATTCAATTCAAACTGGCTTAGGGATGAGGCTTATATTCGTCTTGTTAAATATTTTTGGCAATCAGGACCCCCCAACCATGGGCAATCTACGTCTGAATTCTTTGCAAATAAGCTTTCTTGTCTCGAAAAGAAGACAATTGAATGGGCCAAGGAAAAGAAAAAAAAGGGTGATATCAATCTCAGGACGATTGAAGAGGAATTAGCCAGGCTAGAAGAGCCAGGAGGAGGAGGTTTCGTCACTGTCAATTCTAAAGATCAGGTCATTAAACTTGAAGCAGAAAGGCTCAAATTACTCAAGGAAAGAGAAGAGACCTGGAGGCTTAAGAGCAGAGCCATATGGTTACAAGCTGGAGACAAAAACACAAAGTTATTTCAACAATTTTCTAAAGGTTGAAAGGCCATCAACACTATATGGTCCCTAGAGAACGAGGCAGGTCAACCTGTTCAATCATTTAATCATCTTGCTGCTCTGGGAATTTCTCACTTTGGTCAATTATTTAAAGACCCACAGGAAGCCTCTCTGGCGGAAATTATTAAAGTAACTGGTCCCTTTCCGTGATTTGTATACGATGAAGCAATCGAGGACCTAAATAAGCTTGTGATGATGAGGGAACTTGAGGTCGTGATCAAATGGTTCAATAAGGATAACATCCCTGGCTCAGACGGCTAGCCAGTGGAGTTTTATTTGTCCTTCTTCGAATTACTTGGTCATGATCTTCTCTGAGTAATAAAAGAATGTAGAACCAATGGATGTATGTGTGATTCTTTTAATGCCACATTGATTTCCCTCGTCCCCAAAAATGACTTGCCTCATTCCTTCAATGATTTCAAACCTATCTCCCTCTGTAATTTAATCTATAAGATCATCACCAAAATCATCGCTAATCGGATTAAGGCCATCTTATCTCAACATATCTAGCAGGAGTAGTTTTCTTTCCTTGACAATCATCAAATCCATGAAGCCATAGGTATTGCACATGAAGGGACACAGTCCATAAAAATTAAGAATCTGAAGGACATGATTCTCAAAATGAACCTTTCAAAGGCCTTCAACAGGACCAGTTGGTTATATTTACGAATTCTTTTGACACACCTAGGCTTCCCTATTTCAGTCATTAATTGGATTATGTGTTGCATATCATCTGTGTCATACAGTGTCCTCATAAATGGATCAGCCTCAAACTTCTTCCATGCTAAGCGCAGACTCAAGAAAGGTTGCCCCTTATCACCTTTGCTCTTCCTACTAGTAATGAAAGGTCTGAGTAGATTAATTAGAGGAAAAGAAACATGGGAGAATCAAGGGTATTAAAATTGCAGACAATTGTGTACTGTCCCATCTACTTTTTGTGGACGATGTCCTCATATTCCTGAATGGATCTGTCAGTGACTCCACTATTTTCAACACTATTCTCAAGTTATTCTGTAAAGCCACAAGTATGGTGAGCAATCATACGAAATCCACTCTGTCAGCCTTGGGGTGCTCTCAGTATGAAGTTCATTTTGCAAACTAGAGATTCCCTTTCTCACCCCTTGACTTCGATGATGGTCTCAAATACCTGGGATTCTGCTCAAACCCAATAAATACAAAATTGTTGACTAGACATGGCTTGTGGCAAAAATTGAAAGAAGATTGAACATATGGCATCATTGATGGCTCTCAAGGGCAGGTTGCCTCATCCTAATCAAATCAGTTTTGGAGGTGATTCTTGTTTACTGGATGTCATTGGCATGGATTCCCAAAGGCATTCTCTCTAGAATCCAATAGCTATGTTGTAGATTCCTCTGGAGAGGAAACAAGGAAGGCAATACCTTTGCATGGGTCAAATGGGATCATATTCCCTTCCAAAGAAATGGGGAGGTTGGGGCATGAAAAACCTAGCATGTTTCTCAAAAGCCCTTGCTGCGAAATTGGGTTGGCATGTCCTTACATCCAAAAATCTGTGGACTGAGGTGGTCATCAGGAAATATATCAGCCCGCTTCACATTCTCAACTGTATTAGGAGACCAAATTGGAACATAAATAATATATCCTCAATTTGGTGTGTTGCATTGAACTCAATTGAACACATTTGAGCAGGCCTGGCTTGGATAATTGGCTTGAGTAGTCAAGTCTGTATGGGATTGGACCCCTAGTCAAGATGTGGGAATGCACATACCCTTTCACCTAAAATCATCCAATATCTCAAGAATTCTGGTATAAAGACTCTTAACCACATCATCAATCTAGACAACACTTCTATTTTCGCTCAAGCTTGGAAATCAGCTCTGGATCTCGGCATCCTAGCTACTTGGCATCAGGAATGGACTAGCTATATTGATGCCCTAGCAAAATCAGATGTCAGGATTCTAGACAGGGAAGATGAACTTATTTGGGTTTTATCTCAACACAGAAAATACTCACCTAAGGACGGATATCCCATCATCTATGTTGAACATAAGCCAACTGACTTTTTATGGTGGTGGCGTCCCATATGGAAACTAAAAGGCCCACCTATAGCTAATCTCTTCATGTGGCACATTCTGCGTAATAAAGCTCCCGCTGGAGACAATATTGAGCGTCAGCCTTTCTAGGGACCTACTTGGTGCGCTCTCTGCAGGAATGTTGAAGAGAGAATCAATCATATTTTTCTTCACTGCCCCGCGATAACTACATTATGTCAACAAATTCATCAATTACTGGTTATCAACATTAGATGGGTCGGTCAATCAATTATATTTGCATGGGAAACATGGTGGAACCAGGAACACCCCTCTAAACTCAAAAATATACCGCTTCTAGTAAGTTGGATTATCTATTTAAGCATAAATAAGCTTATCTTTCAAGGGAAACCCCCCAAATGGATGCTCTCTTCTACACACATTTTTACACTTTACAACATGATTCTAGATGATGAGCCCAAATATCCTCATAGGATCATCACGGTTGAATCCATTGACAAATCATTCTCGTGGCCTTATTTTGATGGATCTGCATAGCAAATAGGTTGTGGCGGTGGTGTTATATTATATCTCAATTAAGAACACTTTTTCAAGCTAAGGGTGTGCATAGGAAGATGCACAAACAACTACTTAGAACTTATCAATCTCAAACATCTTCTCTCCTTTGCTTTAGAAAAAGGATGTTGACACCTTCAGATTTTTGGAGACTCTAAGCTTGTCATAAACTGGTTCAATCAACAATCTGTTTGTCACATGCACACACTTAAGAACCTATTGGATGATGTATTATTATTAAAAGCACAATGTGACTCTATTTCTTCTCATCATATTTAGAAGGAGAGGAACCAGCTTTCTGATCTCCTATCCAAGGAGGCAGTGCACTTGCCACGTGGTCACTGGATGATACAAGAGAAAAATGGACATGAATTTTATCAGTTCTTCCATAGACATTTTGATGATCAACGTTCACAGCAGGAAACTCAACCCTAATTTTGGGGATGATCTATTTTGATAGCACTTTTTTTGCATATATCAATTTTTGTATAACTTCATAGACATGTTATTATTGTATACTTATTCACAGCATATTCAATTATAGTTATGTAACATACAGTTCACAATATGTGGCTTGGCCACCAGTTTTTTGATATATGCTTCATGGAGGCATCTACAGCATGTAATTTTCAAATACATAATGAAAGTTACAATTTTTCCTTGGGAAAAAAACAAAATCTTTAACTTCTTCAAGGCACCAACCTTGAATGAGGACTCCAATCCTCACAACAAATCCAAGCACCAACTTGGTCAAAATGAGGACTCCAATCCTCTCAACAAATCCAAGCACCAACTTGGTCAAAATGAGGACTCCAATCCTCTTAGGCTCCAACCTTTCCAAATAAACTTTAAAATCAACTTCTTCAAGATGTATTCAAAGAGGATTTTCAAAGTCAGTTCCAAATTCACTTCAAAATAGGTCTTCCAGATCTTCTCCATATATACTCAAAGAATGCTTTAAGTCTACTTCAACAAAGGCTTCCAAGGCTTCTTCAATTGGTCTCCAAAATACTCCAAGGAATTCTTCAAATTTTGGTTCACAATAGCTGCTCAAATATTCTTCAAGAGTTACTCCAAGGTCTACTACAAGACTACTTCAAATATGCTTCTGATTTTTCTACAAGGAAGGTCTCCAAAAATCTATTCTCAAATTCACCTCAAGGTCTATCCAAAATTGCCTTCCAAGTTTTCTTCAACAAATCTGCTCCAAAGTTTCTTCAAATCCACTCAAATTTTGATCCAAGTCTAGTCAATAAGAACTCAAGAATTTGATCCAAAGACTGCTCAACAATTTATCCAAGTTATGTCTAAAGATGGCTTCAGAATGTCTTCAAGGCAACTCTAAATACTGCTCTTAGGATTTGCTTCAACTATGGTCTCAAGACCCTTCAAAATTGGGTCAAAGTAAGCTCAAAAAATAGTCGCCAACAAGGGGAAAATTTTTGTTTAGGTAGGTTGAATTTTGTGTCATAGAAGGCTGAATTATGTCACAAGGATGCCCTAGACAAACAAAAAAACAAAAAAAAGGCCCCAAGAAAATTCTCCTTAAATTTTCCTTGAGGTCCATGAGCTATGAACCTATACTTTTCTTCTTTAGACTCAAATCTCTCTTTGTTATGCTTATTCGAGTTGGTTTCCAAATGAGGTCGAAATATCTCTTATTTATACTGGTTCAATCCCATATTAAACTAACATGTCTATTGGAGGGCCAGGTGGGGACGACATGTTTTATATACAGGGCCAACTTGTATTGTGGTTTTCCAACTTAGAAAAATCATCTCTCTTCAATGAAGAGGAGTTAAGAGGCATACAAATACTTGTTGGAAAGGGCTTAAAATTTTCTTTAAGGTTATTCACTTTTCTTATTCAATTAGTCATCCGTTTAACATCAATAACAGGTTATTTCTCAATAATATTTTCCTTTGTTATTGATGAAAATAATCTCCTTGTATGATACTCCCCCTGTCATCATGCTACTCCCCATGTCATGATGTTGATTCCCCTATAATGTTTTCCCCCTTTGACATCAATAACAAAGGGTTTCTCTAATGGGATGCAAGAGAGATGACCCCCATCTTTTTATGAATATATTCAAATGCTTCTCAAGGTAGGGGTTTTGTGAAGATGTCTGCAATCTATTCCTTAGTGTTCACATATTCCATCTTGAAGTTCTACTCTGTAACTTTTTCTTAGAGAAAGTAATACTTGATTGGGATATGTTTTTTCTTTGAATTCATGACTAGATTTTTTGATAGATTGATTGCACTTTTGTTGTCATAGTAGATGGTGATAAGCTAATTAGTTTCTATTTTTACATCCTTCAATGCTTCCTTCATCCATAGGATTTATGTACAACAATCTATTGTTTCTATATACTCGAATTTAGTTTTGGAGAGAGATATAGATGATTGTTTCTTTCTTAGCTAAGATATAAGACAATTACCTAAGAAGAATGCAATCCCACTAGTGATTTTTTTATCATCAATGCTTCCAACCATTGGTGTGTCAAGGTAACATTTGTGGTCCTAGGGTACCATAGTCCAAAATCAAGAGACCCATTTAGATATCTTAATATCCTTTTTACTGCTTGCATGTGGGATTCCTTAGGGGTTCACTGGAATATTTCCACCATACCTATTGCCTGCATGATGTTTGGTGGTGAAGATATCAGATATAAAAGACCTCCAATCATTTATCTATATATATTTTCATCTACTATAGGGGATTCATTGTCCTTACTCATATTGCAACCTATAACCATAGGTGTGCTTACAACAACACATTCTTCCATCCCAAATCGTTTAAGAACTTCCTTGAGGTACTTTGTTTGTGTTATGAACATTCCAACATTGATTTGATTTTACTTGAAGTCCAAGAAAGAAAGACAACTCTCCAATCATTGGAATTTCAAACCTTTTGACATTTCTTGGGAAAAATTGTGACTCATCTCAATGTTGTTGTTGCCAAAAATTAGATCAGCCACATATACCAGTGTGATCAACAAACTGTCTTTTCCCATCTTCATGTAAATATTGCTTCCTGCAACTCCTCTTTTGAATCCCTATTGTTGAAGATATTGATCCAGTCTAGCATATCAATCTCTTGGAGCTTGTTTTAGTCCATACAAGGCCTTATTCAATTTGAAATCTTGATTTTCTAACAATTCAAACCCTTTTGGTTGTTCCATGTATACTTCTTCTTTTAGATCTGCAATTAGAAAGGTTGAATTCATATCCATATAATAGACTTTGAAGCCTTTTGAACAAGCAAATGCTAAAAACATCCTAACAGCCTCTAATCTTGAAACAGGAGAGAAAGTCTCTTCAAAGTCAATTCCTTCAATTTGAGTGTATCCCTTACACACCAATGTTGCCTTATTTCTTATGACTTGTCCATCTTCATTCATTTTGTTCTTATATACCCACTTAGTTCCTATGACATTATTATCCTTTGGGCGAGGTACTAGTTCCCATGTTACATTATTTCCAATTTGGTTCATCTCTTCTTCCATTGCCTTTATTCAATGTAGATCATTACTCACTTAAGTGAAATCCTTTGGTTCAACTAGGGATAATAAGGCGATATCACTCCTTTTTGGTTTTTTTGTCATCTTTTTTCGAGTTTATATTCCTCCATCCACATCTCCAATTATTTGGTCTTCTAGATGATGTTTTTGTACAAACTTTAACACTATTTTGTATGGTGTTTGATATGGTTCTTCCTTTTTATTCTCCTACTTCTCTTCCTTTGAAACACCTTCCTCTGGATCTGCAAAGATAGGGTCTTCTTCATGTTGAAAATTTTAACTAGGTTCAGTCTTCATTGTAATCATGACATTGTATATTCTTTATAAAGAGAGAGAGAGAAAGAAAAATATATATTATTTTTTGAGTATGGGTTTCATACTCAAGTTTGAGTCAAAAGCATGTTCTTCGTGCTTTTAGGTCTTCTAGGTCTTTTTAGGTCTTTCTATGATAAAGAATAATATTGGTCATGTGTCATAGTCCCATTTGGACTCATTGTAATGAAGAAAAGTATTTATTTTATCAATAAAAAGCCATGAATAATCCCAAGACCAAGTCAGTCCAAGAGCGAGATCAAGTTGGCCTAAAGGAGGGGTGTTTTACCCTTAAGAAAAGCTATAAATACAAGGGAGATCGACCTCATTTGGACACACATATCAAGAAATTTCGATGTGGAATACTGAAGGAGAAGAAGAATAGTTAGGAGGATGAAAAAGAAGATCAGAAGTCGAAATTTTGTCAACGAATATTTTCTCTTGTCTCACTAGGGTTTGTGAAGCTGCCAGTTGCAGGAGGACGAAATTTTGTAGTAGTTGCGGGAAGACAAAATTCTATTGCAAAGGTCAAAGTTTTAGTAGTAGTGTAACAGTATCGAATTTCTTGAAGCTGTATCAAGGAATATCTTGTCAGGGGTTGGCTTTGGTATTTGAGGGTTTATTGGCTTGGGTATTTGGGTCTTGGAAGTCTCCTTTGTAAGCTTATTCTAAAGAAGAAGAAAATAATTTTTCTTGGTTTTCCCATTGGAGGGGTTTTTCCCTGGCTTGGAGCCTATATCTTGTGTACTCTATCTCGTTGTGATCTTCATTGTTTTAATAATTTCTTGATGAATAGAATTAAAGAAGTAATAAAAAATCAAACAACATCACAATTAAGTATCATGATAAGGAAAATAAGTTCTAATATACAAGTATCCATATTTTCCAACATGGTATTAAGGATAAGGTGCAAGAAGGAGACTGAAGATCACATATTTGTTGCCACTATGGAAAGGTTTATAAGGAAGGGTTTCAAGGCTCTTGTAAATCTCTCTGCATTTATCAATAATTATTTATTGAAGATCATATCCAATCTCGCAAAGGAAGTAACATATGGAAGTTTGTACTCTACTTTATCCAGCACATTCAAGGACAATAATGTATGGGTTATTAATAATGGTGCTTCCATATGTATGACGGGAGAATGTAATCAACTCCAAACCATATCTAATAGAAACTCATATCACTCTATCAAACTTGGAGAAAACAAGAGCTATCTAGTGAAAGGCATTAGATCTACATTGTTGGAGCTCAAGTCAGGTGGAATCATTCACCTCAACAACATTTTATATGTTCTAGGTTTGAGGAAAAACTTACTTTATATTTCTTGTTTAGAGGATAAGGATGATAGAGTTTATTTTGTTGATAGAAAGGCTTTTGTTTGGGGTAAGGGATTTAGTATTAATTAAGAAAGGGCGATTGGGATTCATGAGGGACATTTTATTGACTCTATACACACCTAGCTCAAGCCCTACAGAAGTGATTCCTTCTTAACTATGGCATAGAAGGTATGAACACCTTCATTATAATATATTTCCATCTCTAAGCCAAATGGTCAATGGCATCCATGAAATAAAGGAATATCATGAAGATATTTGTAAGGGATGTGCTCTAGGAAAGAATGTAAAGAAACCATTTGCAAGTAGTGAAACCAAATCTAAGGAAATTTTAGATCTCATACACTCATATGTATGTGTACCTATGGCAGTAAAGTCTCTTGGTGGGAATAAGTATTATGTAACCTTAATTGATGATTACTCAAGGAAGACCTAGTTATACCTTCTTAAGAACAAGGATGAGGTATTCAAAAAGTTTCAAAAGTTCAAGAATGAAGTGGAAAACCTAACCAAGAGAAAGATCAAAATTCTAAGGTCAGACAATGGGGGAGAATACACCTCCAAAGAATTAATAGCTTTCTGCAAGGAAGAAGGAATGAAGAGGGAGCTCATTGTTCCCTATAATATTGAATAGAATAATGTGGCAGAAAGGAAGAATTGTATTATTGAATAATGTGTCAAGGTTACGCTACATGATCAAGATCTCCATCAATTCCTATGGGGAGAGGCATGCATAACAACTATCTACTTACATAATCGAAGTCCTCACAGGATTCTTAATAACATGACTCTAGAAGAAACATTTACAGGAAATAAGCCAAGTGTGGATCATCTTTGGATATTTGGGTGTCCTGGATATATTGATATACCCAAGGACAAGAATAAGAAGCTATATCCTACCAGCATAAAGGGCATCTTTGTGGGATATAGTGCTTCATCAAAAGCATATAGAATCTATATCAAGGAGGAACATCAAATTGAAGTAAGCAGAGATGTCATCTTTGATGAGAGTATATATTACAAGAAATCAATGGATGTTCCAGTTGACTCTGATGAAGAAGAAATACCTATATTTGAGGATATCTCTAGGGATAATAATGGTCAAGAACCAAGACTTGCTCAAGAAGATGTCAAACGTCCTTCTATACAACAAGTAATTGTTCCAGAAAATCGGAAGAGACATGTTTGGCTAAAAATTACTCTTTAAGAGGTAGAAGGACATAAAGAATCAAGGACATCCAAGGAAAGTAAGAGACCGAAGAGGTATTCTGGGTATGTTGTATACATGACAGGGCTTATTGAAGCTGAAATTTCTTCCTATGAAGATGCAGCTAAACATCAAGAATGGAGGAATGTTATGCGGGAAGAATTCTAATCCATAATGAAGAATGATGTCTGGGAGATTGTCCCTAGGCCAAGTGACAAATATACAATCACTTCAAAGTGGATTTACAAGATAAATAACAATGTAGATGGGAGCAGAGCCAATTACAAAGAAAGTTTTGTAGCAAGAGGCTTCTCGCAAAAGGAAGGAATTGATTATGAGGAAGCCTTTGCTCCCACAACTAGGTATATAAAAATAAGATAGATTGTTTCATTAGTTGTTTTTATGGGATGAAACATCCATCAAATGGATGTCAAGACAACTTTCCTAAATGGGACCACTGATGAGGAGGTTTACATTGAGCAACCTTAAGGATTTGGAATAAATTAGAGGGAGACTCATGTTTGCATATTAAAGAAGGTTGTATATGGATTAAAGCAAGCACCTAGGGCCTGGTATGCAAGGATGGATGCATATCTATTGAGACTTGGTAGCCCCAAGGGTTAGCTCAGTTTGTCAAAATCAGTGCCTTGCCGTTCGGGAGGTCACAGGGTCCATTCTGAGTGAAGTCCTTGGGGTTAGGCCTTGCTAGTGGGCCGCGGGGCTAGATTCCCTTCGAGGTCGATCAGCCTAGATTTTTCTGTGGACGTAGCGACCACCCCTTTACCAAGGTGTTTGTGAACCACAGCCAAAAAAATAATAAAATCTATTGAGACTTGGTTTTACCAAGAGTATTGTAGATCCTAACTTATATATCAGGGTGGTCCAAGATGAGCCATCTATCATACTCTTGTATGTGGATGATCTACTAGTTACAGGTGTAGAGTATCGGATTCAGGAATGCAAGAAGCAGTTAGCAACAAAATTTGATATGAATGATCTTGGAATTATGCACTATTATTTGGGACTAGAGGTATCGAAGAATCCAGGAGAGATATATCTTGGTCAAGGTAAATATGTGATCAAGATGCTTTAAAAGTATGCATGATAGATTGCAAGCCTATTATGACTCCTATGATTACCAATTTAAATAAGTTGAGGAGTTCAAATCTAGTCTGGTGGATCCTACTTGTTATAGACAATTGATTGGGTCCTTGATGTATCTAGTAAAAACTAGACTAGACATCTGTTTTGCAGTAAATGCCCTATGTCAATTTCAGATAGATCCAAAACATGATCATTGGATTGCATCCAAGAATATGCTAAGGTATCTATGTGGAACTATATATCACTACCTTCGGTACATGGGTAATGAAGTCCAACCATGGGATATATAGATTAATATTGGGGTGGCAATGAGACAAATGGAAAAAGCACAACAGGTGGATGCTTCAGCCTAAGGATTTTCCATGGTCTCATGGATGAGAAAGAAATCAGGATACGGTTGCTTTGACTAGTGTTGAAGTTGAATATGTTCTTGCAAGTGAGGTCTGTCGGGAAGTAGTTTGGCTCCGGAAGTTATCATCAAAAAATTTTGAAGTACCGCTTATCCCTACATGGATACATTGTTATAATTAGAGTTGCATAAGATTGATGGAAGACCTGATGTTTCATGTGAAGACAAAGAATATAAATAACAAGTACCGCTACATCAGAAGCTTGGTACGAGATGGGGTCGTGGAGTTGCATTATATACCTACAGATGAACAAGTAGCAGACATATTGACTAAAGAATTACCAAACAAGAATCTTGAGTACCTGAGAGGTAAGCTTGGCTTGGTGGATATCTCTTCCTTGATTGAGAGAGAGTGATATCAGATAATTCTTGTCTTTATGGCTCAAGAACTAGATTAGTACTAATAGTCATAAGCCTTAGTGAAGGTCATAAAGAAATAATGGATTCCGGAGGATTAGATGAGCATCTAGATTGGAACTTCTTGTGGATGGTAGAATCCAGGGAAGAAAGTTGTTAACCAATGCTCTTTGAGGATGAGGTAGGGCATACAAGATATGATTAGTAGAAGAGGACCGATATTATTTGAGGATCCAAGTTTTGGAATCCAAGATATGAATAGTCCTAAAAGGACATAACTTGTAGACATCTATATGGGGTATGTGCCTTGAAAGGTGGTGTGGTAGCTCACGTAAAGCCTCCTAGCATAATTCTCATAATTAAAGATGAGCTTGTCTAGTTAAGGCCTTCAATGATAGTGTTGGTTATGATAAAGTTGCTTGAAAAAATGATTACTTTTCAATCTGACTCTTCTTATGAGGATGCTTTAAGATTGAGGTTTCTTGTACCATGAATACCTACTAGTTAAGAGGGAGTGTTGAAAATTGTAACTAGGTTTAGTCTTCATTGTAATCATGACATTGCATATTATTTATAAAGAAAGAAAGAGAAAGAAAAAAAAATTATACTTTATTTTTGGAGTATGGGTTTCATAATTAAGTTTGAGTCAAAATTATGTTCTTTATTTTTTTAGGTATTCTATGTCTTTTTAGGATAAAGAATAATATTGGTTATGTGTCATATCCCCAGTTGGACTCATCGTAATGAAGAAAATTATTTATTTTATCGAGAAAAAGACACGAATAATCCTAATACCAAGTCAGGCCAAGAGCAAGATCAAGTTAGCCTAAAGGAGGGGTATTCTACCCTCACGAAAGGCTATAAATACAAGGGAGCTCGACCTCATTTGGACACACATCTCAAGAAAGTTTGATATACAATAGCAAAGGAGAAGAAGAGTAGCTATGAGGACGAAGAAGAAGAATAGAAGTCAAAATTTTGTCGAGGAATATTTTCTCTTATCTCACTAGGGTTTGTGAAGTTTCTAGTGGTAAGAGGATGAAATTATATAGCAGTTACAGGGTGTCTAAATTCAATTGCAGGGGTCGAAGTTACATTAGCAGTGTAGCAATATCAAAGTTCAAGAATTTTTCTCAAGGAATATCTTGTTGGGGAATGTCTTGGGTCTTGTAGGCTTTATTGGCTTGGGTCTTTGGGTCTTGGAAGTCTCTTTTGTAATCAGATTCTAAAGAAGAAGAGAAGCATTTTTCTAGGTTTTCCCCTTGGAGGGGTTTTGCCCTAGCTTGCAGCCTATATCTTTTGTACTTTGTCTCATTGTGATCTTCATTGTTTTTATAATTTCTTGGTGAATAGAACTAAATAAATAATAAAGAATCAACTAACATCACAAGTAAGTATCATGATAAGGAAAATAAGTTCTAATATACAAGTCTCCATATTTTCCAACACTTCATTGGTTTGAAAAACTTTTTTTTTAGGAAGAGCCTCATCTATATTTACATTAATTATTTCAACTATCTTCCTCAAATTATTGTTGCAGCATTTGTATGCATTTCTTCTTAATGAGTATCTAAGGAAAATTCCTTTGTCAACATGTGAATCAAATTTTCCTAGTGAATCATCCTTAATATTCATAAACTTTTTAATTCCAAATATTATAAAGTGTTTAACAGATGAAATCCTTCCTTTCCATAGTTCATATGAAGCTTTATCAATTTTTACTTGGAGTTGAGAAATGTTCATGATATAGACTACCGCCCCAATTGCCCCCCTCCAGAATTTAGCCTATAAGTCAGCGTCCAACAAAATTGTTTTTGCAGTCTATTGTACAGATCTATTATTTATATCTACTACTCCATTTTATTGTGGAGTCATAGCAACATAAATTTCCCTCTTGATTCCATTTTTTTCACAGAATTCATTTAATTATCCTCAAGTAGATTCTCCCCCTCTATCTAATCTTAAGCAATGTATTTTCAGCTCACTTTCATTTTCAATTGTTGCTTTGAAATTTTTAAAACAATCTAGTGCTTTTGACTTATATCTTATGAAAAATACCCACATCATTCTAGTATAATCATCTATAAATAAAATAAAGTACCTTTCTCCTTGTATATTTGGAGTTCGGGTTAGACCGCACAAATCTGAATGAATGATTTCCAGAGGCTCTGATGTCGAACATTCCTTTGATTTGAAGCTGGTCCTAGTTTTCTTTCCATGTTGACATGGTGCACAAATAACATTTTCTAGCTTTGAGATTTTGGGGATATCTCTTACTGCTTGAGTTTTTCTAATCTTCACCAAGTTATCAAAGCTTAGGTGTCCCAAATTCTTGTGCCACAACCAACTTTCATTTTCTTGACTCATGTAACATCTCTCTTCTTGAATTTCACTAAGAATTTATACATTATCTACTTTTCTTACTCCTCTTCCTACCATTTTTCATGAAGATTATCTTCTTATCTCACTATCCTTGGAATGAAATATATGATCTTGTCCTTGATTGCATATTTGGCTGACACTTAGAATATTATGCTTGATCCCTTCAACATATAGAGCATTTTTTGCATTCCCCTTGTCATTGATGAGACTCATTGTGCCTTTCCTAACAATTTTAGCAGATCCATTGTATCCAAAGGTTACATTTCCATCCTTTTTTGTGATTAGTGAGATGAAATTTTTCTGGTCACCTGTCATGTGCCTAGAACATCCATTATTTACAAACCATCGGTTTTCATTTTTACAAGCACACAAAGCCATACTACATTTCTCAAAGTTAGATTCTCTAGTCTTCCTTCTCCAAATTTCCTCTCTTGGCTTAAGAGGATAATTTTGTGCTTCATGGCCTAAATTATTTCACTGTAACATTATATACTATACTTTGAAAGTGGATCAAAGGAATTATAAGTTCTAATTTGGTCTTGCCTCTTTATGTCAACAATCTTGTCTTGGTGATTTTCCCTATATGCCTTGCAATGTTTTTCTTGATGACCAAAATTTTTACAATAGAAACAATTGCCAAGAAAAATAGTTTGATACCTGTTAGTATAAGTTTTCCTTAATGAGATATTCCTTTTGGGGAGGGACTGCTTCTCATTCCTTGGTTGAACCTTGTTTCTTGCAGCATTATTATGATGAGATCCTTTAAGAACATCAACAAAACTTCTAGGTTTTTATTTAAGATGAAAATTTGTATCTTCCTTTGAATTTGAAGATCCTCCTATATAGACAAGTCCATATTTGTCATGTGGCAGTATTTGGGAACTTAGAATAATATCCAAGATTTGGGAACTCCTCAAATTCATGTTGGTTGTGTCCAACTCCCTTTTTAAATATACCACTTCAGCTCCCAATTTTTCACAAATTTCTTCCTTTTCCTTTAGTTTATTGTTCAAGGCTTCTTCTATCCTTTTAGCTTCTTCTTTCTCAATCTTGGGAGTGATGATTTCCTAAGATAACCTGTCATTTTTTTTCTTGAGTCTCTCGTTTTCTTCTATGGAACTAATCAATAGCTCATTTATATTTCCTTCTAATTATTTTAGACTTTCATCTTCTTCTTTTGAATTATCTGTTTCATTTGTGAAGGCCATGAACAATACTTCTCTGCTTCCAACATATTCTTCTTCTTCATCAGAATCATCACTATCTTGCTTGGAGAAGAAATTATTTTTTCTTGAGCCTCTCTTCTTGAAAGTTCTTTTCTTAGGTTCATCTTCATCATCATTGTCATCTTTAAAGGGACACTTGGCTGCATAATGTCCTATTTTACCACATATAAAACAAATGAGAGGTAACTTACCTTTGAGTTTGGATCCTTTCTTTAACTTCCTGACAAATTGTGCCATTTCAGTATCAGAATCATCATCTATGCAATCACAGTTCTTCCCCTTTCTTAATGACTTTGATGCCTTGAAAGCAATTTCCTTGTGAGTTCAATTTCCTGACGTCATCCCATATGTTGTGAGGATTCCATGAAGTTCATTCATTGATATAGAGTCAAAATATTTAATTTCTTCTATGGAAAAAACCTTGGCATCAAAATCACTTGGAAGGGATCTCAAGACCTTTTGGACAATCATCTTTTCATTTAATTTTTTACCTATTCCTCTGAGAGAGTTTACTTCCTCATCTACTTGAAGAAAGTATGGAGTAATATCTTCTTTTCAATTTGAGACTTTCAAACTACCTTCTAAATGTTTGAAGCTTTTCCTTTTTGACCTTTTAATCTCCTTCATAAATATTGACGAGCTTGTCCCACATATCTCTAGCTATTTCAATACCCATAACTTTGGTGAATTTTGAATCTGACAAAATACTCACTATAGAATTCAAAGCCTTGGCATTTTCCACATATGCTTTCTTCTCATTTAGGTCTATTGGTAGAGGAGATAGTATTTTGTATCCATCTATGATAGATTTACAAACCTCAACTCTAAGATACCTTAAGTAGTACTTAAATTTTGACCTTCCAAAAGGAAAAATTTGTTTCATCAAATTGGGGGACCTTAGCATCTTTACTGGTGATTGTGATTCAAAATTCGTTCTTTTGATTGTTAGGACAATATTGAAGAAGTTGGCTCTGATACCAATTGTTGTAAATACTGGGGGGTGAATTAATATTTCTACAATTGTTATATTATGCTAGTTAATATTTTAATCACATGTTAAACCTTAACACAAGAAATAGAACAAAAAATAATTTTATTGATGAAGATAGTGAGGAATCCAATCCTCTTTTACAAAAATTCAGGCTCCAACCTGTACAAAAAAATCTCTGACTTCTTCAAGGCTCTAACCTTAAATGAGGTCTCCAATCCTCACAACAAATCCAAGCACCAACTTAGTCATAATGAGGACTCCATTATTGTCAACAAATCCAAGCACCAACATGGTCAAAATGAGGACTCCAATCCTCTTAAGCTCCAACATTCCAAATAAACTTTAAAATCAACTTCTTCAAGATGTCTTCAAATAGGCTATTCAAAGTCAATTCAATATTCACTTCAAAAGAGGTCTTCCACATCTTCTCCAAGTCTGCTCCAAGAATTCTTTAAGTCTACTTCAACAAAGGCTTCTAAGGTTGCTTCAACTGGTCTCAAAAATACTCCAAGGAATTATTCAAAGTATGGTTCACAATAGCTACTCAAAATATTCTTCAAAAGTTTCTCCAAGGGTTTCTACAAGACTACTTCAAATATGCTTCAATTTCTGCTAAAAGGAAGGTCTCGAAAAGTTTGTTCTCAAAGTCACCTCAAGGTTTGTCCAAAATTGCCTTCCAATTCTTATTCAATAAATTTGCTTGAAAGTTTCTTCAAATTCACTCAAAGTCTAATCCAAGGCTAGTCAATAAGTACTCAAGAATTTGATCCAAATACTACTCACAAACTAATATAAAGGTTGCTCAATAATTTATCCAAGTTTTGTCCAAATATGGCTTCAGAATGTCTTCAAGGAAGCTCCAAACACTACTCATAGGGTCTTCTTCAACTATGGTCTCAAGGCCCTTGAAAATTGGATCATATTAATCTCATAAAATAGTCACCAACCAAGCCAAAATTTTGTGTCTAGGTAGGCCGAATTCTATGTCATACAAGGTTGAATTCTATCACAAGGATGCCCTAGTTGCAGTGTCAAGTTTTGTCACAAAGACTCCTAGTTGTAGGATCAAGCTCTGCTCCACATGGCCATAGTATAGGTCACAAAAGGGGGGCTGAAATTATGGCCTCAGACTAAATTTTTCAAGCCCCAGAGACTAATTTTTCATAGAGCTGAAAGTATGTAAAGAGATCGAAACCAATGCTACAAATGTGATCGAGTTTTCTCCTCAACGGCCAAAATTTATCCTTAAAAAATACTAAGTTTAGATTTGTAACAAGGTAAAAATTTTCTCCATAAATTTCATGTTTTGTTCCCAATAACCATTACCCAAAAGACAAAAAACAAAAACCCAAGAAGATGATCCTTCAATTTTCCTTGAGGTTCATGAGCTATCAACCTATATTCTTCTTCATCATACCCAAATCTATCTTTGTTTTGCTCACTAGAGTTGGTCTCTAAATGAGGTCAAAATATCTCTTATTTATAATGGTTCAATCCCGTACTACATTGACATGTCTATTGGAGGGGGGGGAATATATTTTATAGACACGGTTGATTTGTATTATGGTTTTCCAACTTAGAAAAATCATTTCTCTTCAACAAAGGGGAATTAGGAGCCATGAAAATACTCTTTGGAAAGGGCTTAAAATCATATTTAATCCTATGTTCATTTCTTCTTTAGTTGGTCTTCCTTTTGATATCAATAACAAACTATTTTTCAACACATTATCTGTGGAGATCTGTGTTTCACCTTATATAGGAGGCAAATATTGGGACTTGTACCATAGATAAACCCATTGGAATATTTCTTTAACTTATATTTGTAAAAGTGAAGGAATAATTGATGTAATCTTAGTGGAAACCAAGCCAACTTGGGTCAACAATAGGGTTGGCAATGTGGTGGTGTCAAAAATATTAGACAAATTTCTTATACATATTCAAGTATTTAGTTATTTTGGAATATGCCACACTTGGGTGGAGAAATTCAAATGCTCAAATCATTTCACTGTATTATTGAATTTGGATGAAGCTGAAGAAAAAACTAAGCATGTCATTTAAATTTAATCCATCTTGGCTTCTAGTGGAGAAGTTTAGATCTCTATTCGAAGAGAACTATGATCCATATTATCCTAGACTAGTAAACATAATAGTCTCTCAATTTATGCATTCACTAAAAGCATTAAAGATACACTATTGCATTGGTCATGTTGTAGGAGAAGGATGAGTGGTCAACCTATAAAATATTTACCAGAAATGTTGGTTGATTTCACTAATAGAGGAGAGGGCTTCATATTGAGTGAGGAGGGCCTTTTGGAAATAAAAAAAATAGAGGGTTCCAAAGAAAAGTGGTTGATGGAAGAAGAAATGGAGTGGCATATGAGAAGCATAGTAGTTTGGATAGCGAAGGGTGATCAAAACACTAAATAATTCCATAATTTTGTATCACATAGAAGGCTAAAAAGAATGATATGGGAGCTATGGGATGAATAATGTAGGACAATTAAATTTTTTTAGGATCTATTTGGTTTGGGTGTGAGGCATTTTAGAAAGATTTTTGAGGAGCCAAATAGGTGCAATGTGATGGAGATATTGGGGTTCATAGGTAAATTTCCTATGATCATTAGGGAAGAGTAACATGGGGATTTATTTCAGGAATTTAGGTTGGAATAGCTTCAGCCTATAATGAAATATTTTATACGGGATCATAATACTAGATTGAATGGCTGGAGAAGAGAGTTCTTGAATTTTTTTCAAACCATTAGGTGGGGATCTTTTAAGACTAGTGGAGTAAGTGAGATTGGAAGGTATAATTATGAGAAATTTAAATTAAATTTTCATAGCATTGATCTTGAAGGTGTATAATCCAAAATTCATTAATGATTATTGACCCATTTCACTATGTAACACAACTTATAAAATCATTTCAAAGATTATTGCAATGTGTCTAAAGCCCATAATCTTCTATGTGATTTCAATTGAGCATTTTAGTTTTTTAAATGATAAACATGTTCATGAGGTTGTGGGATCAACCCAAGAAGCACCACATAGTATGAAAACTCTAAAAATTCCAACAGTGGTAGTGAAAATAGAACTATCCAAGACATAAGATAGGGTCTCTTGCACTTACTTCCATTTACTATTGTTGTATATTGGGTTCTCATTAAGGTGGTCAAATGGATTTTGGGTTGTATAACTAATGCCCAATTCGTTGTACTTATCAATGACTTTGCATCACAATTTTTCAAGTCCCCTCAGGGCTTTCATGAGGGTTGTTTGTTGTCTCCATACTTATTTTTATTAGTAGCGTAGGACTAAGTAGGATGTTACTAGAGGCAACTGGATCCAGGAAGATGAGAATGTTCTAGTGGGTCATGCTATAGCTATATCACATTTACTTTTTGTAGATGATGTGTTAATTTTTTATTTAATAGAGGCGGCAAATATCAAGTGTTTGTTGGATATTATCAAGCTATATTTTTATTGAATAGGGATGCAAATTAATTAGAAAAAATTAGTCATTTTCACTTCAGATATTGATAGAGGTCTATCGAATTTTTTGGAGACCTTTTTTACTTTTGGTAGGAAAGGATTAAGAGCAGGTTTAAAATATATTAGATTTCATCTAAAGCCTAACAATTATGGTAAGAAAGGTTGTAATTGGTTAATGGTAAAGTGGAAGAAAAAGTTGATTTTTTGTGTAATAGATAGTTGTCTCATGTGGGTAAATTGCTTTTGATTAAATATATCTTAGAAGTGATTCTAGCATTCTAAAATTTAATGGAAAGTATCCCAAAATGGATTCTGGATAGTATAAGGAACTTTTTATTTAATTAACTAGCTTGAAAAAAATAGCATTATTGAAAGAGGTAGGAGGATGTGGTATTAAAGGTATGTGTTTATTTGGAAAAGCCCTAATAGCTAAATCACGCTGGACCTATTATATAATTCCCAACCTTTGGAGTAGGATCCTATTGGATAAATACATTGCTCCAGGTTTTTCATTGCTTTGGTGAAGAAAAAACAAGTGTGTGTCCAATGTCTTTAATCATTAGTGAGATTTGAATCTTTCCTTCCTAATTATTGGGAATTTTCTGGCATGGAAAGTAGGGTTTAGAACATAAGGTTTGGATTAGATGTGATAATGGAATGTAATGAAAAATATTTTCTCCCTATTGGATTGGTACAATACTTATATGAAATTGGTAGAGCAACTTTTGTGAGGATTGGGGACCTGACAACTACTGTGATGTAGAGGAAATGTTGGTTTTCAACTCAGTAATTAGGTATAGATAGAGAATTGGTGAATCCTTCGAATAAGCATATTTTGCAATTGGAGAATGCCCATACCATATTGAATAAAAGTGATGATGAGATTGTATTGAATTACGATGAGTCTGGTGGCCCCTACTCTACAAAATTTGGATATCAGTGTTTATTTCAAAACATTCCACGAGTGAGTGATAAGTGGTGGAGAAAAAATCTACAGGATCAAATCCCCACATTAGTGTGGATTGTTGATGTGGTAAATAATTTTTAACCAAGTTTTGATGTGGGATGTGTTACAAAGAATAAGTTTTCATAGCCTTGGGAGATGCTTCCTTTTTCACTGTCATAGAGAAGACATAAAGTATATATTTCATATGTGTCCATTAACTCAAGTAGTTTGGGGTGAAATGTGCAAGAAGGTTGGGATACATAAGTGTGGTGAAAATATAGAATTGTGAATTTTTTGTATAGGTTCATTAATGATAGATTATTGAAGTCATGGAGGGTCATTCCTCTTATAGTTTGTTGGATAATATGAATAGCAAGGCATTTTTGAGGTAATATCCTTACCTCCATGTGTATTTGATCTGATGATGAAGTCTTCGATGTGGGAATATAAATGTGGCATGGCCTTGAAGTCTCCCATAGTTTTAAACCATCTCACTATCGATATGTATGCTCCATGATCATTCTTTGATGGAGCATGCTAGGATGGAAAGGTTGGCCTTGATTTTTTTATTTTTCTCTCAAATGATTATCACTATCTTTTCAAAGCTAATTTAAGCACTGGAACTAACAATAGAGGAGAACTATTGGCTCCATGTTATTTGTTGAAGCCGGTAATAAAAAAATGATGTCTCTCTTTGTAAATCCTTGGTGACTCTTAGCTGGTAATAAGCTTCATTTAAGGAAACTTACACATCACAAATTTGTTTATGGATTTTTTGGCTAATGAGGTTCTTTTGGCTTTATCCTATTTTGGGAATGTTAGTGCACAACATTTTTTTCATGAACTTAATATGGAAGCAGATGATCGTCTAAGCAAGGACTATAGTTGCCACATGATACAATTGTTCTCATTCACAGGGAAAACAATTCTAAAGTGACTAGTTAAGGAAATCTACGAGATTTTTTAATTAACCTTGGTTTATTTGAAAATATTTACACCCTTTTTTTGAGGTTTGAATTACCCTACGAATCCCTTTCTTGAACTTTAAAATGTATTTCTTAACCATAAGGTTTCCACACACATATATATAGTTAGTTAGTTAGTTAGCTAGTAATTTAGTAATTTAGTTAGACCAAGGATTACACTGAGGGGTTGGGTGAATTAGTATAATGGAAAATTTCATCAATTTAAACAATTTACCGGTAAACTAAAATTCTAATCATAAACATGCATGATTAAAAAACATCATTACATCATCATAAGAGAACGCCAGATGTACATGGAAACCCTTGTAGAAGAAAACCACAAATTACTTTATCTTCTTCACTTTTGATTACATAGATTTGTAGGCACCAACTTGATAGAGGAACCCACCCCAAAATAAATTTGCAGGACTGACTTGTTATAGGCTACAACCTGATTGAGGCACCAACCTCGATAATATGCAAGCACTGACTTGGAACCGATTTCAACTTGATTGAGGCACCAAATTCATTGGAGGCACCCACCTCCTTCTTCCAACTAATGTGGACCACTTTTCATAATATTTCAAACTAGATCCACAAGCTCTTCACAAAATGCTTCTTCCAAATATGATCATATCAATCCTTCATAACTTGCATCATTCCACCAGCAAATTTTGATCAAAATATTTTGAAATAACTTCTTGTTTTTCAAAATATGTCCTCGTGATTTTTCATGCTCTTTACATAAATCACAAGACAAAACAATCCATTCCCCCCTTTTTAAAAATAAAAGGACCTCAAATTACCCACACAACATTATAAAAAATAATTGTTCTACAAATTGTACCTTTCTAGTCCACTGCCTAAAAAATGCACTTTTTTCAGCACCTATTCTACAAAATGCACCTTTTTGTCTAACTATCTATTTGATAGAATATACTTTAGCGAGAAAAAAATTAAGTTTTGTCGATCTCCACCAAACTCGAACCTATGACCTCTTTCGAGCCAAACTATATAAAAACTAATTGGGCTATTATAGCGGTCACTCATGTCATCCTTCAACAACTTATTAAGATTTTGTGACCATAATGGTGAAAATAAAGGATAAGGCTTAACCGTACAGGATTTGAACACACATTACCATAGAGAACAATTCCTTTAAACATGACCAATATGTGACAAAGTTGCACACTACACCTTCCAACTCAAACCTGTGCCACAAAGTTATACAACATGCCTTTGAGTTTGATCTTATGCCACAAAGGTATGCCCCACACCATGGAAGACCACCATCACCATAGACAAATATTCCAAATAGACCACCTTTGAGCATGATTAAAACCATAAATAGAAACCACCTTAGGAGCACTTCCAATGCCATAAAGAAGACTGCCTTTGGGCACCACAAAAACAATTCCTTCAAGTGCCACGTAAAACAACACCTCTAATAACCATAGAGAACAATGCCTTTAGGCACCACAAAGAACAACGCCTTCAGGAACCATTAAAACAATGCCTTCAAGCATTGTCAATACCATAGATATCAATGCCTTCATGCATTGTCATTACCACAGAGAAACAATGCCTTTGATCACCTCAAACACTACAAATAACAATTCCTTCCAGCACTGCCAATACCATAGAGAAAAAATACGCCTTCAGGCATTACCAACACCATATAGAACTAAGGCCTTCGTGTATGCCAATACCATAGTGAACAAATATCTTTAGGCTCTGCAAACTAATACAACAGAGAAAACAATGCCTTCGAGCATGATGATACCATAGTGAACAAATGCCTTTGGACACACTAATACCACATGAACAAACGCCTTTGGAACTGCCAATACTATAGAGAAAAAATGCCTTCGAGTACACCCATACCACGATGACAAAATTCCTTTGAGCACTACCGATACACAGAGAAAAATCACCTTTGGGAAATCCAATACACAAAGTACGATGGCCTTCGAGAACTTTCCAATACATACAGAACAATGACCTTCAAGCATGTCAATACATAAAGTAATAACACCTTCGGGAACTTTCCAATACATAAAGAACAATCACCTTCAGGAAATTTTCAATACACAGAGAACAATGACCTTTTCTCACACCAATACACTGAATAACAATGGCCTTTGAGCATTCCAATGGCATAAAGAACACATGACCAAATCCATAGTTATAGACGCCTTCATGCAATTATATATAAATGAATGATCACACACATTAATCGCACCAAATGCGCGCGCACACATATGTGTGTTTGTGTGGGTACTCCTGAATAACGAGACCGACATGAATTCAGGACATGGGTCGACATTCTGGCTTTGTGCAGAAAATTCCATACAACCTCACCATGTGACTCGGTCCCAACGATCCATGGTCAAACTATTGTTGACATCATCATCAACCTGTCATGCTTAGAGTGGGCCATGTGTCAATCAAATTCCATCCAATTGGACAACCAAACTTACCTAGTCAACATGCCACGTGGCACTTACCATGTCATTACTATAGGTTCAATCTCTTACTTTCATGTTTCGTTTCGTCGGATGAATGGACCAGCATGGCAAACGCCAAGTGATGTGGGGAAGAATGAAAGTCATTAAATTTCAGGAACGTTATCACTAAATCCATCATCATGAATTCTTCAATGGCCAAATCTTCCATAAGATGCACAATATATATCTTGGTTAAATAGTGCACAAGTTCATGCGACATCTACTGTACATTTCCCATAAAATCATAGATCCAATTTCAAGATGTGCAATATTTAACATATTTGGCGTTTAGGTGTTTTTTCCCTTATTATAACTATTAACATTAAACCGACATATCTTCTCTTCCAGAAAGAGTTTGACCAGTTTTTATATATTTTTGGAAAGGTATCATAGATTACTATCTAACCATGCCATCCATAGCTTCATTTGATCATCATAACTTCAACAAAAACTCAATAGAATTCTAACCACTTTGACACAATTTGATGTGATCCTGACAAGACATCGGACTATCATGTTGCTTCCTGTGATTCATCAATGACATTGTTGCTTCCTTAGACTTGCCTTTTGAGATCAATAACACTAGTTGTCATCAATGACAACACTATATCCAATGATCTCCCTCTTTATCATTAATGGAAACACCACCAGACATTGATGATCATTGATGGAAATTGACTAAAATCTCCATGTCATATTATTGGGGAAAAGTTTGTTGGTTGTTAAACTCCTTGTGCTTCTTGATGTAATTAAATATTCCAATACTCTTCCTTAATAATGACTAAGAAGATGGGACACTTGTGGAGGAAGATGTAATTACATCAAACCTCTCTTTTTAGTGCAAAACTTGAGGGAAATTTTTTACATGAGAGATTTAATCTCTCTCGGCACCTGATAGATTCAAAATTAAGATGGATTTAGGTTGCATTTTAAATTTGCTTTTAATAAATTAAAAGTAATGAAATGAAAATAGTGTGCGCTATATATTGGATAAACTTATAAAAGTGTGCATTTATATATTTTCTATTGAATAAACTATTTATAATAAAGAATGGAGAGAATCATCTTCAATTAAGCATAATTCTTTAATCAAAATTGTAAAATGTGAAATAATCAATTATAAAATTTAAAATAATAAATTTTTTTTGTATAGAAATAAAAATAAAAAATAAATTAATTTACTTGTTTATATTTTTAAATGTGGTAGTTTTGAATTTTGTAAATTAACATATCAGCATATAGAAGAGAATACACATAAAGTGACCCCCAAATCTATGTGACCGCAAAGTTGAATTAAGACATATTTAGAACTATGTTACAACAAAGTTGAATTCAAACACTGTTAAAATTAAACAAAGTTGCAAAAGGGAACGAATCTTTCACTTTGGAATTAATCAGAGAATAACAAAAGCATTTTCCTTACAAGTATAAATACATTTACAAATGCCATTACAAAAAATTACATTTATGAATAGTCTATTCAACTTTAAATCATGCTCAGTCTGGCATTAAAATGTATTTCTAGCTTACACTGTATCAAAATGTGACGAAATCACTATCCTCTTCTGTATCTCCATAGATCTCCCAATCTGAGCCTCCTAATGATGCGCTCTTCCTATTGACTACAACACTATCACTTTGCATCTTATCTTTAGTACCTTGCTCTGGATGCCTAATTAAATACCCCAGTGCAGAACGTCATTTCTACCGTAGCTTTGTTGATTTCACTAAGGGTTTTCCCATTAGGAATTTCTTGATCTTCTGAAACAGCCCCACCTTTCTCCTATAGCTAAAAGTCTTGCCTAAATTGTCATCATTTCTCACTCAAAGAATTGGCGAATGACTTAAGGGGAAAACCCTATGACCTAATTCACCCCCCTTCTTGATGTCCATCTTAGGCTTTCCCGGTTATGCTTCCCAATTGAAAGGAACTCTTCCCTGAACTAGAGCCTTATAGTAACTTGGCTTCCACCTGTGAAATCCCATGTGGGTTAACTCCCCTTGTAAACATTTTATTTGTAATTATGTAACCATAAATTAAAATGGTTGAGAGAGGGACATTCATAGCTTCAGTAGGGAGATCGCTTGAGGAAGTTGGTTGTTTTAAATATTATTCATGGGTTAACTGTGTATTAACTTCAGTTGACAAATGAAGGACAAGCCCATGTGTATTTTGAGCATAACTACAATCAAGAGAGTAAAAAATGGAAGGTAAAGCATGGGTTGTGCTTTCCAAAAAGGATGGGTTACGTGGATACTCGGGAAGAAGGGATGTTACAGGGAAAAGTGTCTATGCAGAATTGCTAATCCCACTAAGGTGTGGTAGCTACCTTAGAAACAAACAAAGTAAAACTACTTTCGTTTTCCTTTATGAAAGATAGATGAGAGAAGAATAAAGGAGACCAACCTCTGTCTTGCATTTGGTTCCTAGTTCGATTCCTCTCTCTTCTGATAGTCCTTTGCTATTTGCTTCCTTGTACGCCCAGCTTTACAGAGTACCTGTAGGATCAGATGTAAATTGACCATACAAATGCATGAAACATAAATGACACAAGAGTATGGAGGAAAACTTGAATAGCTTTATTGATAATCAAGAAAGAGCCAAGAGAGTTACAACCAGTTGTTCTGACCCAGCATCATCCTCTCAGCAAGTAAGCCCTTCTTCACCTCATGCAAAGCTTAGATCACCCAACACTATGATGTTGCCTCAAGAAACCAACAGCAATTCCTTACAAGATGCAAAATTCCAGCCTCTGGATCTCTGGGATGAGGGATCCATATATAGATATCTGTAAGGGAGATGAGTCAGCTTGTGATTTGATTAGTGTCTTCCCTCTGATAGTTCTTGCTTCAACTTGGAGATTCCCTATTTCATTTGATAATATTGGTTTAAAATTCCTCTGAAAGCACTCTACCTCAAGCTCTGGAACCTGACTCAAGGGTGTGGGTGGAGAGTTGAAGTCCATATCTCAATTGTTGAGCATATTTAATCATATAAGTATACTCAAGTTTTTCACCTTGAATGTTAAGCATATGTTAAATGTGTGGGATTAAATCATGTTTTGGTATTGATTTTAATATACTCGACAAATGCTTGTGATATAATGTGGAATGTGATTTCATGTATGTATGAGGAATGATGATTTTCTTGTAAGATTCTTGGTAAATAAATGAATCCTTTTAATTGTTATGTATTTGGTTTTATGTTTATTATCAGCCCAAGAGACAGGTAGATCACTAAAACTGTTATGAGCTTGAAATTTGTCCAATGGACCTAAGTGTAAACAAATGGACAAAAAATTGTTTCTTTTATTGTGTAGTTGACAAATTTAGCTTCAAGTCCTTATTAGGTTCCAAGATTAGGAAATGTTAGGACTATACCGAAGACTTTATAAGCTCAGGAGGGATGATGTTAATGCCAAATATATGCATGCATTCGAAGCTTAGGAGGGATAGCTCTGAAATATTTATAACTATATATATAGATACTCGCATGGGATTGAACAGGGGTTGAACCTTAAGACTTTAAGGGCTCGACCATTTAACTGTAATATGCCATGTGTGTAAGTGTCATGACCAAGTGCTAAGAGCGAGGAAAAGGCCCAAAGAATGTTATGTATACCACAGGGGTTAAAGTTCAATTGTTAGGGGATAAAATGTAGTCTCCCTGTCTAACCATGTGATTAGGCACCATGCCCAAGGGAAAAAGATGAGGAAATCTAAGTCGTTGGATGTTGAGATGTATTATTCGTCCACATATCCAAGAAGTATTTTCCCTAGGATTTCAAAGGGAGTCTATGAAAATCCCATAGAGATTTAATCACTGGGACGACATGGAATTGTGGGGCCTACTTAGAGGAGAAGTTGTATATGTGGAGGGGTTTATGTGTTCCAAAGTGTTAGTGTATGTGCTCACATGGACTCCTTGTCACCCCGTCACTAAAGGAAAGTGACATCACCCTGGTGTATGGGAACAGAGGCCATAATAGAAAATTTTGGGATGATGTGGTAGGGGTGGATTCTGCATGTGGTTGTGATTAAAGGTGTTGAGACACATGGAGGAGGGTTCCATGAGGCATCCACACAACCTAGGAAGTCTCACCCTGGAATTTTCAATAGGGTATATATAGATATATATATATATGTGTGTGTGTGTGTGTGTGTGTGTGTGTGTGTGTGTGTGTGTGTGTGTGTGTGTGTGTGTGTGCACTTGTGGTTATGGAAAGGTTGTGACCTCAGTTATGAACAAGTCAACAACTAATATAATGAGACATAGCATGAGAGGGTAGGTGGCTGCCACATGGGGGTGATGTGGAATATGTCTTGGGTGACCATGTGGTAGGTCAGGTGAGACCTAATAGGAAAAACTTTGATCGACCATATATTTTGATCTAGGAGTTAAATTGAGGAATTTTTTATATTGTTGGAAAGGTCTCAAGGAGATGAATGCAACGATGTCATCAATTTTAAGTTTTGAGGAAGTTGGAAAAGATTAAAAAAAAAAAAATTAGAACAATTTTCCCTAACGAGACATTGGAGGTCGGGTCATTAGAGTAAATGTTGCTCCTTCTACCCTTAGTAGGGGCTAGGGATATCAGGGGGCATGTTACAAAGTGGTATCAAACCTTCTAGGTTCAACACTTGGACTAGATTGACTCTATCACAGGAGAAATGAAGATATAATATTTTTGAGTCTATTAGATAACCTAAGTGGTTTGAGAATTGTTTTTTTAGGTGTTGATTAGAACACTATGATCATGGCTTGTATATTGATTAGATGCATGTGAAAAGTGAATGTTAGGTGTAACAATGTAATGAATGGTTATGTGTTAACTTTTCATTGCATGCAAGACATATGATGCATCTTGTGAATGTGAAAAGTTATAAGTATGATAGATACATGTGGTTTTCTAATCAACCCCCTTGATATTACATTTCCATGATTTTTTTTCCTTGAAAAAGAGGTTGAAATTAATGACTACTAGTGGCCTTGGCAAGAAGGTTGACCTCTGGCATTAATGTTGTTGGTTAAAATTTTGAAAAGGTTGATATTCTTTAAAATTTTATAATGGTGGTCTCGATAAGGAGGCAGACTAAAATTAATGTTGATGGTTTTAGTAAAAGAGCAATTTTTAAACCTGTATAGGCATGTTTATAAATGACCTAATATTCTCATGTGCATGAAAATTTTGATTTTGAAAATTATGCTAAGAGATAAGTATGCCTAATTATGTCCTGGATTTTGAGACATGTGACTAATGAATGAATTAAGATGTATGTGTAGTTGTATGACAACATAGCATGACATGGCAGCAATTGATGTGTAATTTTCATGGGTGATTGTAACGGTTGAATGTAAGTGTTATTATATAAAGAGAATCAGTACAACAAGAAAAGAGCCACTTATAAGAGCTCTCAGACACTTGAGACAACAAGGTATAATGCTGGAAGAGAGGAAAGAAGAGGGGAATTCCCTCAAAACTCTTTAATAAGCATTGAAGGGTTCCTCCTTGGAGAAAATGGAGGGTTTGTACAAGTTATCATGAAATCTTGAAGAAGACTTGGACTGAGCTTTTATTCATGAACCATTGGAAACACAAAAACTCATGAGGATTGAGTTGTTGTGGTTGTTGAGAATTTTATGTTTTGTATTCCTCGATTGATTTTATGATTGATTTTCTATTTTGACTATTTATTTATGCATGGACATGCTACCTTTTTTATGGTTGAAATTTTATGATTTTTTTCCATTTTCTTTTATTTTGTCTTCTATGTCTCGGGGGTCTTGGAAAAATTGTTGGGTGTGGAAATAAGGTGAAGGAACTTTGGGGAGGAGAAAAAAGGAACCCAATGAGAAAATTAAAGACTCATGTGAATCCCAATGTAGGAATGAATGGTAATTGAAGGCAGGAAGGAAGATAATGGCAACCAAGTGGGATGGTTGGGTTCATGGGAATGAATGGACAACGACAACACAACCATGTGAATGGTAGGAAAGGCCATTACTCGAAAAAATCTACTGGGATGATTCTTCTCAGGTTTGCAGCAAGCAAGATTAAAGGAATTTGGGTTCAAATTAATTAACTAAATTGGGAACTATTTCTCTCAAGTTTATGCATGATTTGCATGGATGAAGAAGGTTCCCTTAATCTTGATTTTATTTACATGTGTAAATATGTGTATGTTCATGCTCATGCTAATGTGTGTGTTTGTGTGTGTGTAAATTAAAAATTAAAAATAAAAATAATTGATGCCAATTCAATTGGTCATATGGATGACATAATAAGTTGTCCAATAAGATTTGTGGTTGAAAGATGAATCAATGGGGCAAGGTAAAACCATGGATGATTGATGATCTTTATGTCATAAGAATATGAATTTTATATGTTCATGTTGTATCATGTGAATGACATGGAAATGTTGATGGTTGTGGCAGTGGGTATATTATCTAATAATCAAAATCCTTGATGTAGGATTGGCCATGTAATCCACTATGCATCGTGGAAGTTGTAGGTTTTAACCCCGTACAAAAATTACCTGCATACGAATTCTAAAACACATAAAATAAACAATGTGAGAGAATAACACAGAAAACACATATACACAGAGATTTCCCCTGGATGCCAAAACTGGGACTACCAGCTTGATTTTTTATTATGTTCCTTTCAATGTTATAATACATATTTATACATGTCAAAGCATCCAATACCATGGACCGAAAACCATCACGTCCAAAACCATGGACCAAAAACCATCATGTCCAAAAACATGTGCCAAAATCATGTACAAAACCATAGGTGGGTCCGCCCAACCTAACATAGGTTCCAAAACCAAAATTTTCTGGGGCGCTACCCCGAACCCCATAGAGTGGGATTACCTGCACCCCTCAAACCCCCTGTGACCCCCCAGCTACGCAATCGGCGCAACGAAGGGGGGCTCCTCCCCCCCCAACCCCCCTGGTTAACTACATGGGCTAGTCGTGGAAAGAATATAACACAACCCAACATTCTCCCACTTGTTGTTTGCTTTCCACATGGGGCCACAAGAGAGCTTAGTCATTTATCCAGCCCTGTAATGCCCATTGTTTCTCTACACCAAGAGAACTTCTCAGAGCTCACAGATTTTGTCAATGCATCTATAGTATTCTTCAAAGTGTCCACCTTTACCAACAACACCTTTTTTTCTTCTATCATATCCCTCACAAAGTGTTACTGAACATCAATGTGCTTTGTCTTTGAATGATATGCAGGGTTCTCTTCCAAGAAGATTGCACTTTGGCTATCACAGTCTATCCTTATAGCTCCCTGTACTAACCCCATACTTGAACACAATCTCTGCAACCAAACTGCTTCCTTGCTTGCATGACTGGTTGCCATGTATTCTACCTCTATAGTTGATAGTGCCACTACAAATTGTTTCTTACTCATCCAACTGATTGCACCTACAAATAAGTTAAACACATACCAACTTGTATATCTTCTCTGATCCAGATCTCCAGCCCAGTCTGCATCAACAAAGCCACGAATATCCAACACTCTGTCCAATCCTGGTCTTCCTTTTTAGTACAAACCATAATCACTAGTGCCATGCAAATACCTGAAAACCCGCTTCATTGTTGTCCAATGCTCCTTTCTTGGTTTTGACATAAACCTGCTCAATACTCCCACTGCATGTGCAATGTCTAGTCTAGTACAGACCATTGCATACATTAGGCTACCGACTGCACTTCCATATGGAACACAGGACATGTCCTCTTCCTCTTCTTGTGTCTTGGGACACTGTTCAGCAGATAACTTTACACCTACATGAATAGGAACCTTCACCAGTTTACTATCCTGCATATTAAATCTCTGCAATATTGTCTCGACATACTTCCTCTGGTTTAACCAGAGCTTCCTCTTTGCCCAATCTCTTTTAATTTCCATGCCCAAAATATAGTTTGCAGCACCAAGATCTTTCACATCGAATTTGGAGGACAATCGGGTCTTAAAATCCTGGATAATTTCTTTGTCATTTCCAAGCAGCAACATATCATCCACATACAAGACCAAATAAATAACATGGTCACCAAATAATTTAAAATACACACAATGATCTGCTTTTCTTCTGGTGAAGCCAATTCCTCGTATAAATGTATCAAATTTCTGATACCACATCCTTGGTGACTGTTTTAACCCATACAGAGACTTCTCTAACTTGCATACCAGTTCTTTCTTACCCTTCACCGCAAAGCCTTCAGGTTGCTTCATGTAGATTTCCTCTTCCAGATCCCTGTGAAGAAATATTGTCTTCACATCCATCTGTTCTACCTCAAAATCAAAAGCAGCAGCAACAGATAAAAGTAATCTAATAGAAGTTACCTTGGCAACAGGAGAAAAATTATCACCAAAATCAATTCCCGGCACCTGGGAATAACCTTTTTCTACCAACCGAGCTTTGTATTTCTCCACCTTTCCTTCTGCATTTGTCTTCTTGCCAATGGGTTTCCTTCCAGCCAGCAACTCCACCAAATCCCAAGCCTCATTTTTGTGCAAAGATGCCATTTCATCAACCATGTCCTCTTTCCAGGGTTTTCCATCGTGTGAAGCTACATATTCCTTCACAGTTCTGGGATCATCAACAATAATAGATAAAGAAAAATTTGAACAGAAAGCAAATGGACTATACCTTTCTGGTTGCCTTCTTTCTCGAACTGATCTTCTCACACTCGGAGTTTGTGGCTCTTCATCTTCTGATTCCTCCTCTGTTGTAGAGTCTAGTTCTTCCTCCTTTAGCTCAACCTCTATCTTCTCATGTTCCTTTGGTTGGACTTCATGTTTAATAACATATTTCACCTCTCTGAACACCACATCTCGGTTGTACACAACCTTCCTTGTTATTGGATTCCAAATCTTATAACCCTTTAAACCATCCTTGTACCCAATAAAGATGCACTTTTCAGATTTACTATCCAACTTGGTTCATTTCTCCTTAGGAACATGTACATATGCATCACATCCAAATACCCTTAGATGTGAAAGAGAGGATTTCTTACCAGTCTATACCTCTTGTGGAGTTTTATCCTCCAACGCTGATGAAGGTGATCTGTTGACCAGGTAACATGTTGTCTCCACCGCCTTTGCCCATAATTCTTGTCCTAACCCGACACCACTGAGCATGCTTCTTGCCCTTTCCATCAATGTCTTGTTCATTCTTTCTACAACTCCATTTTGCTGAAGTGTATATGGAGTAGTCTTCTGTCGTGCTATACCACACTTCTTATAGAATTCTTCAAATTCCTTACTGCAAAACTCTCCACCATTATCTGTCCTCAGCACCTTTATCTTCTTCTTTGTATGGTTTTCCACCAGAGAACTGAATTCTTTAATCTTGTCAAAGACTTCAGATTTATTCTTTAGGAAATATATCCATGTATTCCTTGAGAAGTCATCTATAAATGATACATAGTACATAGACTTACCCAGTGATGGAACCTTCACAGGTCCAAACACATCACTATGCACAAGCTCTAATATATGTTTCGCCCTCTTACCACCAGAGGGGAAACTCACCCGATTATGCTTCCCATATACATAATTTTCACAGAAATCAAAATCCAGAGAGTTATTACTCATACCTTCTACCATAGCTTTACCATGAAGTATTCGAAGGCCCTTCTCTCCAATATGTCCAAGCCTTTGATTCCACAGCATGGTCTTCTCTCCATAGACCACTAGATTTTCTTCTCCACCTTCAGGAACCATAGAACTGTTGCACCCATCAACAATCGTGCTACCTCGCATCTTGTACAGAGTTCCAATCCGAACTCCCCGCATCAATACAAGTGCTCCCCAAACCATCTTGCAGGTATCTTTCACGAACACTGTTTTTACACCTGCATCATCCAACATGCTTACAAAAATCATATTTCTGGCCAATGCAGGAATATGCAGAACACTCGGAAGTGTTCTAACCCTTCCACCTTGCAACTTCAACTTTACTTTTTCACGACCAACGATTCTAGCCTTCCTATCATCTCCTAAGAAGACATCACCACCATCGTATTTCTCATACTCGCAGAACCACTTTCTATGGGGAGTGAAGTGAAAGGATGCACCTGAGTCAATCAACCATGCCTCGTGATCTACATGTGTACATGAAGAAGCCAAGTACACATCCCCACCTTCATCTAAGGTGCTTTTCGCCTCTGTAGAAGGAGCATCATCAGATCCCTTTCCTTTATCAGGAGCTTTAGATTTACAGTCCCTTTTGTAGTGCCCTTCCTTTCTACATTTCCAGCACACCACCTTTACAAGTTTTCCTGGAGTTTTAGATCTCCCTCTAGATTTAGATCTCCCACTTGATGACTTATTTTTGTTTCTGTTCTGGGACCATCCTCGTATAGACAAGGCATCACCATTCTAGCTCTCCATATTTTTCCATCTCATCTCCTCCATCAGCAAGGATGAGACTATTTCATCAAACTGCAAGGCAGTTGCATTGCTACCTATTGTATTAACCAGACTATCCCACGAATCTAGTAGAGAACACAACAAATTGATGCACTTATCTTCATCTGAAATTTTAATATCAACAGATGCTAACTGACTTACCACAATATTAAATGCATTTAGATGCTCTGTCACTAAGTCTCCATCTTTCATCCTTAGGTTATACAGCGTTTTCCATAGGAACAGTTTATTAAATAGAGACTTAGATTGGTACAAAGTCCCTAACTTGTCCCACAAAGCCTTTGTCGTAGCTTCCCCTGATACATTTAGCAATACTGAATCTGAGACACACAATTGTATTGTGCTATTTGCCTTCCGATCCAACTTCTTCCATTCTTCATCGGACACTCCCGTTGGTTTAGTACCTGGATCTACCATGATCCACTGATCTTTATCCACCAACAGATCCTCCATCTTGATTTTCCACAACTAAAAGCTCTGACCATTAAATTTCTTGATCTCTATCTTTCCACTACTCGCCATCTTCTTTCACCACGAGAATCAATCTCACAGATCTCCCACTGAACAGGGTCTACCACAGGCCCGAGTGAAACCCCTTAGCAAAAAAGGTGTCCCCTTGAAGCCAAATGTAGGTTTTAACCTCTTACAGAAATTACCTGCATATGAATTCTAAAACACATAAAATAAACAATGCGAGAGCATAACACATAAAACACATATACACAAAGATTTTCCCCTAGATCCCAAAACTGGGACTACCAGCTTGATTTTTCATTATGTTCCTTTCAATGTTATAATACATATTTATACATACCGAAACATCCAATACCACGGACCAAAAACCATCGCGTCCAAAAACATGTGCGAAAATCATGCACAAAACCATAAGTGGGTCCGCCCAACCTAACATAGGTTCCAAAACCAAAATTTTCCAGGGTGCTACCCCAGACCCCATAGAGTGGGGTTACTGCACCCCTCAAACCCCCTGTGACCCCCCACTACGCAATCTACACAACAAAGGGGGGGCTCCCCCCCCCCCCCCCCAAACCCCCCGGTTAACTACGTGGGTTAGTCGTGGAAAGAATATAACACAACCCAACAGAAGTTCCACTAAGAAGTTGCTAGAGAGTGCATTCTTATTCCTTCAAGGGTATCACAACTGGTAAAATCTCCTCATTATTAACTATATATCTCTCTCCAAGGCTAGATTGTGACTTTCTATGCTTTGCATGAACCCACGCATTGATTTGTAGCCATTGTGGTGTAATGAAAAGGAGACGTTGAGAACACCTGATAAATGGGATTTGTTAATGAAAAGTATGTAAATGGTTAAGAAACCATTGGAGGGACAAGATAAGAGGTATAATTTAAATTTCTATAAATTCCTATGATGAATCTCATGAGAGATTGTATGCCATGTTACAAGAAATCGTGGGAATTTCCCAGTGTGGGTGAATGAATTTGATTGAAAAGAGGATTGCAGACCCTTGAAGATATAAAAGTGCACAACCAAAGCACCATTACGACTACAAAAAATAAATTGAAACATGGTTGATTTAATGGGTATATATCCATTGAGTTTTTGAGAAAGAAATTGTATATGTGAATTGTGATTGTAATTGAGCTATAAATATAAAGCTCCAAATCATTTAAGCTTTGATTACGCATGTTTTCCTTTGCATTGGGAATCAAAAAGCTGGAGACAGTGTTTTGATAAGGGGGTGGGGATTGTGACATCCCTTATGGGTTAATTCCCCTTGTAAACATTTTCTTTGTAATTATGTAACCATAAATTAAAATGGTTGAGAGAGGGACACATATTCCATATCTTGAGGAGGGAGATTGCTTGAGGAAGTTGGTTGTTTTAAATATCAGTCATGGGTTGATAGTGTATTAAATTCATCTAGACAAATGAAGGACAGGACCATGTGTATTTTGGGCATAACTACAAGCAAGCGAGTACAAAATGGAAGGTAGAGGATGGGCTACATTTTCCAAGAAGGATGGGTTGTGTGGATCCTCGAGAAGAAGGGACAGTTAGCCCGTCGAAGTGTGCATGAAGGAAAAGAGAATTACTCATTCATGATTGAGGAAAAAAAAATCTGGGGCAGGAAGTTAGAAGAACCAGGAGAAGCAGAGGCGGGGAGGTTTGTGAAAACACACGAGTCATATGCACATGCATAATAGAAGGGAATACGAAAACTATAGGGAAGTCGAGAGGTTCCTAGTGATCCAACTACTTTGTTATGAGGGCAAAGAAAAATAGGAGAACTAAGATAATTTAGGGAGAGATAATCTCAATTGATATTCCAACTGAGAAACCTAAAGGGATCGTTGGTTGATAATCATTGAGCAATGGTTGTGCCTAATAGGGTTCATAAATCCACTAGAGACTATGTTGGTTGACAATGTCAGGGAGGTGGAGACACATAGGGCTAGTGGGTTGATAACACCTAATGGTGGTTCCATGAATTTGGGATGAGAACACAGGTCAAAGTTCCACTAAGTTGTTGTAGATTGCACTTTTATTCCTCTAGAGGTAACATAGTTGATAAATCCTTCATGTCATTAACTATATCTATCTCTCCAAATTTGAATTAAGACTCTCTATGTCTAAATCCCAATAAATCTTGGGATATTGTATTATAAGTCCCTATACATAAAAGAAAGTGTTCCCTACCTGAGGTGAATTTTTTGAATAGTTGGTGGGTGAAGGCAGTTTGACCTTGCAACACCTTATTCTAGCATATGATAATGGTTTAACCCCTTGAATCTCATCAAAAAATATTTTTCAAAATTCATCATTATATTTGAAAAATCCAAAAAAATCATAAAATCAAAAAATCTTACCAATCTCACCCCATGTTGCATTCGGTGGTAACACTAAATCAGGATCTCCTCAGAAATCCAGTCCAGCATAGGGGTAGTCATCCACGGCGATGATCTGCTGATCCCACCAGGTGAAGAAGTCATCGTCGAAGGCAGTCTGTGGGACCTCCCCACCCCCCAGACGTTTCATCAGATCAGCTCACCGGCCCATGCATGGATCGCGTGGGGTGCTGATGGAAACTGCTACCCTGGGGCGGAGTGCGGGAACCTTCTCGAAAAAGAAAGTACACAAGATGCTTCCATATCCAAAGTTTTTAGTCTGACCCCTCCTGATAGAAGTGAGCTGGCTCTTCATGTTGGCCAGAAGAGGAGTACACCAGTCGAACACAGTAGTGAGACAGTCAACTGCCACGCTCATGTTTTGCCGTGATGCCTGATGCAGAGAGGATGATCCGTTCACCCGAGCCATGGTGAACAGGATTATCCTAAGTGACAAACTCGCCACATGTGTGATGGAAATCTGGCTCCCAACCTTCCTGGGATGTCTAGGGCAGTATATCTGTACATAGTCCTCTATCGAGAGGGCACTCCGTGACCTGCCCCGGGACTGTACTACCTCTCCCCTTCGGGAAAGGCCCGTGATAAAATAGATGTCCTCCACTTCTACCCTGAGCGGCATCTGATCTATCATAAAAGCTTCCTCATCGACATCCCAATAATCAATGAGCATCTCAAGCAATCGCGTGTTCGCTTTCATATTTGGCAATTTGAAAAATTTAAGCAAACCGCATCCCCAGAGTGCATCTAATGCTTCTGGACTGTTCATAACTTCATTGTCTACCGCTGCATGTTCTCTTTCACGCCACGTGATAGGCATCCTGAGAAAAAATCAAGTTTTAACCGTTAGTTTTTGTTTAAAAATGATCCGCGGCGTATACGCGGGTCCCTATGCACACAGTCGCGTGTAGGGCTCGCGTATACGCGGGTTCAATATTACCAACCCGCGTATATGCCGCGAGCGAATTTTTGACAAAAGTTTAACGGTGAAACATCAATCATAAATCTTAAAACCTGTCACAATCAATTGCAAGCTAAGTATAAGGGTTACCTGGAGGTATTCGATGAATTTGGACGGTTGAATCTGGCTGTGGGAAGTTTGCTCCTTTTTCTCCAAATCTTTTGCTCTCAAACTCAAATGGTAAAAATGGTGAGTCCAAAATGCTTTTTATAAGTTTTGAAAATGCAAAATTTTATTTTGTTTGGCCTCATGTGACTTTTAACTTGGGAGCTTGGAATGTCGAGATTGGTTTGTTTTTTAGGACATTTTGGACATTTTTCGACAGTTCGAGACGGTTCCATGACTGCTGACCCGTCATGGCAGGTATCGTGTTCTCACTGGCATATAGGTTAGGGACACCATTTTTTCATTGCATTATGCATACTAGCCTCCATTTGACCGATACATCTGCCATAGGGTCGATCCCATCGTGTTATGGTTCGCAAGCCATCTTCACTCACCGATTCTTTAAATCATGACACGATGGTAGAGCTATCCTTTACATGGGCATCCTAGTTAGCACCTCACTAACATTTGTTGCCCATGCTGCTCTGATTTGAGTAGGCTCGGGAGTCCTCTGTAGTCCCACCATGACTTATGCGTTGAAGACTCATTCCTCTTAGCTTCTCCGCTTTGTTCTGGCCTTTTACCCTAGAGGCTCCTTTGTGTTGAGTTGTACTATTGCATTGCATGTTGACCAATTGCACCTTTTCGCCTGGAGCCGGCTTCACTTGGACTCGTGTTTAAGCCAACTTTTGACCATGACGTCTGCAAAATCAACCTTGCATACCTTTGACTTCTGCAGCTCGACACACCTTGACCCGTGGAAGGAACATACCTTTGAGTGTCACTGACCAGTTTTCACCTCCCTGCATTGAGCATAGGAACGTTCCTTTCCCGGGAACTAGATCATCTGTTTCACTGACACTCGTTCTTTCCACTGTACCATAGCATTCTTTTATTCTTTTTCTGGCTTAACAGAAAAAGACAAAAAAATTAAATATTCCAAAAAGAGAGGGAACGGGACATTATTTCCATTTATTGTTGGCAGCTAGAGTCAGTCGTGTCGCCCTTGAACAAAGCACTCAAAACAAAGTCTCCTCTGCATGGGTGGGATTTAGTTTGACTTAGGTACGCCATAACCTTGTTATTGAGTCAGTTCTCCCCCGATTGGTTATCTCTTCCAATCATATGGAGGGTTCGTTCGTGCCTCCTGCATGGCGAACTTATACAGAGTCATCATATGCTGCCACACAGTCACATTGAGTCGTGCTTTTGTTCAAGGGAAGTTAGCCTGAGTCGGCCTCTCTGCGGTGTCTCTTGACTCATTTTTCAGTCGGCCATCCCTGGTTGTCAGTGTCATGTCTATCATCACATCAGTTATATTGGTCCTTTACTCGTGCCGGTTTGAGAAGGTCCCCATTGACTTCTTGCTGGCGGGTCTTGTCCTTATCGACGACAACACCTTGCTCTAAGGACAGGCCTAGAGCCGCACCCTGGCCCTATTTTCATTATTGATAGGTCACCTTGTGCTCAGCATCGATCAGTATCATGGGTCTTTGACTGAGTGGTTTCCCTTGTGTTCGACATCAGCTTACATTATCACACATTGGGATTCGTGCAGTACCTGGGTTTCCATTTGACCCTATTGGTGAATACCTCACCTCTGTGTCAGCTTTCATTATTGGTTGGTTCAGAGGGTTTCTGCCGTGCGCTAGCTACATCTTGTGTACGCCAGAAACGTACTTCGGTTGGGTTACTACATCTTTTTCGTCTGATTCCTTCCACATTATTGGCCCACGGGTTACACTCGCGCTAGATTGATGGAGGATGCCTTAATGCCTTCCTTCTAGCGGATCTTTCCCTATCGACTTCGACTCATTGCTCTGGGGCAAAGATCTAGAGTCCATTTGGCAGTACCTTGGCGTTTGCAGTCATTAGTGGCAGATCCTTCGCTATCGACAGTGGGAAACCATCATTGTCTCCTGATCGATAGATTCTTACAGGTGTTCGACTCCAGCTCATCTATTCACACTTGTTAGATTGTACTAGGTACCTTGACGCTCATTATCATTATCGGTGAGTAGTCTCGCGTTTGTTAACGGTATACATCAATGACCGGTAATCAAACGATTTCTCACATGGTCGACTTCAGATCATTTATTCCCATGGTGTAGAAATGTACCACGGTGGTCGGTGAAGACCTCAGGTTGTATCAACATTCATTGGTTCACTTGACAGTTGCTCCTGTTGCTGCTAGTTGATACCACTCCACTTTATATGTTGCAGTCAGTCATGGCGACATTCTATATGCTGGCACCTGAGTTTGCAGTGTAGTACCATCCTATTCCATCATGTTCAGTTGGTACCTTTTGGGATCAGTTTTTGATATCAGTGATCCGTTGCATCTTTCAGCATCATTGACAGTCTTATATGTGATATTCAGACATGTACTTGTTCATTATGATTAGATGATCCATTATGTATCTTTCAGTCATTTATACTTGTATACTTAGTGGATCCGCTTGTACTTGATATGCGGACATGCTTTACTTTTTCTGAGCATGGGTATGCCCGCCTCAGACAGTGTTTCTTTCTGATCTCCTTTGGTGGCTTGGCAGGCTGAATTCTGGTGAAGTCCTCCTCGGTTTTTGACAGACTTCCTTTCCATGTACTCGCATAATATATTTCGGCCATCATGTACCCCTTCTGACCTCATATATTAGGGGGCATCTGTTATAGCTCCAAATCTCACTCTTATGGTTTGTGATGTTGTACTCATGGCCTAGGGCAACCCCTCCTTCCAGACCTAGTCCTAAAATTTAAAAAACAGTGTTTTATCCCTTATACGCGACATTGCCCTGAGTTAAACGCGTGTATATGTGGGTATGTGTATATCCAACCCGCGTGTATGTATTAAAACACTTAAAAAAATATAAAATTCCTTCTTTTCGAGCGGAGATCGCGGGTTTTACCTGCTGATCACCTGTTAGTGCCCGTGGCCCAACTGTTCCCAACCAACTCCTAACTAAAAAACTACTTTGGAGATGGTATAAAAAGACCTCAAAGGGAAGGCCTAAGGGAGAGAAGAGAGAGAAAGGTTATTATGCTGAGATTTTTCCCTTGACCAGGTCTGAAGTCCCTTGTGCCTTCTGCACTTCCCCCATTTTGTACAGGAAACCTTTGTTTCCTTGTGTGTTTATGTTCATCCACCATTTATGACATCATGGAGAGAGTCATGGAAGGAGTTTTGTTAGAGGCTTGAGGCTGGAACGGATCCGGAAGGAAGCTTTGCTTGGAGCCTGCTGAAGGTGACTCAGGTGAACATATTCCTTTTTATGTACTTTATTTGTCTATAATAAAAGAAACACATGTCTTGGTTCCTGAAATGAATCTTCTTTATGTTAATGATATTCATGTTTTGAATTCATGTGTAAATGGTCGTTTAGATTTCATAACTAACTACCTTTCTTTATAACATGAAGATGGTTTCTTTATAAGTTTTTGTCCATGTACTGTTGTGTTCTTTGAATTGTTTGTTTTGCAGGACGAAAGAGAAGAAGGGAACTCCAAGAAGGGTTTGGACCCTAAAGGCCTTCTCAAACGTAGGACCGAAGGTACGTACCCTTATCATAGAATTTTCTTACAATAGCATAATGGCTGTATGAATGCATGTTTCTTTGAATAGACAACTTTCAGTCTGCTAGGGTTTCACCCAAAAAGCCCTGGGGGAGTAATTCCCTCTACCATTGGTGGCTGGAGGTGAGGCAAGCTCGAGACCACTTGTTTCAGTTGATAATATCGGTTTAAAATTCCTTTGAAATCTCTCTACCTCAAGCTCTAGAATCTTTCTTGGGGTTAACAACTATAAGAATGACTTGGCTGTGGCTTGTCTATGATTAGGTGGAGAGTTGAAGTCCCCGTTGAGAAATATAGAGAATTAATAGATATGTGATTTCTCTACTATGATAATTCCTTGCCAGTGTCTTTTTACTTCTTGATTATGAACTTCTCTTTCTTATGTTATTATTGTGTTATTTTCATCAAGACAATTACCAAATCATGAACAATAAAGAGACAAGAGACTCAGTATATAGGTTGTCAGCCAAGGCTAAAACATCTCACTCTTTTAGAGGAAAAGACAAACAAATTCTTCTTATAGAACCTTCAATTGATGAATACCAAGACCATGACAAAGACCCTTGACACTAGATCCCTTCTAAGAACAAGTCACAAGCCTCCTTTTCACCCTTAGATCAACATTGCTCTTCTTCTTTCTCTTCTCAACTTCCTTCAGAATTTCGGCCTCTTCTTGTAGGTCTACAACTCTTTGCTTCAAAACATAAACCCTAAATCATCCTTTTGATCCTTGAATAGTCTCCTTTTGGAGGGAGACTCCTTTCTCTTCTAATCAGCTTCTTTCAGCGAAGTATTCACCCAATATCGATCACTCTTATATGACTGCAATCTTCGACCTTCCTTTGCCAACTTTGGATCTATAATCTTCGCACATGTGAGGGTAGACTAGCCCCAAAATAGTCCCACAATGGTGTCATTATCTTTGTTATCCATTTCTTCTTCCTTCGTTGATGTTAATGCTCCTTCTAAGATGATTTTCACAATTGGTTATTTCAAACTCGCTTGACCAAATTTTTGGTCTCCAAATGAGGTCGAGCACTGCTATACATAGTGTTTTGTCCATGATTATTAGGCCGACATGATCACTGGAATAGGCGGACATCATGTTTCTAGAATAATCCCTTTCATTGTAGGCCAACTTGAGAGAGGACTAGTGAAAAGGTCTTGGAGGGTGAAGTACAAAAACAAAATTTACTTTTACAATTTGTAACATGCCTTGAATACATGACAATGACTCTTTATACTTTTATGACTAGATGACAAAATCCTTAAGGGCTCACAATGGGAGACTTAACTAAAAATAAAATCTCTTTCTCCGGAAACCCATGATGCAAGCATTACAATAATTTTATTTTTCTTCTTTACATATTTTACAATTACATGTCATTATGAAGACCGAACCTAGTTACACTTTTCAACACTCCCTCTTAATTAGGGAGGTATTCATAATGGTAATTGGTCTTTCTCAATCTGAAGAATTTATCATATGAAAAATCAGATTGGTAACCCATCTGTATAACATCATATCAACCAGCATTGTCACATAGCAAGGCCTTGACTAACATCTCTACCTCTGCACAAGATCTAAGCTCAATGTTGGTGAGACCAATGATTTATAGACACCCTTATCATTGTCTCTCCTGGAACATACCGCACTTGGGTTCTCAGGGTGTGTTCCATTAGGACTATTCTTATCTTGGATTCCCAATCCTCAAATAATATCAATCCTTTATGACTACTCTTATCTTGGATGCCCTATCTCATCCTCAAGGAGCATCAGATTCCAGATGATTACACAATCCTCCATTTTGTATTCCCAAGCAAAGACCAGAATGATATGTCTATCTCTCCCTCTTAATTAGGGAGGACATATTTATTCCAATAAAGGAATGTACCTAAGCTCCCTCTTGGCTTAGGAATTTTCCAAGTTTCTTCCGAGTAAGAAACTTGTTTCTAGACTCCCTCTTAATTAGGGACCTACAATAGCTCCTTAGGTGGAGATGAACAAACAACCAACTACTTGAAGATCTCCTTCCTTCGATGTCATGAATTTATTCTTTGTTATGGAGTCTTCATATTTTGGGACTTCTTCATAGGGCACAAACCATCCATCACTTACATCCATGATTCAGTCATGCCATCATTCCTTTCATCATAAAGTAATCCATCAGTCTACATATGGCCTTGTTTCATGTCATGCTGACTTCTTCAAACTATCTTTTTTGGAAGGATATTACATCCTTCTACATGGTTCTCTTGGAAGACATTCATATTTCTTCCCTTGGCAACCCTACATAAACCCATCCAGATATTTGTTCAAAAATAAAGGAATAAAAATTAAAAACATTATATTTTTTATTGCCTTTCATCCTGACATCTTCTAGTTTGCATCAACATCCTGCATACATATCGACACATATCCCAAAGATATATATATTGTCAAGGGTCTCTTTCTTTTCAGACTTCATTAGAGTCTTCATATATTCCATGGAGATATCCTAGTAAAATATTTTTGGTCTTTCGGATGTTGATTTCCTTTAACATGGTTGCATATTCCATGGTCTCTACCTTCCCTTATTCACTCATTTCATTCACAGGAGCTTCCAATCAGAGTTCCTCAATTGTAGTCAACCACCTCATACTTCATGTGAGGACAACTTATGTTGATTTCATCTAGTGAATGTGTGAACCATGCATTCCTACATCCCTTTGAGGGAGGAGATCCTTTCTTTCGATCATGCTCTTAAGATAGAGAATTGGTTCATGATATCTGCAACCATATGAAATGACCTCCACAATATCAAATGTAAGCACAAATACCTCATTTTTCCTTTGGGTCGTCCAAACTTCCTACAGCAGCTTCCTTTGAATAAAAGAGCTTCAATCCCTTGATATGATTCACTTTTATGTCATCATACCATCATCCCATGAATTCCACAAGTTTGGAATTCTTGATGAAACACTTGCTTCCCCTCATGATTAATGAACCTTTCAATGAATATTCCATCAGAGAATCTTAAGGATCTAGCATATCCCTATTCAGCGGGTGTTTTATCTTGAATGATGTATGATGAGCCTTATCCTAGATGACTTCTTCCTTGTTTCCATAAGTGTCACTTGAGCTTTCAATGAGGTTTCCAAGAGCTATATCCTTCATATTTGACTACCATATATTATGTTCCATACATTCTTCATGTGATTTCATGAGCTCTTTACTTCTAATGCTTCTACCGTGATGTCATTTTCTAATATGATGCATCATACATTATTTGCAATGCTTCCTATTTAGATAGTTATTATTTACACAACATAAGAGTACTTAGTGGAGGAGATCATCTTAGTCATAGTAGAGATCTTTTACTTCCTCCTTCTTAAGTTTGTTCTTCTCAGGTTCTTCCACTTCTTTGGTAATATGGGCTTCTTCCTTATTTCTCTTGTTATTGTCCTTCTTAAGTTTATGACAATATCTTCTATAGTTCCCATATTCTTGACATCCATAACACTGAACCTTTTCCATTTTCTTCATTTTCTTCTGAGGACCAAATTTACCAAACTTTCCTTTTCTCTTTTTCATAGCAGCATATGCTTGATTTTTCTCATTTGATCCTACATCAGTTTTTGTCTTTAGCCCGGTTTATTCAATCTTGCATAATGGCCATAGATCCTAGAAAGGAGTCGCTTATTTCTTCCCATAAATACTTAAAGTGAAGTTTCCTCATTCATCGGGTATTGCATTTGATACTACAGTGGTCGTTTCTCCACCAAACATTATTTCTCCCAGATCTTGAAGTTGATCTCTTATTTCAGAAATCCTCATGAAATATGAGGATATTCCTTCTTCCTTTGAAATCTTTAATTTGTAGATTTCTTTCCTTAGAGAGATAAATTATCCTACAGTACTCACTAAAAACAACTCTACCAATTTGTTATATATATCTTTTGAAGTGCTTAATTTTGATACATATGAGATGAGGGAGTCTTTGATGGGCTCTATGTGAATCCTCTAGGCCCTCACTACCCCTTTCATATATTTAGAAAGTGCTTGAGCATCTTCTTAAGGAGGTTGGGTTATTGACCCCTTAATGTGTTCGATGACTTCATTCTAATAAGGTTTAGATGTGTTTTTTTCTTCCATGTAGGAAAATTTGAAGCCCCAACTAATTTGTTTCTCCCCTTGTAAAAATACATTTTGATAGATTCAGATGAAGTCATAAATATACTTACTTGAGTAGATGTTTCTTTCTCCAGTTGCTTCCTCCTTTAACTTGATAGTGATATAGATAGTAGAAGACTACTTCTTGATAGATTCTTTCTACAAGAGTAATCCTTGATAACTTTGGGAGAGATATCACCTTGATGGAGTTATTCAAAGGTTAAAGCTTTACATTAATGAGAGAGAGATTGCTTCACAAACCCTTTTGAGAATGATGACCATGTTCTTCGATCTAGCCTTCTTTATTCTTTGAAAAAGCGTATAATCCCTAGATGATGGTTGAGTGATGATCTTAGAAATGCTTCTAGGGTTTTCCGTCTTTCTTTCTGTTTCCTCCATGATGATGATTTCAAGACTTTTGTTGAGGTAGATTTCTTTGATCTAGGGTTTTGGTATGATGAAGATATTGAACTTTCACTTTGGTATTCTTTGACTCGCTTTGATCACTTTCTTAAAACTTGACCCTTGTGTGTCTCTTTGATTAGATGCCCTATTCTTGACTTTGCCAACTTAGCTCTAATACCATGTTGAGAAATCTAGAGCATCAATATATAGGTGATTTCTCTAGTATGATAATTGCTTGTGAGTGTCTTTTTAATTCTTGATTATGATATTCTCTTTATAATGGTATTAGTGTTATTTTCATCAAGACAATTACCAATTCATGAACAATAAAGAGACACAGTATATAGGATGTCAGCCAGGGCCAAAACCTCTCACTCTTTGAGAGGAAAACCCAACAAATTCTTCTTATAGAACCTTCAATTGACGAATACCAAGACCATGAAAAAGACCCTTCACATTGGAGCCCTTCCAAGACCAAGTCAAAACCCTCATCTTCACCCTTAGATCAATGTTTATCTTCTTCTTTCTCTTCTCGGCTTCCTTCAGAATTTTGGCCTCTTCATGTAGGTATGCAAATCTTTGCTTCAAAACAGAAACCCAAGATCATCCTTTTGATCCTTGAATAGTCTCCTTTTGGAGGGAGACTCCTTTCTCTTTTACTCAGCTTCTTTTAGTGAAGTCTTCACCCAATATAGATCACTCTTTGATTGCAATCTTCGAATGTGCGATCTTCGCATGTGTGAGGGTAGACTAGCCAAAAAATAGTCCCACAATGATGTCACTATCTTCGCTATCCCTTTCTTCTTCCTTTGTTGATGTTAAGGCTCCTTTTAAGATTATTTTTGCACTTTGTATTTTCAGACTTGCTTGACTGAATTGTTGTTCTCTAAATGAGGTTGAGCACTGCCATATATAGTGGTTTTTCCACGATTATTAGGCTGACATGATCACTGGAATAGGTCAACATCATCTTTCTAGAATAATCCCTTTCATTGTATGCCGACTTGAGAGAGGACTAGTGACAAGGTCTTGGAGGGTGAATTACAAAAACAAAATTGACTTTTACAATGTGTAACATGCCTTCAATGCATGAAAATGACTCTATAAACTTTTATGACTAGATGAAAAAATCCCTAAGGGATCACAATGGGAGCCTTAACTAAAAATAAAATCTCTTTCTCATGAAACCCATGATGCAAGCATTACAATAATTTTATTTTTCTTCTTTACATATGTTACAATTACATGTCATTATGAAGACTAAACCTAGTTACACTTTTAACCAATCCCAATCTTAGCTTTTGAGCATATTTAATCAAATAAGCATACTTAAGCTTTCCACCTTGAATGTCAAGCATGCATTAAATGTGTGGGATTAAAGATTGTTTTGGTATTGGTTTTAATGTACTGGACAAATGCTTGTGATATAATGTGGAATGCATTTTCCTTCATCTTTGAGGAATGTTGATTTCCTCTAAGGTTCTTGGGTAAATGAACGAATCCTTGTATGCATTCTGGATCTAGTTTTATGTTTATTATCAGCGCAAGAGACTGGTAGATCACTAAAATTGTTATGAGCTTGAAATTTGTCCAATGGACCTAAGTATAAATGGATGAAAAAAACTCTATTTTGTTTATTATGTAATTGATATATATATATACACATACACATATATAACAATGATATCTCTCCTGAGCTTGGAAACTAACAACGAGGCATAGAAACCAAATCTGTCAATTACATAATAAACAAAATAGAGCTTTGTTCATCCATTTATACTTAGGTCCATTGGACAAATTTTGTAAGCTCACGAGGGATGGTGTTAATGCTAAATATATGCATGCATTCAAATTTTTGGAGGGATAGCTCCAAGATATATATATATATATATATATATATATATATATATATATATATATATATATATATATATATATATATATATATATATGTATGTATATATATATATGTATATATATATACATATATATATATACATACATAGATATATATATCTATATATATATATATAGATATATATATATAGATATATATATCTATGTATGTATATATATATATGTATATATATATACATATATATATATACATACATAGATATATATATATATATATATATATATATATATATATATATATATATATGTATGTATGTATATATGTATATGTATATATATATATATATATATATATATATATATAGATATATACATGCATACTCTCATGGGATTGAGTGGGGGGTGATATGTATGCTGGTTATGTATGCCACGGAGGCTTTTTCAGGGGATAAAAGGGAGGATCCTCATCTAACCATGTGATTAGGCATCATGCCCAAGGGTGGAAGAGGAGGAAATATGAGTTGTAGGATGTTAAGGAGTATCAGTTGTCCATGTATCCCATAAGTATTTTCCTAGGAATTTCGAAGGGAGTCTAGGACAACCCCACCAGGATTTAATCATTGGAATGAAGTGGTATTGTGGGACCCACTTGGAGGAGAAGTCATGTATGTGGATGGGTTTATGCATTTTGAAGTGATGGTGTACATGTTCATGTGGCCTCCTCATCACCTCGCCATTAAAGGTAATAGATGTCGCCCTAACAAATGGGAATGGAGGCCATAATGGAAAAGGTCGGCACAATGTGGCAAGGGTGGATCCTGCACACGTGGATGTGATGAAAGGTGTTGAGACATGTGGATGAGGGGTCCACAAGGTATCTACGCAACCCTAAAAGTATAACCCTGGAAGTTCCAAGAGGGTTTGCAAAGGATACTATCAAGATTTTATCCCAAGGTTGAGGTGGCAAAGGGGTCTCGTACTATGTATAAGTTAATATACATATAAATATACATACATACATACATATATATATATATATATATATATATATATATATATATATATATATATATAGATATACTTGTGGTTATGGAAAGGTCATGACCCCAGTTATGAATAGGTCAATAATTGATATAACTTGACCTAGCATGAGCGGGTTAGAAGCTACCATGTGGGGGTGATGTGGCATTTCCATGACAGGACATTGGAGGTCGGGTCATCAGAGTAACTACCTCCTTCTACCCTTAATAGGGGCTAGGGATAGTAGGGAGTATGTTATACCCCCAACCAAATACTTTTCATTGTAAAAAAGGAAAATTGATTACAATTTTATGCCTTTAAATAGGCTACATTAGAGAAAAACTCCATGGGAAAAATGATTGGTTTTCAAAACCTAGAGCTGAAAAAACGCCATCAACATATTAACTATTTTACCTCAATTTCATTGTTTACTATTTTACCTTAATTTTATTTTAATTATTAATTTTATTATTTTATTTTCTTTTTATTTTTATTTTTATATAATTTGATCGAGTCAAAATGTTTATAGGACGGGATAGGACAGGACATGATATGACTTTACAACATCTTTTCCATATTGGGCTAGAGAGCGCCTCATGACACAATAAAAACGTAATCTAGGTCATTCTTTGTGAAGGGGTTAAATTGTTGAGTATTACAAAGTAGCTTTGGTTAATATCATCATTAGATGGTAGGAATGTAGGAAACAAAACCATTGGGTTTCTTTTGTAATAGTTATCATGAGGGAGATTAGTTGTGAATGTGAAAATTAATTTAAAATTTTCTAATTTAGTTATCATAAGGTAAAGGAAGTTGTTTAGTTGAAAAGAGGTTTATTTGAAATATTATTTAGTAGATTTGGAATATAGAGATTCTAAAGGTAAATGATACTAAATCTTGATGTTATAATTAATACTTAAGATAAATTTTATGGGGTAGTTAGTCTAGGGGTTCTTTCGAATCTTAATGGACAAAAAGGGGGGTTTGAGATAAGTTAGTGGCTATGGATTTCCTATGATACTAAGGTGGAGGAATGAATGTGATATGTACACAATTGTGGATATTTCACTGAAATAATGTATCACAACAAATCTGATGTAACACCAAAATATTTACTATGACGATTAATTTTTTTTAGATATGAGATTCTTATATTATTGGATTTCTACTCAAATGTATGAAATAGTTGAAATGAAAAAAATAAAGAATAAAAAAATTACTCACATACCATCCACAAATAAACACAAGATTGACCCTGGGAAACCCATTACGAGAGAAACCCAACTAGAAGTTGAGGTCGTTTTGCTCTCTTTCTCTAGTATAGAAATATGCAAATTCAAAGAAAGAGGTCTTCATTGTGGAGTTATCTGAGACATTATGGCTTATGACGTTGCTATAGAATCTCATCCCCCTATGTTTTTCTCTCTAACTTACCATTCCTAGTTGTTATGCTCAAATATGGAAAAAATACAAGGACATCAAATTTAAACCCTACTTCTCCTAGGGGCCTAATATTTAACATATCCCACCATCTCAGGGAAAAGTTTTGAGTTCCTCAACCCTTAGTTACAGTTACAATTTTGGACCTTCTAGAATATTCTTGAAATTCCACATGTGGCTAGCCTCATATGTGCGAGTAATGATCTCTGATTTTGGCATCCTCTCATACTATTTTGGTCAACGCATTAGGTCAACTTGCGAAAGGCATAATTTTTTGCATACAAGCTTTGATTGATTTAATTTTTGCATTGTTGAAAAGGTCCCTAAGTGTATATTATAATTAAAGGGATGTAATTTTTTCTCGTTGACCCCCAAAACCGTCATTTGATTCCTCAAAATGGCCTTAGAAGGTTTAAGACCCTAATTTTCCAAAATGGGACCTACCATTAAAATGACCTACAAGTTGATTCTTATATTTTTTCCACTCTAAAATAATTGAGATAAATGAAAAATAATATAGTGATCCAATATAAATAATACCTTCTCATTCATGGAGGATTTTGGTCCCCAAAATATCTATTCGAATGAGGTGACTCAAAAATTTTCCTCTACCTTCTCTGAGGAGTACCACTTTTTTTCTTTTTTTATGGAATTTTTCCTTTCAACCCAATTTTCCAAAGGTCATGCTAACCCTATATTGCATTTATATACCTCTTTTAAAGAATTTTGTACTTTTCCTACTCTGCCTAAGTATATGGTTTAAGTTCCCCTAAGAATGGTAGGACCTACTCCTCTTGTTGATCCAATATGGAGGGCTCATAAAGTTTGAGATTATCCACATTCACTATTGATTAAATGTGCATGTGTGGAAGTATATTAAATTTGTAAGTGTCATCTCTCACCTTTTCTACTATCTTGAAAGGACCATATTATAGAACCTTGATTTTCTTACCAGGACCCTATATTCTTTCCTTATTTAGTTGTAACCAAATTATATCTCCCACTCTAAAAAACTTCTATGTTGTATGTTGATCATGTTTGACTTTGTATTTCTCCTATGACTTCTTCAGTGACACCTAGACTTGCAAATGGATCTACCTAATCTTCTCAACATGTTTTTTTGCTCACATTGATCCCTTATGAGGTCCTCCCCCAGTCCTTATTTTTTTCCATATACAAAATCCAAGGGTGAAGGTGGAAAGAATCCAAAGTAAGTTTCAAAATATGACCTACAAGTAGAATTTTGGAGTACTCTATTATAAGATTTTTGTATATAGATCATATTTTCATCACAGGTTTTCAAATGATTTGGATTGTAACCACTCAAAATTTGCAACAAAGTCATGTTGACTACTTATGTCTACCCATCTATGTCTGGATAGAATATTGTATATCTCTTCAACTTAGTGTCCAACTTCTCCTAGAATTTAGTCCAAAATGCACTAAGAAATTTGATATATTTATTTGATATGGTGCATTTTGGTATTTAAAAGTCCACCTAGACCTATTCAAAGAACATGCTTTTTGCTTCTCTTCCTATGATAATATTTTTACAAGGCATGAGAATGCACATCTTTGTTGGCTTATATGGGCCTGACCCAGGTTCGGAAGAGTTAATTAGCCAAACAAATCTCGCAGCTACCAGCCCTTTCGACAACAATCCACGGAGCGCAGACTGAGGTCTCACCCGAGGTAGCAGGGAAGGGTGCTAGAACCAGGTTTCTGCACCCTTGGGATGTCTTGATGTGGTCTGGAGGGTTCGCGCATCGTTCTCTGGCCTCATGCCACTCCACTTCCGCACAGATTCGAACAGGGCTATTCCGTATTGCTTATAGATCAGATCTACTTGTTACAGTCTTTAAGCAAACATTTAATAAAGATAACCAGCGCGCGCATTCAAACAAGATACATATTTGCATAAACCCATAACATAAGAATAAGCATATAGATCCAAAAGAAATATCAACCATAAATTAACCAAATCCACAATCTTTCAGATTTAACACAGTATTTCGTAACCAACTTATCTTTATTCAACTTCTTTCATCAATAAAACCATATCTGCCCTGTGCACTCAGCTACAAGGGTCCACGCACACAGCTGCAAACTCTACCAGGGCTCTGCGCACACAACTTCAGAGCCTCTATCTACCCACCAACACCCTTGACTTGAACTTACAGATGTAGAATATATTGTCTTTACAGACCCATAGTACTACGATTCATTTAAACCCAAAAAAATGCCTTCTACCCTTAGAGCCTCGCTCTATTTATACCTTCCCATGGTCCACGAACCATGGGTAGGCCGACTTACTTCCCAATATTCTATATTGTTTCTTGGGTGGACAACCCTTTGACTCGACCTATTACATTTCACACTCCACATATTTCGGAGTTTTACAATATTTTCATCCTAACTTATAGGCTTTATGCCCCAAAACTGTTACGTGGGACCTCCGCTACCTAATAGTCCCCCAACACAATCATCGTGACTCATCCCGAGTCACTCGTCGATGCGGTGAGACGCGCTACCTAGGCTACACGGTTCACCTCCCTTCAAGTGATGCCCTTCATTCTGCTGCTCCTTCTTTGTCTCCTGCAACGATTCTTCCAGCTCCTACTTCGGTGTTTCTACCAATTCTCGCAACTGATAATGCTCATTCTGTTCTGCTCGGTTAACACAAAACACCCTCTCATAGGATTTTAGCTCTGGCTGGGGCGCCGCATACGGGACCTCCTCGTACCAATGTGGCCAATTTCCAATCTCATATCTTCTCTTCGCACTGTCTGTAGCAGCTTGTGTTGCAATTTTGCAAGACCATTGTTGTTGTTCGTGAGATCCCAATCCTTGAGGTACATCAAAGATGACTTGTTTACTGCACTTCCATCATTTGTCTCTGTATTTATAGCCTTTCCCTTATCTTTTATGGTTCGCCGACCAGCCCATGGGTGAGGCTGCGGCATCCAGACCAGTTTTGCTTCGTGTCGACAAGTTTCTGGCACATCCCCTACCATCGATGTTGAACTCTACGCGGTGCCCACAGCTGTCAACACCGTATTGTTCAGAAAGCCCTGCATCACCCTGGGCCATATCACAATCCTCGGGCTTACTCCTTGAGCATAGATAACGAAAAAATCCATAACAGCGGGAAGGTACAACAACTTACGGTTCTCAAAAACACAGCTCGTTCAATGGATACCTCTTTGTGATTTATAAGTGTTTTGAAATTCAAATTTGTTGGCTCCCGCCTTTTCTGATACCCTCATGTCAAGCCTACGATAGAGCATTCCAGATCTAGCTCGTACCCCTTCTCTTAATTTCCCACCACCCGCTCCCTTTTGCCATAATGTAGACATCTTGTCATGAATAGTGACAGCAACGGTCACCTCTCTACTTGTCAACAGAGCAGCGCAACCGTTTCCATGCAACTACGACCCTTGTGATAGACCAGATCTACGCGCACCCTGGTGGTCGTGCAGCTTCCCCCTAGACTGCTTTATCGTCCCGCGCTCTCTTTCAACTAGCTGGAGCGGTGAGACTATCCTTCGGGCGGTTAGTTAGGTAGTCGGCCCACCTGTGTAGAGCTTCAAGCGACTTCCATTCACTCTTCCCAGGAAGGGGTCTCCATTGAGCTTAGCAAGCTGGACCGCGCCCCCATCTGTAACTTCTTTGATTACATAGGGTCCCAACCAATGCATTCGGAGTTTGCCAGGGAATTTCTCAAACTTGCTATCATATAGTAATACTAGATCATTCTCCTTGAAAGTGTGCACCTTGATATGGCAACCATTGCACGCTTTCTCTCGATGTTTCTATACTTGTTGATGGAATCCAGCCAAAAACCGTTCCTCCTCAAGTTCCTCCAGTTGCACGAGCCATTCCTCCAAAGCCCCACGATCTGCCATGCCTATTATTGCCACTATTCGCAGACTAGGTACAATGCATTCCACGGGCATTACGGCCTCCCTTCCATAGAATAAATGGAAAGGTTTCTGACCCATCAACTTCTTGCACGTGGTTTGGTATGCCCATAGTACAGCAGGGATGCGCAAGTCCCAATCATTTCGTTGCGCATTATAGACCTTCATCAACGCTGTCTCCAAAATTTTGTTGAATGCTTCAACGGTCCCATTCACTTGCGGGTGGTATGGCGTACTCTGTTGATGGTATGTCTGGAATTCTTCAGTGAGTGCATTGGTCGTTTCATTTAGAAAGTGCATTCCCTGGTCGCTCATGAGAATTTTGGGACATCCAAACTTGTCAACACATTCTCGAACAAAAATTTCGCAGCTGTAGTAGCCGTGCAATCCTTAACCAGCTGTGCCTCTACCCACCCAGTCAAGTATTCTGTCACGGTGATGATATAGCGCGCGCCCACCTTCCCTCGAGGTGCGATAGGTCCTATGAATTCGATTGCCCACTTCTCGAACAGTTGTAGCGTCATCTGTGGCTTGAGCGGCATTTCATCCCTCCACGATGGTTTCTCAGTCCGTTGACAGACGTCGCAGGTCCGAATGTACGCTTTCGAGTCTTAATGTAGAGTTGGCCACCATATTCTTGTGCGAAGAATCTTCTGTGTTGTGATGCGACCCGCATAATGTCCTCCAGCGACCCCCCCATGTGCTTCGGCCATGATTTTTCCTCGCTTGAATTCAGGTACATATCTGCGTAATATTTCGTCGTTGCCCATTTTGTAGAGGTATCCTACAATAACAGTAAATTCTATTACGCGTATCACCAACTCTTTCTTTTGTTGAATGGAATATCCCTGCGGCGCGGTTCCTATAGTTAAGAAATGGATTATGTCCTCAAAATGGCCATCCGCAATGTGCACTACATACAGTTGTGCATCCGGTAGTCCTTCCTCTAAATTTATGGGCTCTTCGTCTGTCTGAATTTGGGACAAGTGATATGGGCCTGTATTTAAATGTCCTGGATTAACGACGACCTCGAAGTCATACTCTTGAAATAATAGCAGCCACCGACAAATGCGTCCCCCCAACATAGGCTTCACCAGGTATTTTAGTATAGAGTGATCAGTATACATCTTAAAGTGTCCTCCGAGCAGATAGTGGCGGTATTTTTGGAGCGCGTATACCATCGCCAATCCCTCTCACTCAATAGTGGAGTAATTCTTATCAGCTTTTGACAAACGTCGACTTGCGAATGCAATTGGGTGATCAAGTCCCTCCGCTCCTTCTTGAGTGAGTACTACACCTAATGCAATACACGACGCGTCAACATGCACATGAAATACGATATCCCATTTCAAAAAGACCAATATGGGGGCTAATGCCATATTTTCCTTAAGTGTTTCCAGACTTTTGTTGCATTCTTCATTCCAGTAATAAGTAGCATCCTTCTTCAACAACTGTTCCAATGGAGCCATGATCTATGCGTAGCCTTTTATGAACTTCCGATAGTAACCAATGTGGCCCAGTGTGGCATGTAGTTGTTTGACACTTCGCAGTGCTTCCAAGTTGGGTATGACAACGATATTTTCCAAATCCACCATCAGACCTTGCTTACAAACCACATGGCCGAGCAGGTTCCTGAAGGGGACGAGAAAAGTACACTTCTTTAGGTTTATCGCAATTTGGTGCTGTCGGCAAGTATCCAGCATTAACCGTAAGCTCGCGATATGTTTCTTAACTAGCCCAAATATGGTCCAATCATCAAGATATACCTCTATGAACTTGTGTATGAACTCCTTGAATGCAACGACCACAATGCGGGAGAATATCGTCGGCATGTTCTTTAGTCCAAAGGGCATCACCGTATACTGAAAACAGCCCCATTAAGTGGAAAAAGTTGTCTTACTCCTATCCTCTGGCAGAATCTTGATTTGGTGGTACCTCGAGAACCCATCTGTGAAGGAGTAGGCATCCTGTCCACCCACATTTTCATGCTTGGCCTTACTTATGCCTGGGGTTGTCATGCTTGGCCTTACTTATGCCTTTGGTAGCAAGGGTGTTGGTCCCCCCATCGCCACGTAGTTTACAAAGACCAGATAGTGATCTTTATCATGCCCCTGGCTTTGACACTTGATACGCCATACTTCTTCCTGGGCTTCTGGGTGAGGTGCTTGTTCTTGTTTTAACTTCTTCATTTCCAAACATAGGTTTTGTATCTATGCTTGGATTTGCTGAATTCCTAACCTTGGATCCTGTATTGGAGTTTCATGCAACCTCATCGTTGTCTCTAATGCTTCAGCCTGGGTTGAGATCTTTTGTTGCAACAGAGCCGTCCTCAGATGTGGTGTCAATGATGCCACAAACCAAGCGCAGTGCTGCGCATTCGACAGTGTCATGTTCACCTCACAGATTGTACCTTTCAGTCTTTGATCTAGATCCCACGGGGTTTCACCAGGCATCATCACGATCTCCTTGAACCCTATGATCGACTGTGTTTCTGACTTTGGCTGGCTAAATTATTTCTTCAATTCGGCTCGGATCTCTACTGTCCCTGCATTCGGGTGATCGCTTGAGTACTTTATATACCATGTCAGTGCTCGGTCCTGCAGCATGCTAAATAAGGTGGCCTTTTTGATGTTATCATTCATAACTCTGTGTGCTTCCCATACTGTCATTACCACGAACCAAAATTGTTCTGGATCTTTGCTTCCTACTTCTTTAAATACCGGTAACTAGATCGTGCTCGTCATTTTTAACCTCTGGTTTGCGCGTCAGTGTATTATGAACTAGTACCTCTCCTGATCCCCTCAATCCTTAAATTCTTTCTCCTTACGGTTCCAGCGTTCTGACATCAGACATCCCTTAGGCAGATCCTGGTCCCGGCAACAGGACCATTTGTTGGCTTATATGGGCCTGACCCAGGTTTGGAAGAGTTAATTAGCCAAACAAATTTCACAGCTACCAGCCCTTTCGGCAATAGTCTATGGAGCGCGGACTAAGGTCTCACCTGAGGTAGCAGGGGAGGGTGCTGGAACCATGTTTCCACACCCTTGGTATGTCTTGATGTTGTCTGGAGGGTTCGCGCACCGTTCTGTGGCCTCGTGCCACTCCGCTTCCATGCAAATCCGAACAGGGATATTTCGTATTACTTATAGATCAAATCTACTTGTTACAGTCTTTAAGCAAACATTTAATAAAGATAACCAGTGTGCGCATTCAAACGAGATACAAATTTTCATAAACCCATAACATAAGCATAAGCATATAGATCCAAAATAAATATCAACCATAAATTAACCAGATCCACAATCTTTCAAATTTAACACAGTATTTCGGAACCAACTTATCTTTATTCAACTTTTTTTCTCAATACATCCAGATCTGCCCTGCACACTCAGCTGCAAGGGGTCCGTGCACACAGTTGTGGACTCTATCAGACCTGTGCGCACACAACTATAGAGCCTCTATCTACCCACCAACACCCTTGACTCAGACTTATAGACGCAGAATATACTGTCTTTACAGACCCATAGTACTACAATTCATTCAATTCCAAAAAATTGCCTTCTACCCTTAGAGCCTCACTCTATTTATACCTTCCCATGGTCCACGAACCATGGGCAGGCCGACTTACTTCCCAATATTCTATATTATTTCTTGGGCAGACAACCCTTTGACTCGACCGATTACATTTCACGCTCTGCATATTTCAAAGTTTTACAATATTTTCATCCTAACTTATAGGCTTTATGCCCCAAAACTATTACGCGGGACATCCGCTACCCAATAATCTTATTGAACCTTCCAACTACCACAAACATATATTCATGTCTCTTCCTAGTTGCTAGAAAATATCCCACAAAATCCATGGAAGTGCTTTCCCAAGGTCAAGTGGATATAGATTAGGGATAGTATATACCTTGCTTCCAGTTACTAATATTTCCAATACAACAAGCATACATCCTCTAATATATCGTGCTACATCTTCTTGCATTTTGGGCTAGCACACATACCACTATAAGTTGGAAATTGTCTTCCCAAACACCAAAATGTCTTGTAACCTTGGACATGTTTTCTCCACCAATAATTTGTAATTGTTCACCTTTAGGAAGACAATGATTGTTAAGCTTGTAGACTAAACCATTCAAGAATTAATATTAAACCATGTTGTCACCTTATTCTACATAGATTTGGATAAATAGCTCTTGAAACACCTCCTTGATGTCCTCAACTTTTGTGTATGCCTATATATACGCATAATGGGTAAAATTATCCATGTGCATTAGAGTTCCCAAAGCTATAATCTTGGATGTGTATGGCCTTGAAAGCATTTTTTCCAGCCTATTTGTGTTTCCCTTCTTATACTTGATGACTATATGAAACAGTTGTAAAAACCCCATCCACTTGTAATGTTTGGTTTGTTATGGATTAGTTTGGGCCTACAAATATTGTAGCAATCAATATGTTGTGTGGAAAATGGTCTCCTTTCCCATCAAATAGTGATTCCACTTCTTGACATCTTGAAGTAAGGCATAAAGTTCCTTGTCATAGGTAGGGTAGTTGAGATATTTCCCATGAAATATTTCAAACTGATAGAATATAAGCCTTATTCCTTGCATTAAAATTTCTCCCATGGCATACCCACTTGCATCTATCTCCACTTTGAAAGGCTTCTACAAGTTTGGTAATGTGAGAACTAGTGCTTGACTAATCTTTCTTTTCTACTCATCAAAATCCTTCTATCAATTCTTCCCAACTAGAAACTCTTACCACTCATTATTAAGACATGGAGTGGTGCAACTACTACTAAAAATGAAGCTATTAACTTCTTCAAGTATTATGCTACCCAAACAAAGTGCCTAAATTTAGTAACATTTGTAAGAACTAGTAATTTTGATGATGACCTCCACCTTTGCAGGATCTATATTGAACTTCCCACTCCTTATCACATACCCCAAATACACCAAATATATTGGGAAAACTCACATTTATTGAGCTTAACTAGCAGTTGGTGCTTTTTTAGGGTTCCTAACACCTACATGAGATGTGAGATGTATCTTCCTATTGTAGTACTCAACAACCCCCATTATCCTTAGACTTAGAAGAATAAATAATGGGGACCCTTTAAATTTTTAGGAAATAATCCTTTCTTGTTTTAATAAAATAGGACAAGTTTCATATTTTTAACTTTTTAATATAAATATAAATATATATATATATATATATATATATATATATATATATATATATATATATATATATTTCAAAAGCATATATAGCGAAATGTAATTTTTTCTTTAGGCTTAAGAGCCTTTCCATAGTTTCTTAGGAAATAATATGCAAGTCTAAAAAACCCCGATAACTATGTTTCCATTATAAAACCTTTGAAAAGAATTATCAAAGTTTTAAAAGGATTTTTACACAAATAAACAGAAATATTATAAAAATTGGCCCCACTAAAAACTGCACATGAAGTGCTAATTGGCTTGTCGGCATCAACGATTTCAAAGTAAGTACCATAAGCGATTTTCCGATAGCGATATCGCATTCTGTCAAGTAACATCAACCGATATCTCATTATGTTAAGTGTCGATTGATGATATCGTGTTTTGTCAAGTCCCGACACTCCAATATCGGACATCCCACATTCTAATTTGCGAACAATCAAATGACTTGTGATATCGGAGTTCGCATATCACAAGGTTCTATTCATATCACCTAATACCAAAACACCGATAAAGTTTTGCCAAAAAATGATTTGTCAATACAGTGACAAGTGTCAAAGCCACATGAACAAACGTTCGAAAATTAAATGGCCACCCTGTGTGATTTATAGTTTCGAGGTTTTAAACAATTTGTTATGATTTTGATGTAATGTAGAAGGATTTCTTCATTAAAACTCGCATTCAATTGAAAAGACTATTTGCATTCATGATTTCTTGCCGCTCATCCTTGTTTGCTTTTTAATAGGTAAATTCTAATAAACAACAGTTAAAGGAAATGTTCAGGATTATCAAAGCAAAGAAGAAGTATGTCATTGTTATGAAACCAGCTCAAGAACCTCCTTTCTATATATAGGAGTCTAGGGAGTCACAATATAATCCAGCCGACCTAACAATAATAATATAAAGCCACAAAAATAACAATAGAGGGATTCTATGGGGCACAGAAATAACAATATGGGGGTAATAGGGGCACAACAATATAAATAAGGGGTATAACTACAATAGTAATGGGGTAATCACTAGTATTATAGGGACCCAACATGCCCCTCTCCTTCAAAAAAGTGTTGTCCTCAACGCTTGAGTAGTTCTGGATACTTCTGCATAAAATTCTCATCCTCCCATGTGGAATCTTCAGCGGATAAGTTCTTCCACTTGATAAGATACTCTGAAATTGATCGATTTCGTAGCTGTCGAGTTCTTGTTTCTGTGACTGCTTCCGGTTCCAATATAATTTTTCCTTCCTCGTCAAGTTCTGGCAATATTGTTTGAATTGGGAGCTTGTCACCTATAACCTTCTTTAAACATGAAACATGGAAAACTGGGTGCAATCGAGAAGCTGCAGGAAGCTCCAATTTGTATGCCATAGTACCAATCTTTTGCAACACCTTGTACGGACCATAATACTTTGGTGATAATTTATTATCCTTCTTAGCTTGCTTTAGGGACATTTGCTTATATGGTTGTAGCCGTAGGAATACCCAATCACCTACATCAAAACTTCTTTCACTGCGATGTTGATCTGCCTGTTGTTTCATTCTATTTTGTGCCAACACGAGGTTATCCTTTAAGAGTTGGAGGACTTGTTGTTGATGTTCGATGTGATGTTCCACTGCCTGAACCTTAGAATTTTCTCTTAAATATGATGTGATGGATGGTGGTTGATACCCATAAAGTGCCATAAATGGGGTCATTTTTGTTGCTGTATGGAAGGAAGTGTTATACCACCATTCAGCCAGAGGCAACCATTTGACCCATTGTGTCTGTTTATCAGATACAAAGCAACGAAGATATCCTTCCAAACATTTGTTTACTATCTCAGTTTGCCCATCAGATTGAGGATGATAAGATGAGCTATGAGCTAACTGAGTACCAAGACAAGAAAATAATTCTGTCCAAAAATTTCCAGTGAAAATGGGATCTCTGTCACTTACAATAATCTTTGGGTTTCCATGTAGCTTTTGAACTGTTTCCATAAATGCAGTAGAAACTGTACTGGCTTTAAATGGATGTGATAATGCACAAAAGTGTGCATACTTGGTAAGTCTGTCAACTACCACCATGATGACACTCTTTCCCTCAGACTTGGGTAAACCTGTGATAAAATCCATTGAAACCTCCTCCCAACGTTGGCTTGGAATGGATAAAGGTTGTAATAGACCCGGTGTCTTAATTGTTTCAACTTTATTTTGCTGGCAAACCAAACATTCCGCCACAAACTTTTGAATATCTGATTTAAGGCCATCCCAAAAAAATTCCTTCTTAACCCTGTGGTAAGTTTTTAAAAATCCTGAGTGCCCTCCTAAGGGAGAAGTGTGCAATTCCATAAGAATCTTTTGTTTTAGCTGGGAATTCTTACAGAGGTATAAGCGATCTTTGTACCATAACGAATCATTTTGCCAGCTAAATGTATCAGAAGTACTGGAATCTTGTTGTAGCTTTCGAATAAGTGCCCACACTTCTTCGTCATTCTTCCATTCCTCCCTTGCTTCGTTTATCCAATCTGGTTGGATAATAGAAATGGCACACAACAATGCTTCCACATCCTCATCCTTTCTTGAGAGTGCATCTGCCACCACATTTTGCTTCCCTTTTTTGTAGATGATTTCAAAGTCATAACCCAACATCTTTGTGACCCACTTTTGTTGCTCTTCAGAGGATAATCTTTGTTCTAAAAAGTATTTAAGGCTATCATGATCCGTTTTTACCTTGAAGTGTCTTCCCATTAGGTAGGGTCGCCATTTCTTAAGTGCATGGAGTATTGCCAACATTTCCTTCTCATAAATAGCTTTGCTTAAAAACTTTCCCTTGATTGGACGACTTTCAAAAGCAATGGGTCTTTCATCTTGCATTAGAACAGCACCAATTCCATTTCCTGAAGCATCACATTCCACAATAAAGGTTTTTGTGAAGTCCGGTGTAGCTAAGACCGGTGCTTGGCACATTGCCTCTTTAAGATGTTCAAAGGCCTTTGTTGCTTCCGGAGTCCATGAAAATGAATCTTTCTTCAATAATGTTGTTAGAGGTGCTGCTATTCTCCCATAATTCTTAACAAACTTGCGATAATACCCTGTCAACCCAAGAAATCCTCGCAGATGCTTTATGGATGTGGGGATTTTCCATTCCTTAATGGCTTTAATTTTGCTAGGGTCTACCTTAACTCCTTCATGAGATACAATATGACCCAAATATTCCACCTCCTGGACTCCAAAGAAACATTTGGATCTTTTTGCATATAATTGTTTCTCCTCCAATAGTTGTAGCACCCTGTCAACATGTTCAACATGATCCTTCCAAGACTTGCTGTAGATTAGTATATCATCAAAAAATACTAACACAAATTTTCTAAGGAATGGTTTGAAAATTGAATTCATCAAACCTTGAAATGTTGAAGGTGCATTGGTAAGGCCAAAAGGCATGACCAAAAATTCATAATGACCCTCATGAGTTCTAAATGTCGTTTTCGGAATGTCTTCAATCTTCATTCTGATTTGATGATATCCTGAACGAAGATCCAACTTGGTGAAGTAAATTGATCCATGCAATTCATCCAGTAATTCATCAATAACAGGAATGGGGAACTTATCTTTAATAGTGAGCTTGTTGAGCTCCCTATAATCCGGACACATGCGCCATGATCCATCCTTCTTGTGCACCAATACTACTGGAGCTGAGAAAGAACTTTGACTCGGTTGAATTATACCAGCCTCTAGCATTTCTGCAACCATACGTTCAATTTCACTTTTTTGGACATAGGGATATCTGTACGGCCTGATGTTTGGAGGAACACTTCCTGGAATCAGATGAATAGCATGATCATGATCACGCATAGGTGGGAGACCTTTGGGAGTCTCAAATACCTTGGAATGATTGTCCAAGACTTTTTGGAGATCTGGAGAAATAGATGATTCCAATGTGGAAACATCTAGCGAACATAATTGTGCAATTACACCTCTTTGCTCCTTTTTTAGAAGCTTTGTCATGCCATTAGAGCTGATTATCTTTCCTGGTTTCCCTGCAATACCCCTTAATTCAACTTCCTTTCCTTCCACAGAAAATTTCATGAAAAGTTCTTGAAAATTAAAAGCTATTGTACCCAAGGATTGTAGCCATTGGACTCCTAGTACAACATCAGCACCTCCCATTGGAATGGAAAGCATTGGGCTAGTCAATACATATTCTCCCATGGATAGCTTGATATTATGGCACTTTCCAGAACAATTTATTGTTCCTCCATTTGCAATCATCACTTGACACTCTGGTGCTGGATATAGGAAGCAATTCAATTCTTTTGCTACCCTACAATGAATAAAATTGTGGGTGCTTCCTGAATCAATCAACACTATTACCTTTTTCTTCTTGATTTGTCCTTCTATCTTGATGGTTTGAGGAGTGGTAATTCCCGCCAATGCATTACAAGATATGGTCGGATTTATTTGTTCTTCATCTAGGCTTTGTTCCTGGAATATATCCTCTTCTTTTGACCTTTCTTGCTCCTTTTCTTCTTCCTCTTCACAATCTATGTAGAATAATTTCTTCTCAGCACACTTATGACCTTTTGTGTATTTGCTATCACAATTGTAACAAAGCCCTTTTGCTCTTTTTTCTTCCAATTGTTGTGGTGTCAACCTTGTAGGTTGTGGAAGACTATGGGCAACAACACTTCCGTCTTTATAGTTGTGAGTGGTATGCTTCCTAGTTGCCATAATTTTGCTTTCCATTTTTCTTGCTAACCTGAATGCCTTCTCTAATGAATCAGGTTCCCAAAGGCGCACATCATGTTGGATATTATCCTTTAAAGACCCTATGAACACATCAATCCTATGCTCCTCTGGAATATCTTTTACCCTTATGTTCAATTTTTGGAACTCCTCAATGTGCTCCATTATTGAACCCTTTTGTTTGAGACTTATCAATTGGCTAAAAAAAGTGTTGCTTTTTGTATCCTCATAATGTGCTATCAATTCTTCCGTAAAAATTGCCCAAGTGATAAATTGTTTACGAGAACAAAGCCATTGATACCATACAAACTGATTTGGTTCCAAATATAAAGTTGCCATACGTACCTTTTGTGTGTTTTGCACATTATTGAGATCGAAGAATTGCTCCATCTGTAATATCCATGTGGCGGGATCCTTGCCATCAAACTTCCTCATATCGATTTTTGGAACATGGTGAGTCTTCGATCCAACATTAGAGTCTATGGAATCATGATTAACATTTCTTTTGTTCTCATCATGAGTTTCCTTTACTACCTTTTCACCATTAGTGACCCTTTCTTGTAGCAACTTCTTCAATTCATCCATCTTATCATCAATGCCATCAAATTTAGCGTCAATCTTAGCTTCCATGCCATCCATCTTAGCTTCCATTCCCTTTATCTTAGATTCCACGCCATTTACCTTAGATTCCACGCCACTTATCTTAGCTTCTGTTAGCTTTTGTGAGCGTGACATTTGTTGCACTTGTTCTTGTAATTTTGATATATCATGTAGCATTTCTTCCTCTTCTTCATGAGTCATGCTAGAGCTTTCAGGTTCCTTACTAGGTGTTTGCATTTTCTTTCCTCGGGGCATCAGTTACCGATAATAATGCTTTACTATGCCCTTTGAATTCTGTTAAACCAAGCTTACACAAAAATTAAAAAAAAACTACACACCTTTTTTCACTTTATAGAAGCCTGATATTGAATCTGATGTATCTCTGTAATTTCGGATCATCCAATTCTGAAATTGCTACCTGTAGTAGCCTTCTGCGTCCTCTTTCCAATGCCACAAGTCTGAGCCAAATTGGATTCTCCAAGGAAGAGTTATGTGAAATCTCCCACAGTGACTTGCTTTTAGACTGGTTCAGTAGAGCGAACTTGTACGACGTGCCACGAGTCACTGTTTCAACCTTTGAATCTGAAACACACGCACAAGAAACTACAGTCTGTCCTCTTTCTGTACCTTTTTACGAAATTTCAATCCGATCTTCAGAGAGAGAGTTATGACGATTTTCCCCAGGTCACCTGTTTTGAATGTAATTCAGAAGTCTGCAAAAAGACCAACTTCCTCAGATCATATCTCCGAAAATATCGCGAGAAAAGCTCTGAAATTCGGACCCAAGGTTCATCGCCAATTCTTCTCAAATGGGTTTTTTTTGCGACTTCTGAAACGTCACAGAAAAAAAGTTATAGCGAAAATGCCACGATGACCTGTTTGGAGCAGCGAAACCCTAGAATCCAAAGCTCTGATACCAAATGTTATGAAACCAGCTCAAGAAAAGATAGAAAAGAAAGATCAACGCCTTAGAATTCAGCCTCTTCGAGGGGGAAACCTCCTTTACATTACATAAATGAACAATTCTTGGATGATACAAATGACAAAACCTCCTTTCTATATATAGGAGTCTAAGGAGTCACAATATAATCCAGCCGACCTAACAATAATAATATAAAGCCACAAAAATAACAATAGAGGGATTCTATGGGGCACAGAAATAACAATATGGGGGTAATAGGGGCACAACAATATAAATAAGGGGTATAACTACAATAGTAATGGGGTAATCACTAGTATTATAGGGACCCAACAGTCATTCAGTCACAGACAGTTTCGCCTCCTGAAGAAGTTGTCGAGATGTCACCTTTATTTACTGATACTACATGCATGCCAGACGTAGGGTCCTCCTCTTGCGAGGTCATATACAAATTGTTCAAGGATGAAAACCCAAGGTTAATTGAGAAGCAAAGTGCTACTATAAATTCTCCTGCTCCAGATATTGGCTCTACATGGAATGATGTGGCTAATTCATTTTTGCATAGAATTTCCGCCCATCCCAAAATCTTGCCCTATACAGATATGGTGAGATGGGTCATTGACCATCTGGATATTACAGAAATAGCTTTTATAACTCCGAAAAATATAATCATCGGCTCATTCAAGGCCAAGGATTTGGGGAAAATGTACAATTTGCCACTACCATAGAAGAAGTATGATACTCAATTTATCCAGAAATTTATGCATAAGAATCAGAACCCAACAGAGCTTATAAGAGAATCAAGAAGGGACCCGAATAGGCACAAGCACGAATACAGGGGTATGTGTTCTTAAGCTTCTATTGTTGGTCCTTTCTCTCATATTGCTGCTATGATGTGTCATTTATACAGTTACCCTAATATAAAAAAGTTCTCAAAATAATGGGTACCGTTAATAGATTCTACTTATGATGGTTATGTTATGGATTGGGCAAATACTTTTTCTAATAATTTACCTGCTCAAATCCATAGTTACAGACAGAAGCGCAATATCAATGATAAAACTCTTCCCCCTTTCTTTATGAGAATCTATGTCATGGATGCTATTTGTTTTTCTTATGATTTTCCATCTATAGGATGGAAGTGGACAATCCAATACCCTACCCCCATTCATGTTTACTTTGATATCTTGTGGGAGTCCAGGTATCATTCTCATTTTTACAAAAAATTTCATGAAATTATCCTCCCCATTCACCAAGAGGTATTTGGCAGCAAAGTGCCCAAACTCTCTACAAAAGCTAATAATGACTTAATGTCATTAGGAAGGTGGTTCGGGGAGGAGTCATTTACTTATATTCAAGTGTTTGGTAGTCTTTCCAGTCCTCATGTTCTTCCTCTTTTGTCCTTGATAAATTATTGGCCAAAGAAATTGCATACCAAACAATTGGGAATGGTTTGACTAAAGTGCTCAAGGATGCCAAGAAAACTACTTGGCCTTCTTTTCCTATTTCTTGTGGTATCTATACATTGGAAAATTTCAGACATGCTCTTGTTGAAATTGAGCAAATTAAAGCTTTAAGTTTTCCAACCATCCCAAACGGACAATACGATCCCATTGGGGTTGCAAAAGATGTCACGGCACAAGCAAGAATCAAGCAATTCACAAGAGAGCCTAATAAATTTGATGATTTATTTGAGATGGTTCCAGAGTATTCCATGGTTGAAAAGTTAGTGGAAGATCGACTAACTCCTAAAGAATTGATTGAGTTCAATCAATATCGTAGTCAGAGAATAGCCCATTTTCCAAAAGTTTTGTTAAGACATTCTTGACAGAATCTTGAAGTTTTAAATACATTAGCCTCCTCATCAAAGGATCCAATTATTTCTCAAGTCTCTGAGATAGCTACTTTAGTTGTTGAGAAAATGAAGAAAGTTCAAGAAGAAAATAAATTGGATGAAGTTTGGGAGGAATTTAATCGCATCTTATCAACTGAAGAAACTCGGTATGTAAACACTACAGTCAACAAAGAAATAGTATAGATTCCACAAACTGAAGGGACAACCTCGTTCAATACTGAGGCTCCTAATAAAACTATTGTTAATGAAGATACATAAATTATCCTAACATTCCCTACATCTGAGATAGTTCTAAAGATTGAAGAAATATCTCCTTTGGATGTGTTTTACAGCGCATAACACAAAGAAGTTATGAGAAGGTCAAGAAAGAAGAGAAATATGGAACAAGCATAGACATTAGTTTCAAATGAGACTCCTTTTAAAGTTCTCTAGAAAGGAGCCCAAACAGCACCTGATGAATAATTAAACAGACTTTCACAGCTTGTAGGAGCTTATGCCAGTGCTACTATTGATAAAGCAACAGAAATTAAACTGCTTATGAAGGAAAAGGACCAAAGGATTGTTCAATTAAAACAAAGTCTCTAGAATGAAAGGCAAGTGATTGAGCAACAATGGCAAGCAAACCTTGCCGAATTACAAAAAAGTTTCAATGACTTGAAACTATAATTTGAATTTGAAATCAAAGATAAAGATACACAACTACAAAAGCTACAACAAAAGTTTAACCAGTTGAATGAAAATCTAGTAATTAATGAAGTTCGAAAAGAAGCAGGAGAATTTGATACACTCCTTACTAAACAACATGTTATCTTTTGTCATAAATTAACTTTAATTCATGATTTGTGTAAGACCAGTGATTCTTTAGTTAACTAGTTGTCCGATCTAAGGACATTCTATGAAGAAGTTGATGAGAAAATCTTTGAGCATATAGATTGGCAAGACAGTGTTGAAGGAAGATCAGCTGATCTTCCTCGAATTGAAGAATCTCAAAAAGATATCATTTTCGGTGACTGGGACATAAAGATGAAGCAAGCAGAAATGGTTATAATCAAAGCGAGAAATATTTCTTCTAATTTCACTGAATATATCAATGATAGCTTATTGCAGGCCAATCTAATATAGGAATGCCCAAAGGACACCTTACTTGATGTCAAAAATCTGAAGAAGTCGTGGCAGGAACCATCAAAGAAAAAGGTTGAAGACATCTAAAGTTTATCAAAAGTAAACCACGAAAGTTACTGTCATTTCTTGATAAAACCACATAATCAATGTCTTGTGCTGAGGTGTCTTTCTAATGCAAGAACTCAACTTCTTCCAACACTCAACGATGTAGTATTTACAGGGCAAATGTGCATGTAACCGATTCACCCTGCCCAACCAAATCAAATGACGGGCATATGTGGACTCAAAGAATGAATGGAGAATCAATCTGCAGCACATTCGTGAACTTTTTGTTACAACATAATGCTATATTTATCTTTGCTTTATCTTAGCTTAGTTTGTTGGATCTTTTTTGAAGACTTTTATTTTTATTTTACTATTTTTGTAATATTAATAGACTATTTAAACCCCTCTCATGTGTTTAGAAAGGGGTTCTAAATTTTTGATGGCCAGCTTTGAACTTGCACTATTGTTTATTCCAAAGTTATCTAATTGAGGAAGCTGAACCAAAATCTATCTTTCTAATGAGCAGAGTACTGATGTATCAGGTACTATTATCTTTATATTGCTACTATGTTTCATTGAGATAGATAGTGAATTTCTTATAAGTTGTTTCATTATGTATATGCTTTTGCAAACAGTGAGACATTGTCACTATTGATGTGTAGGGTTGTATCATTTGTGATTATATACGAAATAATGAGATCTTATATCTGGTTAGTTTTAACCGACTAAATTAATTAACTATTTAATTAATTTAGATGATCTTATATGTTTTCTTTTCATAAAGTGTTTAATGATCTACATTGTTGCATGCTTTGTGAAATCTTTTTATGAATCACATGTAAAGATATATTCTCCCAGGAAATATGTAGAATAAGTTTATTTATTAATATCATCTTTAGTTTTAAATCACTCCATTATTCTCATTTTATTTCCATTATTCATTTATATTTCTTTAACGGGAAACTGGTCCCTTTATCCCCAGTTGGAGCCACCAATGAAAATGAAAATGGAGTTGGCTTAAGTTCCAGACCGGGTGGTATTCCTTGATGTTGAGGCAAATATTTTCCAGCCTTCAACATTTTTGGTGCTAGAAGGAGGGCCCCGATTATGAATGGAAACAATTTTTAATCCCAAATCAAAAGGTCATCAAAAGAGTCATTCTCCCTCAAAATCTCCCCCAACTTCCAGATCTCATTCGAAATCTCCTACTCCCAAACCGGAAGTTGTAAAAACAACTACAAGATCTCCTAGCACACACCCTAATTCATCTTATCAACCTCCTTCTCAAGAGTTACCTGAAGTTTAGACCTTAATTCATAAATTAGAAGGAATTTCTATTTCAAAAGAAAGGCCACAACAATCGGAGTTATCTGAACGTAGTGTATCTTCATCTTTCGAAACTTCTTTTATTTTGACTCGATCCCAAAGTGAGAAACTTGGGGCTACTCCATTTGAGTTTCCCTTACCTTCCTAGTGAAGAAGGACTAAAAAATATGAATCACAACCATCTACTACTGAGGTTTTATCTTCTTCTCCACCACAAACACCTTTATTTCATTCCTCATCATCAACTTTCTCTCATTCGATCAATCCTTCCACTCATACCCCTCATTTTCAATCAACTGGTGCTAGTTTAACCAACACTAGCATAGGAGCTACTTCTTCTTCCACACAGTAATCCTCTTCTATCATTACAACTTCTTCTACCCAAATTCCCAAAATGGCTAACAGACCTTGGACCAACCCAGGTGAAATCAACATTCCTGCACCTCTTCATCCTTTTCCTAAACATCTATAAAGATGGTTACCCAAGTTGAATCTTGATGAATGGATTCTAGATGAAGAACATTTTCATAATTATATGTTGGCCATTAACCTAAATGGAGTCTCAGAAGAAGATTGTGTATATAGATTTTTTCCCTATACTTTCGTAGGATCAATAGGATCTTGGTACTTTTCTTTACGAGCAGATTCAATTAATAATTTGAATACATTTCAAAAGAAATTTTTGACAAAGTTTGGTGATGATCGTACAACAACAACGTTAATTAACAATCTTTCCAATCTCAAAACAAATCAAAATGAAAGAATCAAAGATTTTAATTCTAGCTTCAATAAATTGCTTAATAATATTTTTGACACTTTACAACCTGGTGAAGATGTACAAATAGAATGGTATAACTCTGTGCCTAACTTTGTGCTTCCGTCTAATATTTCAATATTTATAAATAGATCTAGTAAAGCTACTTTAGCTGAAAACATGAAAGAAGCCTTGTCTGTTGAAAAGAGAATTCTAGCCTTAGAGAAGAAAACCATTCTTGAAGAAAGGAAGTCAAAGAAAGTAACTTTTAAAGAGGAAGCCAAAAAGAAACCTTCTAAAGACCCTTTCGATTTAGAAGGATTACAAAAATTCCTCAAAACAATGTCAAATGAGATGGTTGAGATCAAGAAACAAGTATCAGAATATTCAAAAAGATCTTTTAGACCTTTCAAGAAAGCTCAACCTTCATCATCTCAGCCACCCAATATTATATCCAACGTTGAATTAGATCAAGATGAAGATGAAGAATCAGCCCTATCTATGGAAGAATCAGAAGAAGAAGAGTTGGTTGAAGCACATGGATTATGGGATTTTATTCTTACTACATTAGAAAATGAAGAAGAAGGAGAAGCCCTACCAGTAGAAAATAGGAGTAAAAGATCTATTGATCCATCATCTTCGAATCAAAAAAAAATATCAATTACTCTTATTAATAAATATAAAGGCGCAATCAAAAAATCTCCTCCCAAATCTTCTGAATCTATTCCATCCTCTTCAAATTCCCCTTCTTCATCTAAAACTCTCGTTATTTTGGATAAAGATATAGAATATAACATTATGGAAGATATGAAGAAAGTTAAGGCTAACATTTCCATGTATGAGGTGAGCAAGCTTAAGAAACAACAAAAATTATTGCTTAAAGAATTAAATGATGTTCCTACATCTCCTTTGCCAACTGCAAAAGCCTCACTTGGAAAAGAAAAGCCTCCAAGTGATTCCCCAGATAAAATTGATGCTTCCGATGCAATTTGAATTGGAGACATGTCCAATTCTCACACTCCTTTTCTTTTAACCTTTGAGATTTTTAATAAAAACATTCACAATTGTTTGGTAGACTCAGGTGCGTCATCAAATATTATGCCATATTCAGTTTGTCTCAAGCTGAACATAACACCTGAGAAGTTTGTTGTCCAAATTGTTCAATTAGATAAAACAAAGGTTAAGGTGTTGGGATAATTGAATTGTGTGTTAATAAGATTATCCTCAAATTCAAAGGTATGTCAGATTATTGATATTTTGATTGTTGATATTCCTAAATTTTATGGTCTTATTTTAAGCAGAGATTGGTCTGAGAAATTGCATGGTTATTTTGCCACAAATTGGTCACATATATGGCTTCCTTACAATGGGAAACCAAATTAGATTCGGGTGGATAGAGAAAAGCATATGAAATACTCAGTTACTAATCTGGATGAAGAAAATGAGCATGTAGTTTTCACAAACAACATCCTTGGGAATTATTCTTCTGAATCTTTCTTTGGAAGTTTTACAGCTCAAAGATCTCCTTTCTTAGAAAATTTTGTTTCATCTCAAGTTGAAAATTATTCACAAACAGATTTTACTAAATGTATAAATGTTGTAGATACACCTGTAATTAAGCATGATTCTTTATTTTGGACACTTTATTTTGATGGTTCTAAATCTAACGATGGTGTAGGGGTTGGATGCATATTGATAAGCCCTAATGGTGAAAAAACTATGTTGGGATGTAGATTAGAGTTTGAATGTACTAATAACATAACATAATATGAAGCATTAATACAAGGATTGCATAAAGCTATAAGTATTGATGTTGAGTACCTTCAAGTCTTTGGTGATTCATAAATTGTTATAAAACAAGTTAGAAACAATATTAATTGTGTTTCTAATCATCTTAGAAATTATCAGTCCTTAATTCAAAATCTTACTTCAAATTTCATTGCATTTAATATTTCTCCAATACCCAGGCTATAGAATATCAGTGATGATGTTTTAGCCAATGTTTCATCTAAATTGATCCCACCTGAAGATTTTATTCCAGATAGATTTTCTATAGAGTTTATTTTTTTCCCTTCCATTCCTGATAATATCACCAATTGGTGAGTGTTCAATGATGATGAAGATATCCTGGATTTTTTAACATCTGAAGAATCTTATTTTGACCAAGTAATTGATGAAGATGAACATGATAGACAATTGAATAAATCAAATGAACAAAATGTTTTGCCAAAGCCTGTAGTTAAACTTGAGGATATTTACGATTTAAAAGACAAATTTAAAAAGGTCAGCAACTACAAACTTCAAAGTTCAACTTTGAGATTTGAATTGGTTAACCTTGGATCTGATATCAAGCCTCAAAATATTAACTTAGGTATTGGGCTCTCATCAGAAGAAAGAAATGCATTTATTCACATGTTGAAAAAATATAAAAACATTATGCGTGGAATTATCAAGATCTCAAAACTTATTATACTTCTATCATCTAGCACATTATCTCAATCATACATGATGTCAAACCCATTCAGCAAAAACTTAGAAAGATTAATCCAAATTTAGAAACTCGTGTCAAGAGTGAGTTGAATAAGCCTTTAAAGGCCAAAATTATATTTCCAGTAAGACATTCCAAATGGGTTTCTAATCTTGTGCTAGTTAGAAAAAATAATGGCGATATTCGCATTTGTATTGACTTTAGGAATTTAATTAAGGCATGTCAAAAAGATAATTTCCCCTCCCACCAATGGAGCAAGTCCTAAATCTATTGTTGGTTTTGAACTAATGTCTTTTATAGATGGATTCTTAGGTTACAATCAAATCCTTTTTCATGCAAAGGATAGATTAAAGACTACGTTCAGAACAAAATGGGGAACATACGAATATCAAAAAATGCCTTTCGGATTTATGAACGTAGGAGCTACTTTCCAGAGAGAAATGCACATCGCTTTCATGGGTTTATTCAATAAATCATTGTGGTATATCTATATGATATTACCATATATTCCAAGAAGAGAAGTAATCATTTGCATGACTTAAAACAGATCTTTGAAAGATGCAAAAGGTATGAAATTTCTCTAAACCCCAAGAAATTTCTCTTGCCCTATGGTTTTGTGCGTGGTTTTCGCACATGGATTTGGGCATGATGGTTTTCTACCCATGGTATTTTGGAGATCCGGTCAAGGGAACTATGGTTATATTCTAATCCAGGTTTAATGGAATTGGGTTTATGGATGCTTCGACATGTATATATATGTATTGTAAAATTTAAAGGAATATAATGAAAAATCAATCTGGTAGTCTCGATTTTGGGATCTAGGGGAAAATCTCTATGTGTATATGTTTTACGGTTTATGCTCTCGCCATTTTTTATTTTTTATTTTTAGAATTCGTATGTAGGTAATTTTTGTATGGGGTTAAAACCTACATTTGGTATTAGAGATGTTTTGGCTTCAAGGGGATGCCTTTGTTGTTGAGGTGTTTTTCTCGGGCCTGTGGTAGACCCTGTTCAGTTGGAGATCTACGGCATTGATTCTTGTGGTGAAAGAAGATGGAAAGTAGTGGAAATATAGAGATCAAGAAATTTAATGGTCAGAGTTTTGAGTTGTGAAAACTCAAGATGGAGGATCTGCTGGTGGAAAAATATCAGTGTATCACAGTAGATCCGGATACTAAACCAATGGCAATATCAGCTGATGACAGGGCAAAGTTGGATCAAAAGGAAAAAAGAACAATACGGTTGTGTATCTCAAATTCAGTATTATTGAATGTATCAATGGAAGCTTCAGCGAAGGCTTTGTGGGACAAGTTAGGGACTTTGTACCAATCTATGTCTCTAGGGAATAAATTGTTCCTACGAAAACAAAAACAAAAAAACAAAAACAAAAAACAAAAAAACAAAAACAAAAAACAAAAAACAAAAAACAAAAAAAACAAAAAAACAAAAAAACAAAAACAAAAAAAAAAACAAAAAAATTGTATAACCTAAGGATGAAGGATGGAAACTCAGTGACAGAGAATTTGAATGCCTTTAATACTGTGGTAAGCCAGTTGTTATCTGTTGATATAAAAATTTCAGATGAAGATAAGTGCATCAGTTTATTATGTTCTCTACCAGCTTCGTGGGATAGTCTAGTTGTTGCAATTGGTAGCAATGTGATTTCCTTGCAGTTTGATGAAATAGTCTCATCTTTTTTGTCGTAGGAGATGAGACAGAAAAATAAAGAGGGCCAGAATGGTGATGCCTTGTCTATACGAGGATGGTCCCAGAACAGAAACAAAAATAAATCCTCAAGTGGGAGATCTAAATCTAGAGGGGGATCTAAATCTCTAGGAAACCCTATAAAGGTGTGCCGGAAATGCGGAAAGGAAGGGCACTTCAAAAAGGAATGTAGATATAAATCTCCTGAGAAAGGGAAGGGATCTGATGATGCTCCTTCTGCAAAGGCGAAAACCACTTTAGATGAAGGTGGGGATGTGTACTTGACTTCTTCTTCAAGTACACATGTAGATCATGAGGCATGGTTGATTGACTCAAGTGCACCCTTTCACTTCACTCCCCATAAGGAGTGGTTCTACGAGTATGATAAATATGATGGTTGTGATTTCTTGTTAGGGGATGACAGGAAGGCTAGAATTTTTTATCGTAGAAAAGTCAAGTTGAAGTTGCAAGGTGGATGGATTAGAACACTTTCGGGTGTTCTGCATATTCCTACATTGGACAGAAATATGATTTTTGTAAGAAAGTTGGATGATGCATGTGTAAAAACAATGTTTGATAAAGATACCTTCAAGATGGTTCGAAGAGCATTGGTATTGATGCGAGGAGTTTGGATTGGAACTTTGTACAAGCTTCAGGGTAGCATTGTTATTAATGGGTGCAACATTTCCATGGTTCCTAAAAGTGGAGCAAAAAATCTAGTGGTCTCTGGAGAAAATACCATGCTATGGCATCAAAGGCTTGGACATATTGGAGAGAAGGGCCTTCAAGTACTTCATGTAATGGTATGGTAGAAGGTATGCCTAATTTCTCTCTGGATTTTGATTTCTGTGAAAATTGTGTATATGGGAAGCAGAATCGAGTGAGTTTCCCCTCTGGTGTTAAGAGGGTGAACTGGATATTAGAGCTTGTGCACAATGATTTGTTTGGACCTATGTTGGTTCCATCACTAGGTAAGTCTATGTACTATGTATCATTTATAGATGACTCCTCAAGGAATACATGGATATATTTCCTCGGGAATAAAAATGAAGTCTTTGATAGGTTTAAAGAATTTAAGGCTCTGGTGGAAAACCAAACAGAGAATAAGATAAAGGTGTTGAGGACAGATAATGGTGGAGAGTTTTGCAAGAAGGAATTTGAAGAGTTATGTAAGAAGTGTGGTATAGCACAAAAGAAGAATATTCCATACACACCTTAGCAAAATGGAGTTGTAGAAAGAATGAACAGGACGTTGATGGAAAAGGCAAGAAGCATGCTCAGTGGTGTTGGGTTAGGATAGGAATTCTGGGCAGAAACGGTGGAGACTACATGTTACCTAGTTAATAGATCACCTTCATTAGTGTTGGAGGATAAGCCTCCACAAGAGGTATGTATTGGTAAGAAACCCTCTCTTTTACATCTAAGGTTATTTGGATGTGATGCATATGTACATGTTCCAAAGGAGAAAAGAACCAAGTTGGATAGTCAATCTAAAAGGTGCATCTTTATTAGGTATAAGGATGGTTTAAAAGGTTATAAGCTTTGGAACCTAGAAAAAAAGAAGGTTGTGTACAGTCGTGATGCGGTGTTTAGAGAGGTGAAAGATGCTATTAAATATGAAGTCCTACCAAAGGAACCTGAGAAGATAGAGTTTGAGCTAAAGGAGGAGGAATGAGACTCTACAAGAGAAGAGGAATCAGAAGATGAAGATCCACAAGTCGTAGTTGTGAGAAGATCAGTTTGAGAAAGAAGGCAACCATAAAGGTATAGTCCAGTTCCTTTCTGTTTAAATGTTGTTTTATCTATTACTGATGATGATCCCAGAACTATGAGGGAAGCAGTAGATTCAGAAGATGGAAAACTCTAGAAAGAGGACATGGTTGATGAAATGGAAGCTTTGCACAAAAACGAGTCTTGGCATCTGTTGGAGTTTTCGAGTGGAAGGAAACCCATTGGAAGAAAACGGGTGTTTAAGAAGATTATTAATGTAGAAGGCAAGGTGGAGAAATACAAATCTCGTTTAGTAGCAAAAGGTTACTCCCAGGTGTCGGGAATTGATTTTGGTGATATTTTTTCTCTTGCTGCTAAGGTAGCTTCTATTAGATTACTTTTATTTGTTGCTGCTTTTGATTTTGAGGTAGAACATATGGATGTGAAGACAACATTTCTTCACGGGGATCTAGAAGAAGAGATCTACATGAAACAACCTGAAGGCTTTCCGGTGAAGGGTAAGAAATAACTAGTATGTAGGTTAAAAAAATTCTTTGTATGGGTTAAAACAGTCACCAAGAATGTGGTATCAGTAATTTGATGCATATATACATGGACTTGGCTTTGCGAGAAGCAAAGCAGTTTATTATGTGTATTTCAAATTAATTGGTGACCATGTTATTTATTTGGTCTTCTATGTGGATGATATGTTGCTGATTGGAAATAACAAAGAAATTATTGAGGAATTAATGACCCAATTGTCCTCCAAATTCAACATGAAAGATGTTGGTACTGCAAAAAATATTTTGGGCATGGAAATTAAATGAGATCGGGCAAAAAGGAAGCTCTGGTTGAACCAGAGGAAGTATGTTGAGACAATATTGTTAATGTTTAATATATAGGATAGTAAACCAGTGAAGGTTCCTATTCCTGTAGGTGTAAATTTATATGTTTAACATTGTCCCAAGACATAAGAGAGGAAGAGGACATGTCCCATGTTCCATATGTAATTGCAGTCAGTAGCCTGATGTATGAAATGGTGTGTACTAGACCAGACATTGCACATGCGGTGGGATTATTAAGAAGGTTTATGTCAAAACCAGGGAAGGAGCATTAGACAATAATGAAGCGGGTTTTCGGGTATTGGCATGGCACTATTGATTATGGCATGTGCAACCAAGGAAGACTAGGATTTGACGAAGTTTTGGACACACATGGCTTTGTTGATGTAGACTAGGCTGGAGATCTAGATCAGAGAAGATCTAGAAGTGTGTATGTGTTTAACCTATTTGGAGGTGTAGTTAGTTAGATGAGTAAGAGACAGTATTTAGTGGCACTTTCAACTACAGAGGAAGAATACATGGCAACCACTCATGCAAGCAAGGAAGCAGTTTGGTTGAAGAGAGTGTGTTCGAGTATGGGGTTAGTACAACGAGTTATAAGGATAGAGTGTGACAACCAAAGTTCAATTTTCTTGGCAAAGAACCCTGCTTATCATTCAAAGACAAAGCCCCTTGATGGTCAATATCACTTTGTAAGGGATATGGTTGAGGACAAAAAGGTGTTGTTGGTAAAGGTGGACATTTTGAATAATATTGCAGATGCATTGACAAACTCTATGAGCACTGAGAAGTTCTCTTGGTTTAGAGAAATAATGGGCATTGCAGGGCTAGACCAATGACTAAGCTCTCCTATGGCCCCCTATGGAAAGAAAACAAAAAGTGGGAGAATGTTGGGTGTGTGTTGTATTCTTTTCATGACTAGCCCCAGTAGTGAAGTCGGGCGGTTAGAGGGGGGACGACAAGCCCCCTTATCAAGGGGCTTGAGGTGTTAGAGAATTATATATTACAGAGAAATGGAACACATAAAATATTGTAGAAATATAAACACATAGAATGCATAAAACAAGAGAGACACAGATATACGTGGTTCACCCAGTTTTTATATTATCCAGCAAACTGAAGAGATACAACCTACACCAGATCCACTGTAATTCCCTCTTCGATCTCAATCTCCTCTCTCTTCCTCACTTAGAATATAGATATACATAGACGCAATACAATTCCCTCATATATAGCGAGGGGTTGCCTTATAAGGCAAAAAACCATAAATTAAACATAACTTCTACCGTCAGATCTCTGCCTAATGAACGGCCCAGATTGACTACGAAATTACAACATTTTACAAGGCAATTTTACATATATTCTTAGCTTCGAAGGCACTGCCCCCGATCCCCCTGCAAGGGGGGGGATCCCAAAAGGTCTTATCCACCCCCCCTGCAGCGAATATTTTATGAGTGTCGTTGCCGCCCCTTTACGAACTGGGGTCCAATGCAACGATACCCTTGAATACAGAAGATAATCAAGCTCCACACCTAACAATCTCCCACTTGGATACTAATTATAGCAACTCCACCGCTGCTTCATTTGTTGGATAATGACTCCACTTTGGACCTGGCTGTTTCTCATCTTCTTCATCATACTTGAAGACCAATTGAAAATAAGCAAATTCTCATTTTCTCCCTGGTTACAACTTTTGTTAACATATCTGCAGGATTTTGGCTAGTGTGTATCTTTTCCAGCTTCAACTGTCCATCTTCCAATGCTGACCGTATGAAATGGTACTTGAGCTGTATATTTTTAGTCTTGGAATGAAATGCAGAGTTCTTTGCAAGATGTATGGCACTCTGGCTGTCACTGTATAACTTGCCCAACTCCTGCTTCTTACCCAATTCATCCAGAAACCTTTGTAACCAAATCATTTATTTACTAGTCTCTGTAGCAGCAACATACTTTGCTTCTGTTGTTGAGAGTGAAACAACACTTTGCAGTTTTGAGACCCAACTGACAATTGTTCCACCTACAGTAAACACATACCCTATTGTGCTTCTCTTGTTATCTCTATCACCCGCCATATCTGCATCAACATATCCCTGTAGAGCAATGTTTGAACCACCAAAGCATAATGCTTGATTTGTGGTACCTCTCAAATACCTGAGAATCCACTTCACTGCCATCCAATGTTCTTTTCTTGGATTTTTCATGTACCTGCTTACAACTCCCACTGCATGTGCAATATCAGGCCTTGTGTAGACTATTGCATCATTAAGCTTCCAACCGTTGATGCATAGGGAACTTTAAACATATGAGCCATTTTTTCCCGAGTCTTAGGACACTCCTCCTTAATTAATTTGAAATGGCTAGCCAAAGGTATACTAACTAGTTTTGCATTCTACATATTAAACATTTTCAACACCTTTTCTATGTACTCACTTCGAGACAATGTTAATTTGGGATTCTTCCTGTCTCTAGTTAATCTCATGCCAAGGATTTGTTTTGCAGCACCCAAATCCTTCATTGCAAATGAGTTTGCCAATTTTATTTTGCGAACATTTATTTCTTGCATGTTAGAACCTGCAACAAGCATGTCATCTACATACAATAACAATATGATATAGTTGTTATCATTTTGCCTTTTGAGATAAACGCAATGATCAGAGTGACATCTAGTATAAACTTGTTCACACATAAACCTGTCAAATTTTAGATACCACTACCTTGGAGCCTATTTTAAGCCATACAAGCTCTTCTTCAACCTACACACTAGTTTCTCCTTCCCTTTTACCTCATATCATTGTGGTTGTTGCATATATATCTCTTCCTCCAAATCCCCATGGAGAAAGGTTGTCTTTACATCTAACTGCTCAAGATGCAAATCTTCAGCTACTACTAGACTTAAAATAGTTCTGATTGAAGTCATTTTAACAACAGGAGAAAATATCTCATCAAATTCTATACCCTTTTTCTGTGCAAACCCTTTCACCACAAGTCTAGCTTTATACCTTTTTCTACCTCCATCTTCTTCCTTCAACTTGTAAACCCATTTATTCTGCAATGTTGTTTTACCTGCAAGAAACCTGACTAAGTCCCAAGTCTGGTTATGTGCTAAGGAGTCCATCTCTTCTTTCATGGCTTGCTCCCACTTCTTCTTGGTTTCTACCTGCACATCTTCTTCATAACATTCTGGTTCACCAGAATCAGTCAACAATACATAATATAATGAAGGAGAGTATCGTTTAGGGGGTCTACTTATCCTGGTAGATCTTCTAACACCACTTTCAGGTGTTTGAGGTGCTTGTTGTTGTTGTGGTTGTTGTTCTGGTTGTTGATCATTATGATTTTCAGGCACCATCACTTTTCCTGTGATCTCGTCAAGCACTATGTATTCTCTGTTTTCTTTTCCTGCGGCTGATCCTTATACAAAACCTTTTCATTGAATATGACATCTCTGCTCCTAATGATTTTGTGTTTTTCATAATCATAAAAGCGATAACCAAAATCATTAACACCATATCCAATAAAGGTACATTTTTTTGATTTTGCCTCAAGCTTTGTTCTATTTTCTTTATTAATGTGGACAAAGGCTTCACAACCAAAAGTCTTTAAAAAAGAGTAGTTTACCTTTTTACCTATCCATGCCTCCTCTGGAATACCACCATCCAAGGAACTTGAAGGCCCTCTGTTTATTAGATAAACAACAATATCTACAGCATCTGCCCAAAATTGTAAAGGCAATCCTGCATGCAATCTCATGCACCTTGCACGCTCCATGATTGTCATGTTCATCCTTTCTGACACACCATTTTCTTGTGGTGTTCCTGGAACTGTCTTCTCTATATGAATTTCATTCTCTGAACAGTACCTATCAAACTCTTTGCTGCAATATTCACATCCATTGTCTTATCTGAGACACTTCAACCTTTTTCCTGTCTCATTTTCAACCAAAGCTTTCCATTTCTTGAAAGTATCAAATACATCAGATTTACTTTGAATATAATAAATCTAGGTTTTTCTCATTGCATCATCAATAAAAGTAACATAATAACGAGATCCACCAAGAGATGACACCTGAGCAGGTCCCCATACATCTGTATGCACAAGCTCTAATTTTTCTCTCTTCTTTTCTTTCCCAACTCTAAGGAATCTGACTCTCTTATGTTTTCCATAAACACAATTCTCGCAAAATTTTAAATCAACATGCTTCAAACCTAGCAACAAATTTCTTGATTGAAGAATCTGCATTCCCTTCTCACTCATGTGCTCGAGCCTATGATGCCACAATGTTGTATCTTCTCTTGTAGAAATACCAATACAATGTACCAACCTTTCCTCCTTTCGCTATTACCAGGGAACCTTTAGTGACCTTCCAGGTTTTATCTGTGAAAGTAGTTATGAAACCTTCACCTCCCAACTGCCCTATTGAAATCAGATTTTTCTTCAGATCTGGAACATGCCTTACCTCCTTCAATAGCCACTGATTTCCATTTTTATGTTTTATGAAAACTGTACCCATTCCAATGATTTTACAAGGTTTATCATCACCCACTCGAACCTGTCCAAAATCTCCTTGAACATAATCATAAAAATGTTTCCTATTAGGTGTGGCATGGAATGAGGCCCCTGAATCTACCATCCAGACATCAATAATATTTTCTAATGAAAGAATCAAAGCATCTTGCAACACATCACCTGTTACATTCACTTCATGATTATTTTCTTGTTGTGTGTCTCCTTCTTTTCCCTTTCGAGACTTGCAGTCTTTCTTCAGGTGTCCTTTCTTCCCACATTTATAGCACACTATCCCTGATCTGGACTTGGATCTACCTTTTCTTGACTTACTGCGGTATCCTGGGCTCTTTCCTCTTTCCATTTTTCTTCCCCTAGTCTCTGCAGTCAAAGCATTACCTGATGTCTCACCGGAGGTTTTCTATCGCATTTCCTCGCTAAGGATTGCACCGACAACATCATCAAACTTTAAAGTACTAGATCCAGAGATAGAGTTACTAATGGCCATAACTAAACCATTCCAACCTTCTAGCAATGAGCACAGAAATAACAGAGCCCTAACTTCATCATCAAAAGTTACCCCTACAGAACTTAACTAATTGGTAACTGTATTAAACTCATTTAAATGATCAGCAACAGATCCACCTTTTGACATCTTCATATAAGTAAATGCTTCATAGGAAATACCTTATTTGAGAATGAGGGTTTTGCATATAGTTTGGCCAATGTCGACATTAAACCCTCTGTTGTCGTTTCCTTTGAAATATTAAACGCTACCGATGCGGCTAGGCACAGCCGTATTGTTCCAAGTGTTTTTCTATCGAGAATATCCCATTATGTGTCTGTCATACTCATCAGCTTCTTTGTCTTTCCACTCAATGGCTAGTACAGATCTCTCTGGTACAAATAATCTTCCATCTGCATCTTCCACAGTGGTAGTTTTGGCCGTTAAATTTTTTGACCCTAAACCTACCATCTTTCGTCATTGCTCCCACTCGAACCAGGGACCCTTCTCCCTTGCGAGTTTATCAGCCAAATAGACCTTCGGCTCTGATACTAGTTGTTAGAGAATTATATATTACAGAGCAATGAAACACATAAAATATTGCATAAATATAAACACATAAAACACATAAAACAAGAGAGACACAGATATACGTGGTTCACCCAGTTTGGGCTATGTCCACGGAGAAACAGCCAGTCGTTCTTTTCATATTATCCAACAAACTGAAGAGATACAACCTATAACATATCCACTGTAATTCCCTCTTCATTCTCAATCTCCTCTCTCTTCCTCACTCAGAATACAGATATACATAGACGCAATACAATTCCCACATATATAGTGAGGGGTTGCCTTCTAAGACAAAAAACCCTAAATTAAACATAACTTCTACCGTCATATCTCTGCCTAATGAATGGCCCAGATTGACTACGAAATTACAAAATTTCACAAGGCAATTTTACATCTATTCTTAGCTTCGGGGGCAGCCGCCCCCCCTGGACCCCCCCTGCAGTGAATATTTTATGGGCGGCATTGCCACCCCCTTACGAATTGGGGTCCAATGCGGTGATACCTTTGAATACAGAAGATAATCAAGCTCTACACACGACAACCCCCCTTGTCAAGGGACTTGAGGGGGGCAGTAGTCCACCTCTATGGGCTCCGGAGCAGTGCGCCGGCAAATTTTTTTTGGACAATATATTAGGTGGGTGGACCTACCTATGGTTTTTTGTGTGGTTTTCTCACATGGTTTTGGGCATGATGGTTTTCTGACAATGGTATTTTGTAGATCCAATCAAGGGAATTACGATTATGTTCTAATCCAGGGTTTATGGATGCTTTGGCATGTATATATATGTATTGTAACATTGAAAGGGATATAATGAAAAAACAATATGTTAGTCTCAGTTTTGGGATCCAGGGGAAAATCTCTGTGTATATTTGTTTTATGTTTTATGCTCTTGCCATTTTTTATTCTTTGGTTTTAGAATTCGTATGTAGGTAATTTTTGTACGGGGTTAAAACCTACATGAATCAAATCCGTTGGTCATGTGGTGAGGGCTTATGGTCAGCCAAAAAGTTTTCAAACATCAACGTTAACACTAGGCCCCAAGCTGCATTATATATACATGGTTGGCACTTCATCAAAAATGAATTTCGTGAAAGCATTGAGTTTTACGGGTGCTAGTTCACAGAGGGATTATGGTATATGAAGTAATTTTTTTGGCTCTAGTTACAGATGTGAATCAGCGGAGGACTGTGGCATACAAAGTATTTGATTTGACTCTTCGCTACAAGTGTGACTTAGTGGAATTTCATGGCATACGAAGTATTTTGGCTATTGGTTATGAGCTCGATTATATGGAGGGATTGTGGTCTAAAAATTGTTATTTTGGCTCTGGTTACAAGTATGAATCCATGGAGGACTATTTCATACAAAGCATTTTTTTTTTCTCTTGGTTACAAGTGTGATTTTACGGAGGACTGTGGCATATGAAGTATTTTGGCTCTTGGTTGTAAGCTTGAGTCCGCAAAATGACTATGTTTTTGGTTGCCATTGATATATGAAATGTTTGTTTGGAACTTGGTTGTAAGTTTGAGTCCATAAGAGGACTATAGTTTTGGTTGGTGTTGATATATGAAGTATTTTATTTGTGGGTTCCATCCTGCAAAAGGATTGTGGTACAATGGCATATGAAGTATGTTCTTAGATCTTGGTTGCGGGCTCGATCCTACAAAAGGACTATGGTCTAGTGGCATCATTTGGTTAAGTTTGTTGTAGAGCTGCCAATTGACATTACAGTTCAATTTAGAAACAAAAGGGGTGCAACCCCCATAACTTTACAACCTATGCTAAATAGGTCGACTGGTTAGTGATTTTGGTTGAGATTTGGTGATCATGGGTTCAATTATGGGAACTCATTGGTTACATTTTTGCATTGGATATATTGGTTGTTGGCTTATGCCATTATGTCAAGCCAATAATTATGTTTTATATCACCTGTAAATGGATATTTAGTATGACACACCCAAATGGTGCTATGTTTTCTGGCCCTTAATTTTATTTTTAGTTTTATATGGTTTTGGGGGTTTTGGGTCTCATTTCAAAGCCAAATTTGATTTCTAAAGAAGCATGATGATCAAGATTCAGTTGTGAACATTTATGAAGGCATGGAAATCCTTAATGATATATGTTTGATGTCAAGAATCAATTTTATGTGTTTTGGGGGTTCATGAGTCGGTTGAAACAAGTGTTGTGTATATGACTAGAATAGGTTCTGGGAAGAATTTTATGTGACCATATTGATGAAAAGTTTGTTGCAGGTTGGTGTACAACTTATGAAAACACTTCTATGACATTTTTATGACAATAAAATATTTTTGATGCTTGTGGATCTAGTTTTAAATAATGTGCAAAGTGGTCCACACTATATTGAAGAAGGAGGTGGGTGCTTCCATCAACATTGGTGGCTTAATCAGGTTGATTCTTACAACAAGTCAAAGCTTGCACATTCCTGAGGTTGGTGCCTCATTTATTTTATAACTTATTATAAGTGGGTGCTTGCACATTTTTGAGGTTGGTGCCTCAATCAAATTGTAGCCTATTACAAGTAGTTGTTTGCGCATCTTGGGGGTGGGTGCCTCGAGCAGGTCAATACCTACAAATCCATGTAAATGAATTGAAGAAGAAGAAGAAAAATAATTTGTGGTTTTCTCCTGCAAGGGTTTCCATGTAAAAGCTTTTGTCATCTTGTGTTGATGTGATGATGGATTCTTGATGCATGGTTTCATTTATTGTTATGATGTAAAATTGTTATGGTACACTGCAACATGATTATTTATCGATGAAACATTCTAAAATGGTAATTTTTCCATTGTACTTATTCACCCCCACCTCTCAGTATGATATTTGGTTTAACACTTCTAGTTGTCTTCTTCCTTGACACCTACCTGGTGTATTTCGATTTGAGATCTTACTTGGTGAAATATTTTTGTGTGTTGCAATTGATCTAAGAAATCATCGATCTTAAGAAAATGGTATTATAATATTATTCAATGATCTATAGTTAATACACATTTTCCAAGTCCTATCCTTATTTGGTATAATTATGATAGGTGGCCCACAATGTGAGGTACTTGGTCAAATTATACCCTACTCCAATAGTTGTTGTAATTGTTGTTTCAATTCATTTGCTTCCAAAACAAACTATATATACGACTTGATATTTTTCAATGGGTATTTTGGTAATAATTGTATTTTGTACTCCAATTTCCTCTTAGGTGGTAGCCCTTTCAGTTCCTATACACTCCTTTGTATGCCTATTGCAACTTCTTCAATTGATGTTTTTTCTTTTTAATACACCCTTGCAAGGATTCCTTTACTCCTACCAATTCACAATCATATTGATTTTCTCTTAATAAAAATAAAACATATTTCTTACTAAAACTAATCAACTTCTTAGCTTGGTTGGAACTTACTAGTCAGATATTTGACTTGTTGTAATATTCCTAATGGAAAAATTAAGTGGATAACAGTAACATAAACCATGAACAACAACCAAATGTTACATGCACAAACAATTATCAAATACTATGGGAAATGGCACCAAAAATCTGAGTCATCTTATTAATTGGAGTAGAATGAGTACAATATAGATAGAGAAAGAGGAACTCAGGATTTCTACAACAAGCAAGGCAAAATCCAGGTTGCAAATTGAATGCCAAAGTGTTGGAACATTTGCCCACCAAACCTCTGTGTTGCCCCAAAAATGTGTGCTTCTACTACAGCGATGGAATTTGGAAATCCACCTCAAATGTGCTCAGAAACTCCTGAAATTTTATATAGCACCTCTCCTCAATAAGCCCAACCAAACCCAGAATATCACATAGACCCAAGTGGTGGAAATGGTCCCAGAGTAAACTTCGCCCACCTCTATTAATTTATTTTGTCAGCCGCTAACTGGAACACTGATTTCTGCCAAAAACACCACCCAGAAAATTATAAAAAATTAACCTCTTACTCCTCTCACCAAATCCACAAAAATCCAGAGAGGGTTTGGGAAAAATTTATCGACCACCTGGGTCCCCATTTTTAAGCTTACTCCTGTCAATTAATTGTCAAATAGCTATAGAATTTTTCTTTTTCAATGGAATTGAAATCCACCTCCAAATTTATCCCAACTAATGGAAATTTCTCCTCATCACCAAATGAATTTTCAGCTCCCAAACTCCCAACATAAGCAACTCCCAATCTAGTGAAAAAATCTCAAAGTACCCCTGCATAGACCCAAATTAGAGCAGCTCAGATCACTCAAAATATCATTGCTCTAACCCCAGAAATTTTCTGAGTATATCTACTCTCCTGGTAGGTGATTTCCATGCAAAAATCCTCCACCAAATTCCCAATTTGCTTCCCCAACTCTGCTCCAAAAACTACCTCTGTGTCCTTGGAGAAATATGGCCTTGTTGATGGATGCACTTGAAATTTGTTTCTCCAATGCCTACAACAATCTCCCTAAAACACCCCTAGGGTGACACTCAAGGTTCATCGAAGAAGGAGTTGAAATTTCCACCTGGAAACTCCTTGTGCTAAACAACACTAATAGTATTGGCTAAATAACACAAGAGAACTCTAGTTCAAATGTCAAATTATCAAAATCCTCCAAAATGTGGCCCTCTCCTTCAATTTATGTTTGTTGGTCCATTTTCATTGTGGGCCCCACCAAATTCAAATTTCTCCTTCTCCACAAGTGCGAGTTGCCTAAGGGTGTGAATTTCCATTTTGGTTGGACCCCGCCATCCACCAACACTTTAATTTTTCCTTTTTCCTTATGTTTGAGGCCTCCTCTTTTCCAAAAATCAAGTGATGTCTCTTCAACCCACTTTTCCTATGTTTTAATGCCAAAATATTTACCAATTTTCAAAATTGCAGTAATAGAAATTATTCTTAACAAAATTAACTAATTAGGGATATTACAGTCATCCCCACTAAAAATTGCTTGTCTTTAAGCAATGCCTAAATAATCACTCTCTCGATCAACTGACCTAAATAATCACTGCAAACAATATCGGGGTCCCAAATGTGCCACTAAGTCATCTTGGATTTCTGCACGATCCTGCCATGGGAAAAATCCCTCAACACCAGTAACCCAAGCCATCCTGATCAGCATGAGGCATCCTTTGCTCCACTCACTATATCGCTCGACATAGATGCCAGACACCCTTTTCATACTGCCATTAAGTAGAGCATCATGATAGTATAAAATCATGTTTATCTCCTTGTGAAACGACTCTACTGAATACTCCCTCTCATGCACTTTAGGAGTAGATGCTTGAAGATGCAATCCAATCCATTTGGGGTTGAATCCTCATCCGTATTAACTTCCTTTGATCTCCTCCTACTGATCACCCTGCCACACTGTGGAATTCCCCCACACCATCAATTAATCACTAAAACCCAATGGAAGATCTGAATAACCTTCCCCTTGTAGAAATCAACTCACTCCTACAGGTAGTTGAAATTTTAAGCCTCGCAATGACAAAATCCCCTACCCATTATAAATTAACCTACGCTAATAACATTGCGACACCTTGGTCATGCCCGACTACCCAACATGATCGTACCGGATCCTCATCTCTGGTAACTTTCAACCACTATATTTTTTATGGTCGGCGTTATGCCCAACCTGCAAGGGAAACTCAACAATGCTTGAGTTCACCACCCCACGACTAGCCTCGGTCCTGAGCAGCAACCTACCTTGTCATATGATAAAGGTGTCAGTGATTACCCATGTGTCATCCTGGGAAATAATTAGATCACTCTCCATCATAACACTTCCCATTGAGAAGTGGGGTGATCCACTCTCCAACTGGATCCCTGGATCCCCCAATCATACTGGGAGCTCACAACTCCCACTCATCACGGGTTTCCACTACGCAGCACTACTACCTACTAGAACCCATATGGACCTCATCTCTGACCCCTATATATATCCCATAGGTGGACCCCAAGTATTAATAATTTGTCCCACACATGCCAATATGTCTTGTTCCTGTCACACCACACAGTAAAATCTATTGTCGCAACTCCTGATGATACACCCAAACACTGCTTGGAGTCTGGATACCCTCCTGTAGATGAATTCTAACAACCAATGTTCCCCATGCTCAAATAATGCCTCAGACTGCCTTGCCCAAAGTGTATCATGCAGCTCCCTAGTGATCACCTCCACAAGTGTGAGCCCAAGGGTGGAACATATGCTCCCTCAGTAGTATACCACGCCATCCCTAAGCCTATATATGCCAACTTGTGCACCCACCAAATGCCTCAACTAGAGATTCTCCCTCCTTCCCATGAAACATTGTGTCTCATCCAACTATCCAGGGTGAGCCTCCCATGTCTTACTTCCTATATTGAGGGCATAAAGAGGAAGCAACCCAACCCTTAGCAATTGTAAGCCATAATAGAGATTGATAGGTATGTAAGTCCCCATAGGTATGACCAAGAATCTACATGGACACCTAAAGGAAATCCCATGGATGTCCCTCTCTCTGTCCCAGTCTCATTGATAACTCCATCGAAGATCTATGTTTGTTGAACTAGATGTCCCCATATGCTCACTAGCTCCCCCATCCATACAGGGTTAGTTGCATCCAATGATATGCCTAATGTCCTTTTCCATAAGTCTCCTGGGAGGCAACACTCCAAGAGCCCATTGTGTCGCACCATAAGTCACTACATACCACCAAGTATCCATGTACTACTCGACAGACCATTATATAATGTAGCCTATCCATGTACACCATTGAATACCCCTGCGTGCTGATGTATCACTTTGTACCGTCTGGACTCTGGGGTCCCATATGCCCCAATTTATCTATCAATCCACTAACAAACTTGATGTGGTTTAAGTCGCTCCTCCCACTCCATGGTGTAAACCCACACACCATAGTACACTGCCATGCATCTACGTGCTCACTTGCAAACCATTACTCAACATTGCATGCTCCTACACACCATTGGATGCCAAGATATAAAGCTGAGATAGTACGTGTTGGCCTACACCGTACCGATATTTCCACCTCCATTATTGTATCACCGTACCCTCTGATGCATGGGCCTTGCCTCTAAATCCTCCCTAAGAGATATAAGAGGTGAACCCCCCATGTACCAGTGGTGATGCCACCATTATGCTACTCCTCGACGACCACTAAGTCCCAACTAACTGCAAAGTCTCTGGCCCCAAACAAGGTGCTATCTGGTGGCTTGTCAATTCCACCTCCTCGGAAAAAATCCTACCTAAGTATGTTGATCATCATGTGATCCCATGTATAACCATCATACCAAAATGAACCAGGGAGTACCCTCAAAAATGACTGGCCACTAGCGACTGAGACTCTCCTAATGAATATGTGTGCTCGACTACTGGCCAAATATACCACCAATGTTGTAGTAATAAATCTACGTATTTGGTAAATGATAGGTATTCCCATCTAGATCCCAATGCCAATCTAGTCCTCGAACTCCTCTAGTAACCCACTGCCCCTACAGGATTGTGCTCTTGACCATGGATATACCCAAGCATGTAGGAAACTTCACTAGTTACCAACTCAATATGTCTCACCATCCAACCCCAAGAGAGGGATCAAATGCACATACACCCATACACAAAACAAGCCCTCCATCCTGTTAATGTTACACCCTACGTAGCTCATGTCGCCTTGTCTCACTAGTCTAGTCAACAAAAGTAATCTGCATAGGTAACATAGCCTCTCTCTCACCAATGTGTAGAGGCAACCCAACAATGTTGCAAGCCTTATTGATTTATTCCTAAAAAGGGCTATCGTCTGAAAGTACGAAAACTTTATTAGTCGTTGATGCACATGTCTGCACCTTATCGATGGCTGACTCTAAGGGTGGCTACTCATCCTCTTATGCCATGGGTTCAACATGAACCACTAATCACCCCTCCATATATATATCATCATGCATAACATCGTCACCATTTTATTGTAGGTGGTTATCATCTGGAAACTCTATCACGGCTCTCGATAATTTTGCATGTTGGAACTTCGCTACTGGACATGTCTCGTGGAACCTCACCAATTTTTTGTTGGATGCTATCACCTAAAAACTTAGACATGACTCTAGAAACATTATTAATAGATTCCTCAACAATGTATGACACCTCATCCATGGGTGGTACCTCACCAACAGATGGCCCTCTGAGTGTATGCTCCACTCTCTCCACTAGGGTGTCAACCAGAGCTAGCAAAGGGATCTCCATCAAGGGTGACTCCTGTGTCACATTGGGTACATTGACATGCTCCTCACACTCTTGTGTGCCCTTAGCATCATGCTCAACCTCCTCCTCAGTCTATTGATATATAAAGCTGGGTCTCCACTTGCATAAGTGCCTCCTTGTCTCACCCTCTAACTGCCCATGTCTCGTCCACTCGATTTGAGGAGGTTTGGTTCCCTGATTTTGTCGACTTGCCCCACTTGGTGTAAATTCTTCACCCCCATGGCCCACGCACCTCTTGTGTCTCTGTAGTACGGATAAAGATAGTCCCGTTTTATCCCCTTATTGCTACAAAATTGGGCCCACATTCTTTTTAATTCTATTATTTTCTCATTATTTTTGTGGATTTCTTCCCAGATCCTCTGTGTACTCCATATTTCTTGCGTCATTGGGATGTCCATACTTCCACCAATCAATGTGCATGCATGCCCAATACTATCATGATATTGCTAGATTCCCCACAGTTGGCCAAGATCATGCTCTGATACCACTGTAATATTTCTAATGGAAAAATTAAGTGGATAACAGTAACATAAACTATGAACAACAACCAAATTTAACATGCACACACAATTATCAAATAACATAAGAAATGGCACCAAAAATTTGAGTCATTTTATTAATTGGAGCAAAATGAGTACAATATAGATAGAGAAAGAGGAACCTGGGCTTGCTACAGCAAGCAAGGAAAAACCCAGGTTGCAAATTGAATGCCCAAGTGTCGAAAGATATTCCCACCAAAGTTTTGCACTACCCCGGAAATTTTTACTTCTATTGTTGGGAGGAAATTGGGAAATCTACCTCAAATGTGCTCAGAAACTCCTAAAATTTTAGTTGGCACCTCTCCTCAATAAGCCCAACCAAACCGAGAGATATCTCACAGATCCAAGTGGTGGAAATAGTCCTCATTAGGGGAATTTTCAAGTCTAAAATGGGCCTCCTAAGGAAATTATAAAATAATAGTGGAAATAATAAAATAAGATTAGATTACATCATCAAATTTTAGATGGGAAAAAGAAAAAACTTATTTTTTCAACTCATATTTTCAAATTATCTCCTTATGGGTTTTCTCAAATTCCGAGTGGGAACACTCGTTTGATGTAGAATTTGATTTCTCATCTAAGGAGTAACCATGTTGCATACTTTCGATGGACCCTACTACACGAAAAATGAGAAATACATGATAAACGTGATTGCAATAACGTTTTTCATGTATTCCTCATTTTTTGTGTAGTAGGGTCCATCGAAAGTATGCAACATGGGTACTCGTTGGATGAGGAGTTAAATTATTCATCCAACGAGTACTCCCACTCTAAATTTGAATAAAACCTTAAGGAGATAAGTTGAAAATACAAGTTGAGAAAATAGTTTTATTATTTAATTGTTTTCTAATATTTTTACTTTTTACCCCAAAAATGGTGAATCATCCCCCATGTTTGACATCATCATCTTGAATCCTATTGGTTCTTTTAAAGTTTATTTTGGTTGTAATTTTTTCTTAGGAGGCCCTTTTATACCTCAAAAGTTCTCTAATGAGAGTGAATTGTGCCCTCTTCCAAGAATTTATGTTGCTAGCTATTGACTAGAACACTGATTTCTACCAGAAATACCGCTTAGAAAGTTTTGTGAAATTAACCCCAGACTCCTCTCACCAAACCCATAAAAACCCAGAAAGGGTTTGGGAAAATTTTACTGAGCACCTGAGACCCCAATTTTAAGATTACTCCTCTCAACTAGCTACCAAATAGCTATAGAAATTTTCTATTGCAATGGAGCTGAAATCCACCTCCAAATCTCTCCCAAATCCTAAGGGAAATTTCTCGTCATCACCCAATGAATTTCTAGCTCCCAAACTCCCAATAGAAGCAACTCCCAATCTAGTGCAAAAATCCCAAACTGCCCCTACATAGGCCCAATAGAGTAGCTCAAACACTCAAAATATCACAACTCCAGCCCCAGAAATTTACCAAGTATCTCTACTCTCTTGGTAGGTGATTTCCCTACAAAAACTCCTCCACCAAATGCCCAATTTGTTGCCCCAACTCAGCTCCACAAATTGCCTCTGCATCCTTGGAGAAACACACCCTTTCTAATGGATGCACTTGAAATATGCTTCTCCAATGCCTGCAACAATCTCCCTACAGCTCCCCTAGGGTGACACTCAAGGTTCACCAAAGGAGTTGGAATTTCCACCCGGAAACTCCTTGTGCTAAACAACACTGGTAATCTTGGCTAAATAGCACAAGAGAACTCTAGTTCAGATGTCAAATTGTCAAAATCCCCCAAAATGTGGTCCTCTCCTTCTATTTATGCTTGCTGGTCCCTTTTCCTTGTGGGCTCCACCAAATTCGAATTCCTCCTTCTCCACAAGTGTGAGTTGCCTAAGGGTGCGAATTTCCCTTTTGGGTGGCCCCCACCATCCACCAACACTTTAATTTTTCCTTTTTCCTTATGTTTGAGGCCTCCTCTTTGCCAAAAATCAAGTGGTGTCTCCTCAACCCACTTTTCCTAAGTTTTAATGCCAAAATATCTCCCAATTGCCAAAATTACAGTACTATTAGAAATTCTTCTTAACAAAATTAATTAATCATAGATATTACACTTGCCTTTATGCATGTTGATGATTAAGGACTTCCCATCCTTGTTAGGCGGTACTATTTGGTTCTCTACATGAATATTTCATTTCTCATATTTATATATAGGATTTTCCAAACACTATTCTACATATTTCAAGGGGTATTATGTCCATTCCTCTTTATCAATAAAATAAACTCTTATAACATATTTAATCTTACAGTATTTGACTACCTTGATATTAGTATCCTTTGTTACACTCTCTAATGTATATGGCCTAGGATGATCCTGAACCTCCACTCCAAGCTTGTTGACTAGATCCACTACTATGAGATTAGCTTGTGAACCGTAGTCTCACAAAATGTCTATCTTATTTTTCTTGACCTAGATCTTAATGTGGAAGAGTTTTGTCATCGCCTTCTCTTCTTGGTGATGAAGGCTACTTGGATTCACCTTGTTCTCCATTAATGCGTAAAGAATATTCTCATCAACATTATAATTTCTTTTGACCCAATTGCTGAAATTTGTGGCTAGAAGATATATATATATATATATATATATATATATATATATATATATAGATAGATATATATATATATAGATAGATAGATATATATATATATATATATATATATATATAGATAGATAGATAGATATCTATATATATATATATATATATATATATATTATTTTTATTTTATTTTTCTGCATCCTTCCTATGTTTGTTTGAGTTCAAATCTAAATGTAGTTTCCAACACTTTTCCTTAGTCTAACCATCAGTATTGAAATGGTTACAATGGTTTCTTTGATCCTTGCACTAATGTGTAGTGGTTGCAATCTTCTTGTTCATTCCCCCCTTTCTGCTTCTTCTTCCCCTCCTTGGAAGCTTCATAGTGCTCGTTTTGCTTGGAATCACTTGGATGCCCTTTCTTTTGACCTATGTTTTCTATATATTTTTCCTATACACATGTTTCATCCATTTTCCTTGACTTTAAAAGCATCAGTTTCTTTCATAGATGACTATGTAGAGCCATCAGATACTTGAGGAGTACATATGGGTTCTTGGGAGAGATATCAAGCATGATATCCATTTTGTTAAAATTTGTGGTGTACTCTTATACACTCTATCCTTGCCTCTACTTGAAGTAGTGCCACTAGATCCATTGGTCCTCCCTATCCTTGATAGGGTGGAGTTTGTAATAAATTATAGTTTTGAAATCCTCCCACCTAGTTACTAGTGGGTCACCCTCTGGCTTAACTTTCTTTGTATGGATTTCCCACCAACCTAAAACATGGGCCTCTAACTTCTATCTGGAAAATGATATCTTTTGTTCTTCATCTATATGGTGAATGCTAAAATAAACTTCTAGTTATTACAACTAATGATTCAATTTTAATGCATCAATATCACCTTAGTATCTCTTTATGTCCACTTTCACTCCCATATTTAATAGGGACTACGAAGAGTCAATAACACTCAAACTAGGCAACTCTTTCTCAAGCTCTTTCCATTGCTCCTTTTCCAGGTCTTCTTGATCTCTTGTTTCTCCCTCCAATATGATCTCTAAGTTAGAGCCTCCATTCTCTTAGAATAGTCCAAGCTTTCTTCCTAGAGCTGCCATGAGGAGTTTCATATTGTGATTGATTCTGACAAATTTCACCTCTAACCTCACAAGTCCCCCTTCTGTCAAATTATTGAGGGTTATAATGAGTAAACTTATAAACCACGGGTAGGGTTCTACAATTTTATTCTTAAACTAATTCTTGGACCTCTGCAACTTCCCCTAAATACCCCAAAGAAGCCTACTCTAATACTAATATGATCAGTGAATTCCCATGAATATTCCATTGGAACAATTTGTCATAATGAATCTAATCAAATACTAAAATATTTATTGTGAAGGTTAATTTCCTTTAGATCGTAGATTCTTTAATTATTAGTTTTCTATTGAAATGTATGAAATAGTTGAAATGTGAAAATAAAGAAAAAAAATGCTCACACACTATCCACAAATAAACACAAGATTTACCTTAGGAAACCCATTACAGGAAAAAAAAAAACTAGCTAGAAGGTGCCATTTTGTGCTCTTTTCTCTAGTATGGAAATATGTAAATACTACTAAAGGGATTCCCTCTGTGGAATTACCTGAGACATTATGACCTATAAATCTATTATAATTTTATCATCCTTAGTTCTTCTCTCTAACTTACCACTCCTCATTGCTCCGCTCAACTATGGAACAAATACTGTCACATCAAATGGATCGCCCACTCTCCTTGTGGCTTCGTATTTAATATAACCTAATAACCATCCAGAGGTAAGGTTTTGACTTCATTAACTCTTAATTAGAGTTATAATTTTTGGCCTTCTAGAATCTTATTGAATTTCCACATGTGGATAGCTCTATAAGAATGAGTATCAAGGCTTGATGTGGCATCCTCTCATAGCATGGTGATCAACACGTTCGGTCAACTTATGAGAGACATAAATTGGAAGGGTCCCTTAGTGTTGATCATATTTAAAAGAGTCTAATATTTGCTTGGAAATTTTTGGGAAAATTCCATTTTATCCCTCAAAATGGATCTAGAAGTGTAACACCCCACCCAACATTTACCCAATTTTACAAGCTTACCAGGGTAATTATGAGCTGAGAGTTACTATGCATGACCCAACCTCCAAGATTCAGTTATGGAAATGGGGTTTACTTATCCAAATGTCATCATTCTGGTTCAAAAATTTGTCTTTACTCCAGCAGTGGAGCTTTAGTAGGTAGGCAGGGGAAGCAGTGTCCTTAAGAAAGTCTCGGTCTGCTAAGGCAAGGTGGTCAATGTCCAGATGAGGGATTTGCAAAGGTATCACGTCCAGAGAGGTTTGGGAAGCCATAATTGGGTTCACTGAATTGAACAAGGCTTTCAAAGGTTTCAAGAGTGAGGTTTAGAAGCTCTGGTATAGTGGGAGGGTAGTTACAGTCTATGAAACAGGGTTTGGGGTGTATAGTAGGTTTCTCTTCAATTTAGGAATGTTCCTTAATTAATTCAATTAATTAACCTTTCAATTAAAACTGTGTGTTTTCAAATTCAAGGGCCATTTTGGTTTTTTCCAAGAATACCTGGAAATTGGCGAATTGGCATGCAAACTAGGTTCTGTGGTAACTGCAGAAAGTACTGAGGCTTCAACTATCAATTGGCTGCTTCAATTGGGTATCCGCAACGTCTTCGGGTGGTAAAAATGGCTGAATTGGTCGCTCAGAGGTTCAGGGTGTTGCAAATGGCTTAGCAGTAGTTTACAATGAAAAACAAGCAAAAAGAGCAATTTGGGGCTTTTTCGGCCTTTTAACGGGTAACGATCACATTTTGGCGCGGAAATGATTAAATGAACAGTTGGCAGTTTTTAGTTTAGGTGGGGAGGTGGTTTTATGTGCCATCGCACCGCTTTTGGATGGCAAGCAGTATTTTTCGCGAGCACGCAATCTAACCAAGTGTCGCCATGTAGCAGAACAGTGCCCAGGCAAAACCGTGAATCTCGCGTGCTCTCGGGATGTTATCGGTCGGATGATGAATCCGCACAATATGGTTGTACACCGTTGGATCTGGGGGTAGGAGATCAGAGGGATATCGCGCAGTTGAGTTGCACGGATGGAATCGGGAAAGTGGTTGGCGGGGCCCGGGATTTAATTACAACAAATTGTAATTAATTAACCAATAATGTGGGGATTTTCAATATAAACAAATGGTTAATTAAGGTGGGACCATGGGTTATATGGTGGGGTCTAATTTAACTGCATCAAGGGTTGGTGGGTTAAAAAGGGTATCAGGGAAATATGAAGTGGGGACGTTAATTACATAATGCGGGGCCATAGCAAAAACTTAGGATAAAGGGTTTTTGTGGGTTTTTAAGGGGAATAGGGAAATTAATAAGGGAGGAAGGTAATATTTGTAATGGGGAATGGGTTTCACACTAGGGAAAAGGGTTTTGGGAAGGGGGAATGATTTTTGAAGGGTAATTTCTAGGGGAATGTGTGAAACCAAGGGGTAAAGGTCAAAATGAGGGGAAAAGGGTATTTATAAGTAATGAAGGGATAATGGGGAAATTAGCAAATAAATATGTGGGGGTGTAGTGAAATGAGGGGAAATTAGTAAACAAGCTTGGTGAATATCCTTTCTTTCTCACAATTCCACCTGCACATGAAAAATAAGATTAAGCATGATAAATGTGCTTTTGACTTAGCAACCTTGTGCATTTGCAACATTTCTTCTACCTACCCTCTATCTACCCTAACATTTTCTCTTCATTTTAATGGGTGCATTTGAGCTTGCAGACCCTTTATTCCTTTTTCTTTTGACAAGAAAACTATCTAATTCTACCCTTATAACTTCCAATGGCTCAAACTAAACAGATGAACTCATTATTATTCTCTACCTAACTACTGATCTGCCAAGGTTAAATAGTTTGGTTAGATCTTTATTCTTTATCTATCAACATGAAATTTAAAGCATGAATGAGTCAAGATTAAGCTTTTTGACCATCATGGATTGTGGCATTTTTGACAAGTTGTACACAATCTTATTTTACAAAGTAAAGCAAAAGGAGTGGCATTTGAATTTGCACACTTTCATGATCTATTTTTATTCCCTTTTTGGGGTTCATATTTTTTACTTTTTTGATTTTTTTCCTTTCTTTTTGTCCTTTGATTATTCTTTTAGGATATACCCTCTTTACATTTTTTAATTTTTAATATGGAAAACATTTTGCAGAAATCAAAAGTATGTACAATATTACAAGACTAACCATAGCCAATTCAAAATTATGAATCCCATTATTATAGGACCCTAACAATATGTTAAGCTCAGTAAGTGCAGTTTCTTTCAGACTGAGACACACTACTTGGGACATGTTGTTTCCAAGGAGGGCATAACAGTGGATCCATAAAAGATAAGGGCCATCATGGCAGGGGAAACTCCTAAGAATGTGGATGAGGTGAGATCTTTCATGGGGTTGGCTGGCTATTATAGGAGGTTCAACAAGAACTTCTTGTAGATTTCTTATCTTATTACATCATTGCAGAGGAAAGGTAAGGAGCTTGAATGGATAGAGGAGTGTGAGGCCAATTTTGAGCAGCTCAAGAAATTGTTCACACATGCACCAGTGTTAAATATTGTTGATCCGGAAAAGGAGTTTGTAGTACGTACAGATGCTTGTAAGAGAGGACTTGGTGGAATCCTTATGCGGAAAGGACAAATGGTATTCTATGAGTCATGAAAACTAAACAAGCACAAGCAAAACTACCTGACACATGATCTTGAGTTAACAACGATCATACATGCATTGAAGATGTAGAGGCACTATCTTCTTGGCAAGAAGCTTGTGCTGATGAGTGACCACATTGGGTTGAGGTATTTGTTTGACTAACAGAATCTAAATGCCAGAAAATCTAGATGGTCGGCCACGATTAGTGAGTTTGACTTCGAGATCAGGTACATCAAAGGAAAGGAGAACATGGTCGCAAATGCTCTTAGCAGACATGTACAGGTAAATCACTTTGCAGCTATGGGATCATATGGGACAGACTTATAGGATATGATCTTACAGGCAGGTCAACAAGATGTCAAGAATACAGAGATTGTGCACAGGTTGTAGTGGAGTACAGGTATAGGTACATGTATAGGTAGTAGAACAGGTACAAGTACAGGTAGTGGTATAGGTGCAGGTGCACAGGATGTGGACTATCATCTTACAACAAATGTATTGTTAGATTTAGGGACAGGATATATGTGCCAGAAAGTAGTGAGCTCAAGGAGGTGATATAGAGAGAGTTTCACGTGAAACCATATTCAAGTTGTTAGGATTCCAAGAAAATCTCCTAGGTTGTAGCTCGAAGATGCCTGGTAACATATAAATTCTACTTATTGTTGCAATGGATGAATGGAAGGAATGATGCTTGTCCAAGCTGGATAACCACTTCTACATCGTTTCACTCCAGACATGCATGAACACCCCCAGACTACAAGGCTTTAGACCACCAACTACTCACAGTTTAGAAATAAGGTGCATATGGAGAATACTGACCACACCAGCAGATGCACAAGACCATATGATGGCCGGCTGCAACCAGTAAAGAAGCCTGTAAATCTAATCTACTAATACACAGACAGGATGGCAGCTCTCTGGCACTAGATAGAAAGAAACCTGAATAATCTATTCAATGATATATTCAACAATCTAACACATAGATAGGATGACAACTTTCTAGTGCTAAACCTTAAAGATCAAGAACACAACATATCAGGCACAGCTTAGAACGGAGGAAAATGGAAAGTGAGCAGTTAACAGCAAAAGAAGCTTGTATTAGCTAAAAATGAAGACGAGACGCTGCAAGTGGCAAAATATCCACAGCCTCCAGAAGTTGGACCTTACATCAAAACATCAACCATCAACCTTGATTACATCTTGCTTTTAGGTATTTATAGATTTTACATTACAGGGCCCTTGGGCCATTTAGGTATGGAGGGGTCATAATTGACCACCAACTACATTTAACTGCCTGATGAGTCTCTGACTGTGTTTTCTTGTTGTAGTGGGTGAATCTGATCTGCTCAGGTGTTGTGCTATCCTCTTAGGCAGTTGGAGTGTTCGTACCAGTGAAGTTTCTTAACTGAGGAATGCATTTACAGGGTCGTGCCCTGTCCTTTTCACCCTTGGCCATGTTGTTTGTTAAATATGGTTGTTGGGGAGAAACTACAACTGGTACTGGTAAGCGGGTCACCTTCCTCCTTCAGGCAAACGGAGTGGTCGGGGGACGTGGGGTGCATGGGCAAATGGACATTCGGGATGAGGGGAAAGAGTGACCATCGAATCAAGGGATTGGACGACGGAGATGGCTCGATGGGGTCTGTCAGTCGAGATGAGAGTGGGATGAATGTGGGCTATTAGATCTAAGGCTGCCAGATCCAACGGTGATCGGGCGGTGGAGCTACGCGGTGGTTTAGCGGGTGGGCGGATAGTTTAGGCGGTAAATGGTATTGATCGCACCGCCCTCGAGCATAAAGTGGTAAAAGGACAAGACCGAGAGATTCCACTTAGCGCTCGACACGTAGCAACAGATGAGAGAGAAAAACCACTCTCATCGCGTGATAACATTCAATTACATGGTGGGCGCGATAAGTGCGAAGGCCGTCAGATCTCTTCAGAGGTGATTGGATGGTTGGGAAATGAGCTTGCAGGTTGCTTTATCGGGTGCGATGGGAGCTGTTGGATCGGCGAGGAAGATCAACAGCTGAGATGAGGCGATAGGTTTATGAGCGCGCGGGGTTATAAGGATGAGGTTCTATGATGGTTTTTAGGCCTTTGTGCTCGGGGCTTAAAGTAAAAGGGGTTCATATCAGGTTTAGAGGAAAAAATGGAGGGAACAGAGGTAAAGGAGAATAAGCGGAGTAGAGGAAAAAAAGGGGAAAATGACCAAATATGAGCTTCCTTTTGAGCAGAACCAAGCAGATCAAACTCATCTCTGACCTTTGAACGCCCTCGTTATAGCAGAGCTACCACTGGTTCCTTCTGGGGATGAGATCCTCCCTATGAGGTCTCAAGAACTGTAGACCAATGCCTTTCCTACAAACTAAGATAAAAAACATTGCCTAGTGTTCCATTGGGCATGGAGTCTAATTAAGTCTACACTAAAACCTGATAAAACAACAGATTTACAACATTAAGGCCTGAAGACCTTAAACAATATAAATTTTCAAAAATCGCCTGTTAACTAGGCCATCAAAAACTATCTCTCCTTCCACACTTTGCAACATGAAAGTATTGTTCCCCTGGATCTGAGTGATGACAAAAGGTCCGGTCCACAAAGCATCAAACTTCCCATGGTTGCCTTTCTTCTCCTTCAGTGCATCCCACTTAGGAACCAAGTCTTCGACTTGAAAACTGTCTGTCTTTGCCTTCCTGTCAAAGGCTTCCTTGATCCTCTTTTGATGTGCTACTGACTTCTCAACCAGCTGATCCTAGATCTGATGTACTTCTGCCAAGTCAGTAATCCTTTTTGCCATGTCCTCTTCCTCATTCTGCTCTTCCTGCAAGAACTTAGCCACAGGGAGTATTAACTGAATTGGGAATATGGCATCAGTGCCATATACCAGCTTGAATGGGGAATTCCCTGTGGATTTCTTGGTGGTCACCCTGTCAGCCCATAATGCATACTTGAGCTTGGAATCCTAGTTCCTTTTGTTGTCTTCCAACAACTTTTTAATTATCCTTATCAGGCTCTTGTTGGAAGATTCTGCTAGGCCATTGCCTTGAGGGTAATATGAGGTGGAATGTACCAGTTTAATGCACATTGAGTCACACATTTCCACCAACTCTTTTGCCCTGAAGGCTGCTGCATTGTTTGTAACCAATTTGTATGGGCAGCCAAACCTGGTGAAGTTGTTTTCAGTTAAGAACTTCATGACCACATGGTGATCAGATTTCCTAGTAGGGATGGCCTCAATCCACTTAGTGAAGTAGTCAGTGGCTACTAAGATCCATCTGTGTTGGCCACTGGAGTGCGGATTAATTTCCCCTATGAAATCCAAACCCCATTACTGAAAATGACCACTGGCATGTATTGGCTTCAAGGGTAGGGATTTTAACTGTTGTTTTCCTTCGAATCTCTGGCATCTGTCACAAGATTTTACAAATGAAAATACATCAGAAAACAATGTGGGCCAATAATACCCAACTCTAAGGATCTTGTGGGCTATGGTTTTCCAATAGTGATGTCCTCCATAAATGCTAGAATGAAACTGGTGCATGACCTCCATGGATTGTTCTTTGTCCAGGCATCTCAAAAGGATTCCAGAGGGGTCCCTCGAGTAGAGAAAGTTATCATGAATGCAATACTTGGCTGTTCTGAGCTTGATAGTTCTGGCTTGGCTCAAACTAAGGCCCGAAAGAACTTCTAGCTTCAGCAAGAATTGAGCTATTGTAGAATACCATTCACAAGAAGCTAGATTTTCTGCCAATGACTAATTTTGCCCCGATTCAACCATTTCTTCCTCTGTTTGTTTGTCATCTGAGTTTGTGCTTATCAAATTCATGTCCGCATCCTACAATTTTCTTTAGCCATCAGTTTGGCAAGGCCCTGACCTCTGATAAGCTTGGTGGGCTTCAATTCTATGTTAAATTCAATAAGTTTTGCAATCCATTTATCCCTTCTTCCATCAACATCTGTTTGTGTTAGGACATCTTTTACTGAAGCAGAGGGCACATATGTAATTACCTTGGAGTGCAGAATGTATATTCTGAAAGCTTTCAAGGATTTTATAAGAGCATAGGCCTTCTTTTGTATAATGTCATACCTCAGTTCAGCATCCCTTAAAGTTTTGCTGAAGAATGCTACTGGATGCTCTGAGCCCTCCTCATCTTTTTGCAATAAAACTACTGCAAGGGTGTCACCTGAAGCAAATGAAAAGATATGGAACTCCTTGCTATAGTCTGGGCTAATCAAAGTGGGAGCTTCCATAATGGCTCTTTTAATGGCTTCAAAAGATTTTCTTGTTGAATCAGTCCATTGGATCTCTAATCCCTTTTTCAACATGGAGGTGATATGCTTTACCAGTTCTAAAAATTAGGGATGAACCTCCTTACGAAATTTATTTTGCCTAGAAGGGATTGAATATCCTTTTTCGATCTTGGGACAAACAAGGTCTGTATTGCTTTCACTCTTTCTAGGTCAATTTTGACACCTGCAGTGGAGACAATGTGTCCTAACAGCTTGCCCTCTTCTAAAGCAAACTGTGAATTTTTAGGATTGACTGATATCCCAAACCTTCCGCACTTCAGAAATACCTTCTTCAGGTGCTGCAAATGATCTTGATGGCTGTTGGAGTATATTGTTATATCATCCAGGTAGACAGGGAAAAACTTATCCTTCTCTCCTACAAATGCTATATCCATAGCTCTTTGAAAGGTTGCTCCAGCATTCATCAGTCCAAAAGGCATTTTGGAATACATGAAAGTGCCCCAAGGAGTGGTGAATGCAGTCTTTTCTTGGTCATCTGGATGTATAGCAACTTGGTTATACCCTGAAAACCCATCCAAGAAAGACATGGTTTTGGCTCCTGAGAATTTTTGCAGCAAATGCTCCATCTTGGGCAGAGGATAATTATCTTTCTTAGAGCATTTTTTCAGGTTCCTAAAATCAACACACAACCTGATTTCTCCACTTTTCTTTCTCACCACTACCAAATTGGCTACCCACTTTGAATATCTCAAAGGGATTATTATTTTGGCAGCCAATAACTTCTTGATTTCTTTTTCAATCAGGGGGAGGAGCAAAGGATTTATGGGTCTCAACTTCTACTTGAAAGGGATGGTATCTTTCTCCAATGGGATCTTATGTTGGATGATCTTTTTGTCATACGTTTTGAGGTCACTATATTCTAGGGAAAAGATATCAGCAAACTGCTTCATCAAAGTACAATATTCATAACTTTGGGCAACAGACAACTAGGTGGACAGATTTATATACTTTGGGTGATCTAGGCTTCCTATGTTATGCCTATGGACTGCAGATTGGTATTCTTTTTGGGCAGCCTTATAAGGCACATCATTATGGTCAAACAGATTCTCTAGGGGAACTAGGTCTTTAGGTATATGATTACTAGGCAGCTGAACAACGTTGTCATGGCCAATTCTATTTTTCAACTGGGGTTGAGGAATTTCTTCCAAGGTTTCATTCTCTTGATCTATTTGCATTTCAGAGAATTCATCAATGACTTGCAGAAACCTATTCACTTCATCATCATCCTCAAAGACTTTCCAGTGTTGGACGTTATCAGGCAAGGATGGCCTATATTGTATTTGGACTGCATAAACCAATCTAGGAGGCATGGGAGGGTGAACATGCTAACAGACACAACAAGGGAATCAACAAGCTGATTTTTTATTCTAGGGATGTATGAGATAGAAAAACTATCAAAATAATCTTTGCGTCTCCATACCTCATCTCTGTATGCTTTCAACCTTGGGTGCCTTGCTTGGAATGTTTTGTTCACTCACTGAATGATGAGATCAGCGTCTCCAAACACCTTTATGTTTCTGATTCCTCTGTCTTTGGCAGCGTTTAAACCCAATATCAGAGCCTCATACTCTGCTATATTGTTGGTGACCTGAAAAGTCAGCTTAAAAGACAGATGTGTGCTTTCTTGTTTTGGAGATACTAGCACCACTCCTGCTCCTGCAGTTTCCCTTGAATAGGCTCCATCAAAGAACATGTCCCAAGCTTGTGTTCCTTCCTCTTAAATGGCCTGGCCTATTGGTTTCCTGATCTACATCGAGGCTTTCTAATGTTCTTGAATTTGGAGAATACATGCCCCAAAGTCAGTGTCCACAGCGTAAATAAGATGATTAGTGGGGTTCTTCTCATCACTGATGATATAGGCTAGCTGGGCTTCTCTGTACAGTCTTCTGCTTTCTCCTCCAAAAACTGGGACAGTGGCATAAGATAAGTCATTTTGTAATGTCCCACCCAATCTCTTTATCCATCCTCTAGAAAGTAGCATGCCAAACTTAGGGGGGACATTTGCTACCACAATATCCATCATCATGCTCTTCATGGGCAGCTGAGTTAGGGTGATAGCCAAATCTTTGATCAACCCCAGGCATTTCACCTTCCTTGAATCAAAGGAGAATAAATCATGATAGGGTCTGGTGATATGAAGACCTAACTCTTCCATGACAACTTTGGGCATCAGATTATGGTTGGCACCTGTGTCCAACAAGCAGTTGTGGAGGGTTTTGTCATGAATAGTCAAGGAGACATAAAATGATGGGGAGCTATTATCATCAACAGGTTCACTCATTGGGCTAAGAACAACTGCAGGTTTGTCATCATGTAAATTCACATAGTCAGTGGAGGCTTGTGTGGCTTTCAGTTCAAGGGCATCAAGGATAGGCTTTCTAAAGACCTCACTCTTTGCTAATTCTACTAGAGGTACAAATATTTCAACTTTTGGACTTCTGATTCAAAACTGAAAGGGGAAGGGGACTTGTCAAGACCTCTTACCTCTTGGGCTGGTGCTTTGAGGATGATGGGATCAACTGCTGGTCTTTTTTGTTTGTTGACCTGCTGCTCTATGGGGACAACAGCTCTTTGGGCAGGATTCTCTTTGGCATTGCTCTTTCTTGACCTCAAATTGTATCTTTGCTGGTCTTCAGCCTGTAGAATAGCTTCTCTGTCCCACTCCTGACTGGTTTGGTCCCTGAGTAATGATTCTTCGTAGGCAGCCAATGTCAAAAAGGCAGCACTGCCCTTGTCCTCCATGTAGTGAATCTCATCCTCTTCTTCAAACTGCGCCTCCTCCATGACTACGTTCTGGAAAGGAGTCTTAACCCTTTGTTCTTCACTGGCTTCTTTGCCTCTTTGAATGATCTGTAGCTGGTCATTTGCTCTTCTGAATGGATTAGGATTTCTAGGGGCAAATGTGTTTGGGAGCCTTGCTTTCCCAGAGTTCTGCTCAACCTTGAGTTTGGATATTTCAACAGCCAATGACTCTATCATTTTAGTCATTTTATCTATTTTAGGCTCTGAAGATGAAGCAGAGGAAGAAGAAGCCTCATCTCTCTGCCTCCTTCTATCAGCATGACCTTTGAGTTTCTCTGCAGCCATGATATTTGATTCCACCTCTAAAGCTGCATCTTGCATTTCAGCTAGAGTGGCACATCTTCTTTCTCTCAATAGTAGGCAGAAATCAGATTCAAAAGCATTGGCATAGGTGAGTTTGGCAAAGGTGGGGGTGGGCTTTACTTCAGCTAGTATCTTGCTATACATACGATTGAATCTCTTATTAAAATCAGGCAATAATTCCCCATTTTCTCTTTTGAGGTTGCCAAACTCAGTATGGTAGTATAACAAGTCTTTCTTATCTCCCCAATGCTTTAAAAACACATCATCCAATGCTTCAATGTCTGCTATTGACCTAGGGGTAAGTTCTCTGAACCACTTTCTAGCCTCTCCATCAAGGCTCTAGACAAAAACTCTCATCCACACATCATCTTCACTGATATCTAGGTTATCAGCATAGCTATAAAAAGACTCAAGGTGTTCTTCAGCTGTTACTCCCTCTATACTAGTGAACTTAGGCATGTATTTCTGGTATTCTCCTGTAGGCATGGCATTCAAAGGAACAGGCAGGACCAGGGGTTCATACCTAGCAGCTATGATTCTTTCCATTTTGGTAGGTGCTTGTTGACTTGCCATGTCTGGGGTAGATGGAAGAGTACTGGCAGTTTGGATGGCAGAAGGCAGATAAATGGATGACAGGGTAGAAGGAAACTGATGGACTACAGGGGAGGTCTTCTTTGGACTGAGATCCAAAGGGGAACTTACTGAACAAGGAGCTTTATGAACCTCTGGAAAGATTTCTTCACTAATAATGCTAGGCTCTATATTTTCAACATGTACATGCTTAGTTACAAGCCTCTATTGCAAAGATACATAAGATTGTTTAGGCTTACCTGATCCTGATGCTCCTTTCTGTGATGCTTTTCTTTGCTCCAACTGTGATGTGGAGTTGCCAAAGGTTGGTCCTCTAGTAGAGTCGCCAGATAGATGATTACAACCAGAAATGTGTCCAAACTTTGTCTATCATCAAAGCTGGATCTGTGTCGTTCTCCCAGGGAAGCTGAGCTTCAATCTCCTCTTCCCCGGAAACAATGCCAATTATGTTAGGATTCCAAGAAACTCTCCTAGGTTGTAGCTCGGAGATGCCTGGTAACATATAAATTCAACTTATTGTTGCAATGGATGAATGGAAGGAATGATGCTTGTCCAAGACGGATAACCACCTCTACTTCGTTTCACTCCAGACATGCGTGAACACCCCCAGACTACAAGGCTTTAGACCACCAACTACTCACAGTTTAGAAATAAGGTGCATATGGAGAATACTGGCCACACCAGCAGATCCACAAGACCATGTGATGGTTGGTTGCAACCAGTAAAGAAGCCTGTAAATCTAATCTACTAATACACAGACAGGATGACAACTCTCTAGCACTAGATATAAAGAAACTTGAATAATCTATTCAATGATATATTCAACAATATAACACATAGATAGGATGACAACTTTCTAGTGCTAAACCTTAAAGATTAGGAACACGGCATATCAGGTACAACTTAGAACGGAGGAAAATGGAAAGTGAGTAGTTAACATCAAAAGAAGCTTGTATTAGCTGAAAATGAAGACGAGACGCTGCAAGTGGCAAAATATCCAGAGTCTCTAGAAGTTGGACCTTACATCAAAACATCTACCATCAACCTTGATTACATCTTACTTCTAAGTATTTATATATTTTACATTACAGGGCCCTTGGGCCATTTAGGTATGGAGGGGTCATAATTGACCACCAACTGCATTTAACTGCCTGATGGAGTCTCTGACTGTGTTTGCTTGTTGTAGTGGGTGAATCTGATCTGCTCAGGTGTTGTGTTGTCCTCTTAGGTAGTTGGAGTGTTCGTACCAGTGAAGTTTCTTAACTGAGGAATGCAGTTACAGGGTCGTGCTCTGTCCTTTTCACCCTTGGCCATGCTGTTTGTTAAATATGGTTGTTGGGGAGCAACTGTGACTGGTACTGGTAAGCTGGTCACCTTCCTCCTTCGGGCAAACGGAGTGGTTGGGGGACGTGGGGTGCATGGGCAAACGGACAATCGGGATGAGGGGAAAGAGTGACCGTCGGATCGAGGGATCGGACGGCGGAGATTGCTCGACGGGGTCTGTCAGTTGAGATGAGAGCGGGATGAATGTGGGCCGTTAGATCTAAGGCTGCCAGATCCAACAGTGATCGGGTGGTGGAGCTACGCGGTGGTTTAATGGGTGGGCGGATAGGTTAGGCGGTAAACGGTATTAATTGCACCGCCCTCGGGCATAAAGCGGTAAAAGGACAAGACCGAGCGATTCCACTCAGGGCTAGACAAGTAGGAGCAGATGAGAGAGAAAAACCACTCTCATTGCGCACTAACATTCGATTACATTGTGGGCGCGATAAGTGCGAAGGCTGTCAGATCTCTTCAGAGGTGATCGGATGGTTGGGAAATGAGCGTGCAAGTTGCTTTATCGGGTGCGACGGGAGCTGTTGGATCGGCAGGGAAGATCAATGACTGAGATGAGGCGATAGGTTTATGAGCGCGCAGGGTTATAAGGATGAGGTTCTATGATGGTTTTTAGGCCTTTGCGCTCGGGGCTTAAAGTAAAAGGGGTTTATATCGTGTTTAGAGGAAAAAACAGAGGGAACGAAGGTAAAGGAGAATAAGCGGAGTAGAGGAAAAAAGGGGAAAATGACCAAATATGAGCTTCCTTTTGAGCAGAACCAAGCAGATCAAACTCATCTCTGACCTTTGAACACCCTCGTTATAGTAGAGCTAACACAAGTCACCCAGGCTACTAGAAGACATTGACCACAATGAAGAATTTTATTATTGGCCGAACCTGAAGAGGGATGTAGTAGAGTTTGTGGCTAGGTGTTTCGATTATCAGCATGTAAAGGTAGAGTGTAAGCATCCAGGTGGATTGCTACAACCGATTGCAATTCCCGAATGGAAATGGGAGGTCATTTCCATGGACTTTATCATAGGTTTGCCGAGGAAAGTGAGACAACATGATTCCATCATGGTAGCGATGGACAAGTTGACAAATGTTGCGCACTTCATTCTAGTGAAGTCTACATTCTCAGTTAGCAATGTAGTACAGATATTAATTTGAGACGTGGTCAAATTGCACGGTGTTCCAAAGAATATTGTGTTAGACAAGGATGCAAAGTTCACGTCTAAGTTTTGGAAGGAATTGTTTGCAGGTTTGGGCACAGAGTTGGCCTTCAGTATAACTTATCATCCACAGACAAATGGACAGGTTGAGAGGGTCAACAGGATATTGGAGTACATGTTGAGGATGTACGTGATGCATCAACAATGAAAGTGGGAAGAGTATATTCCACTAGTAGAGTTTGCTTACAATAATGGGTATCACGAATCTTTGAAAATGAGTCTGTTTGAGGAATTGTATGGGCAAAGTTGTAATAATCCCATCAGTTGGAGTGACCCAGTTAATAGGGCGTCGATTGGATCAGACATGTCGGTGGACATGGAATAAGAAATGCAGGTTATAAAGAAGAATCTAAAGGCAAAAAAGGATAAGCATAAGAGCTATGCAAATCAGAATAGGTTGTTCAAGGAGTTTCAGGATGGGGAACATGTGTACTTGCACATCAAACCAAAGAAGAGCTCCTTACGGATTGGATCATGTGCCAAGCTGGCACCACGGTTTTGTGGACCCTTCAATATTATTGAGAGGATTGGGCCAGTAACCTATCGACTTGCACTGCCTCCGACAATGAAATTCCATGATGTTTTCCATGTGTCATTACTTAAGAAGTATGTTAAATATGTTGATCATGTGATTGACTGGTCTATATTGCAGGTGGAACTAGATGGAGAATTCCAACCGGAGCCTTAGTGTATATTGCAGAAAAATGTGCTCATGCTCCGGAACTGAACAATCACGCAGGTTAAAGTGCAGTGGAAGCACTTTGGGCCCGATGAAGCTACATGGGAGATGTTAGATCATATGTGGGATATGTATCCTTCATTGTTTTTCGATTGAGGCAAAACAATTTTGGTATGGTGTTTTGGTACATATTTGATGATCTTTTGGTGTATGTACATATGTATATGGATGTAAATACCACAATGAGCTGTATTATAAAGCTCCAATAAGTGGTATGGGTGTCATGTCATTATAGTTGTCATGGTGGTTTTCTTTTCTGCAGGGTGATCATTGTAAATACTGCTTCGAGCTATGTTATAAAGCTCCATAGGCAGTATGTTTGTTTTTCAGCAGTTTTGCTGAGGTATAGATGTGGTTGAACACCAAGGACGACGTCCCTCAAGGGGGAGGGTTTTGTAACAACCTTGGTGAAAATTCCATGTAATAAAAGTTAAAAAATAATAACCACCGTTGATGGGACACTTATTCCAAGCTGAATGTTGGGAAGACATCCCAGTGTGGGTGTTCATTTAGTTTATTATGGCTAAGGAAATTAGTAAAGGCAATGCTAAGGCTTTGGAAAGACAAAATGACATTTTTGGCACATTTATTTATGAAAATAATGGAAATTAGGAGAAAAGAAAGGTGAAAGGTCACAAGTTGCATGCGAAGAGGAAAATAAAATAAAATAATGCAAAATGAAGAAAATAGAGGCCTAATTGATAAAAAAAGATTCTAAGGATCAATTGGTACCTTTTGTCAGTCCAGTTTTGGAGCTCTCTCATTATTCTCTCTCTCTCTCACACTTTTGGACACTTAGAATTTTCTTGGAGCACTTTGGCATTGGATCAAGAAAGGCAAAGAAGGCAAGAGGAAAGAAGGATCAAGCAATGAAGAGCAGGATCAAGCAACTACATCAATATTATTTGTAGGTATCGAATTGGATGTGTATTTTTCTTGCTAGATTTGACATGCATGGTATTGCATGTGGTTCTTTTGTTGTTATGGCATGGGTTTTTCCAAGCGTGACAATGTTTTAAGCCTAGCCTTTCCTTTTCCAAATAGCCATGGTGTGATGGGGTTCTCATGTTTGGTTGACCTGGATTTCCGGATGGATTCAAAGCTAAGTGAGGTGGATCTCTGAATGATAGAACACATGGCCTAGTAACCCCTGATCCAGATTGCTTTTGTGTTGCCTAGGTGGGCCTAGGAATCCTTGTCGGTGATTAGCAGGATATACGGTGAAGCCAAGAAGTGGATTGCTCTCCATTGGGCCTAGTAATCCCGAGTTGGGATATGCGGTAAAGCCTAGAGAGTGGGTCTCGATTTACGGCCTAGTGACTCGGTGTGGATTGGGGTAAAACTTGAGAGACTAGGAGAGGAAAATTCCTCAAGTTGTAGGTAGAGAAATACGGTGGCATACATGCTTAATTGGCCTAGTGATCTTGTGAAGATTATGGTAAAGCCTATTATTACATGTTCATTGTATTGACATAGTGATCCAGGATGGATTACGGTAAAGCCTGACTTCCATTGATGAGGGTGAGGTGGTTTAGCCTTGAGATGCCTTGGTTGGTTCTTTTAGTTTGAGTCCCACATTCATGCTTGGAATATGGCACGGGGGTGAATGTCTGAAGAGAGATTTGGCTCAGCCATTCTATGGTCGGGTGGAACGTGGTAGTCCCATCTTGGGTTTGGATTTTGCATCATCAATATGAGGTTATTTCTCCTTGTATTTCTATGAGTATTATACTGGTTTATATGTGGATCATATGGCTGTGATTTCCTTGGTATTTCTGTTGCTATTATGTTGGTTATGTATATGTTTTATGACAATGGCTATGTATGGCTCTCATCATGTTTTTACTTGTAAATGAATGAACAATGTATCTATGACCTAATAGATGATAATGCAAAAAATGATATAAGGGAACAATGCTTCATAGCGATTTTCAGATAAGTATGAGACCCCTATGCTTAAATTTGTTGTTTACACCTGTAGATTACATATTTGTGATATGTTTGACGAAATGCCTGTCATGGCTAGTAGGGGTTTGGTTAAGGGCTTGTTCAAGTATTTGCATTTGCATCATTGTTTCCTTGTTATCTTTCTATTCTGAAGGTGTCATTCAATTTTGGGCAGTGACCTGGGCTTTGGGCCTGAAAAAATGGCTCAAATCCTGGAGATGCTGGCACAACATTGAGCAAAATAGTCCTTGTACGCTGACATGCCTTGTCATGATAGCGTCCAGAGCCTCCTGGATGTTGTCAAGCCCATATCATGGGAGTGTCTGAGGGTCAATTGGTCTAAAACCTCAGTGGGACCTAGGAGCTAGCTACTTGAGTGGTTGGGATGGCTCCTAGGAGTCCTGTAGCTGATGTTAAAGGCTTGTATATTGTGTTTCCTTCGATTCCACTTCCTTAAGGGAGATATGGAGAGAGAGTGAGGGGGAGAGTAGAGGGGAGAGAGAGAGAGATTAGGGGGGAGACACAAGGAGGTGGGACAAAAAGGGGGAGAGAGGAAAAAACAATGGACTTGAGAAAGAGGAGAGAGAGTGAGGGAGAGAGTAGGGCCAAAGGGAAGAAAGAGAGGTTAATTTTAGACGTAAAGCATAATTTATTTGAGCATGACTACTACTATCAAGAGTTGTACAATGACTACATAGACACACTGTTCACATGGATGTATAGAAGATATACATGTAGAAAATTAGGTTTATGAAGCTAGGTAATCATGCAGTGAGTGCACATTAATGTATATGATGAATGGTTTAGTGGTAAATTATAAGTGACTTCAAAATTGGAATAAATAACCTTTAACTTGGTTATCTTTTTTTAATGTATTTATGTATTTATGGTAAAACTAAAAATTAACAAATTTATTTGTTTATATAAACCAGCGTAGATTCATCTTAACTTCAATAAGATCAAATTTCTTGAAATACAAAAATATTTAATTCTAAAAAATAAATATAAACATGTTAACCTAGTTAATACAGAAATTTATAATAAAAAGATAAACGCGTATTTATGCATATCACTTCACTAATTCAAAAAAATAAATAGACAACGATCGCAAGTCAATGATTCGAAAAATAAAGGGCCATAAGTGTGCTGCGGCAGTATGTCAAAAACCATATCCTACGCACTCTTTGCTGGGGCGATAAAGGTCAAACACATATCCGACGCTCCATCATTGCTCTGAGAGACCACGGTTCGAGGGTTTTAAGTGCAGCAGGGGTTGAGGCCGCGATGGCGATGGCGCGGCTTCTGCGAGAGATCTGCACAAAGCCCACAAGGTTTAAGCGAGAGTCCTCTCATCCAACCCTTGAACTCCGATTCGCAAGGCCGCTGGAAACCCCCATCAAGTCGACCCTGAATTTGTCTTCGGAACAGCAAGAAACCCTTGCTTCAAAGGGATCCGAAAAATGTCTCTTCAACGAAACTCTCAAATTCAGCGGTCGGATTCGAACTTGGGGCGCGGAAATAGGTACTTTGGGATCGCCGTTTGAGATTGATAGGAGACATTTCAGCGTAGACTCAAACAATTTGGATTACAGTAAGGAAGTAGACGAGATCAATGCAAAATTTGCGGAGGCGAGAGAAGAGCTTGAGATGGCAATGGAGTCTAAGGAAACCGTTTATTTTGACGAGGAAGCCGAAACCGCCAGAGACGCTGTGAAACAAACCCTGGAAATGTTCGATGCCCTTCTGGCTAAATTACCCGAAGCCGAAAGAGGGGCTCTACAGAGGTCCATGGGGTTGAAGATGGAACAGCTTAAAGCAGAGCTTTTGCAGTTAAACGAGTAAAATTCTTTCATCCCTGGATGTATTTTTGTTCTTTTGGCAGTTCGGGGGGTTTAATTTGGTATTCAAGGGTGTATAACCATTGATCCTGTATGAATTAATTGATCCGAGTAATTGCTTACGGCGATTTCATTATGCATTCAGCTGATATGTATTTTTAGCGCTGGAATTTTTCTTTATAGAAACAATTTATGCTGCAAGCTCATACCTTTTTTGTTCTTCATGTTAAAGCTTAGGATTATTACTTTGACTTGGTATGCTTTATTTGGGATTAATTTTATCATCCACTCAGATCAGATAGGTTTTTCTGAAATATGTTTGGTAATTGCCATATAGTACGTCTCTCCTATCCGGGATCTCTGTCATTCTCCATTGAACATCGAGTGTTTACCGTCAATCGCTTATGGTTATTGCCAACCTATTTTTTAAATCGAATTTCCAGTGCAAGCAAACATTTGAGAAATGTATGTTGCTCATCCTCGGTTGCGTTCTTGTTACATACCTCACATGCTACTTTCATGGAGGATAGTCAGTGTTCGCTGTTTTAAAGTGACCCCCTATAAGTTATGCAAGCTGTTTCTTGTATTTTTGACTTAAATTTTTCATTGTTCAACTCTGCATTTTGATATAGATATGGTGGAGTTGGTTCTGTGTTAATTTGATATAGGTAGTATCTTTCCTTTTCATCTTCTCACGGATTCTTGGTGCCATATGGTCTCCGTTGTTTTGTCTTTCAATTTCTTTGTTTTTTCACTGCAATGTAATCCATTCACAGTTCTGATATTTCCACTTGATTAGTAACTTTTTGCTTTAGGCTTAATGGAATATCAGCTTTGTGAGAAACCAGGCAGAGGATGATAAGAACAGATTGCTTATTTCTAATAAGCCTAGCCACGGATAGTTTCAAACATTTGCAACTTCACTGTAGATGTTATTCGAAGGCCTTGCATTTGATCAGCATGTGCATATTTGCATTTTAATTGTTCATACACGATTTCTTCCATGGTATGTTTAGGGCAACTGATTTTCTTTTCCACTTTATAGACTCTGCGAGGTTTGATCTATTTTGACGATTGTATGCATTTTTCTTAATGCAAGATTTCATTATCTTTATCCAGAGGTCTACATTTTTATCAGTTATGTTGTTATGTATTCCTTCATTTGTTTGTTCGAAAGTTCAGCCAGACTCCAGAACCATAGCCGTGGATCTAAATTGTTGTTCTTAGTCTTTTTTTCCTTTGATGTAAATGCTGCTTACAGCTGTCCTTTGGCTAAATGCCCATGCTATGAGGGGCATTTCTATGCTATTGAAATTACTCAGGACTGGAACCTGGCCTCGTCCACACCCACTTGGTGTTTTGAACATATGTTGCAGTGCTGATACAAGTCCAATCAACTTGCAACTTGCCACTAGACCAGAAATCTGTGGGCTAGTCTTACAACAGCTGACCTAAAATTTTGATGCTGTGGACCTAAATCCGAATCCTTAATATAATATCAATTGTTCTATTACCATGGAGTAAACATTAGAAGATATCTGAATACTTGTTGGTTTGTCAAGTTCTTTCTGTTGAGTCAACTTCTGCAATAGCAAGATTTTCCTCTCTTATCTTGTCTGGAGTGACGGTTCCTCCATTCTTTCCACAAAGCCTTTCCTGTGATTTCGCAAACAGCTTCTTGAAAACCATAGTACTACATTGTAAGTGTTCCTTGTATTTTCCACATTGTTTTGCAGTTATTCTCAAGGTAGTCAAGTGGATCCTCACTTATCAGTGAGGACTAAAGCTTCTTTGTTTTTTCTCATTTGTTGATTGCTTAATCTGTTAACTATCTGATTGTTCAGATTTTGTATCGGCTGGTTTGTCCATTATACAACACAATAGAATGGCACAACATATAGGTTTGAAATTTAGATTATGTCTTACAAAGGTTGCACGAAATGGGGAAACGGGTACGAGTTTTCGAAACGAGCACAAGTACGAAACGTGACCCCCCAAATTTTGGAAACGGAGAAATGCGAATATATATATATATATATGCACATTTAAGAAATATGTGCAATCATAAAGCATATATGATCCATTCTAATTTATTACATTATGATAAAATTGTCAATTGTCAATGCATAAACTATAAGTCTCTAAATTTACATCACATTTACTCATGAATGATCATATAATGAAAATAGAAATATCCAAAATCAGCCACGAGAAATTTCTAATTTCTTGTCTCGTGCTTGATTGGGAGTCTCCTCCTACATAGTCGAATGACCTTAGTGCTCTTGATTAAATACAAGTTTCATACCCTAGTACCCTACATGCTCTTGATATTTGGGAGTCTCCCTTGCATAGAGAGTTTGGTTCTCTTGATTAAACACAAGTTCCATACCCTAGTACATGATAAAATCCAATGGAAACATTGCAATCCCCCCATTCCTGAAATCCTAAAAAAAAGAGAAGTCTGCTGGATTTTGAGTGAGATCTAAAATTCTACTTTCTCCCTATGAAATCCAATGAGGGCGAAACCACTGTCAAACATCCCGAGTCATTTCATGGTTTTCATCCTTTTACTTTAAGAATTTAACATTACCATTCTTAACATTACCATGAACTGCATATGCCTTAAACTTTTATAACTAGGGCAAAAGTTCACTTTTATAACTTTAGACAGGCATCTAGAAGCAACTAGAAGGCATTAGAAAAACCTAATTAAAAATTAGAAGACAAATTAATAAAATAAATTAAAAAAAGTCAAGTTGCATGTGGAAACGGCGCCGTACGGCCCAGAAACGCGTTTCTGGCCGTACTGGCCACGTTTCCACCTCAAGAAATGTGCCAGTACGGCCAGAAATGCATTTATGGGCCGTACCGTCCGCGTTTCGTTTCCGTTTCCATACGGAAACTCCTCCCCTGCGAGCGTTTCTTGCAACTTAGTGTCTTACGATGATTAAAAGGATTTGAAAAAGACTGAAGGTTGTCTACACATAAGAGTAGGGACATGCCTTATTATCTTTCAGAGATTACCATTGATAAGGACAATTACACGCCATTGGAGAAGTGAATGTTAAATTAAATTTGTTAAATGTTGAAAAAATGCATTTTTATGTTGTCCCTTAGAAACATATTGAATTCGAATAGTTGCTGAAAGAACTTTGAAATGATTCGGGAAAACTGTGAAAGAAGGGAATGTCACAATATCGTCGACATCTATGTATCCATTCACTGAGAATGAAAAATCAAGAACAATCATAGCTATCAACTTTGTAGGAAATCACAGTGCAGATTGTTTGCAGCCAACCAGGATTTAGGGATCTCCTTCAGGCTATAATTGTTGCATAACGGATCAAATTGCCTAGTAACTACATGTTCATAATATCAGCACTTGACATTTCCTAACACAATATACTTTGAATAGTTCATTGGTATTTTAGGATATTATCGAATTCATACAATTAATTTATGTGCATAAGCTTATCCCAATAGTTATTCCTTAGATCATAACTTGCCTACAAAAGGTTGTGCTTGTTCACTTTTCACAACCCTACACTTATCAGTGCGGACTAAAGCTTCTTTGTTTTTTCTCATTTGTTGATTTCTTAATCTGTTAGCTATCTGATTGTTAAGACTTTGTATCGGCTGGTTTGTCCCTTATACAACACAATAGAATGGCACAACATATAGGTTTGAAATTTAGATTTTGTCTTAGGATGATCAAAAGGATCTGAAAAAGACTGAAGTTGTCTACATGCAAGAGTAGGGACATGCTTTATTATCTTTCAGAGATTACCATTGATAAGGACAATTACACGCTATTGGAGAAGTCAATGTAAAACTAAATTTGGTAAATGTTGAAAATACGCATTTTTATGTCGTCCCTTAGAAACATATTGAATTCGAATAGTTGCTGAAAGAACTTTGAAATGATTCGGGAAAACTGTGAAAGAAGGGAATGTCACGATATCGTCGATGTCTATATATCTATTCACTAAGAATGAAAAATCAAGAACAATCATAGCTATCAATTTTGTAGGAAATCATAATGC